>JAVTVJ010000374.1:0-643288 GCA_034509425.1 Eopsaltria australis
GTTTTGGGGTCTGAGCAGCAGGGCAGGTGAACAAGGGGGTGCTGTTTGGGGCATTCACTGATGAAGTGGGAACTGCTGAGGCACAGCAGGTGCAGGTCCATATGAAATCCATGGGTAATGGATTGGGAAATGCAGACTCCTGGCCAGGGAAGTGCCAGATCTCCCTCTTCAGGCTGCTGCTCCTGCCTCTGGAAGGTCACAGTTTATCTGACAAATGTCGTTCACCCCAAATAACAATGCCTGGAGGAAGGAAAGAAACATCACTTTTGATAAAAACCATTCCTTGAGTGAAGCTGTCCCGGGACTTTGGAAGTCTGTCCCGGAGAAAGTTTGCCGGACAAAGTGCAGAAAAGAAAAAAAAAGGGAGATAAATGCATTTTATCACCCAGGAATTATGTAATGAACAGGTGTATTGCCACCTTTGCCTCCTCTGCACCCTGCCCTCCCGTTGCTTTCCCTAGGATTTACACTTTCCCACAGTTTTGCAACTCCAAAAAGCGGCTGGGTTTGCAAAGCAGCTGGAGCTCCACGTGTTTCCCTGCCTTTCTTTGTGCAGGATTTACCCAGAGCTCCCAGCCCACGGTCCCAGGCAGGCAGAGGAGCTCTATAATCCATGGCCTGGCTCCGAAATCCAGGAGCTGTGCAGTTCCCTGGATGCTGTGAGGGCTCTGTGGCTCCTCTCTCTCACTTCTGGGGTTTTGTGAAATGTTCCTGTCTGGCAGCAGCTGGGGAGCCCTGGGCTGGGACAGTCCCTGAGAGCTGTGACAGCTCTGTCACCCTGCACAGGAGCTGCACCTGGACTTGCACTTGGGCAGGAACTGCCCCAGCCTTGCAGGATATTTAACAGGGAATGATATCCTGAATATTCACCCCTGGGCTGGGACAGTCCCCAGGAGCTGTGACAGCTCTGTCACCCTGCACAGGAGCTGCAGCTGGAATTGCACTTGGGCAGGAACTGCCCCAGCCTTGCAGGATATTTAACAGGGAATGTCCCAGCCAGGGGTGATATCCCAGTTCATGCCTCATGATGTGTCCTGCTGGTTCATATGAATAAAAATATTACAATAATAAAATTATATTAATAAAAACACAGAAACCTGGAATGTTTGAGATGACCCCCAGCAGGATGGACACAGAGAATTGCTGAGCACACACTCTGCTGGTGTCCAGGTGCAGGTGGAGCCTGCAGAGGGGGACACTGGGGCCAGGGGATGTGAGTGGCTGCTCTCTTTGTGACCCCAAAGCAGCAGTTTGGGAGAGGGAAATGGCACCAGGCCAGGACACAGAAATCTGCCCCGAGGGAAGCCTTTCCCTGCTCACACAAACTGCAGGGGTTTGGGGAGGCTCCACAGTCCCACAAGAGCATCCCCAGAACGCAGGGGTCCTGCTGCTGTCACTGAGCTGTGCCACCCCCAGACCCCTCTGGGAGGGTCCTGCTGCTGTCCCCAAGGTGTGCCAGCTCCCAGGAACACGCCAGGAGCAGCAGGACCACGTGGGGACCACCAAGGGAAGGGCAGGAGCGCTGCTGCAGGGCGAAGGCTCCGTCCTGGCACGCTGGGCTCTGAGTCACGGCTCACTCGATGCATTCTGGAAATGGAGGGAGCCTGGGATGGGCTGTGCTCTCTGAAGACCCCTGGCTATGTTTTTTTATAGAAAGGCACCGACCCAAAGTTCTCCTGGATTCCAGCAGAGGTTACTACATCTGTCTGACAATTCTGCCTGGGGCTGCAGCGGGAGCCAGGGCCAGGCTGCGCCTCTGCCATGACAGCACCGAGTGGTGGAGCAGGATCAGAGCTGCTCCTTTTGATATCAGTGGGGGATCTGGCTCCAGACTTATTTGCCTTTTCCTGAGCTCTGTCAGTTCTGTGTGCCCAGCTCAGGAGCTGCCCTGTTCTGGCTCACCCATCCTGAATGAGATAAATCAGGATTTATGCAGTGGAAACCTTGATTACCATCCTAGAAATGCTTTATTGTCTCCTGCAGACACCAGGCCTCACTCAGAGCTTGTCACCCCGCAGGAGGAGGCAGCTCAAGGAGATCTTGGGGCAGCCAGGACTTGAGGTCTGAGGGGGCTGAAAACTTTGACAAAGACCCTGCAGAACAAATCAGTCACTGGGAGAAACCCAAGGATTCCCCTGGGATGTTGACTCTTGCCATCATTTATCTCGTTCAGGGCTTTGGGATGAGATTCCCCGGGATGAGATTCCCCTGGGATGAGATTCCCCTGGGATGAGATTCCCCTGGGATGTTGACTCTTGCCATCGTTTTTCTCGTTCAGGGCTCTGGGATTGGAGCCTGGGCCAGTTCCATTCCTGGAAGCTCTCCCTGTTTCTCGTGGCAGTTTGGAAGAGCAGCACACGAGGTGTAACCGTGGGTGCTGTGCCAAAGGGGAGGGAGCTGCACTCCCACAAACGGCTCAATCAGGGTGCCCTTGGCAGGGGCAGGACTGGCTCTGGGAGTGCTCTGAACAGGAATTTAATTAGCAGTTGACTTTTAAAGGTGGGAGAATCAGTGTGTCAGTCTGGGGCTGGAGTTGGCTGCACATGGGGGATTTGAGAAACTTCAGGCAGGAGAAAGGAAAAATCAGAGTTTTCCTGTCTGGGAACCAGGCAGGTGGGGAAGGAGGCAATGGGATCCTTCACAGCTCCCAGCATGGGGAATGAAATGGCAAAGCATCCTCATGGAACCCAAGCAGGAAGGAGAAGCCTCAGACTGAGCAGGAACACAGGAAACACCTGAAGCCTCTCCCCAGCCTCCTGCAGACACTGGTGTGTGTGTGCTGGAAAGGTGATTTGAAAAAAATTAAAAATAAAAGGACAATTACCTGTAAAACCCTAAGACAATAACTTCAAAAAAAAATAATGTAAGAAAATTTTGATAGATTGGATTGGATAAGATGGATCTATATTGGATGATAGGGAGGAATTGTTCCCTGGGAGGCTGGGGAGGGGCTGGGATGGAATTGCCAGATTTGCTGTGGCTGCCCCTGGATCCCTGGCAGTGGCCAAGGCCAGGCTGGACATTGGGGCTGGGAGCAGCCTGGGACAGTGGCAGGTGTCCCTGCCATGGCACGGGTGGAATGAAATGATCTTTAAGGTTCCTTTTAACCCAAACCATTCCATGATTCTCTGATTCTACAAAAACACAAACAGAAATATTTGCTAGGAGAACTAAGCCTGGGATCCTGTGGGAGAAACCTGTTTGTGATGAGAAGGAAAGCTGTGACCATGATCCCACTGTCAGTGACTGAGCTGCGCTGGGCAGGAACCCACACATTTCCTCCAAGGTTTGGAGTTTGCAGCCTTGCTGCTCCTCCAATTCACTCTGACAGCCTGGAATTCATGTCCTGGAAAATGCTGAATTTCCATCCAGCCCTGCAGGGCTCTGATCTGCCTGGGGAGGAGGATGAGAGGAGAAGAAGCAGCTCAGCTGGGCAGAGCTGTGAGCACGGGTTTAGGATTTACAGATCTTTGCTGAGCGAGGGCAGTTGGGTGTGAGGAGCCTCAAATGAATTCTCTTTATTTCTCTGCAGTTCTGACTTGGACTGACATATTTTAGTGCAGCTTCATCAGAAACAGCTCCAGGGACGGCCAGAGCTGGAAGATTTCATTATTGTGCAATTCAAGGATGAAAGCAAAACCGTTCTTGTGATCTGAACTTCAGCCTTGTGCATATCATGAACAATGGGGAAGTTGTCAATCAGAAATTCCTGTCAAACTGGGCCTTTTGCTGCCAACCTTTTTTTCTGCGTTCAGAGCTTTCCAGTTTTCTCACAATCCCCCTGAAGGAACTTGGTGGTCCCAATTTTGGAAGTTAAGGGTGGGAAAACTGAGAAATGTGATTAAAGGATGAAGTGGGGGCAGACTCAAGACGTGATTTGGGAAACGTCAGCATGGATGTCCAGAGAGGAATATTCAGGTTGGTTTTATCACAGTGCCAGGAAAATAGGATGGAGTGGGAAATAAACAGAGGAGGAAGAGATGGAGAAGGCAGGAATGCAGAAAGGTGAGGAGTTTGGGCAGTGTGAGAGTGGAAGTGACTGCTCTGCTCTGGGCTGGGCAGCCTCAGGTTGAATATTGTGAGCAGATTTGGGCACCACAATACAAGAAAGACATTAAACTGTGAGAGAGCATCCAAAGGAAGGCAGCAAAGATGGTGATGGGCCTTGAGGGGAAGCTGCACGAGGAGCAACTGAGGCCACGTGCTCTGTTCAGCCTGGAGCAGAGGAGACTGAGGAGAGACCCCTCGCAATTACAGCTTCCTCAGGAGGGGAAGAGAAGGGGCAGCTCTGATCTCTGCCCTGGGACAGGGACAGGAGCCAGGGAAGGGCTGGAGCTGGGCCAGGGCAGGCTCAGGCTGCAGATCAGGGCAAGGTTCTTCCCCCAGAGGGTGCTGGGCACTGCCCAGGCTCCCCAGGGAATGGGCACGGCCCCGAGGCTGCCAGAGCTCCAGGAGCGTTTGGACAGCGCTGCCAGGGATGCCCAGGCTGGGGTTGTTGGGGTGTCTGGGCAGGGCCAGGAGCTGCACTGGATGATCCTTGGGGTTCCTTCAGCTCAGGATATTTTATGGTTCCCTGTGATGTGTTGGAAGCTCCTCCTACACAAAAAAAAAGGAGAAACCCACTTCTGTGATATCCCTGTCCCAGTACAGCCAACCTGAAATTCCCACAAGTCAGAGATTGGCTTGGTAATAAACCAAAGGGTTGAACATGAAGGGTTTGGGGTGGGGAAGGTGTTTTAGAACCTTTGTGTGATACTTCAGCTCTTCTTTGAACTGCTGAAATGTCAGGAGACAGCAAGAGAACCCACAGGGAATTGGAAAGGCCGTGTCCCCCAAATCCTTCGACCTTCCTGGGTCAGGGAACAGCAGAGAGAAGGTTCAGAATGGGAATTACTCTGAGATAGGCTCAGGACAAGCTGTGCCTGGGGCCCATTTCCTGTACAAAGCCCTGCAGGGAAGGTGCCAGGTGTGCCCAGGAAGGATCCCTGTGCCTGGAAGTGCAGCTGGATTTACACCCAGCCAGGGCTCTGGCCAGGGTGTTCCTGGAAAGAAGTGGCAGAGGAGGAAGCACAGCCAGTGTAGGGCTGCTCTTGGAGAAAACCTCATTACAGTTCAATTCCCAAGGGTGGTGTTGGTCCAAACACTCTTCAGGCCAAATCTCAGCTCAAATAACTCACCCAGAGTGGCCCCATGGGTGCTCACAGCCCAAGGTTTGAGGTGCTGCTGCTCAGGCAAAGTTCTGCAGCTGTAAAGTTCACATTTTCCCTGCATGCAGGCCAGCGGGGTGGAATAACTAAAGCTGCACTGGGATTTCCCTGGGAGATCCCGACCCACGAGGGAGTGCTGCCAGCATTCCTGGCTCTCCTCAGCCTCACCTGAAGGTGTTTTACACCTTCTCCTGGTGGAGTTGACCTTCTGCTCTCAGAAATCCTGCTCTGAATTTTCTCCTCACACAGCTGCTGCCACATCCTGGGATATCCAAAATCCAGAGCTGTGGAGACTGAGCCTGGATGATGGCTCCAGGACAGGACATTTTTGAGAAGGTGCCCAAACCAGTCAGGTCCCACTGGTTTGCCTTCCTCAGTCAGGAAAGAAGAGAAAGAAGGTTCAGCATGAGAATGACCCTGGGATTTGTCCTCTCTGGGCTCAGGACAAGCTGTTCCTGGGGCCCATTTCCTGTACAAAGCCCTGCAGGGAAGGTGCCAGGTGTGCCCAGGAAGGATCCCTGTGTCTGGAAGTGCCGCTGGATTTACACCCAGCCAGGGATTCCTGGTGGAATTGAACTTCTGCTCTTACGAATCCTGCTCTGAATTTTCTTCTCACACAGCTGTTGCCACGTCCTGGAACATCCACAATCCAGAGCTGTGGAGACCTCCTGGTGTCCATCCAGGCAGGACTGAGCCTGGATGATGGCTCCAGGACAGGACATTTTTGAGAAGGTGCCCAAACCAATCAGGTCCCTCTCTTTTTCCTGTTAGGGCAGTTCCATCTCGCTCAGTTCAGAATGAACTTCAGGGGAAATGAGACACAGCTGTTCCTGGGTAGAAAGGCCTCCAGTTTTTGACCCATCCTCCCACCCTTCCCCCTGTGACTCAGCAGCTCCCTGGGCTTTATGCAAATGCCCATTCCTGAGTGCTTACCTGATCCTGACACTGCCCTGAGTGATCAATAAATACCTGCCTTTAATCTCTGCTCCACTGCTTCTCCTAATGCTTCCTAATAAATATTTCCATTTGCGCCCCATTCAGAAAAGCTGAAACTCTCATCACACAATGATGAAATCTCGTTGGACTTTTGTTGCAGTTGCAAAATGGCAAACCCCATTTTATGGGTCCCTCCCAGCAGCAGGTGAGTGATTTATTGGCCTCCTTCCTGAAACCCGAAGCTCTGCATCATTTTTTGTCCTCAGGACTGCAAGAGAGGAGGTCAGAGAGCCCGGTGAGAGCTGGTTTGTGCAGTCACAGACTGTGCGGGGGCTGCAGCTTCAATTTCACCCAAAAAGCCACCTGAGCAGCTTCGGCTCAAATGGGACTGAGAGTGGGAGAGCAAGGGAAGTTCTTGGAGCACAGATCTGCTGCAGAGGGAGGACTCAGACCTGGGGAGATTGAGATGCACCAGCAAAGCATCCCTGGAAGTGTCCCAGGCCAGGTTAGACAGGGCTTGGAGCAGCCTGGGATAGTGGAAGGGGCATGGCAGGGGTGGAATGAGCTGAGCTTTAAGGTCCCCTCTCAACCCAAACCATTCTGGGACTCTCCATAAGCTGATAAATGGAATTTTACAGGTATTAGCACGTCCTTCCGGACTATCAAGTCCATTGATTTATTTATCACTAAATAAATACCTGGGTATCAGCGGAGACTGAGCGGCTGGGCTCGCTCTGGTATCACAGTGCCCTACTTTGCCTGGCCCGACCCACGGGTCAGCAGCTGGGCTCGGCTCTGCCGGGCTGGGAACGGGAATTTCTCCGTGTTTATCGGAATTCCTCTGTGTTTATCTGGTTATCAGATCCCTGCAGCTCTGCACGGGCACGGGGGTGCCATGGGAGGGCCTCACCTCCAGATAACAGCGCTGGAAAGGGCTGAGCAGGGATGGAGAGCAAACACCGGGCAGGGGAGCTGGGGCTGGGAGCTGCTGCTGGGGCAAACTTTGCCCTGGTGAGTGTGGGGAGCCCAGCTCCAGCCCTGGGCTGGGTCACCATCAGGGCTGAGCTGGGAGCAGGCAGGGGGTGGCACTCAGGAGGAATTCCACATGTACATCCCAAAAGTGTCTCCCGGAGGATGGCAGCTGGGTGATCCCCACCTCGAGGAGCCCAAAGCTCCATCTCCGTGGGACACGCCGTGCCTGGTGCTCCTGGGGACACTCGGCTGTGCCAGGGCTGTGGTGCTGAACACAGAATCCCAGAACTATCGAATCACAGAATCACAGAACCCCAAAATCCCAGAATCCCAGAATCAAGGGCTGGAAAAGACCTTTGAAAGCATCAAGTCCAACTTGTGACCTGACACCACCTTGTCACCCAGACCATGGCACTGAGCACCACATCCAGGCTTTTCTTGAGCACTTCCAGGGATGGGGACTCTACCACACCCCTGGGCAGCCCCTCCCAAGGCATGAGCACCCTTTCCATGGGGAAATTCCTGCTGATGTCCACCCTGAGCCTCCCCTGGCCCAGCCTGAGGCCGTTCCCTCTCCTCCTGTCCCTGTTCCCTGCGAGCAGAGCCCGACCCCCCCTGAGCCCCCTCCTGTCAGGGACTGTGCAGAGCCACAAGGTCCCCCCTGAGCCTCCTTTGCTCCAGGCTGAGCCCCTTTCCCAGTTCCCTCAGGAATTCTCCAGCCCCTTCCCAGCTCTGTTCCCTTCCCTGGACACACTCCAGCATCCCAACCCAACACCTTCTGCTGCAGCAGTGCCAAGGCCAGTGAATATTCTCTCCTGAGAGGAGCTGAAGTGTCCAACTGTGTCCCTGTCCTGCAGGTGCCTGGAGCCAGGCTGGGTTTGGAGCCAGGCTGGGTTTGGACCTGGCTGGGTTGGGACCTGGCTGGGTTTGGAACCAGGCTGGGTTTGGACCTGGCTGGGTTTGGAGCCAGGCTGGGTTTGGACCTGGCTGGGTTTGGAGCCAGGCTGGGTTTGGACCTGGCTGGGTTTGGACCTGGCTGGGTTTGGACCTGGCTGATTTCTCCAGGCATTCAAAGCAAACAGCAGAAAAGGCACGGAACCGAGGGCGTCACCTCTGGAGTTACCCCAAGCAGGTCGAGCGTAGGAAAAGAAGTTTGAAGCTGAATTTATCAATCAAAACACCCCCAGTGAGGTGTGGCTGAGCCCACAGCACTGCAGGGTGTCCTGTGCTTTGGTGCCAGGACTGGGGGACGCAGGGTGAAGGAACTGAGCAGCAGTTGCTGCCTCTGGAGGCACAGGGGGGCTGCTCTCATGGACACCCACCAGCAGCTCGGCAATGAGAGCAGAAACGCCCATCTCTGAGAGCTGCCCAGGGCCTGCCAGCCCAGAAATTGGGGTCAGGGGCTTTGGCCACCCTCCCAGACAAGCTGACACACAGGGACGTCCCTACACTTTGTATGCAAATGTCATAATGTGTTTTATTGATTTCTATTTCTGCAGCTCTGCTCCGTTACTGCAAATTGATGCTTTTCAGCAAACACATCCTTCTGCCTTCGAATCTTTTAGCCAGAAATCCAACACACCCTCAATTTCCACCCTGCTGAGGGTGTGAAACCTCGCAGCAGAGGATTCCTGCCAGCACCAGACTCTCAGCAATCCCTCCTGGAAAGCTGGAGAGCAACAGGGATCCCCACCACAGCCCTTGGAGCACCCTGGAGCTGCTCCCGTGAGCTCCACTGAAGGCAGGGAGGCTCCTCACGTGGCCAGGAGGGCAGGATTGGACCCTGAGGGAATTTATCTCGCTGCTCCTGGTCTGTATAGGAACACGAAAAAGTTTCCTGGAGATCGATCCCCCTCCACTATTCATTATTTTTCCAGCATTTTTCCTAAATCTCAAGAAAACTGCACACAGTGCCCATGGAAGGTGCACTGTGGGGCTGGAAATAAATTATTATCTGCTAATAAATTTATTCCACACCCACCAAGGTGGTGCTGACTCTTCTCCAGCTCAGGCCCAGCTGCAGCTAGACTGAACAATTAAATTATGCAGGAATGTGAGAAAAGTGCTCTGCAGGTTTGATGTTTCCTGATCTCAATGGGGTTTGGAGCTGATCTCTTCAAGGACGTGCAGGAAGGAGTTGGTTTGAGGGGAAAAAATGCAGGATGAAGCACAGGGACAGCTTTGATTGGCAGTGGAGATTGAGAACCTGGTCTGCTCAGGAGAGCTTCTGAGAATAAATACCCAGTGTATAAAATAATAAAACTTAAAATAAAAATTAAGATAATAATTAAAATGATATAATAATAAGAATAATATAATACTATAATAATAAATATAACAAACAATATGTAATAATAAATAGAATATATTAAATAAGAAATATATAATAGATATAATAATAATAAAATAATAAATATCCAGCTATTTTATATCCATACACTATCCAGAAAGCCATAACCAATATTCAGAAATATCAATAATATCAATATCCATAATCAATATCCAGAAAACAGCTCTGAGCTGTGAGGAGGAGGAGGAGGGTGTCCAGATATTTATCACCTGCTTGGAGATATCCCAAATATTTCCCATCTCCCATCCACCAGCATGGGGACAGCAGGCCCAGGGCCTGGCAGAGAGCGTTTGGTCATTGGGGTGTGGGAATGGAACTGACTGGGATTGGTCTGGGAATGATTTGGGGATGGTTTGTGCCCAGGCAGCCTCTGGGGGTTGATGGGCTCATCCTGGGGATGTCCTGGCTCGGGGCTGTGCTGGGACTGAGCCTGGGCCAGCCCAAACCCCTGAGGCCACCAGAGCTGTGGCCCAGCTGGTCCCTGGTGTGAGTGAGCCACAGGAACCCAAACCCGACACTGACCACGGTGTCTGCTTGCGCAGATGGCATTTTGAGAGACCTCGGGGTCATACAGGACAGGAAATCTCACATTTCAGTCTCCAGTTCCACATTTCAGTGTCCAATCTTGAGTTTCAGTCCCAAATTTTACATTTCAGTCCCCGATTTTACATTTCAGTCTCCAATCTTACATTTCAGTGTCCAATTTTACATTTCAGTCTCCAATTCTAAATTTCAGTCCCCAATTTCTCATTTCACTCCCCAGTTTTACATTTCAGTGTCCCCTGTCTCGTGGCTGCATTCTTGCCGTGGCTTGGAGCGAGACATCTACAGCAAAACATCAAACACTGAAGTTAAATCTGGTTATTTAGCGCCACAAGCAACCAAAAAACCCTGGAATAGATAAAGTTTGATTAATTAGTGTGTGCTGATATCATCACTCATGAGACACACAACAAGAGCCCGGACAGACTCAGAGGTTCCATCGCTGCTATCACCAGGAGAGTTTCAGCATCCCAGGGCTGCATCTCTCCATGGTGGAGTTTTAATGAGGCTCAGGAGCAGATCTGAGGTGCAGCTGAGGGCAGGGACAGCTCTGTCCCTGTCCCTGTCCCCGAAGGAGCTCCTGGCTCCCTGTCACATCCCTGCTGCCAGGCTCTCTAAGCAGACGCTCCTCATTCGTTACCTGCACTCAGAATTAATTTGCTGCCTGCCCTTTTGGGAAGGCCCAGCTTTATTTTCCTGCTCCTCTGACACGTCTGACATTTTCCCTGCTCTCCTGCTTTCTGCTCGTGCCACTTTGGCCTAATTTGAGTCAAGGTGCAGCCCACGCTGCTGGCACAGGGAACGCTGCTCTGCTTTTCAGCATCTGTCCTACACATTTAATTTACATTTAACCCACCCTGCTCAGAGTGGAAAGGTCACAGTCATTACCTGCAGAAAGCCAATTTATGGGTGGTGTGAACATTGAGGTGTTTATGCCTCAGGCCAGAGTGCTGTCCTGTCCTGGAGAAAACAGCTCTGAGTGAGGAGGAGGAGGAGGAGGAGGAGGAGGAGGAGGAGGGGGTCAGACGTCCCCAGCACCACTGCTGACCTGGGAGGGGCATCCCAGTGACACAGCAACATCTGATCTCTTCTCTGGCAGGGCTTAAAACACATTTCTGATGTATTTTAAAGCACATCTCTGATGTTCTTTGAGGGCAAATAAAGAGTGTTTCGGTGGAAATGCTTTGGTGTTTGTCCTGTATTGCACCCAAAATCTCCAGATGGTGCAGACCCCACACACTGGGGTTCCATGTCTGTAACTGGGAGCATCCCCACCATGATCTGGTGGTGGCACTGAACCCCAGCTGGGTGAAAACTCAGCCCAGGGCTGCTCTAAATCCCTTTGGGATCCACCTTATGGACAATTCCAGCCCCAGGGCTGCTCTAAATCCCTTTGGGATCCACCTTATGGACAATTCCAGCCCCAGGGCTGCTCTAAATCCCTTTGGGATCCACCTCATGGACAATTCCAGCCCCAGGGCTGCTCTAAATCCCTTTGGGATCCACCTCATGGACAGTTCCAGCCCCAGGGATGCTGTAAATTCCTTTGGGATCCATCCCAGGACAATTCCAGCCCCAGGGATGCTGTTAATCCCAGTGGGATCCACCTCATGGACGATTCCAGCCCCAGGGATGCTGTTAATCCCAGTGGGATCCACCTCATGGACAATTCCAGCCCCAGGGATGCTCTAAATCCCAGTGGGATCCATCCCAGGACAATTCCAGCCCCAGGGACGCTCTAAATCCCTTTGGGATCCATCTCAGGACAATTCCAGCCCCAGGGATGTTCCCAGCCCACTTGGGATGGGTTGTTCCCCTGAAATTGGGGGCTGGTGAGCAATGAGAGGTCCCCAGCTCTGCAGCCAAACCGTCCTGGTCACACCTGGCTCCCTGCAGGCTCACCTGGCCATGGATAAGGAGCTGCAGCATTCCCTGGGGGATTCTGGCCCTGGGAAACGCTGCCTTGGCCTCTACAGTGGGGGAGGGAGGTGTCCAGGAAAACTCTGCCTCCAAAATCAAGCTCTGGGAGTCAGCTGGGCTCAGAGGAAACCGTAGGAAATTCCTGAGACACACAAAAATGAGCGCAGCCCAGAGAAACCACAGCTCATCCCTGCTCCCAGGAGAGGCACATCTCATTCCAGGCTGTCTGGAGAGCTCCTTTATCCCACACCAGCCTCTGGTCCTTCCCATGGGAACTGGAGATGAGGAGTTTCATCCCCTGGACGTCATTTAGAATTTGGAATCTTCTGTAAGTACTGAGTTTGTTCCTTTTGAGGTGCGCCTTGGTTTGGAAGGTCTGGGACACAGTTCCTGGTCCACATGGCTTCAAACACAGCCTCTCATTCCAGGTGAACACCAAGAAATAGATTTGTGGAACTTTGAATTATTTTATTCTTTATGTGTAGTTGAAAGTGAAATCTGGAAAACATATGGAATCTGACAGAATCTCATGTCTCCAAGTCTATTTTAGCTTAAAAAATCTGTTAATAATGATGTCCAAGATTTTTTTTTTTTCAATAAAAATACATAATTTTGGGAAAAATTACTTTATTAAACTCTCTGTGTTGAGGTAATAAAGTAAAATCTGACATTTTACACTCCATGTTCTTCTCTAAGTGGAATTTTTTTTCCTTTAAACTTGGGTTTTGAAGGAAAAACTGAAGTGAGCTCATGAACTTTTTGCAGTGGCAGGATAACAACAGTTCCCTGGTGGCCTGGCACTCCTTGGCTGCATCCATAACCCCCCTTGGATCTCTCATTCCAGCAGGATCTCAGAGTGGTGCTGATGTGCTGTTTGTTCCTTCTCTTCTCCTGCCGAACCTCCCTGAGGAGAGCTCTGGCTCCTCATTTTTCATGGCAATTTTTCCCTGTTTTTGGAGGCTGGGGACGTCCCCACTGTCCCCAGGGGACCCCAATGACCCAGCCGGGGTCTCTGCTCTGTCCTTCCTGTCCTGCTGAGGTTCCTGTGACCCCTGACAATGTTGGGCTCCCATCTAATTCTCCAGGAACACCTGGAAGGGATTGGCAGATCCTTGCAAAGTTTATTCCTTAGTTCTGGTATTAACCTAGGCCAGAGGTTGTCCGGACTGATCTGAGCTTGTGGCACAAAGTCAGAGGGTCACTGGAAAGGGCCTTAGAGGTCATCAAGTCCAACCATCCCCCAGCACTGCCAGTGTCCCACTGACCCATGTCCCCCAGTGCCACATCCCTGTGGCTTTAAAATCCCTCCAGGAATGGTGATTCCACCACTTGACCACCCTTTCCATGAAGAAATTTCCCCAATATCCAATCTAAACCTTCCTCAGCACAGCTTAATGCCATTCCCTCTCCTCCTGTCCCTGTTCCCTGCAAGCAGAGCCCGACCCCCCTGAGCCCCCTCCTGTCAGGGACTGTGCAGAGCCACAAGGTCCCCCCTGAGCCTCCTTTGCTCCAGGCTGAGCCCCTTTCCCAGCTCCCTCAGCCTCTCCTGGGGCTCCAGCCCCTTCCCAGCTCCATTCCCCTCTCTGGACTCGCTCCAGCCCCTCAGTGTCCCTCTTGCCCTGAGAGACCCAAAACTGAGCCCAAGATTGGAGGAGTGGTGTCCCCAGTGCACCCCCCGAGCTCCCAGTGCTCCTCACACCAGAACAGGATTTCCCTTTTCCTGCTGCCCCTTTGATAAAGGCGAGACCTGAACTCTCCGGGGCTGAACAGCAAACCTGGGGTGCAGCTCCTGCCTGGGCTCAGGATTAAAATAAAGGATGAAGCAGCCCCTTCAATTCCCTCTCCTGAGCACCAGCCGGGTCTGGGGAGGAGGTGAAGCACCAGCCCCTGCAGGGAACTGGGGGCTGAGGCTCCAGTTTGGGGCTGATTTGATGAAAGGCAGAGCAGTTCCTTTCTAACAGGAAGGATTTACACTGCCTGTCCTCCACCCTTCCACACCTTCCCTGTTTACCTCAGGCTCTGTGAGAGCACATCCCACACATCCCCGTGGGCTGCTCCGGGAGCAGTGAGTGACCAGGTGATGCAGTTGCCCTCAGCAGAGTGAAAATGGGCAGCAAAGGTGGCTTTCTTTGTTTCCATTTATTCCTGGAGCTCTGGAATCCAAGCAGGCCCACGGGAGGTGTCTGCAGTCACAGCTCAGCCCTTGATCTCCACTCTCCACCTCTGCAGCCTCTCCACCCCTGTTTCAAAGCAAGGTGCCCCAGGCTTTCAGAGCTGAGGTGACAATGACAGAGCTCTGTCCCCTGCAGGAGCTGCAGAGCTGAAATGAGAGCTCTGTCCCCTGCAGGAGCTCCAGCTCCCAGTGTGCATTCCTGGAGCTGCCTGCCCTGACCGGGCAGTGCCCGTGGCACAGGGATGGTTGGGGATGGCTCTGCCAGCCCCCAGCTCCTCTCTCCTGCCAGACAGGCTGGCTGGGGACAGTGACACAGTGACCAGGGGCAGCGCAGCTCTCTCCTGCCCGTGGCACCTGCCCAAAAGAATTAATCAGCTCGGCTCTGCAGCTGCCTGGGAGGAGTCACCGCCGTGCTCCCTGCCAGCATCGCGGGGCTGCAGACAAAGGGGACGCTGTCTGGGGGATCTGTCGGTGCCAAATGTGTTCATTATCTGTCTCTCAGCATCAGGGGAGCGTCTGGAAGGGCTGGGCAGCACCCACGAGGTCGCTGCTCTGTGACAGTGTCGATGTCCTGACAAGGGCAGAGGGAGCCCTGGGGAGCTGCTGCTCAGTGACGAGAGGAGACACTTGGGGAGCGGGGCCAGGCCTGTGCTGGGACTGCTGTGTTCCCATCCCATGGACACTGAGCCTTCCCTGCTCCCGTCCCAGGAACACTGAACCTTCCCTGTTCCCATCCCATGGACACTGAGCCTTCCCTGTTCCCATCCCAGGAACACTGAACCTTCCCTGTCCCCATCCCATGGACACTGAGCCTTCCCTATTCCCATCCCATGGACACTGAGCCTTCCCTGTTCCCATCCCAGGAGCACCGTGCCTTCCCTGCTCCCATCCCATGGACACTGAGCCTTCCCTATTCCCATCCCATGGACACTGAGCCTTCCCTGTTCCCATCTCATGAACACCGTGCCTTCCCTGCTCCCATCCCATGGACACTGAGCCTTCCCTGCTCCCATCCCAGGAACACTGAACCTTCCCTGTTCCCATCCCACGGACACTGAGCCTTCCCTGTCCCCATCCCACGGACACTGAGCCTTCCCTGTTCCCATCTCACGGACACTGAGCCTTCCCTGTCCCCATCCCATGAACACTGAGCCTTCCCTGTCCCCATCCCATGGACACTGACCCTTCCCTATTCCCATCCCATGGACACTGAGCCTTCCCTGTCCCCATCCCATGGACACTGAGCCTTCCCTGTCCCCATCCCATGGACACTGAGCCTTCCCTGCTCCCATCCCACGGACACTGGGCCTTCCCTGTCCCCATCCCATGGACACTGAGCCTTCCCTGTCCCCATCCCATGGACACTGAGCCTTCCCTGTTCCCATCCCATGGACACTGATCCTTCCTTCCCTCAGCAGGGATCTCCACAGGTGGGATGTGCCCTGTTCCAACCTCTCCACTCACCTCCCTGCTCAGAACTGCTGCAAAGAAAGCACCTTGGGTGCAGGAAAAACACCTCTGGAGCAAGACAAACACCTTGGGAGCAAGAGAAGCACGTTGGGAGCAAAAAAACCCACCACTTTGGGAGCAAGAAAAACCCCTTGGGAGCACTGCCTGGATGCTCTCTAGATCCAAAGCCTCACTCTCCCTGGTGGGGAAAGAGTGTAGGAGCTGAACTGCAGAAGCTGCTGCTCCTGGAAAGTGGAGTTGGTGCTGATGTTCAGTTCTTTGTGGAGCAAATGGAGCCCACTGGGAGGAAAATCAGCCAAAGGGGTGTGATAGATCCAACCACTGGAAATGGTGATGGCCCTAGGATTGCACTGCCAGTTTTATAAAAACTTCAGGAGCTTCACTCCTGAAATCCTTGAACTGGAGCTCTCATGCCCACAGAACCAGGAGGTGTCACAGACTCAGTCACTGTGCCCAGACCTGGAGCAAGAAAGGGGCAGCCAGAGCAACGGACGCCCCTGACCAGCAAATTTTAATCACAGTTGTCCCCTCATCCCTGGGACTCCCTGGTAACTGCCCCCAGCAGCCAGGCAGAGGTGTTCTGTCAGTGATGGAGCCAAAAAAAGCGGATGAATAAAAGGATTGTCCCAAAGAGCTCATCACAAATAATTCAGGAGGGCGTTAAAGCATCTCCTGAATGCTCAGCATCCCTGGCTGTGCTTTGAAGCCTTCCCAGGCATGGCTGACCTCTGGTTGAGCAACTGGGGAAGCATCTGGAGGTCAGGACCCCCACCCCTCCTCTGACCATGTCTTGTCCTCTCTGCCAGAGGAGATGGCATTTCCTTTGTCTGCTCACTCATGTGGGTGGGGACTGGGAGCAACTGGGATTCCTCACAGGAGGAACTGGTGCTGTTGAAGTGTTTGCTTGTCCATCTGAGGCCCAGGATGGTGCCTCTGCAGGGTGTGGAGGGGATGAGGGGATTCGTCACCCCAAAATAATGCAGAGGTTCTGGCCTTAGCAAAGGCACTTCCAGGTCCAGCCACAGCTGAGCTCCATTTGAAGCAGGACCTGGATTTGTTCTTCTCCATGTGGGATGAACATCCCAAGCATGGGCTGTGCCAGAAGGGAGCAGCTCCTCCATGCCTGGATGTTCCCTGGCTCCAAAGTCTCACCCAACACTTCTGGAGGGGAAAGAGTGCAGGAGCTGAACTGATCAGAAGTTGCTGTTCTTGGAAAGTGGAGTTGGTGCTGATATTCAGTTCTTTGTGGAGCAAATGGAAAACAGGGTTCACCTGGAGGAAAATGTGCAGGAGATCTCCTGATCCCCCTGAACCTGTCATGCTTTTCTCTGCTAACTGCACCCTGATTTCTGCCCGTGATGCACAGCCTGGTTCCCATCTCCTGGATTCACCCATCCTAAAGAGCCCCTAATAATCATCCATTCATTATTCACTGCCTGGGTCTGGTTTTGTGGACATTTGGGGACCTGTGACATCGATCCTGCCTGTCCTTTACAAGAGCCTCAGTGCAGCCACCTGTGTCTGGAGGTGACCAGTGGCTCCAGCAAGGCCACCAAGGGCTCTCCAACATCAAACACCTGCCCTGGGAGCTGGGCCAACAAACACAGGGGGACCCAGGAGAGCTCTGCTTGTGGTGACAGGACACCAACTGTGGTGACAGCCCTCAGCTGGGGAACGAGCCCAAGGCCTGCAAATTTCAAGTTGGATCACCTGAGACTACTGAAAGAGGCCAGCAGTAACTCACTCTGCCTCTACTTCTGCACCCATCTTCTTTTTCCAGGTGTCCATTATTTACTAACAATCTTCTCTTGGTCACCACTGGCCTGGCTGCCTCCTTTGAACCATCAGCCAAAGGGATGTGATAGATCCAACCACTGGAAATGGTGATTGCCCTGGGATTGCACTGCCAATTTCATAAAAACTTCAGGAGTTTCACTCCTGGAATCCTGAAGCTGGAGTTCTCATGCCCACAGAACCAGGAGGTGTCACAGACTCAGTCACTGTGCCCAGACCTGGAGCAAGAACCTGAGCCAGGCCTGAGCTGTGTCCTCAGAGCAGCACATTCCTGTCTGAATTTCAGAGTCTGCTCCACTCCCTGACGGAGGAAGTGAATTCCACAGCTGCTGCCCCTGTGGAAAAGGCTCTTCTCCAGCCACCCACGTCTGCAGCCAAGCTCTGCAGCCACGAGGTGCCTGGGATGAATTATTTCTGGGAAGTGCTCCTCAGCTGCCTGTGGGAAACTTGTTTGCTGTGAAAAATCTCAGGTTAGGCAACCAAAAATGGACCTTCCAGTCTTGCATGGGAACCTTGGCCAAACCCTGGGTGTTGCTACCCAAGATGCTCTCAGCTCAAAAATAGCTCAGCTCCCTTCCCATCACCAGGACTTTGATGATCCTTGTGGATCCCTTCCAGCTCAGGACGTTCTGTGACCCTGACTCTGCAAGAGGGGAAGTTTAGTGCTCATTCCATTCAGACAAGGAGCTTCCAAGGAAAATCATCCCCCAGCCTTGTCCAGAATACAAATCCCCAGGTGCCCTTTGAGTGCTGGCAAACTCAGAGCAGCTGCCACGCTTGGTGGAGTTCCTTTAGCAAGAAGAGCATTGCCTGGGACTGCAGGAGGAATCACTTGAGTGACGTTAATAAACTGACAGGTTGGAAGTGGGAGCAAAGGAGAGGCTGGGAACTGCTCACCAGGCTGCAGGAGCTCTGCACGTTGTGTCAATCCACTGCCTTAACTGCAAGGAGGAATCCAATTTATTCCAAGGCCCAGCATGATGAATAAATCATTTCCCAGGATGGGAGAGAGGAGAGCTCCTCAAAACACACCGGACAATTCAAAGGGAGCTTTTCGGCATTGAGTAAAAAGTGTAGAGAGAAAAAAAGAAGGGAAAAAAAAGGTTCCACTTTGAGAGTCATTTTCTCCTCTCTGCTGAGCAATTTCGTTTTATCTTTACACTGTAAGTCAGGATCTGGTTGGTTTCTTTTCTTCCCATCAAGAAAGGAACTGGCCTGGATCCCTTTGTGCAGTGTGGGAGCTGTGTTCCCTATCAGAGGCATTTCCACCAGTACTCTGTGAGCAGTGCAGGCACAGAGGGATCCAGGGCAGAGAACTTCCCTGATGAATCCTCACAGGCTGAGCCATTGGCTTGATAAAATTTCCTACTTGCAACCCTTAATTTGTAAAATTTTGCATTTTTGATTCCTTGTTCCCATCAAATAGGTGGAAGGGAAAACGTTCCTGCTGACTTTGAACACCACTGAGTGTCTGACAGAGCTCTGGGTCTGCACAGGAGGGGTTTGATCCAGTGTGGGATCCTGCATTTCACTGGGATCCTACCTTTCCTAGGCTGCCCCTGGATCCCTGGCAGTGCCCAAGGCCAGGCTGGACAGGGCTTGGAGCAGCCTGGAACAGTGGGAGGTGTCCCTGCCATGGCAGGGGTGGCACTGGATGGGATTTAAGGTCCCTCCAACCCAATCCATTCTGGGATTCTCTGAATCCATGATTCCATGTTTCTGTGATCTTGGCTTGCAGACGAGGGGAAAGGGGCTGTCCCAAATGTCCAAACATCATTAAAATTGGGGAATTTTGGCCTTGGCTGCAGACTGACCCTATACCTGAGGGTTGGGGCAGTCATTGGGGTCAGTTTATCCAAAGGCTAACAGCAAAGAAAGTCCAGTAACTCCTGAGCCAAAGCTTGGGAGCAGAGGCAAATCTGCTGGAGAATGAGCTATGGGGGAAACACAATGAGAAATACAAATAACCCTGAGCCATTTGGGAAAATCCCCAAATCCCACAGTCCTGGAATGGTCCGGGTTGAAAAGGACCTTAAAGCTCATCTCATTCCAACCCAAACCATTGGCAGGGACACCTCCCACTGTCCCAGGCTGCTCCCAGCCCTGTCCAGCCTGAACTTGGGCACTGCCAGGGATCCAGGGGCAGCCACAGCAAATCTGGGAATTCCATCCCAGCCCCTCCCCTCCCTCTCAGGGAAGGATTTCATGTCAGAAGGGGACATTGGGATTTCCTCTGGACGGGGCTAAAGCAATTCCTGCCTTCCCCAGCCCCTTCCCCACCTCCCTGCACAGCCCAGGGCAGTCCCACGGGGGCTGAGCTGCCTGTGCAGCGTGGCTGTGACTTGGGCAATTCCCTTTTCCAGCAGGCTCCGTGCCCAGGCTGAGCTCTGTGCCACCCCAGCAGCGCCAGCTGCACGGGCACAGCACTTCAGAGGTGACATGAGTGACTTTTGTGCCACAGAAATTATCCCAACCAGCCTTTTAATGTGATTATTGCTGCTCCTGGGGACTGGGACTGTAGCAGGCAGCAGCAGTGCAGAGAGGAGCAGGGAGGGCACAGCCTCTGTTCAGTCCTGCCTGGGGAAGGCGGGTGAGCTCTGATCCCAGCTCAGCTGCACTTTCAGCCTTTCCACACTCAGGAAAAAGCGAATATTGAGGAATCCCCAGGGCCAAACCTGCAGTGCTGGTGCACATTCCCTGATCACAGCCCTGCTGCCCTCCTGCACCCCTCGGAGCTGGAGCTGGGAGTGAGCACCAGCCCCAGCCCTGGCAGCCTCCGAGGGCACAGACAAGTTCCCTCACGCACACTCCAGGCTGTTTGCTCCAGATCCACCCTTAAAAGGACATTTTCTCCCTGATGGCTGGGGCAAAACAAGCCTTAGCTCTGCTCCCTGTGGTTGTACAGCAGCAGGAAGAGCTGTTTTGATGTGCAAAACTCATCCCCTCTCCCCTTTATCGTCCTTCACATGCACCAGTGTTCAATTTATTGATGGATTACATAATGCCACTACAGCTTCAGGCATGATCTGTCCCCATCCTATTTTTAACAGCCAGCCTCTCTTTGTCCATTATCTCCTGAGCTAAAGGCCCAGGCCTCTTTGCTGCCACAGCTGGGTTTTGCAACCTGCCCTTGGAATTTAATGGGATTTAATGCCATTAACCCAAGTGCTGATGATTTCCTGATGAACACTGAAGGACTGTGGGCAGTGCATCCCCTTCCTTCCTTCCTTCCTTCCTTCCTTCCTTCCTTCCTTCCTTCCTTCCTTCCTTCCTTCCTTCCTTCCTTCCTTCCTTCCTTCCTTCCTTCTTTCCTTCTTTCCTTCTTTCCTTCTTTCCTTCTTTCCTTCCTTCTTTCTTTCCCTCATTCTTTACTTATTTCCGTCTTTCCTTCCTTCCTTCCTTCTTTTCTTCCTTCCTTCCTTCCTTCCTTCCTTCCTTCCTTCCTTCCTTCCTTCCTTCCTTCCTTCCTTCCTTCCTTCCTTCCTTCCTTCCTTCCTTCCTCCTTTCCCTTTCCTCTCCCTGGGGACACTTTTCCCCACACCACAGTTCAATATTTACATTCAGCTCCTCAGCTGGTGACAGGTTTTTGAATCCAGCAGGATTCAATAAAGGCAGGAATATTTTTAGGAAATCCTATGGGATGAGCCAGGTTTTCCTGCACAAATGGAGGATGCTACAGGCACGGAGCAGATTTGGCTCCAAAGGGGTGACTGATGCTGGAGGTCTGATGGAACTGGTTGTGAAATACCAGTTTTTAAAATAATTTATGATAATTTGCTAATAAGAAGAGATAATTGCCAGGGAACTGTAACATAGCCCTGGATGCCATCAGAGGGATAAAGGATCAGTCACCAATTAGCCATTGATTAAGGGCCAGTGACAGTTGGTAAACTCACACTGAGGGCACTGGTTTGGTGCTTTTCACTATTTTTTTTTTTTTTTTTTTTTGGGTGCTGCATGCCAGAATTTGGGCTGACCCTTCCCAGAGCTGTGGGGGGAACAGTCAGTGACCTAAAAAATCATAAAACACAGGAAGGTTTGGGTTGAAAAGGACCCTAAATCTCACCCAGTGCCACCCCTGCCATGGCAGGGACACCTCCCACTGTCCCAGGCTGCTCCCAGCCCCAATGTCCAGCCTGGCCTTGGCCACTGCCAGGGATCCAGGGGCACAAACAGCAAATCTGGCAATTCCATCCCAGCCCCTCCCCAGCCTCCCAGGGAACAATTCCTTCCCAATCTCCCATCCATCCCTGCCCTCTGCCACTGGGAAGCCATTCCCTGCCTCCTGTCCCTCCAGTCCTTGTCCCCAGTCCCTCTGCAGCTCTCCTGGAGCCCCTTCAGGCCCTGCAAGGGGCTCTGAGCTCTCCCTGGAGCCTTCTCCTCTCCAGGGGAGCACCCCCAGCTCTCCCAGCCTGGCTCCAGAGGGGCTCCAGCCCTGGAGCAGCTCCGTGGCTCCAGAGGGGCTCCAGCCCTGGAGCAGCTCCGTGGCCTCCTCTGGGCTCTCTCCAACAGCTCCAGGTGCTTCTGATGTTGGAATCCCCAGGGCTGGGGCAGCTCTGCAGGTGGGGAATCACCTGAGCAGGGCAGAGGGGCAGAATCCCCCCTCACCTGCTGGTCACGATTCTGTTGATACAGCCCAGGATGAAAAATGGGGGGAATGGATTGGAAAAGATAAAAAATACAGAAAGCTGGGAATAAAACCTGGCAGTTCTGCAAGAGAAATTAACTGAAACCACTGAACTCCGAAACTTCTCAACCAAGGAAGATTTTTTTTGCAGAAACACTCATTTAATCACTGGAGAAGTCTGCAACCAGAGGTAAATGATAAATTAATGGGGAATAAAGGAGAAATAGCAATGAATGTCTATGACATGATCTGCATATTTTTAAGAAATTGATGTCAAAGGAAAGTAAAAACAATGGGACAAAAAGCAATATTTGAGTCAGAATCCAGAAATGTGGCCAAGTTTTGAAAGCATCTCCAGAATCAAAGAAAGGAAAAGATTTACACCATTGACAGATTTTGAAGGGAAAAAACCAACTGGAATTACAACTTGTTTTTCCTCCTGATAATACCTTGAAGTTTTCAGGTGCATTTTTTGATCTAACAAGCCAAGAGATGCTCTGGGAAAATTCTTTTCCCAGGAAACACCAAGCGCAAATAAAGGTGATACCGTTCCAAAGACACTCCACCTCAAGAGAAAAGAATGTGTGAGGGGTGGGGGACAGGGAGGGCTGGGAAAAGCCAATTCCTGAGGGCAGCTGGGCAGGGCCTTTCCTGGGGACACCTCCCGGTGATGCTCAGGTTGTGTCACCTCGCAGAGCATCAGCAAACACTGAGGGCAGGGAGGGTGGATCCTGTGGGGCTGAATCAGTCTCACCTCATTCAGGATGCTCTCATTGCATCCCATTGAAATTCCATGGAATTTTTCATGGAATCATGGGATGGTTTGGGTTGGAGGGACCTTAAATCCCATCCAGTCCCAGCCGCTTCCACAGTCCCAGGGTGCTCCAAGCCCCGTCCAGCCTGGCCTTGGAAAGTTCTGCTCTTTATCTAATAATTGTTGTGGGGGTTTCTTTGTGGTTCATAAGGGGAGGAAAATCCAGGTTTGTAACAGGAACTTTCCTATTTGTGGAAGTGTGTGAGGAAATAGATTTATTCCCAGTAAGGAGCAGTGTTTATTTCTGCCATCACGGAATATTTACAGGGAGAACCTGAAGGAGAAGGGTCCTTCACACCTCTCACATTCCCGTTGTCCCTCTGCACTGATCTGAACCAAACTATGAAAAACTAAATGGAAACAAACAAAAAAACCTAAACCAAACCAACGAAACAAGCCCCAAAAATCCAAACCAAGGCAGAGCTGCTCAGTTTCTAGGAATGGCTCTGTCAGAAACAGGCCTCTGACTCCAAATATTGGAAATATCAGTTACAATTTTTAATCAATTGCATCATTTTATCTCTTGCAGGATTTATCCTTTTATCCCCTATCCACTATTCAATAAAAATCAGGGAAAAGTTCTCCTGAGCAAATCCCTGTGAGCCCACTCTGCCAAGGGCTCTGGGATCCCCTGACTCACATCCCCCACTGCCCAGTGGCTGACTGGGAGAACTGGGAGGGGAGGTGGGCAGACCCCTCCCCATGTCCAGCATCACTGTCCAGGATGCTGTGGTCAGTGAGTGAGCCCAGACCTGCAGTGCACAAATACAGACAATCATTTGTTATCAGGACAATTCCTTTTGTCTGTCATTGTTTCCCAGCAATATTTACAGCTGAGGAATGTGTGAATGTTTTCCTGCTGTGGTTTTTGTGGCAACGTTGTGTATGTCGAAAATATAAACAGGCTGTGGGGTAGGAGGTGATGGGGGTGAGTGCAGGGATGGATTTAGGAGAGGCAGACAGAGCATCATGGAATTATTAAAGTTGGAAAAGATCTCCAAGATCATCAAGTCCAACCTTCAACCAAAGGTCAAAGTTTAGCGAGTCCAGTGCCACCAACCCAAGGGCCACCTCTGTTCACTTTTTGAACACTTCCAGGGCTGGTGACCCCACCATTGCCTGTTCCAGTTCTTACCCGCTCTTTCAGTGAATAAATTCTCCCTAATGTCAAACCTGACCCTCCCCTGGTGTGCCCAAAGGAGGCCAGCACACTCAGGGAACAAGAGAACGTTCTCATTCTCGCATTCCTGGCGGTAGTTTTCTTTTCCAATTATTAAAAACTCCTTCTATCAAAATTAATTAATAATAATTTAAATTATTAAAAGCTCCTCCTGTTAAAGTTTCCTGGATCCTATTTGCAGACCAGACTCCCATGCTGGAGGGTTTCTCTCCCCTCCTGGGCAAGCACAGCTGTGGCACAGCCTGGTTCCAGCCTCCCCTGCTGCAGCACTGGCACTCCCACCAGCTGAGGAGGCACTGGGGGGCTGCAGCCTGGGCAGGCTGGACCTCTGCCAGGCTGGACTGGCTCCTTCAGCACCTTCAGGGAAAACTTTGGTGAGACAGAGGCAGCTGGGTCCAGGAGGGAGCATCGCCTGTAAGCAGAGCTCCTTGGGGAGCAGGGTTTGGGATCTCTGTTAGAGAGGAGCAGGTTTGGGATCTCTGTTAGAGAGGAGCAGGTTTGGGATCTCTGTTAGAGAGGAGCAGGGTTTGGGATCTCTTAGAGACAAGCAGGGTTTGCGAGGTCCTAGAGACAAGCACGGTTTGGGATCTCTGTTAGAGAGGAGCAGGGTTTGGGATCTCTTAGAGAGGAAGAACTGCAGAGAGCAGGCAGAGGCAGCTCTGGGCACACTCGTGTTGCTCCAGTAGCACCCAGTGGCGCTCTCAGCAGCCTGAGAGGGGTGGCTGTGCCAGGAGGAGCTGCAATGGGCGTTAGTGCCCAGGAATGCTGGCTGGGGTAGCCAGGAGGGAAGGTGCAGCAGCATGAGTTCACGGGGAAGGTATGATGAAGTCACCCGGCTTTATGAGAGATGAGCAGAGCCCTGAGCTCTGAGTCACAGCTGCAAATGCACCTGAGAGGAGGGAGAGAGCGAGGCACGGCCCTGCACCTCCAATTGCTGCACAGAATTACCCCAGAGAAAGGGAAACTGAAGCCTGAGAGGCAACTGAGCTCGATGGACACGAGGATGGGAAGGGTCTGGAGGAGCAGCTGAGGGCTCTTGTGTCCAGCAGGAGCAGAGGACACTGAGGGCAGAGCTCAGGGATCTGCAGCTCCTCCCGAGGGGCAGCTCCGATCTCTGCTCTGGGACAGGGACAGGAGCCAGGGAAGGGCTGGAGCTGGGCCAGGGCAGGCTCAGGCTGCAGATCAGGGCAAGGTTCTTCCCCCAGAGGGTGCTGGGCACTGCCCAGGCTCCCCAGGGAATGGGCACGGCCCCGAGGCTGCCAGAGCTCCAGGAGCGTTTGGACAGCGCTGCCAGGGATGCCCAGGCTGGGGTTGTTGGGGTGTCTGGGCAGGGCCTGGGGTTGGACTGGATGATCCTGTAGATCAGCTCAGGAAATTCTGTGGCTCCAAGATCCTAAGCTCAGATCCCAAGGGAAGCCCAGCTACAAGGGACCAACAGCTCTGAGGAAACCTCTGAGCTCAGCCTGATATTCCCAGCAACTCCAGACTCACTGCTGGCTCCCTGCTTTAGCAAACACGTGGAAAATGGAAAGGGTTTCAGAGTCCCTCAGTTACAGCTGTCAAAGCTGGCTCCACAATGACCCCATGGCCCAGGCTGTCCTTGTGCCGTGTCCTGCAGGTAAATCCCACTGTCCCACTGTGGGAGCCGTGCTGCTGCCACACTGACACTGTTGGTTGTAACAAGCACCCAGCCAGGTGTGGGCACTTCCCATCCTTTCCTGCAAGGATCTCAGCCTCCTCCAGCCCACAGCTTGAAATCCAGGGCAGGTACCGCACTGTGGGCCCGGCTGTGTTTGGGGTTTGCTGCCAGCCCGGGGTTTGGGTGCTGGTGAATTCGGTGTGCTCGTCATCCTGTGGTTATGTGTCACAGCACAGGATCCTGTGGGCAGCACGTGGGGAAACCATTACCGTGAAACCAAGATTGGGAGCTGTTTCCTCAAAACAGTCCAGCTCAGCCAGGAGAAATGGGATCAGCTGGGACACTCCATATTCCTTTGGGTTTGAGTGTAAAACCGAGGCATTTCTGGCAATGGCTGATCAGCCTCACTGTCCACTCCTTTCCAGTGATTCCTAGCTTTGATTTTAACCTCCAGCCATGGGAAACCTGAATTGCACACTCACCTGTTCTAACCGCCCCAATCAACCTGAGAAAGCCCAAGATTTGGGGGTTGCTGGCAGCTGAACCTCCTCAGATGGGAGATGGCCCTGGAAAGTGCCTCAGAGCTGCTTGAAAAATAAATCTTTCAAAGATCTACCCCAGCAGTGTTGATTTAAAACAACTGATGCTGGCTGCAGCTCCAGAGAGCCATGACATAAGATCTTAATAACCTTGGGATCCCTCCAGCATTGTCGGGCAACTGGTTCAGCAGAATCATTTTAAAAATTGTATTTGGTGATGTGGGAGAACCTTGGCACGAGAACCCAAGCCCTGGCCACGCTCAGCCTTGGCAGAGGCAATTCCCAGCGGGGCTCTGGGGCAGAGGAAAGATCCTGTGGGAAAGATCCTCCAAACACCTGGAGGTCAGGGGGAATTGTGGAGGGGAGTGTGTGCAATCAGTGAAAAAAGATCTTTAGAGAAGCAGCAGGAAAAATAAAAAAGGAGGGGAGCAGCCCACTGAAAACAGGCTCGGTGGCACTGCAAAATCCAGGAGTTTTGTTGATTTTATTTTTCCTGGAGTGATCTCAGAGCAGTGGGACAAACCCGAGCCCCCCTGCTGGGGGGGTGACCCTGTGCTGCCCCTCCCTGCCCTGCTGCTGGGGAGGATTTTCCATCAGCACCGGTGCCCCCGGGGCTGCTGGAAACAGAGAGGCCAATAAAGTTACACAACCCCGGTGGATGGATGGGCCGTGGTCAGCAGAGGCTTTGGGGACGTCTCCAAAGGCATCCGAGGCACGAGGGATCAAATCCAAGGCTGGGTGATGAAATGGGGAGCTCCGTGGGCACAAGGATGGCACCTGCCCCTCCTGTGCCACTTCCCTCCAGGTCTCAGGGCTGTTTTTGAGGTGTGAGATGATAAAAAGGTTATTTTTGCCAGACAGAGGACTTGAGGCATCAGCTGGAGTCACCTGAGACACAGCAGGGGCTGGGAGAGTCTCTGAAATCACGGGGGCACAGCAGGGGGAACAGAGATGTCCCTGTGTCTCTCTTGTGGCTGGTGATGGCTCAGGGGAGTTTGTGGCTCCCCCTTTGCTCTGCCATGAGTGGGGAGGGCAGAGGGAGGGAGAGGGCATCTCCCCTTCCCAGAAAACAGTGGCAGGATAGAGGAAAATCCTCTTTTTCTGTACATCCAGAGCACAGATGAGGTCAGGAGAGACAGAATCCCTTCCACTCCATCTGGGATCTTCTCTCACCAAAGTGGGACAGTGTCTGATTCTTTACCCACAAGGAACAGGTCCTGGGGCTTCTTTAACCATAACGAACAGGTCCTGGAGCTTCTTTACCAACAAGGAACAGGTCCTGGAGCTTCTTTGACCACAAGGAACAGGTCCTGGAGCTTCTTTAGCCACAAGGAACAGGTCCTGGAGCTTTTTTTACCCACAAGGAACAGACCCCGTGGCCTCTTGGTGGAGGAGACAAAGCAGAAACCTGGGGTGACTCCATAGATTTTCCTATTCCCCCAGCAGGCAGTGGATCCAGGTGTCTCCTGGAGGTCAGATGATGTCCCAGGAACCTCAGTGAGATTTTGGGAATACGGAGTGAGCAGAGGGTCCCCTCTGATCCATCTCTGGTAGCACAAAGCTCAGGCACCTTGGACAGAGGGAGAATTTACAAAGAGAACTCAGAAAATCCACTCTGCACAGAAGTATTAATTGAATTTCATGGACAGTCACCTCCTTTCTTTACCTTTCTTTTCTCCATCTGTGTTCCAAAGAGATTTCCAGCTCCATCCCAGATTTTTTTTAATAAAGGAGAGAGGATCTCATCTCATAAATTCTGGATGCCTGCTGCCTCCAGGAGCAGGACTGACCCCATCCTTATCCAAATTCCTGGGACATTTCCCCCCTCCATTCCAGACATCCCTGCAGGTTCCAGGGACTCTTTGCTTCCATCAGACACTGCCCTCTCATGGAACAGCACGGATCTGCCGTGCCCGAATTCCCTTTTGGAAGGGCAGCGGGGATGGGGAGGATTCACCCTCTGCTGGGTGTGGGGAGGTGCTTTTGGGAGTGGAGGGTCCTTGCCCAGATGCCACCAAGGGAGGTGGCCCCTGCAGCAGCGGTTCCGTGCCTTTGCCACAGTTCCTTTAGCTGTTCTTTGTTCTGGGAACAAGGAGACAGGACAAGGATGGGACAGTCCCCTGGGACATGCCAAGGGCTGATCCCAGAGCAGAATCACCTGAGAGATGGAAAGAATTGAGGAGGAAGGGCCACATCCCAGAAAACAGAGGGGAAGGCTTCCAGAGGAGTGATAATTTGCCAGGCTGGAAGCTCCAGGGAACTGCAAACATGTTGGATCCCCTTTTCCAAAGGAAATATTCCTGTTCCAGGAGATCCCCGAGCACAGAGATGGCAGAGCCAGCAGGGAAGAGGATGGGATGTAACACCTGAGCAGGACATGGGGCTGGAGACACCCCAAGGCCCCTTCTCACCCCAATTACTCCCATCCCCATCAACTGTGCCCACAATCCCTGCACTGGGATCAGCTGTGGTGGCCTCACAGAGTTGGTGGTGTGACAATTTTCTGGGGGCAGGAACTTTTTTCTGGTGTTTGGGAAAGTTTGAGGCTCTGCTGGGAACAAGGGCTGGGGCCAGGGGGGCACTTGGACACTTGGGGGACAGCAAGAGCAGCAGGGACAGGGAGTGACAGAATTTGGTTTGCAGGTTCCAGTTGATGAAAAATTCACTCTTGTGCAGGCCCTTTCCTCTTGCTAAGGCAGCACAGAGGAGACCTGGCAGAAGGAAGGGGAGAAATTAAAGATTCTTGCACTCAGGGCTGGCCAGGAGTTTTCCTTTCAATGGGAAGTGTTCAAGCTCTGGAAACTCTTGGAGCTGACAGCAAAGCAGCTCCTGCTCTCCCAGCCAAGGGCTGTCAGCCCTCAGCTGTGCTGCTGTAGGAGAGGAGTATCAGCTGCTCTGAGGACAGGATGGATTCCAGGCTCTCAGCCCCTCTCGCACCGGGGTCAGAGTTTTTATTGATGTAATGGGAAAGCTTTTCCCCTTCAGATGCCTTTTCAATGCCTGCTGTCTCATTCCATCAGGGAGCCACAGAGATGAGGGGTGGAAAGCACCTCACGAAGTCACGAGGCTCTGCTTGAGCTCATCAGGACCACAGAGCGAGGCAGCTCCAGGACATTCCTGTCGTGTTTCATGCACTGGCCACGAGTCCTGAGCCTGCAGTCAAACAAAACCATCCATTTAGGCACCATTGGAAACGTCTTCCCCTCCCACCCGAGGCTTCATTTCCAGAGAATTATTAAGATTTCTGTCATGAGGAGCAGGTTCCCTTTTCTAATTTCAGAGCACCTGGTGCTGAGGCAGCTGGAGCTCTCCTGGACTGCCAGGTGCTGTCCCTGCCTGGCGCCCTGTCCCTGTCCCTGTCCCTGTCACTGTCCCAAGCACTCCCCCTTCTGCTCAGAGGCCAGGTGATGTTGGAACCATTCACATTCTGCCCACACCTTATTCTGCCACTCCTGGACATTCCCCTTCCCATCTCCTGGCCCACAAATGTCTCTCCCTCAGAGGAATCCTCCCTCGTGCCCTGTTCTCCAGCACCATTCCATAAAATATAGCGGATGTTGGTGGAGTTTTGCCCTCCTAAAAGCTGAGAGCGTGCGAGGCAGGCTGGGTTGATGTCCCATGAGGGGTATGGGCTGCCTGGCACACGAGAGTCCGCCCTGGAGCACAGGAAATAGCCAGGGAACAGAGACTTTGTCAGGAAGAGTCACAAATACCCACACGGGAGCACGCTCCAGCTTCAGTGTCACAGACAAGGCTTCCTAAAATGCCTTTTCTTTCCATCCTGGTGGCACAGCAGGACAATGAGTGGCTCCTTCCTCACCCTGTGTGAGATTCTCTCCCCACAGGAACCTGTGGGACCCTCCCATGCTCCAGCACACGTTCAATGAGGGCACTGAAATCAGTGTAAGCACTGGCACAGGGTGGGATTGTTGGGGTGACTGTGCAGAGCCAGGAGCTGGACTGGATGATCCTTGGGGGTCCCTTCCAGCTCGGGATATTCTGTGATTCTCTAAAACTTCAGCAGTGCCAGGAGGAGCACAGGGAACGCGAAGGTCCCAGCACCAGGTCGAAGGTTGTCACAGCACCGGAGCAGAGGCTGCCACTGCTCTGTGCAAGCAAAGTAGATTTGCTCATTCTCAGCTGGCCAAAAGCACTTCCTGCTCCATGTGGACCTTCTGGAAGTGCTTCTACCCCCCCATTCCCAGAGGGACACCTCAGTTCTGGCCCTGGAGCCCCCATTAGCGCTGCAGCCACAGGGGGCTCTCCTGGCCCTGACCGTGCAGAGGCTCCAGGTGATCAGAGTCCATCACCTGGGAAGTTGCTTCTCAGAGAAGCTGTGGCTGCCCCTGGATCCCTGGAAGGGTCCCAGGCCAGGTTGGATGGGGCTTGGAGCCACCTGGGATAGTGGGAGGTGTCCCTGCCCATGGCAGGGGGTGGAATTGGATGTTTTTTCAGGTCTCTTCCATCCCAAAGCCCTCAGTGATTCCAAGGCTCTGTGAAGGAGTTCCTGTATACCAGGCACTGCTCAGGTTGTGCAGAACCAAAACATTTCTGTGCAATCTGTCCCACTGCTGGGCTGGTTTCTCTGTTTTTCTTTCATCTGCATTTCAGGGCCTGAAAGAATTTAATTTTCAGCTCTCACTCAACATTCAGGGAGAAAGAAATAAAAAGAAAATTAAAACCTGCAAATAACTCCATCCAAAATTTTCCTTGTCCGTTTTCCCAGTGAACAGAGTCAGGACAGAGTCCCAGTGACAGCTCTGCAGGGTGAGCACCCAGAGTGATTTCATGCTTTGCTCTATGATTATAAACATGAGCAGTGCCAGGAGAGTTCAAGTCCTCTCTCCCTCTCTGAGAGGAACAGAGACTTGGAGAGCTCGTCTATAAAGGAATCCCTCAGAGTTTTGTTCCAAACACTTGCCAGTTGTTTGGAATTCTGTCTTTGCAGCCAGTGGAGCATCACTAGAACTACAAACATGAGTGAAACCCAGTGCAAACCCAAACCATTTCTGGGATCTGTCGCAGTGCAGGGCTGCTTTCTCTGATTTTCTTTCAGCTGGATTCAGAGTCTGAGGGAATTTCATTTTCAGCTCTGCATGGGCAGAGGGGGTGCATGGGAAGCACATCTCCTCCATGGGCTGCTTGTCCAGCTCCTGTCCCCTGGGGCTGACCTGTGGGATGAAAACCACGGATTTGGTATCCCTGTGGGGCAGAGCTGTGGGGCTGAGCGTGAACAGGGGTCATTGGGTACAAAATGTGGCTGGAAGATTGTGCCTGAGCAGATTTTGGGCTCTAAAAACTTCTCTGCCTGGCCTTAGCACCAACCCTGCCCCTTTCCCCTCCAACCACTCGTGCCAGAGCCAACGTGGTGAGTCTGGCACCAGCCCATGGACCTCAGAGTAAGCAAAACCCCTTTTTGGGAGAGCTGGACTAACCCTGGGCCTGTGCAGGAATGAATCCCAGCCAGGTGCTAGGCAGGACCCAGCCCTGGGGAACAGCTGAGAGGCTCAGTGAGGTAATTTCACCAGCGAGCTCAAAGGTAAGGCCATAAAGGAAACCTTTGGCCGAGCCCAGGGGACCCACGAGCCAAATCCTCCAGGAGCACAGAGAGACAGGAAGCGCTGGGCACAGCTGTAAAGCCTCTTCTGGAAAGGACACTCACAGAAAGCATCTGGAAGATCAAAGGCGGGGCCATAAAGGCTGAACTCTGTCCCTGTCCCAGCGCTGCAGCCTTGGCCGGGTGCAGACAGGAACACTCAGGGTGAGAGATGTCAAGGACAGAGTAAATTAATTAATATTAACTCAACATCTGAACACCCCCTGCACCCTCAGAGGACCTTTCTCAGTCAGAGGAAGGCTCTGTGCACACTCAGGACAACACAGGGATCTCCTGAATTCCTGGTGTGTCCTACATGGGGGATTCTCCCTGCCCTCCCTGTCCCATCCCAGCTGGGCAGCTCCAAGCTTGTCCCCTTTGCATTTTGGGGGAAAATCTGGGATTCTGCTGCAGGGCTGTCCCACCCTGTGCTGCCCTGCCCGTTAGGAGCAGATGCAGGTCCAGGTGTCTCACTGAGCACCTCGTGTGCTGCAGCACCCGCCAGGGCAGGGTTCTGCCCCCTGTGCTCCTCTGAGCAGCTCCCAGCACCATTCTGGATGCCACACCTGTGAACGAGTGACTAAAAATACAGGTTTATTCAAATGTGAGATGGTGTCAGATGGCTCCTCCAACTGGCATCCCGAAACCCGAAGCCAACAGTGCCGAAAGAGACGGATCTGCCATCAGGAGAGAAGGGACTGGAGTCTGCTGCCTCAACTCCCACAGAGCCCAGGAGAAGCAAAAACCACTTGAAAACACCTTTCCAAAGAGAGCCCTGCCTGTAGATTTAGCTCCTTGTTTTCCAAGGCCTGTGCTGAAGCACAGACACGCTGAATGTTGTTTTCGAGATGCAAATTGCATTTAGCTTCCAGTTTAATTTAAATATATAAATACTGCTGAAAAAAACATACAAAATGTTGTTTTTGAGGATGTCACAAATAAGCATTCACCACTTGCATGTGAGGTTGAACTTGTGTGAACATGGAACTGATGCTCCCTGGGACAGGGACAGCATCCAGGGCACAGCTGGAGCTGGGCCAGGGCAGGCTCAGGCTGCAGAGCAGGGCAAGGTTCTTCCCCCAGAGGGTGCTGGGCACTGCCCAGGCTCCCCAGGGAATGGGCACGGCCCCGAGGCTGCCAGAGCTCCAGGAGCGTTTGGACAGCGCTGCCAGGGATGCCCAGGCTGGGGTTGTTGGGGTGTCTGGGCAGGGCCTGGGGCTGGGATTGATGATCCCTGTGGGTCCCTTCCAGCTCAGGATGTGCTGTGATCCTGTGATTCTACAAATGCCCCACCCACAGCTCAGCCTGGGCACTCAGACCCCCCCAGGGAATCATTAATTCATTAATTACACCTCTGAGCTGATGTTTGCTGAGAACTGAGGCATCAGAGGAGAGACCTGCACTAACCCAGGGACTCATGCTTGGTGACACCTTTGTCACCTGTTCCATTTGCTGGGACAGAGCTTTCCCCATGCCAGGCTGCCAGGTGTCTTCCCTTGAGTGCCCAACATCCCCAGTGATGTCAGGGGCAGTGCTGGACACGGTGCTTTGTCACCAGGACCTGCCCCAGGGTGCCACCTGCACAGTCCTGCACATCCTTGTGCAGGAACACCTGGAACAACCTCAGTGATGGGAAACTGCAGCTGCTGTGGATCCCTGACTTCTCATGGACGGCACAGGGCATTTGGGTGCCTCACAGCAGTGTCCAGGGACCTGCTCTGAAGTCAAGATGCCCAGACCTCGCATTTGGGGACATTTGAGATGCTGGCAGTGGCTGTGTCACCTTCCCATGGGACAGAGACAGCTCTGGGGTTTCTGTGTGCCCTGAGCACACCCACGGTGAGGAAGAGGAGCAGGAATGTGGGGAACACCCCTGGCGTGGCTTTCCCTGGGCAGGAGGAGCTGAGCTCCATTCCTCAGCAGATAAGATTGTGCTCCTTGGCTGCTCTGCCCGGCGTTCCCACCCCGATAACAGCCCTGCCCTTTGCCTCTCTCCTTCCCTTCATCTTCACTGGAAAATGGAGCTGGTGTTCCTCCTTCCTCACCCGAGGAGGCTGCTGAGGGCTCTGCTCTGCTCAGGGCTCTGCTCTGCTCAGGGCTCTGCTGGTGCCCAGATCAGACAGAGATCTCCACCTGTGTCCCCTGACAGGCTCCCATCCCAGGGGCTCTGCTTATTCAACCCTTTCCTCACCTTCCAGGAGAAGTGGAGCTCAGTTCTGTCTCCAGAAAATGCCATTGGAGATGAAACATTAAATTATTTCGCTGGCAAATACTGGGTGAATTATTTCAATTAATTAAAGGGTGCTCCACCAGGCTGAGTGCACCAGCACACATCCATGGAATCCCAGAATCCCAGACTGGTTTGGGTTGGAAAGGACCCTAACGATCATTCAATCCCACCCCTTCCATGGCAGGGACACCTGCCACTGTCCCAGGCTGCTCCCAGCCCCAATGTCCAGCCTGGCCTTGGGCACTGCCAGGGATCCAGGGGCAGCCACAGCTGTCCCATGTCCCCCTGCACTGTTCCCTGCAGGTCCAACATGTGGCTGTTCCTCCCTTCCTGGAGAGAAATCTCTCAGCCACTGAGGGACAAGGCACATTTTTCAGATCTCAGCAGCATTTAGACACCAACTGAAGGCAGAATTCCCCTTGAGGCTTTAGGCACAGGGATATCTGAAAATGCCTTGCAGGTCGCTGTGTTTGGTGCCACTGAGGTCTCCTGGTGGAGCCAGTAGCTCCTCTCCAGAGTTTGAAATGACCCCTGCAAAGGAACCCAGGGCCTGACAGCACCCCAAATATGCTCTGGTTTCTCTTCAGGTGGCTCTGTGAAACACCAGTGAGCTGCCAGCACTCCACTCTCTTGTGGATGTGAATGTGGGGGTGGCTGCCCTTGGATCCCTGGCAGTGCCCAAGGCCGGGCTGGATGGGGCTTGGAGCAGCCTGGGACAGTGGGAGGTGACCCTGCCCATGGCAGGAGGTGGCATGGGATGGTTTTTAAGTTCCCTTCCAACCCAAACCAGTCTGGGATTCTGTGATCCCAAGGAAAGCTCTCATTGCCATTAAACCACATCCTGTATCCAGAACTTTCCATGCCCATCCCAAAGCCTGGCTGGGGCTGATGGGAACAGCCCCATTCCCTACTAGCCATGGCCTGGGCATGGGGAGCTGTGCTGAGCCTCCTTTGTTTCCTCTGGGCTCTCAGATAAGTAATCTCTCCTGAGACCTGATAAATACCATTCAAAATGAGGGAAGGGATTGAATATCTCTTCTCGTGCTGCAAAGTTCAAAGGGTTTGCGTGGGACCTCAAAGGTGCTGCTGAGTTTGCTTTGAACCCAGAATAGGAACCAAGAATGATCCCGTGTTTATTATCTTGAGACTTTGTGTCTCCATGCATCAGCTCTGAGTGCCTGGAGTACTGAACTGACTTTAAATGAATAAATTGAGGCTGTAGGAGCAACATTCTGCAGGAATTTGGGGCTTGAGGTCACTTTATTCTGTGCCATGGTTTGATGAACTCACTCAGGATTATAGATATATATAGATTATAGATATTATAGATATTCCTAGAGGGAAAAAGTCATCCTAAAATGAAGCATCAAATGATATCACTGCCAAAAAATGGGATAGAATTCCACCCAGATTTGCTGTGGCTGCCCCTGGATCCCTGGCAGTGGCCAAGGCCAGGCTGGACATTGGGGCTGGAGCAGCCTGGGACAGTGGGAGGTGTCCCTGCCATGGCAGGGCTGGCACTGGATGGGATTTAGGGTCTCTCCAACCCAAACCATTCCATGATTCTATGAATAGACCCTGACTTTCAGGAATTATTTCCTCTGAGATACCTTGTCTCCACTAGAAACATTTGCAAACTTAAATCTAAATTCACATCAAGATTTTCTGTGGCCTAGATTTTTCTGTGGACTTACTGGGTTGTTTTCCCCCTCAGGAGCTGAGAGAGGGAATAAGAGAATATGACTTCTGAAGAAAAATGCCTGAAGATCTGTTTTCACACCTTCCTGGGCTGAGAAGAAAAGGTGACACCATTCCTGTCCCCCAAAATAGAATTGTCCTTGTGGCTCAGAGCAGGGGCCCAGGGCTCTGTCAGAGTCCAGGCTGAAGGAAGACCTTTCCCACTCCTCCAAAGGCAGCTTTTCCATCCCTCCAGCATTCCCTTCACCTTCCTCTGTCTCAGAGTCAACCTCTCTGTGCTCAGCCTGCTGCCATTTAGGGGGCAGACCCTGCCAGGCCAATTCCTCTGCCCTTTTTGGGAAATCCAGGCCTCCAAGGCCATCTCCTCACTGCATAAATGAGTCTGTCCCTTCTCTCTGGTTCTGTTTTGCCAGCCTCATTCCCCGCACAGAGCATCACTCGCTCTGCTGGTGCTGCCCAGCCCTCCCTGAGATGATCCATCAGCTCCTGCTGCCCTCACACAGAACATCCAATGTTATGAGTGCCAAAAACGCCCCAAACACCCCCTGAGATGACACTGAGGTGATCCCAGCTCTGGCCTGTCAGCATCCCTCTCTATCCCACTTTTGCTGGCAGATGGATCAGCCACGGGGGTCCCTGGTGTCCCCAGGGAGCTCATCAGGGGACACGAGGTGTGAGCACTCAAACACCAAATGTCCCCTCTCCCCCACCCTGCCACACACAGGGACAGTGTCTGGGTGTCCTGCTTGTGCATTAAATTGACTTTTGGTAAAGGTAGGTGCAGGGGAAGGCTGGGGTTGGGTGGCACGGAGGAACCAGCGCTGTCACTGAACTGGGGGGGAGGGAGATTTGGGGTCCCTGAGGACAGGAATTGGCCTTAATGGCCATGGCCAACCTCACCTGGGGTGCCATCCACACCCGAGGGTCCAGCCCAGCCCAGCCCTGCCTGGCCAGGAGTGACCCCCATGGGAAGGTCACTTTTGGCCACTCAAACCCAAGGGTCCAGCTCAGCTCAGCCCAGCCCAGCCCAGCCCAGCCCTGCCTGGCAATGGGAAGGTCCCTTTCGGGCATTCTGGCAGTGCTGGGCCCCAGCCTGGGCTCAGTCAGGGCAGGATCAGCCCATCCCAACCCATAAACAGCTCTGGCATCTCCTGCTCCATCCTCTTTTGTTGTCAGTTAAGCAAATTTGCTTTAACAACCCCACATTGCACTTAATAAATAAAAAAAATATTCTGAGGAGGCACCTTGCCCAAAGTGCCATTTCCAGCCGTTCCTTGGACACCTCCAGGGATGGGGACTCCAAACCTCCCTGGGCAGCCCCTGCCAAGGCCTGAGCACCCTTTCCATGGGGAAATTCCTGCTGATGTCCACCCTGAGCCTCCCCTGGCCCAGCCTGAGGCCGTTCCCTCTCCTCCTGTCCCTGTTCCCTGCGAGCAGAGCCTGACCCCCCCTGAGCCCCCTCCTGTCAGGGACTGTGCAGAGCCAGAAATTCCCCTTGAGCCTCCTTTGCTCCAGGCTGAGGATCCTTGCAGAGCTCAGCTCGGGGCTGGCGCTGCTGGCAGAGCAGGACTTGGAGGGAACAATCTGTTCCATCTGCATCTGTCTGAGCAGAGCACTTTGATCATCGCTTGTGGTTCTTGGGAACTGGGTCTGGCCTGCTTGTTCCTTCTGAGCTCTGCAGCCAAATCATTCCCCCTGCTGCAATATTGACTGGCACTCACTCCCCCGTCCTGATTTCTAGGAAATCATTTGTTATTCATAAGGGCTCGGTGATTATTGGGAGTGAGATGATGTTCTCTGGAGAAAGGTGCCAGATTTCAGCACTGCCAGAAATGTTCTCCTTCCCGCTGGGACTTGGATGTCAAACTGTCAGAAATCCCATTTCACTCCAGTGTAAGAAAGGCAGATCTCCTTACCCACATGCTCAGGGGGACCCTTGTCCCAGTAACTGGATCACTCCAGAGCTCTGCTCCGGAGCAGTCAAACACCCAGATGAAAGCTGGAATAATTTTAGCACCAGAGATTTGGCTTTGACGTTGATAAAAGCTAAAGGTTGCTGTTAAGCAGAGTTATCTGACTCAGAGAGCAGCAAGGAACCCACACTGTGGATGTGGAACAAGTCTGCCTTGTTCCTCTCTGCCTTAATCCCCTTTTAATGGGAATTAAACCAAACAAAGCAAGGATTTTTATTTTTTTTTATTTTTGGGGAGGGGGGGTGATATCTTTCCTGTGATAAATGGGCAGAAAAAAAACTTGTCAGCTCTTGGACACCCGGGCTTCCTTCACGTCTGCTTCCGTGTCTGAAAGTTTGTCTGAATTTTCTCCTGCTGCTTTTGGTCTAATTGAAGATTTTATCTGTCCTGACAAACCTCGCCTATCTTGTACTCTTTTGCCTCCTTATCTGTAGAACAACTTGCATTTAACAAGAACAAGGAACACGGGCATCCATACCTGGCATTCCTAAGAATAATAATGGCGCTTTCTAGACAAATACATTTTTGGATAAAGGGCTTTGCTTGGCCAAAGTCTGGTTCTCTAGACAAGACCAGCAAACCTTCTGTGGTGGCTTTGGGAAAACATCATTAATCAGCAGAGATTAGCAGTCAGCAAATTCCTCACTCAGATAGAAACTCTGGGCTGTGAATGTGCCCATTGAGGGCTGGGGGAGCTCAGCTCGTGGCAGGGCTGAGCCTCAGCACCTCCTCCTGCAGCTTTCTGGAGCTCAGCAGCTGCTCGGAACCAGGATTTCAACCCCAATTAGAGCCCGTGTAAAACCCCCCTTATTTAACTCAATAATGTGTAAAAGGCTCAGCTGGGATTGTTTTGTTTGTCTGGGCTTTGGGTTTTTTTAATATCATCCTCTTTAAAATCCATTTAAATCCATTTCCAACAAAGCCCCTCTGTCTGAGATGCTGGGGGACAGGGCAGGGCTCAGGGGTGACAGGAATTCCCAGGCAGGTTGGGTTTGGGACCACGCTGGGTTCATCCCCAGCAGGGTGGAGATGCCCTGCAGGGGGACAGGAGGGGACCTGGCTTTGGGTTGGTCTGGGTGGCACAAATGGAGCTCTGAGAACTGGCCGGGGAGATGGCAAGGAGCCCTCAAAGCTGCATTCTCATTTCTTCATGGAAAGGGTTGTCAGGAATTGGAACAGGCTGTCCAGGGCAGAGGGGGAGTCCCCAGCCCTGGAGGGGTTTAAAAACCAGGTGGATGTGGCACCTGGAGATGTGGGTCAGTGGTGGCACCCAGGGATGTGGGTCAGTGGTGGCACTTGGGGACATGGGTCAGTGGTGGCACTTGGGGATGGGTCAGTGGTGGCACTTGGGGACATGGGTCAGTGGTGGCACTTGGGGACATGGTGGCCTTGGCAGTGCTGGGGGAAGTGTTGGACTGGACAATCCCAAAGGTCTTTCCCAACCTTAATAGTTCTGGTCTTCTGGGATTGCTGTCTCCAGAAGGGGAACCCAAACTCTTGACTCATGCAGCAGAACAAAGACCCAAATCTTGTGTAAATAAACCAGGGGGTAGAAGATCAGGAAGATTTGCAGAGTAATTAAACTGGAGGCCTGCAGTGATGCAAGGAGATGAGTTCAAACACCTCGGGAAATTCCAAGGAAGTTTCCTTCCCTCGGGGTGGTGAAGAGGTGGGGCAGGAGGTGAGGGACCCACCTCATTCTGAACCTGAGCATGACTGGTTCCTGAAAAGGATCCTGGAAGGAAAGGATCCAGGAGAGCTGAGCAGGTCCTGGAGCCTGGAGCCCCCACGGGAGAGGGGACAGTGCCCACGTGGAGTGGCGGTTTGCTGAAGCTGTGGTGGTGTCTCTGTGCAAATCAGGGTGGTGAGAAATGGGACCCTGAGAGGGGGGTCAGGACTGGCATGGGCTGCCAGGGCACTGCTGGAGTCACCATCCCTGGAAGTGCTCAAAAGACAAGTGGAGGTGGCACTTTGGGATCTGGTGCAGTTGGGATTCAGTCGGAGGTTGGATGTTGGAGATCTTTTCCAGCCCTGATGTCCCAGCAATCATTTGAAAGCCAAATTAATTGGATTTGGATATCGTGGAAACAGCAGAGCTCAGCTCTCCACACCCCCCAGGTGAGAACTGAAACACAGAAGAGCAGAAGTTCCTTACAAGTTATTGATCCCTTTTCCAGCCCACTGAAACAGGGATTTAACCCAGAGCAACCCCACAGATGGGAACCAAAATGCAGAAGAGCAGAAGGTTCTTGCAAGAGATTTCTCTCTTTTCCTGCCCACTAAAACAAGAATTTAATTCAGCAACACCACCACGGGTGAGAACAGAAATGCAGAAGTCCCTTACAAGTTATTTATCCCTTTTCCTGCCCACTGAAATGGATTTAACCCAGAACAACCCCACAGAGGGGAACCAAAATGCAGAAATGTGTAACTTCCTAATGAGTTATTTATCCCTTTTCCAGCCCACTGAAACAGGGATTTAACCCAGCAACACCACCACGGGTGAGAACAGAAATGCAAAAGTTCCTAACAAGTTATTTATCCTTTTTCCTGCCCCCTAAAAAGGGATTTAACCTAGAATACCAACACAGGTAGCAGAGCACCTGCACTGGAGGAGGAGAAACCTCCCCAAGTCGTGAACTGGCTCAGAGATTTCCTTCTCACACCTCCCAATCCAGCCAGGAATGGGAATGTCTCAGGGAACGTCTCAGACTGATGGCAGGAAAGAGGGGGATTTAGGGAAATTAAATGCTAAATCGATTACACAGGCTGAGCTGCCTTCCTAGGGCTAAACATGGAAAGAGAAAAAACAAAGTGGTTTTAATGACTTAACTGAGCAAACATAACAAGAAAGTGATGAAATGTGAGAAAGATAAGACAGAATAAATAAAGAGGGCGAACAGGAGCTCGCTGTGCACGAGCAGCTCTGCACCAGGGAGGAACCCATTACTCATCCTGTCACAGGTACTGCAGGGTCTGGGGGCCCACCACAGAACACTGAGGGGTTTGTTCTGCCTCTCGTGGAGAAGAAAGCAAAGAAAATGCACAATCCTAAATAAAAATGTCTAAAGGAAAGTGAACGGGGTTTTCTCCTCTGTCCTGTAAAAAAAGGTGTTGGGTTGGCAGTTCAAATTAGCTCTCTAACTTCTCAAATACTGATAAAATAGTTTAAAAAAGACTTTTTCAATAATGTTTTCTGAGGTCCACTGACAGCAGAGCAGTCCATGGAGGAGGAGAAGAGGAGGTTTTTCCTTGGAAAGCCAGAGGGGCAGTGGGGGACAACACCTGACCCTGGGAATTGCTGATTTTCAGTCATTGTCACAGGAACGCTCCCCCTCAGCCAGGACACAGAGAGGGTGACACCTTTACTCTCTTTATTCCCCATCACAGGAGGATGGAGAAGCCGGGTCAGAGCAAAGGGCTGTGCCCCAGGCCCTGCTCCAGAGCCCAGGGGACTCCAATCCCCTTCCAGGGCTTTGCTTTACAGCTGCTGAGGGACTCTCAGTGTTCACAGCTCTCAGCTGAAAATCCCCTCTCATTCAGCTCCGGGCCGTTAATGACTGGAAGTGTCTGAGGCACAGGCACATTCCTGCAGAAACTGAGCTCGAAATTCCATATTCCTGCGTATGTGGGTGAGACAAACCAGCCAGGGCTCTCCACCTCACCAAGCACCTATTTCTGCCTTTTGAACTGTCCTTGGACATTTTGTTGGTTCATATCCAAGATAAAACTTAAACAAGGCGGAGGAAAGCACCAGAAAAGAACTTCACCAGAGCTCTGCTCTCTCCGTGCCACAGAGGGGAATCTCATCACAAGGATTTCAGGATTCATGGAAAGGCCACTGTGGAGATTTACACTCCCCAAATGCACGGAATGGAAAAGGAAACCAGGTGAAATTTGTGTTGAGGAAAGACAGTTCTGCCTTTCCTTGAAGAGTGGACAGCAGGCACAGGGCTCCTTTGGGGAAGGGAGATGATTTCCCCCAAAAGACAATCAGAACTGAATTGTTCCATTTGCACCCTTTCAAATCTTGGAAGGAAGGAAGGAAGGAAGGAAGGAAGGAAGGAAGGAAGGAAGGAAGGAAGGAAGGAAGGAAGGAAGGAAGGAAGGAAGGAAGGAAGGAAGGAAGGAAGGAAGGAAGGAAGGAAGGAAGGAAGGAAGGAAGGAAGGAAGGAAGGAAGATCTCTCACAGAGGAAAAAAGAAAAACTCCAAAACCAAAGGAAAAATGCTGTGGGAGTTGAGATGAGAAAGGGGCAGAGAGGAAGGAAGGAGGAAGGAGACACAGACAAGTCATGGGAACTTTACGAACTTTACAACCACTTCCTCAAAGGCTTTTACCCACGGAGTGAAGTCCATCAAGCCAGGGATTTTTGCTGATGGAAGGAAATCGCTCAGTGGGGGATGCAGATTGGTGCTCCCAAGCCCAAGGGATCCCTGGAGTATTCCAAAAGTGGCATTTGCAGTGCCCAGACAAGGGGGCTGTTTATAACAAAGGTTCTGACATGGCCTGAAGACCTCACTGAGATCCCACTGCAGACAAAACCTTCTTCACAGCCTCAGTCCCTGCTGCCAGACAAGGCAGTCTGGGCTTCAAAAACACATTTCAAAGCTGCTCAACATTTTTGTGTGTGTCCTCACCACAGGCTGATAAAGAAGAAATTCTTCCCCTGAAGTGACTCCTGCTTTCTGGAGCTTCTTTTGTACAGACAGGAACATCAAAACCAATGCTGCGATGGCCCCAGGGCCGAACCACGGCCAGCCATGAACAGCTCCTTGGGAAGATGTCGAGCTCAAGGCGCGTTGATGCTGTCATTAGGATGAGCTGGTTATTTCCCAAGAAATAACCCCAAATACTGGCTGTATTTACCACAGGCAGGTTCGAAGTGGCAAGGGACTGCCCTAGGGAGAGACCAGCAGGTTTGGATCACGAGGTGCCTCCTGCCCGTGCAATCCATGGAGAAAATCAAAGCTGGTGTGTCTGGGACTCCCTTGGGCTGTTCGTGGGATGGTTTGTGGATGATGTTTGGGCGGCCAAGGAGCAATCCTTGGGTCTGACCTGGCACTGAAGTCCTAATGAATGCGTGACTCCAAATAAATCAAAGCACTTTTCTGCAGAGAAATAACCTTACAACCTCCTAGGGCTGGGATCCAGCCCAATCCCACTCCCACTGAGGCCAGAGGCAGGTCTGAAAAGAGCCAGAGGATTTCTTTAGCGTGAGCCCTTAGTACGGCTCCTGCAGGCCATGAGTCACTGCTGCCACATTATCATTATTATTATTATTTATTATTATTATTATTATTATCATTATCCTATTTTTATCACTACTAGGAATCCACTAGCAAGTCATGGGGTGGAACTCCCGGTCAGGAATGAGCCTCTGGTGCCTGAGTAAGGCTGGGTTTGTCAGCTGTGTTTCCCTTTGGCCGTGTGAGTTCATGGAGAGCCAAGAGGGAGACAAGAACAGGCCGTGTCTCCCAGCCCCGTGCTGGCCATGCTATCCACAGGCAGCCAATTACCCGGTAATTCATCTGGGAATTACTCGGTAATTGGGAAGATAATTACCAGGTAACCTGCGCCGACCTGCCCCAGATACTGCCCGGGCAGTGTTTGCATGACACCGGTGGGTAATTACAGAGCAGGTCGCTGGCTGGAGGAGCTCCGGGAAATAAAGGGATGCCTGAAGGGTGACTAAGAGGAATGCGGAGTTCATGCTCGCAGGAATATTGGATGTGTCATCTGCCTTGACTCCCGGCCAAATCCAAACCATTCCGCTCTGCCCTCTGAGGCTGCCGAGGTGAAAACCACGTTTCTCTCACCTGCACTTAAGAGAAGCAGGATTTCTCTAAGGGGCTGTTGGTGGGAGGCACTGGGGGAATTACCCACCCCTCATCACCAGGGAGGGACCTGCCTGCACCTCCCCACACCAGGTAAATTCACAGAAATACCACAGAAATACCAGATGAATTCACAGAAATACCACAGCTCCTGTCAGGGCTTCAGCTGCAGCCCCTGTGCTGCTCTGAAAAGCCCCTCACGGCTTCACACCTCACCCTGAGCAGAATCTTTGGTCCAGCAGAATCACGGAACTGTTGAGGTTGGAAAAGACCTCCAAGATCACCAAGTCCAACATTTGAATCCCCCCACACCCACTAAGCCACGGCACAAAATGCCACCTCTGCTTGGTTTCTGAACATTTCCAGGGTTGGTGACTCCAGCACTGCCCTGGGCAGCCCCTCCCAGTGCCTGAGCACCCTGCCAGTGAAGATCTTCCTGCTGCTTGCTGGAACCTCCAGTAGAGGCGTTTGTGAGGGTGCCCAACCACTCAAACCTCCTGGGAATCACAGAATCCTGCAATGGTTTGGGTTGGAAGGGACCTTAAAACTTATCCAGTGCCACCCCTGCCATGGCAGGGACACCTGCCACTGTCCCAGGCTGCTCCAAGCCCCAATGTCCAACCTGGCCTTGGACACTGCCAGGGATCCAGGGGCAGCCAAAGCTTCTCTGGGCGATGCTGGTAAATTCTGCACAGATTTGGTGCTGGTGTGCTGAGAAATCGAGGAGGAGTTGAACGGACTCCTGGCCTCCCTGTGCTCTTTGCCAGCCCAGATTTCTCTGTGGCCTTTTCTGGGTCAGCTTTGATCAGTTTGAGGCAAGGAGCAGCACAGGGAGGTCCTTGCTCATGCAAGAGCTAATCTGACAATAATAAACTCAATCCAATCCACAGAAACACATTATCTAAATCTAACAGGCCCAGCTATGAAGACTTAAGGACTTTTGCTTTTATGAAAGGGTGACTATAAAAATGATTTGCCACAATTAAATACAGCCAGGTCTTATCTGGTTGCTGATTCAGAAGGGCTGCTGTGGTCATGATGACTGTGGGAAACGGTTTGGATGGGATCATTCTCCTGAGTCAGCCTCTGCTCTGGAACCACGCAGAGCAGCACAAAACTGCCATCATTTCAGAGGTGAGCTTCAGGAGAAATCTGTGTTAGTTCAGCTCTGCCCAGGTCACCTGCTTTTCAAATACATACAAGCTAAAAAAATAGCTTTCTTTTTACCTTCGCATCCAGCTTTGCTGCACCCTGAAGTGATCTTTTCTCAGTAATTATTTTTATTCTCCCTTCTCATTTAGAATTCCCAGTTAGAATATCGAAAGAAAATATAAAGACTGTGGATAATACATGTACATGTGCTGTATATTAAAATGCACGTGTATATACATAAATTTCTGTGCATATATTGGTATATTTTCTTTGTATCTATTTATCTGTCTGTCCATCCATCCATCCCCCTTCCATCCATCCCTCCATCCGTCCATTCTTTATCCATCCATCCATCCCTCCATCCCCCATCCATCCCATCCCCCTCCCATCCATCCATCCCTACATCCATCCTGCATCCATCCATCCCTACATCCATCCGTCCCTCCATCCATCCATCCATCTATCCATCCCCCATCCATCCATCCTGCATCCATCCATCCCTACATCCATTCATCCATTACCATCCATCCATCCATCCATCCATCCATCCATCCATCCATCCCCCATCCCTCCATCCCCCATCCATCCATCCCCCTTCCATCCATCCATCCCCCATCCATCCCTCCCTCCATCCGTCCCTCCATCCATGACCCCACCTCTTGCCCAGGAAGGGCCATGGCTCAGGGATGGTTCCGTCAGTCCCAGAGGAGCAGCTGGAGCTCAGGGGGATGTTCAGATCCTCACAGGATCAGGAATGCTTCCCAGACCAGGCAATGTGCTCCGAGGGGTTCATGATCCCCTTAGAAGGGCAGTGACCCCCACTGAGGCACCTGGGAGGCACCAGCATAGTCAGGGACAGTCAGTGACAGGGACAAGCCACTGCCCTCTCAACCTCCTGCATCTCCAGGAGGGAGCAGGGGCTGGTGGGTCCCACCGGTGTCCAGCACAACCAGGAGGGAGCTGGGAATGCCAGGCTTGGCCATGACAGAAAAAACACAGTGGAGGAGCCAGAAAGGGACTAAGGACAGTTGTTGTAGATGCAAAGCCTTCGTGTTTTCAGGCCTTGCTTTACTTTGTGTGTGTTTCTTTGTGTCTCTTCTCTTTCCTTGGCGTTTTTCTGCTTCATTAAAAAAATATCATTTTATATTTTATAGTCCTAGATAAAATCCTCAGGATCCCTAGTGCTCATTGGCACTCACCACACGTCGTTTCCGCTGCCCCCTGAACCACCAAAGCTGAAAATGTTGCAGGGCCAAACTTTTCCTCAGTGACTCCTCAGAACTCAGTGTCACTACAGCACAATCTTTTAATAACAAATTAGCGATTTATTCAGCGATATTTGGGTAAGTTTATAAGCCAAGTATTTTCCTGGGAGCCATTGATCAACTTCCTTCTTTTTATTCCAGAATTTTTGGTGTGTTTTATGTTTTCCTCATTCTCATCAGGAATTTTTTCTCCTTTAGGATCCCACCCCTGGAATAATCTTTGAGCAGTCCTGAGTAAAAGGTAAGAGAGAAAACAGAGATAAAACCCCAAACATCAAACATCCAAATTGTTTAATTGACTCCATTTTCATGCAGTGGACAGGGCAAAAATCATAGTGATGATTTTTGGATGTGAAGTATGAATATGTGAAGGGGAAAAACAATTCTCAAAGCAGAGTTGGCCACAACGAGGAATTTTCCACCACTTATTTGAATGAATGATTTTTTTTGTTTTGTTTTGTTTTGTTTTGTTGGAAATCTGTCATGGAATTTCTTCATCCAGTGCCCTGAATCGGAGATTTTCCTGTTATTGTCCCTTATCTCAATCCCAGAAGTATGAAAAGAAATAAAAATATCTGAAACAGAGGGGTGCTTTTTTTATTTTTTTATTTTTTTGGCATTCTTTACCTTGAAAATGTTTCAGCTTGGCATTTCAGGGAGGCCAGGAGAGTTTCCTGGCAGTGCCCCTGGCTCATTTGCCAAAGGCATCCTGTGAGGCTCCAGGCTGGCAAGAGGGGATTCACTGTACTGGGATAGAATGAATTTTCTCAGCCCTTTAAAGCCACGTGACATCCCCAACCCTCTCCTTCCCCTCTCCTTTGCCCTTCACCTTTTCTCTGATTTCCCAGGGCACGTTTAGTAAATCCTTGGGAGGGTTGTTTTGGAGAGAATTTGCTGTTTCTGGAAACACCAAAAGGAGCGGAAACTGCTTGATTTGAGGCAGCAAAGCCTTCAGGGACACGAGGATTTCATCCTCTGGAGACAGCTCTGGAAGGTGGGAGAGACCTCAGAGCCACCCCAATGAAAAGCTTCGGGTTGTCCTTTAGGATGGGACCAACTGGCCCTAAATCACAGAATCCTGCAATGGTTTGGGTTGGAAGGGATCTTAAAGCTCATCTCATCCCAACCCAAACCATGGGCAGGGACACCTCCCACTGTCCCAGGCTGCTCCAAGTCCCATCCAACCTGGCCTTGGACACTTCCAGGGATCCAGGGACAGCCACAGCTTCTCTGGGCACCCTGTGCCAGGGCCTCCCCGCCCTCTCAGCAAAGAACTTCCTCCTTCTTAATCCTAATCTAATCTAATCTCTAATCTTCCTTCTCACATCTAATCTTGACCTACTTTATTTTAGTCTGACTCCATTCCCCCTTGTCCTGTCAAATCCATCTCACTCAGCAGAACTTGTCCAGTGTTAATCATCACAAAGCCCTCAGGGCGTGGCCAAGACACTTCTGGCACTGATTTATTGGCATTTGAGACCTGCAAATTCTTCGAAAAATTCCTCCCTGTGAGGCTGGGGAGGGGCTGGGATGGAATTCCCAGATTTGCTGTGGCTGCCCCTGGATCTCTGGCAGTGTCCAAGGCCAGGCTGGATGGGACTTGGAGCAGCCTGGGACAGTGGGAGGTGTCCCTGGGGGTGGATCTGGGTGATCTTTAAAGTCCTTTCCAGTCCAAACCATTCCGTGACTTCTGAGTTTTCTTGGAGCAGGTGGGGACTTGCTCCTGGTCAGGATCTTCAGCTGGAGCTGAGATGCTCAGTGAGACCCTGCCCATCCTGAGAGCTGAGCCCTGGGCTTCTCTGGGGCTGGAATTTGCTCTTGTGTTTGATTTGGTCCAGCAGCTCCAGACTCCTGCACCCTGAACTCTCCTCTGTACCTTCGTCCTCCTCTGGAAAGCTGTTCCTTCTTCCCACAGAGCCAGACCCTCCTCAGGCACCCCCAGGCTGGGAATGTCGGTGCTCACCACACGCTCAAGTGTTTTCTCAGCCCCATTCAGAGCTGAACAATGCCCAGGGCAGACATTGCGATCATCTGTGTCTGCAGATACCCACAGACATTTTCCTGCCTGGGCTGGGGAGCCCTGACTCCTTATCAGGCAAGGCCAGACGTGGAAAAACAATCCCATCCCTGGTGCAGTTTCCTTGCTTTGGGAAGAAGACACCTTTGCAAAGTGGCAGCAGCTGGCAGAGAGCCCACCCTGCACCCCAGGGGCCTGTGCAGAGCTGTCCTTGTCACCGAGCACGGTGACTTCTAGAATATTTCCCGAAAAAGAAACCTCATCCCAGGCATCCATGGTGCTTCCAAAGAGGATTTTCTGATAACTGCCGGCCAAATCTTCACTCAGCTCCTCTTCATTTGCATGCAGCACTTGATCAAGTAGTTTCTGCTGAAGTTAATGATACTTTTGCCTTAATTAAAACATAAATGAGGACTCCAACTGGTCCTGTTGTGGTTAATCTCTACACGGCACCATGACTTTGTGGGATGCTTTGCAGGGAAGCTGAAAATCCTGCTGGGAGCAAGAGCATTGATCCAACCCTGGGGAGAGGAGGGGACAGGAGGACAAAATACAGATTGAGGGAAAGTATTCAAGTTTCTGGGAGCACCTGCACACTGAGGGCAAGGCAAGGTGAATCCTGAATGACTCCTGAGGGATCCACATGGGAGGTTTAGGTGGAGTTGGTTGGACTCTCCTGCTTTGGGATGTTTCTGCCCCACTGGGATGAGCACGGGCAGCTGTTCGGGTTCCAGGCTTCCAGGAGACAGGAACAGCAGGTTCCTTCAGCCTGGGGGTATCCATGGCTTCTCCTTCCTGGAGGAATTCCTCCCATCCAGCTGGGGCTCCTATGGGCCAGGGCTGCCCCCACAGCATGGGATGTGGGGCTGGGAACCAGACCGTGGAGCCAGGCTGTGCTTTGGGTCAGGGAGCTCAGTGAGAGCCCAGCTGAGCTCACCCCGGGCGGGCAGGACCAGGGGCTGGAGGTGCCAGGTGTGCCCAGCTGGCTCTCGCTGGCCAAATGACCAAACCAACCCTCACAGGAACGCTGCAGGGCTCGGTGCTGCTCCCAGGGGCACTGCGGGCTCTGGGGCGAGGGCATTGCCTGGCTCAGGCAGGAGGGAGCCTGACCAGGAGCAGAACACTCTTGGCTGGGCCTCAAACTGCCTCAGAACACTCTCTGAGCCACTGATTTCACACCTGGAGCAGCACCAGTCCTGGAAGTGCCTCCTGTCCTCCCTGGGAGCTGTTCTCTGGGCCATGGAGAGATCTCCAAACCCTTTAAATGAGGTTTCCCGTGTTTCCCTGCACATCTCTTGTGTGACACAGGATTTGTGCTCTGTCAGAGCTACGGGGCATCCCCCAAAGCAGCCACAGTCCCAACACCACCAGGAGTTTGTTTTACTGGGAGTAAAACCAGTCTTGTGTCCCTGCAGCAGCTCTGGTCCCAGCATGAGCCTCATGGCCTGTGGTGAGCTTCACTCAGAAGAAAAAAGAGGGGAGGTTTAGATGGATAATAGGAAAAAAATGCTCAGTAAAGAGCACTGGAACAGGGATGGAGTCACCATCCCTGGGAGTGTTCAAAAAACATCTGGATGTGGCACTTGGGGACATGGTGAACCTGATGTTGTTGGACTTGATGATCTTAGAGGGCTTTTCCAGCCTCAGTGATTCTGGGATTCTGTGGCTCTGGAGCTCACCATGAAGGATTTATGCTTTGCACCTTCCGTGCTGGGCAGGTCCTGTCCCTTCCCGTGCCTCAGTTTCCCCAGTGGAGCAGAAGGATGAGCTGTGGGTTGGTGGCTGCAGAAGGGATCCCTGAGCTCTCCTCTGGGCCTTCGTGTGGTTCTCCTCACCTGAAACTGATGGAATCTGGGCTGAATGGAAATAACTGCTCCATTTACAGGAACAACCCCCAGCTCTTGCTGCAACCCTGCAGGGACAGCCTGGATTCTCATCTTCATTTCCCCTCCTGGGGTCAAAGAAAGCAGGAAAGACATAAAAATATCAAAGTTAACAACAACAACAAATTATTGCCTGCTAAGTTTTTGGTGGGAAAACCTTGACTTTTCCAACCAGAGCAGAACCCAGAATCCCCCAAATTTCCATGCAGCTGTTAAAGACTGAGAGGTTTTTCAGTGTTTGTTCTCTGCACTGCCTGCCCAAGGACAGAGCTCTGCTGCAAGGGGACATTGTCACAGGGCTTGGCACCTGCAGCAGGTGGCACTGCCAGGAGTGTTTGCACAGAGCCAAACAGCTGGGATCCAGGTCCCTGTGCCATCCCTGTGCCAGCCCTGTGCCAGCCCTGCTGTGGCCTGGCAGGCTGGGCAGGCAGGGGAAAGCAGGAATGGGCATGGATAGCAGAGTGCTGTGCCAGCATTTGATACAGAAACCTCCTGCTCATCCCCCTGCACAGCCAAGGGGATTGCAGGTGGGGTATTAGGAAATATTTCCACTGAAAAAGGGGTTCAGCACTGGCACTGGGCAGTGTGGGGTCAGCATCCCTGGGATGTTCGAAAAACAGGTAAAGGTGGCACTGCACCCCATGGCTCAGTGGGCACAGGGGATTCAGTCACACATTGGACTCAGTCTTGGAGGTCTTTCCCAACCTTCTGTGGCTCCTGAGGGAGAGGAACAGGATATTTCTGGTCCCTGCTCTTCTCTCTGGTCACTGAGCATGACTCACCCACCCTGCAGCTCTGCAGGTCATCCCCCAAACCCTGCTCGGGGACTGGTGCTGTGCTGAGCTGTGTAACTGCTCCTCCTCAGCACCCAAAAAATCACCTGGTGGCCTCTCACTGTGGCCAGGGAAAGCCAAACCCAGCAGCTCTGAGCGTTTTTTCTCCTCCTAAAAGCTCCTGGGAAGGAATGATAGCAGCAAGAGGATTCAGCAGAGCTCTCTGTCACTGAGGGTGACAAACCTTTTGCGAGGACAAGTGCCAGCCGAGCTATGAGGGATGGCTTGGAGCAGCTCCGTGCTGGGAGGGGAGGGGGTGTGTGGGTACTCGTGTGTGACCCAGGGGCTCTGTGCTCCTCTCCTGTGTCACAGCAGGGTGGCCCAATCCATGTGGTGAAATGAGTCTGGAGATTGCCCAAGGCACGCTCAGCCAATCGACAGGGGAGCAGGGATGGATGTGAGATCCCACCCCAGGGCAGAACTGCATCCCTGCTCTTGTCCAGTGGAGCTGTTCCTGTGATGGATTATTGAGGCAAAGCACTCTGCTGAGCTCCAAATAGTGATCAGGCACAATGGGGGATGGAAAGTTTCCCAGAGTAGGAACTTCCCAGTGCTTGGAGTGAAACAGCCCAGCTCCATCCAGAAAACAGGGACTGCAACTCATCCCTGCCCCAGGGGACACAGCACAGGTGGGTTCCTTCATAGGGAACCTCCTGTGTCCTAGGAGGGTAGGGATGGATGGGAGATTGGGAAGGAATTGTTCCCTGGGAGGCTGGGGAGGGGCTGGGATGGAATTGCCAGATTTGCTGTGGCTGCCCCTGGATCCCTGGCAGTGCCCAAGGCCAGGCTGGACATTGGGGCTGGGAGCAGCCTGGGACAGTGGGAGGTGTCCCTGCCATGGCAGGGGTGGCACTGGGTGGGATTTAAGGTCTCTCCAACCCAAACCATTCTGGGATTCTGGGATTCTGCGGGAGTCAGGACTGGAGCAGCAGAAGGAGAGGATGCTCTGGGCAGAGGAAATGCACACGGAGCTAAACCAGTGTGCAGGGAAATGTGTCCAGCCCATCTAAAGCCAGGCTCAGCAAGGCAGGACCCACTCAGAGCTTTGCAGGTGAATGAAAATATGCTGCGAGCGCCCCATGCCTACACCACACCATGGAGATACCTCTGCATCTCAAGGGATTCCACAGGATCAGAGGATCATTAAGGATGGAAAAGAACCCTAAAATCGAGTTTCATTAATTGCCATGTCCCCAGTAAGCCATGACCCCAACACAGACACTTCAGCTGAGCCCAATGAACCCACAAAAACGTGTCACAAACAGAGACAGATGCATGGGGGTGCCTTAGCTGGGAGCTGCCACCCATCCCCAACAGCAAAATATTTAGGGAGTGGAAAAAAACCCTCAGACCCCATCTGCAAGAAACAGCTGAGAGCTGCTGTTATCTCGTTTTCCCCACAAATTCCAGTGTGTAAAACTGCCCAGGTGTGCACAGTTCACCCCTCTGGTTCACACCTGAAGGGATGGAAAGCAGGTAAATGGATTTCAGGCAGCTCCTGTGGCTTCTGCATCAGAGTTCCTCAGTTTTCAGGATTCAGGTGTGAGGCTGTACAAGGATCAGGACTCGAAGAGTGAGTGCGGTAAGTATTGGTCATTTTAAAAAATCCCATTCCATGTCTGCCACAGCTCTGGGAGTGTTTGGACAACGCTCTCAGGGATGCACAGGGTGGGATTGTTGGGCTGTCTGTGCAGGGCTGGGAGCTGGACTCGATGATCCTTGTTCAGGATCCTTCCAGTTCAGGATATTCCCTGATTTTATGATTCTACCATAATGAGACTTACTCACACAAATCCTCAGTGAAAATGTCCTTGTGTGTGTGTCTGTGAGTTGTGTGTCTGTGCACAACCCCCGGGAGCTCCTTCACCCTCAGCAAGCAGCAGTGACTGGAGGCTCAGCATCTCCTCTGCCCCACTTGGCAGGCTCCTGGAGCACTCCTTGCTTCCCTTTTTAAAACCCCCTCTCAGGTTTCCAAGTGAAACCTCTCTTAAGGAAACAATTGAGAATCGAGGCTGCGGTGCCAGAAATCACAGAGCCCTTGGAGCTGAAGCACAGGCCGGGAATGAGTGTCCTCACTGCAGCTCTGCTCCTCAGGCATCACCTCCTGGAGGCGACCCAAAGTGCTCGTCACACGAGGCCAGAGAGTGAGGCCAAGGCTGCTCCAAACACCAGCGGGGTCAGAGCAGGGCTGAGAGGAGCTGGCAGAGCAGGGATCCAGCACAGCAGCTCCACAAGCTCATCAGCCTGGGAGAAGGGAGCCAGCAGGAAACGCAGGGGAAAGGCCAAAAAATACAACTGTGCTGGCTGGGAGGAAACTGCTGAGAGAGGAGAGATCCAGGTCTGGAGGAACGAGCCCAGTGGCCTCCATGGCTCTGGAGCTGCAGGAAGCACTGCCTTGGCCAAGCCCTCTGTCCCTGGAGAGTCCAAACACGGCTCCTCTGCAAGCACAGGGCTGGGTGTGAGCAGCTCCTGCCCCGGGCTGAGTGTGAGCAGCTCCTGCCCCGGGCTGAGTGTGAGCAGCTCCTGCCCTTGGCTCTGAGTGTGAGCATCCCCTGCCCTGCTCTGAGTGTGAGCATCCCCTGCCCCGGGCTGGGTGTGAGCAGCTCCTGCCCTTGGCTGAGTGTGAGCAGCTCCTGCCCTTGGCTGAGTGTGAGCAGCTCCTGCCCTTGGCTCTGAGTGTGAGCATCCCCTGCCCCGGGCTGGGTGTGAGCAGCTCCTGCCCCGGGCTGAGTGTGAGCAGCTCCTGCCCTTGGCTGGGTGTGAGCAGCTCCTGCTCCGGGCTGGGCTCTCTCCCTGCAGGGCTTGGGGGCAGCTCAGGAGCTGGGGGGGTGCCAGTGCCAGTACCCAGCACCCTGAGATCCCACCCTGCTGGTGTTTGAATATGTCCTGGGTCACAGGCACGGCCTGGGGACAGATGTGGGGACAGGAAAGGGACAAAGACCCCGGGATAATTCAGTTCAACCCTGTGCACCGCCGCTCCCCAGGCTGCTCTGGGCTCTGCAAAGAGCTCCAGCCCTGGGGCAGTGCTGGTTCCACCAACATTCCTGCTCTGCACGGGGGTGTTTGCACCCAGAGCTGGCACCAGGGTGGGTGCAGAACCCGTGGGTGATGATGGTGACACTTCACAGTGACCTGTGTGCAAAACCTGACCTGGAAAGCACAGGGAGCAGCTGTCTGAGACCTGCAGGGAGGAAGAGAGGAGAAGAGAAGAGAAGAGAAGAGAAGAGAAGAGAAGAGAAGAGAAGAGAAGAGAAGAGAAGAGAAGAGAAGAGAAGAGAAGAGAAGAGAAGAGAAGAGAAGAGAAGAGAAGAGAAGAGGATTTCACTTGTAAGGGAGGTACAATGATCATCTAATACTGGTCAGTGTCTGTGCCCCTAACGAGCATTTGTTCATTAAACACTCTGCAATCCATCAGGCAGGAGAGAAATAAGACCCAGAGTGGGTGGAACTGGGAACGGGACCAAGCTGGAGCAGACACAAGGAACACTTATACATGAAGAGAGGAACTTAATGACTTTAACTAAAACAATTGTGGACCTAGAATTTTGGAAAAATCGCTTTGATTTAAGCTCAGACATTGTCCAGGGAGCAGGAAGGACCTGAGGGCAGTTGGAGTATCCAGATGCTCAGAAATTTTGCCCCAGATCTTCATCCTGACCTCACCACAGAGGAGGAGAGCATGCCCAGGGCAGTACCTGCTGCTCCTGTGCACACAAACGTGCAGGTATTTTCTTTTTTCCAGCTTCAGCACAGCCATGCTGGGACTCTGGATCCTCAGGAAGGTTCATGTCACTCACCCTGAGGCACTCACAGTTTGAGAACCACTTAGGCTGTGTGAGAGAGGGAGGCAGGAGAGGCCACCAACCCCAGCATCAGCAGAGCCTGCAGAGCCCCAGCTCCCTGTCCAAGCTCCCTGTGCCTCACTTTTGCTGAGCTGGCAGTTCATCATCTTCAGGAGCTCGTGCCCAACACCCCCTGGCAGCATTTCCCCGTGTGTGGGGACAGCACAGTCCCCTTTCCCAGCACAGCAGCCAGGTCCCTCTTCATGACAAGGACATGCCGGGGTGGTGGCTCCCAGCCCTGCTGCTCTCCTCTCTCCAGGAATTCCTGTTTGTCTCTTCTGAAGCCAAGACTCTCCAGCCCCCAGGCTGCTCTCAGCCCTCAGTGCTGGTCCATCAGTCAGGAAGCTCTGAGGTAGGAGGAGATTAAATCATGATCCTTCTCCAACCCAGCTGCTGCTGCGAGCAGGTCCCAGAGGAGGACACAGCTGGCAGGGTTTGGGACCAGGAGGAGTGTGGGACTTTGGGCAAACCCTGTGTGTGTCCTGCTCCTCTGTCTGGGGAAAGGTGCAGCGATTTCCTGTCACTGGATTTCAGCAGTGACTGGCTGGGTGGGGGAACCAAATCTGGAGGATCCAAACTTCTTCTCTGAGATCTTGTGGAGAGCCTCCCCATTTCCCAAAGCACTGTCCATGAACACGGAGCTCCACAGCCCCTCAGGTTCTTCCTCCTCATCTGCAAGGCATGGAACAGAAATGGCTTTGTTTTCGCACCACGTTTCAGCCTCATTCCCCCTCAGCTTCCTGCTTGTTCAGACTGTTCCCTCTTTATCTCCCCAGACAATCTCCATTGCCTTTGTTTGGCTTCCAGAAAATCCCTGCTCTAACCAGGCAGGAGGAAAAGCAAATTCAGCAGCTTCCTCTGCAAAGGAGGAGTTTGGAGGAGGCAGAGCCCAGGGCAAGGCAGCCCTGGGGTGTTTTGCTCACACCACAGGAGTGGGAAGTGCTCAAAGCCTCCTGTGCTGCATCCAGATTGTTCTGTGGGGTGGGAGGGGGAATCAGATCCAGGAGAGGCTGCCTTGGCCCTGTGTAGAAGCAATGGGAACTTGTGGGGTTTTTAGAAGAATAATTTCTTTGTGGGTCCTTCTGAGTGGCTCTGAGCAACCCCCAAAACACTCACAGGTCACGCCAGGAGATCCCATCCTCACCAACCCTGCAGCACCCACTGCTCCAGCTCCTTCTGGGGGGAAATCCAGGACAGCCTGGGATCCCTCCTGCCTACTGGCACTGATTTATTGGGGTGATTAATTCCCAAAGCTGCTTGGCCATTCCAGCCTGGAGCAAGGAGGGCTCTTCCTGGGCAGGGCTGGGGTCAGCCCAGAGCAGGTGCCACCCCCAGAGCTCTCCTGGGCTGGGCTGAGCACAGGGACCAGCGTGGATGCACAACCTCTGGGTGATGGTGGTGACACCTCCCAGTGACCTGTGTGCAAAACCTGACCTGGAAAACACCAGGAGCAACTCCTGGGGGGTGTGAGAGGGAAGGAGAAGGAGAAGGAGAAGGAGAAGGAGAAGGAGAAGGAGAAGGAGAAGGAGAAGGAGAAGGAGAAGGAGAAGGAGAAGGAGAAGGAGAAGGAGAAGGAGAAGGAGGAGAAAGGAAAAGGGAAAGGAAAGGAGGAGAAGGAGGAGAAGGGAAATGAAAAGGGGAAAGGAGAAAGGAAAAGGAAAAGGAGAAAGAAAGGGGAAAGGGGAAAGGGGAAAGGGGAAAGGGGAAAGGAAAGGGGAAGGGGAAGGGAAGGGGAAAGGAAAGGAAGGAAAGGAAAGGAAGGAAAGGGAAAGGAAGGAAAGGAAAGGAAAGGAAAGGAAAGGAAAGGAAAGGAAAGGAAAGGAAAGGAAAGGAAAGGAAAGGAAAGGAAAGGAAAGGAAAGGAAAGGAAAGGAAAGGAAAGGAAAGGAAAGGAAAGGAAAGGAAAGGAAAGGAAAGGAAAGGAGAAAGGAAAGGAGAAAGGAAAGGGGAAAAGGGAAAGGAAAAGGGGTGAATCCTTCCCTGTTGCTCCTCAGTCTCACTGTCCATGTTTGTCCCTCGCCTTCATCTCGTTTCCCCTTGTCCCTGACTCCCAGTGCTCTCCTCCTGTCCGAACCCTCCAGGGACAGCTCGTCCTTTAACCCCCACTGCTTGCTGGCCCACCTTTTCCCCACCAGCCCTTCACCCCCTTATCAATGGGAAGGGCTGAGTCAGTGATGGGGAGGAATCTCCAGGATTGGGAAGAGCAGCAGGCAGGATCTCCAGGATTGAGAGGAGCAGCAGGATCTCCAGGATTGGGAAGAGCAGTGGGCAGGATCTCCAGGGTTGCCTTGCAGGAGGGCTGGCAGGAGCTCCGCAGGCAGGGAGAGCTGCGGGGGTGTTTTGATATCATAATTATTTTTCTATTTTCCTCCTAATTAGTGCCAGGTGCCCCGTGATTTCTTGAGAGGTTCATTAACTCTGAGCTTTAATCCAAACAAACCATCACCTCCCTCTGCCCCTCCCTGGACCCCGACACCTTTTTATCCTTGGCAATTCCTCGGGCAGGAGCAGCACAAGCCCCTCTGCTCCAGGGGAGGCTGCCCTGGCCTTGGCTCCCCTCTTAGCCCAAAGGGAAGAAATAATGATGGAATTTAACCGAGTCAGACGTGCTGAGGGATGTGAAGGGAGAAACTTTGTAATATGGAAGCAAAACAGGGCAAAATTACCATCGTAATTGTATTAATGTTGCCAATTACAGGCAGACCCCGTGTCGCTCAGCAGGAGCGTTCTGGGAGAGAGGGAAAGACAAATTATCAGCAAACTCCTTATTTTGTCTTTGTGAATTACCACCCCAAGGTACTTAATTGACTCTCTACTCCTGATCAGTGAACATTGTTCAGAGAGTGAATTAAGGGAAGGCCCTACAGGCCTGCTCTGTTTTGTCCCAATTAACACAGCCACCAGATTTCTTCTTTTTTTGAGGTTTTGTTTCATTTTTTTTTTAAATGACTACACAGTGAAGAGTTAAGTTGGAGAAGAGAAGGTGGCTTTAAATAATTTAATTCCTGCCTAGAGCGGAGCTGGATGAGTGCGTTGGGTGTGTGGGTGTCACTGTGCAGGTTGTGCCACCACTTCGAGTGTCACCAAAATGGGACAGAGCAGCTGAGAGCCCTGTTGGGAGTTTGGAACCCCCTGATATCTCCCAGGGTGGGGTCCTGCTGTGTCCCCACGAGGAGGGGAAGTCCCCAAAATCACCTTCAGAGTGGAATTGCTGCCCTTGGCCGAGCTCTGTGGAGTTGGGTGCTGCTGGTATTGAGAGTTTTGTGCAACAAAAGCACAGAGGGGACAGAGCTGTCCCTTCCTCTGAGCCAGTGCCAGGGATAAACACCAGCCTTGGGTGTGGGGATGGGCCCTGCCCACTCCAGGCTCTCCTCACACGGGATAATTTTAGGCAGTGCTAAGTTCAGAGTGATCAATTCAGAGAAAATTCCCCTAAAGAACAGTCCAGCTTCATCAGCCCTTCGGATTTTACTGCCTAAATTTGTGTGTTCCAGGGATATTCTGAAGGCTTTGAGGCTGTTTGTTCTCTTATTTAGTAAAGAAAGGAAGCAGCCACAGGTGAGTTTTCCTGCGTGCTGCTGGATTGGACCTGCAGCCTCTGGAATGCTTTAATTTATTGAAGTTTTTAAATGCAATGTTTCGAGTGGAAGAGAGGAAATTTGGGTTAGGAAAAGGGGAGAAATCCTTCCCTGGGAGGGTGGGGAGGGGCTGGGATGGAATTCCCAGAGAAGCTGTGGCTGCCCCTGGGTCCCTGGCAGTGCCCAAGGCCAGGTTTGGAGCAGCCTGGGACAGCGGGAGGTGTCCCTGCTCTTGGCCACACCGAGATGGTCCAGCAGGAGCGGGGCTGCCCTGGGGCTCGCACAGGCTCTTAGGGGTGACCTGCCCGTCACAGAGGCTCCTGGAAGAGTTTTGCTTCTTCTCTAGAGGCTGGGTCAGTTTGAAGGAGCTCAGGGAAGGAGCTGGTACACAACAATCCTCACTCTCTCAAGGCCACATCAGCCCCACTCAGAGCACACAGGCTGCTCCTTTCCCTCCCTACCTGGGGTGCAAATTCTCTGCTCCCTGGTTGTTTTACAGCACTAAATTCATGGTGATCTATTTAGGGAAGGATGGGTGCACCTATTGCTCTGCTCAGCCTATTCAGAGGAAAAAATACCATGTACAGATAGATCAGCCAATTAAAATCTGTGAAAATCTCAGACACTTCAACTCTGAGATGGTAACTTCTCCAGTGAGGAGTGCTGCAGAAAACATCCTGACAGGTTATTGTTTATCCATTCCTGACCAGATTTTCTGACAAGAAATGAATCTCCCCTCGGTCTGGCTTTGAGATCTGGAGGAGTTTTTTGCCCCCTGCAGCACGGGGGGATTCAGCCCTCACTAGCACAGCTCAGCACTGGGGTCGGGGCAATCCCAGGATGGATCCGGGCTGGGGGATGCAGGGATTGAGAGCAGGGATTGAGAGCAGCCCTGCCCAGAGGGGCCGGGCAGTGAGGGGCTGGGTGTGAGCTGCCCATGAGCACAGGCAGCCCAGAACCCACCCTGCCCTTGGGCTGAGCCCCAGCGTGGGCAGCAGGGCACGGAGAGGCCTGAAACACTCAGCTCCTGGCCTCTCCAAAGGGAAGATGTGACAAGTGTCAGGAAGGTGACACAGGGATTGGGGAACACTCTGGGAACACAGGGATTGGGAACTCTGGGAACACAGGGATTGGGAACTCTGAGAACACAGGGATTGGGGAACACTCTGGGAACACAGGGATTGGGAACTCTGGGAACACAGGGATTGGGAACTCTGAGAACACAGGGATTGGGGAACACTCTGGGAACACAGGGATTGGGAACTCTGGGAACACAGGGATTGGGAACTCTGAGAACACAGGGATTGGGGAACACTCTGGGAACACAGGGATTGGGAACTCTGGGAACACAGGGATTGGGAACTCTGAGAACACAGGGATTGGGGAACACTCTGGGAACACAGGGATTGGGAACTCTGGGAACACAGGGATTGGGAACTCTGAGAACACAGGGATTGGGGAACACTCTGGGAACACAGGGATTGGGAACTCTGGGAACACAGGGATTGGGAACTCTGAGAACACAGGGATTGGGGAACACTCTGGGAACACAGGGATTGGGGAACACTCCGGGAACACAGGGATTGGGGAACACTCTGGGAACACAGGGATTGGGGAACACTCCGGGAACACAGGGATTGGGAACTCTGGGAACACAGGGATTGGGAACTCTGGGAACACAGGGATTGGGGAACACTCCGGGAACACAGGGATTGGGAACTCTGGGAACACAGGGATTGGGGAACACTCTGGGAACACAGGGATTGGGAACTCTGGGAACACAGGGATTGGGAACTCTGGGAACACAGGGATTGGGAACTCTGGGAACACAGGGATTGGGGAACACTCCGGGAACACAGGGATTGGGGAACACTCTCTTCATTGGTGATGCTTCTCAGATCCATCCTTTTCCATGGAATCTCAGAATGGTTTGGGTTGGAAGGGACCTTAAAGCTCATCCAGTGCCACCCCTGCCATGGGCAGGGACACCTCCACTGTCCCAGGTGTCTCCAAGCCCTGTCCCTGGCCCAAAATCCCTGGCCTGGGACACTTCCAGGGATTCAGAGGCAGCCACAGCTTCTCTGCAAAACTGCCTTTCCCTCTGAAACCCCTGAATTGACGCCCCTTTCCCTGCAGCTGGAGGAGAACCCAAAAGGGCTTTAACCCCTGGTTTGCTGGAAACCAGGCTCCAAATCCCACCAGGGATGCTCTGGGTGCTCCATCTTTCTGTGAGTCCCTCTGTGAGTGAGCGGCAGAGATCTGGGAGAGGGGTGGAAGTGGCCCCGATAATCCTGGGGTTGTGTCTCTGCTCCCAGCGTGGCTGCCAGCCAAAACACTGCCCAGACTGGCAGAGCAGGGCTTTTATTTTAAGGTTGCCCCGAGCGGTGGCAAACAATAAAATCCACTCCCGAGATAAGGAATGTTCATAATCCTCCCCTTTCTGCCAAGAATAGAGTCTCTATCTCCAAACCCCTCCGCTCCAGCCCAGCGAAACAAAGCCCAATGGGTGAAAACAACAAAACCAGGAGCTGGGGAAGTATTTGGATTCAGGAAAGACTAAATATTTAACTTGTGAGGCCAATGCATCCTGGAGTGTATGGGGCACTCCAGGAACAGCTCACCATTGTCCAGGGGCCACGGGGCAAAGTCCTCCTGACCAGCCCATGCCCTGCAGGGCCACCAGGCTGCCCCAGGGATGGTGGGAGGTCAGCAGGTCCTTGCAGGGGTGAAGGTGAGGGTGTTTTCCATGTAAGGAGCAGTTCAGGGGCTGCAGCCCAGGCTGGTGCTGCTTTTCTGTGAGATCTGCACAGAAAGGCACAAAATTCTGCCTGGGCTCTCCTGGAGATTGCATCCTGTGCTGGTTGTCACCACAAACATCCCACATTCATCAGCTGGAGAAATTGTTCTAACTGATGGAGCTTCTCCAGGTTGTCTCTTCCACAGGGAAAAGCAGAAGATGCCATGGGAGGCCCTGCTGTGTGCTCAGGATGGAGCTCAGGTGAGGGCAGTGGAAAGCACTGGGGACAGCTCTGCATTCCCAGACACTTCCCAGCCTGCAGAAACCTCCTGCTGGACCAACTGTGGCTCTTTGTGCCATCACCAGCCTGGTCCCTCTTGCTCTGAGACCTCTGGCCACCCTGCAGTCCCTGGCACCTGGGGGACACCTCCAGCAAAACTACAGCTGGAGAGGCAGAGGTTTTGCTGCTGAGACCAACGCCCCAGGTCCTCAGAGCCTGGCCTGTCCTGGCAACTGCTGTCACCAAAGAGTGGCTGTCTGGTTGGGCCCTGGGCAACCTGGGCTAGTGGGAGGTGTCCCTGACTATGACATGGGGTGGAGCTTTGGGGTCCCAACCCAAACCATTCCATGATTCCATGGCAGAGGTGCCACCCTGCCCATCCAGGCTGAGCTCCAGAGCAGGCACAGCTCATCCTGCACATGCTGTGAGTTATTGTGGAAGGGGAAGGGACAACATCTCCTGTCCTGCTGTGTCACCTCAGGGCTGTGTGGGACAGGCCCCAGGACAGAGCCCAGGGCTCCCCAGCCCTGCAGCCACGGCCACTCCCTGGGCAGCAGAGTGGACAGACCCAGTGTGGACAGACCCAGCTCCAACCCAAATCCATGCAGAAGAGTGAAATGCAGATTGTTGTGAGAGCATTCCCTGGCCCAGGTGAGACCTAGAGATGCCTTCACCAGGTCCCTGGAGAGCCATGCAGAGCAGGAGCCCCAGCCTCAGGCCAGTGGTGCCTCCCCAGCCTGTTTTGGCTGCAGTGTCCCCACTCCTGACCCACGGGGCCAAATCTCTGCGTGCCAATGTCTGGTTAAGGCAAAAATGCAAACCTGAAGTGTCCTGGGCATCTTCGTAATATTAAAAATAAGCATAAACCCAGAAATAGTGTAGGAGCAGTGGATTGGGTTACCCAAGTGTGCCAGGGGACCCTGGGGGCACAGGGAGAAGGGTCTGGGTGCCAAATGTGTGTCTGTGCCTGAACCTGGAGAGTCGGGAGCCCAGGGAATTCATCCACACAACAAAAAGCAAATCTCATCCAGCCCTGTCCCCAACAGTGGGAGAGAAAGACCAGAGGAAGACAGCAGAACAACAAGACACTTGTTTTCCCATTTTCCCCCATTTTTATAACTATCTGTGTATATTTTTGACAAGGAAAGCAGCTCCTCTCAGTGAGGAGAGTGGATTTTGCCTGCCTTGCAAAGTTCATCCATTGTTCAAAGCGAACTCTCCTGTCCAACACAAACAGGGGCTCTTGAAAACATTCTCATCCAAAACAATTGCCACGACTTTTGATGTTTTCGTGGTCCTCGCTCTCCCCCACTGTTTGATCATTATGTTTTACAATATTTTTTCCCCTTCCTCACCGGCACCGTTCCCGGTGCCCCAGCTCTGGAATTCGTGGCTTCATCATCCAAACCTTCTGCATTCAGTGGGACACAATGGAAAGAATTCCACGGGATTTATTTTGACTGGGAGGACTCTCCCCCGTGCCTGTTTGCACACTCTCAGCAGGGCTCCCAGATGTGCCTGTGGCTGGGCTGGAGGAGTTCAGCTCCTGAGGATCATCCCCTTCCTCTCCAGGAATCCCATCCAGGGCTCTCCTGCCATCACCTCTGAGCACTTTGCTGCAATTGTTATAAATGAACCCTCAGGGTCTGGCCAAGGCCAGGATCCTGCACTCCTGAATGATCCTTGCTCCTGAAAATGTCACTGACGGCACAGAAGGCACACGTGGACACGGAGGGAGCGTGAAGGGAGGGGTGGGAGTGATCTTGGAGAGAGAAACAGCCCCCCCAGCCACGCCAGGCTCTCTCCTGACCACAGCCCTGGCAGATGTGCAGCGCCTTCCCAGACAGGCTCGAGGAAAGCAGGAAAGCCTAGACAGGCTGCAGGGGAAAGGAGGAAATCCCCAGAATAAAACCCAGCCCTGATCAGAACAGTCAGTTCTTGTAATCCCAAATCCCTGCTCCTCACTGGCCAGGAGTGTGGAACCAGGGCAGAACTAACTCATCTTTCCAAAGGAAAATACAGGGAATCAGGCTCTGGGTAACCTATTATATCTGCGGGATTTTTGTTTGGTTTTTTGGTTTTGCTTGGGTTTTTTTTTCAGGCTGGAGCCTGAAAACACCTCCCTGTGCCAGCACAGCCCCTGACCCCCAGCTCAGAGCAGGTCCAGGCTGAACTCCAGGTACACAACGACACCTGAAGGAAGGCAGCAGGTTGGGTGCTGGCAGCCCTGGCACGGCTCCCCCTGAGTCATCCCGGCTGTTTACAGGGCTCTCCCACTCCTCTCCTGCTGCCAGCAGCTGACGGGCTCGTCTGGTTAAACTTCACAGGAGCGTGGTTAATAATTAGCAGCGCTCAGGAAGACCTTGCTCGCAGCTCTGGTGCCTGAGGAGGTGTTAATGGGAGCACATGAGCAATGAGAGATGGTTGGTGCTGCCGGCAGCAGCTGGAGGAGTGCCCCCAGCTCCCTGCAGCATCTCCAGGGCTCCAGGCTGATGGCACCAGTGCCCGGGGGCTCCTCCTGCCTCCTGTTCAGGGAGTGAGGGGCCCTGAGGGAGCAGAACAGGCTCCAGTGTGGAGGGGACAGTCCTGTCACCCGGGGAGCCTCGCTGGTGCTGGCCCAGCCTCCCCTGCTGGGTGCAGGAGCCTCCAGCACGTCCTGGTGTGGATTTCCCAGTGCCCTGCTCTTGTGGGAGCTTCCCCAGCAGGGACATCTCCTCCTTTGTGTGTGACATTGGCCAGGGCTCTCTGAGCCTGTCCTGCACACCCTGGCCTTGGTCCCCATCTCATCCTTGGGGAACATCCCCATCCACTGGCCAGGGGAGCTCTGGCCTTCCCCTGTCCCCTGCTGTCCCCCTCACCCATCCTTGTGGCAGAGTCCCTCCCCAGGGTGTCCCCAGGAGCTCTGTGGCTCTGGGTTGCAGCTCTCTGCTGTCACCAACTCCACCAATCCATTTCCTTGCTCATTTTCATCTCAGCTTCGTCTTTCCCCATTCCATCCCATACCTCCCTCGTTCCCAGCCCGTTCCAGCCTGGCTCCCTGTGTTTGTGTACATTTGCTGCCAACCTTCAGCCTCCTTCACACTTCCCTTTGCTTTGCTTTTATGGCCTTTTATGATGTTTGTGTTACACCAAGGCTCTTTCCCTTTTTATCCCCTTCCCGCCCCTGGATAATTATTCCTCCATCGGCGGCTTTTATTGCCTGCCTTTATCGTGAGTGTTCCTGAGGGTGACAGGAGTGTCTGGAGCCACAGGCTGTGTCTGGCAGTTCGTGGGGCAGGACTGGACGTGCTTTGCTGGTGGATCCTGCCCGTTTCCTGCTGGACTTTCCCTTGTTCAATTCAGACCCCTGAATTGAACACCTCCCGTGCCCTTCCTGCCTTGGCCTCCTCACAGGACACCAGTGGCACCTTCAGGTGCCTTTTTGTCTGTCACATCATGGGCTGAGAGAGGTGACAGTGTGCCCTGAACCGCAGAATTCCTGAGGCTAGAAAAGGATCATCCATCGAAATCATTCCTGTGGCTCCTGCAGCCGCAGTTTTGGGGAGAGTTGTGACATTTCTCACAATGGAGGAAGGTGGTGTTGTGTTATTTTTACCCCACACTGCACATTATCTACCAGCACTGATATTTTTTTGCTATCTGTGTAGAACAAGGTGCTGCATTGTGCAGCCATGGGGAACAAAGTGGGGCAATGCTCACCCTCCAAAAGCTAAATTTGAGGGAAAGGGAGGAGGCAGACCTTGGCATCAGCACAGGCACGAGGTCCATCTGTGCTCTGGTGTGGGGTGGGAGGGGATGGCAGCCCCTTTGGGAATGCTGGTTGCTCCTGGGACACAGGCTGTGGAGCTCAGGGAGCACCTCCCACACCCAGAGGGATCTGGCCCAGCCCAGGGGTGATTTAAATGTCCCCCCACCCTGACAATGGGCAATGGCTGATCCCTGGGCCTGCAGAGATGGGAGCAGAGGGGAGGGACGCTCTCCTAAGCACCCCCAGAGCCCCTTCAGCCACGTCAGGAATGAGGAGATACCATCACCACCCTCCATTAATGGGTGCTCCTCACCTCAGGCTTGTTGCTGCCCAGGAGAATCCAGCCCCAGGGCTGTGTTCAGCTGGCTCAGGCGCCGGGTTTGTCCCTGCAGGAAGGGAGGGCAAGCAATGGGCTCGAGTTGGAAAAGGCTCAGGACAGGGAGATTGAATTTAAACAGGTGAAAAAAAGTGAAATGTAATTAGAAGTTTTTAAAGAATATTCTACAGGGTTCTGTGCTCAGGGAGAGTGTCCGTGTGGTCAGAGCAGTCACTCCACAGTCATGGCAGCCCTGGAGATGGAAGAGGGAAATTATTTTGGCAGGGCAAGGAGCCCTGATAACCAGGGAGGAGAAGTCCAGGCGTGCCACCATGGGAAGTTCTCAGCACAAAGACTGAGCAGCCCTGAGGCAGAACATGTTGGGAAATCAGCCCTGCACAGGCCCCAGCGCAGGGAACAGAAACTGCCAGGGAAGGGTCCCAGGTCAGAGCTCGGCACTGGGCTCAGAGAGGCTGCAGGATTCACACCTTGGTACCTGCCAGGGTGTCCCTGCACAGAACACCCACCACCTTCTCAGCAGGAACCACAGAATCATTGACTATCCTGAGCTGGAGGGAATCCCCAGGGATCATGGATTCCAGCCCCAGGGCCTGCCCAGAACAGCCTCCACCTTCTCAGCAGGAACCACAGAATCATTGAATATCCTGAGCTGGAGGGAATCCCCAGGGATCATCAATCCCAGCCCCAGGCCCTGCCCAGACACCCCAACAACCCCAGCCTGGGCATCCCTGGCAGCGCTGCCCAAACGCTCCTGGAGCTCTGGCAGCCTCGGGGCCGTGCCCATTCCCTGGGGAGCCTGGGCAGTGCCCAGCACCCTCTGGGGGAAGAACCTTGCCCTGATCTCCAGCCTAAGCTTGCCCTGATGGGGTCTGCTGCTTCACCACTTTCAGGCCTTCCCACAAAAGCCTGACCACCACCCTCCAATTCCCAGGCTCTTTCCGATTTCCACCAGCTCTCCTCCCCAGCCTCTCTGGTTTTTTCCCCTTTCTATGTTGGAGTGGTGAAATCCCATCTCAGTGCATCTAAAGCAGCTTCATTCCCACATCATCCTTGCTGTCCTTGTTTATTTTTCCTTCTTATCAAGAAAACCCCACTTTTCCTGGTGTTGCTGGAGCCTTTGTGATGATTCCAGCTCAACACTGAGCTCTGGTGTCCCACCAGGCTGACGTGCAGAAGTGCTGCAGCTGATGAAGGGATAAAGGACCTTCCAAGGATCTTTTCCTGGTGTCCTGAGCTGTAACTTTTCCCCCTGGATGTTTCAGTGGCCACATTCCCTTGGGAGGGACAGCAGGAGCTAAAAATCTCCAAGCAGGGGGTGGTAGCACTGTCACATAAATCCACAATGCTCAGGGGACTCAGGGAAAACACAGAGGGATTGAGAGAGGGGTGGAATTGGGGGGTGAGGCACAGGGCAAAGGTTTGGGTTTATTGCTGGATCAGCTGATGAACATAGGGGTGGGATCTGAATAAAGGGAGGAGGAGGCCTTGGAAAATCCTCCAGAGGAAAACAAGGAGAGGGTGGGGGTGAAAAACTCGATTTTCCCATGTTTCCTTGGCTCTCTGTGGTCATGGAAAGACCATGAAGGTCCTTCACACAGCCAGCAGTGTCTGCCTCCCCTTCTGCAAGGAGATGGAGCTGCAAGACTGGGCCTGGGCCAGGGGTCAGCTGAGACACAGGACCTCGGGGTGGGCAGAGGGAAACACCTGACAGCCTTGTCCTGGCCTTGCACAGCACTGTGAGAGCCCCACAGTGCTGCCCAGGACTTCAGAGAGAACCCAAAAAAGGCTACCCCTCATTTCACCCCGATGGGGGATCCCAAGTGCAGCCAGGAGAACCTCACAGCTCCCACCTTCCAGAGGGCAACAGCCAAACCCTTGTTTTTCTTTCTGTCTCTTGTTGGAGTTCCTTCCCTCGCAGCTGGAGTAATTTAATTAAATTGTAATGTTCTGAGCTGGCTCCTCTCCAAGGGCAGGAGCCACAGCTCTCACCTGGAGGGCACAGCTCCCGGGGGAACGGCACTCAGCCCCAGGAACACACTGCTCCCGACCAGGGAGGCTCCTGATGACAGCTTTAGAGCTTTGGGAGAAGCCCCACCGTGCGAGAGCTGCACAGCAGCCCCAGAGCAGCCCCTGCTCCTCCCCGGCAGCTCCGGGGGCATGCTGAGCTCTGCCCAGATGGGCTGAGCTCCCTCCTGTGCCTGGCTCCAGCAAACCCCTGTCAGCTCCACAGCAGAGGAGCCAGGATGGTGCTGGGCAGCCTGGGGGACCCCAACAGCATCTGCTTGTACAGGAGGGGTGAGAAAAATGAGGGGTTTGATGGTCTCAGCAGGGTCCAGAGGTGAGCAAGGGCCAAGGAAAGTCTCAGGTCCTTTGGAATGGAAGAATTCCCCCCTGGAAGAGGCAGTGACACAAAGCACAGCTCCTAGGGAATTCCTGCCCCTCTGCAGCAGGAACAAACACCAAGGAAAGTCTCAGATCCCTTGAAATGGAAGAATTCCCCCCTGGAAGAGGCAGGGACACAGGGCACAGCTCCCAGGGAATTCCAGCCCCTCTGCAGCAGGAACAAACACCAGCCTCGGCACCTGAGGCTGCTCTGGGTGCATCAGCAGCACCACGGGACAAGCAGGGGTGGGAGAACAGACAAATGAAACCAAACCTCCCTCTGCTGCTCCCCTGTAAGAGTTAAACGCGGGGAGAGCTGTTTTCCATGCATTTCTTGGAAAGCAGAGCCTCAGCCAAGCTTAGGAGAGCTGCGCTCTGGAGAAGATCCCAGACAGAGACAAAGCCCATGAGGGACACAGTCCCGTTAAAGCCTGGAATGGGATGGCACCTTGGTGACAAAACCATTGCCATGGCCCCCCTGGGAGTGCTGGGAGAGGGGAGAGGGAGCTCACAGCACCCTGGGCACAGCTGCACACCCCAGGCAGCCCAGCCCTGCCAGCCCCCAGGGCCCCCGTGCTCCAGGCACCAGGAAAGCCCTGTCTGCAGCACCAGCAGCACAGACAGGGAGAAATGTCAGGGTATTTCCACAGCTCTGGGAACAGTCAGGCTCATAAATCACAGCTCAGTCCCTACTGAAAGGATGGTGCAGTCCCACAGCTGAGGGGTCCTGCTGCCAGCCCCTCACAGGGGACACGTCCCAGAGGAAAAGCAGAACTCCCAGGTGAGCCTGGATAAAATCTTGACCCCAGGATGGCTGAAGGAGGGCTGGCCTCTGCTAAAGGAGTGCCCACGAGCACAGGTGAGGGTGGGTGGGTGTGCTGGAGGTGGGTGGGTGGGCTGGAGGAAGGAGTGGAGGTTTCTGTGGTGGGGAGGGCTCTCTGGGGAGGCTGGTTCTTCCCCAGGTCTCCATGGACCCTTCCCAAAAAGCACCTTGCTGCCAAAGGACATCATTCCCAGGGGAGAATATTCCAGCAGCTTCTTTTGAAGGGCTCCAAGGGAATGACCGGGAAAACTCCTCAGCACTTTGCTCCTGGAACTGTCCCTGCTCTTTATTCCACAGCCCTTTTGATCTGCTGAGGAGGAAGGACAGAGGACACCCTGTGCTGGTGTCCCCTGCCCTGGGGATGGGTTCCTCCTATCCCTGCCCTCCAGCACTTTGTCCCATTCCTCCTGGGGACAGCCAAGATGGGGACACCCAGCAGGAAGAGGAGCAGAGGGTGTTTCCCTGGGGATCTGTGTTGTCTGGGATGGACCAGCAGCTCAGGTCATGATTACAGACTGGTTTTGCCAAGGACTGGAAAATCCTGGGGCAGGTGCAAGAACCCATCAGAGCCTAACCCCATTCCAAGGCACAGAGACACCACATTTTAGCAAAAATCTCACCCTTTTGGATGTCATCACAACCTTTGTGCAAGTTTCTGCACAGCTTTCCTGTGCTCCTGCTGGTGGGCAGTGCCCAGCACCTGGGTGAAGCCAATCACCAGAAGAAATCCTTGGCAAACCACATTCTGTGTAAATAACTCAATGAGAATTCTTCTCTTCTTTAAATTTCATTTCTTACAAAGCAAAAAAGCAGAAAATCCGGCCTTGAGTGGATGTCAGGGTGTGAGTGGATTTCCTTGCAGGGGATTGTGCTGATTGTCCTGGATAAGAGTAATTCTTGGTTTTACACCTATTCAAATATTGCCTGTGAGAACAAATCATCCTAGAGAAAGGCTCGTGTTGAAAAATCTTGGGTTGAAATTCAGTGTCACTAAGGTGGGATCCTCTTCCCAACTCTAAGTGATCTGAAATGAAAGGCAAGGAATAAAGGAGAAAATATTCCAGAATTATTTGGGCTTTTATTGAAATCAGTCCTAGCCTCATGGCAGAGCCCAGACAGCCAAAAGCAGGGATCTGACTTCACCAAACAATTCCCAGCTGTGCAGAAGTTGCTTCTTGATTTATAAATACCAGTAGCTCAATAAATGGTTCTTGGCCAGCTTCTTCCAAGCCTGGGATTTGATGTTTTTCTTTCTGGATGGAGAATGCTGCCCGTGGACCTGGTCTGGAAGGGTTTCAACCCTTTCCCAAGGGGCAGGAGAGACTCTGGCTGTGGGATGTGGCTCCCATGGAGGGCAGAACTTATCCTGGCCCTCCTTGTTGGAACACAGAGTTGGCCAACACTCTGTAAATGCAATGAATTTGGGAACATGTGGATCAGTTCAGCTCTGCCTAACATGGAAAAACATCTGGAGAATCACATGATCCTCCATGTAATCCGTGTCTAACTCCCTGCCTGGGAAGTTATCTCAGTAGCAACTCTTGAAATGTTAAATCACATTTATTTCAGCTCGGATTTCTCGAGTTTTCTGCCAGGGGAGCTGGAGTTCCATGGGCTGGGTGTGCTCAGAGTGCTCTGCTCTGAAATAGTTCCTCTGCCCATGGCTTCCAACAGGGGTTAAGCAGCGCTGGGGTCAGGATTGCCACCTGTTGGTCTTTGCTCTGAGATCCAGGTGGTTTCCCCTCTGATTTTAAATGCACTGAGAGGGAGGCTCAGGAGGAAGCAAAGGGAGTCCATGGAGGGGAAAGGGGGACTTGGCTGAATGGGTATCATCAATATTGCAAAATCAAGTGCTCAGATGCTGGAAGATTTAGATTCTTGTGCAATTGGCCATCAGGGAAGCATCAGCTCAGAGAGCTGGGTCATCCCCAGGACTGGCTGAACAGGAGGATTCATTCCTGTACAAAAACTCTCAAAGTCTTTTCTTTTTCACCTCTGGAATAAAAGAGGCAGAGAGGTGACCGGGCCAAGTGAGCTGCCTGAGGAGAGCTTTGGGTGCCACCACCAGTCTGGCCTTTCTCCTGTCCCTGCAGGTGGCACTGAAACCAAGGATTTTCCCAAAGAAAAGGCATTTTCTGGGCTGAGACAGGGAGCAAACCTTTGCATGAAAATCTCCCATTGGCCCAACAATACCCCTGGGACTCTTCTTTATTCCCTGAAGTGCATTTACCCAATTTTGGCTGTCATCACATGGCCCCAAATCTGGATGAAGTAGCCTGGAATGGAGATAGGGGAGAGGTGAGAGAGAAATAAATAAACACAGGAGGTGGGTGGGGGATGGATGGATGGATGGATGGATGGATGGATGGATGGATGGATGGATCCATGGATTCGTGGATGGAGGGATGGATGGATTGATGGGGATGGACGGATGGTGATGGATGGATGGAGAGAGGGATGGATGGATGGATGGATGGATGGATGGATGGATGGATGGATGGATGGATTCCTGCCTGTGTAGTGGGAGCTGACTGGGACTCATTGCCTGCCACATTCACTCCCAGTCTCATCCTCAGCTTCTCCCCTCTCTAAGGCGACTGTTCAGGTTATTTACATTCCTGCCAAGATGTAAAAACAGCAGCCTGCACAGTTATCTTCCCCTGTTATCTTTATTGTTTGCACAGTGCACATTTCCCTCGATGCACAGAGCGAGGGTTTGATTCTCCCTGGAAAAGAGCCTGGACTTGGTGCAGGGAGCACTCTGGGCTCTGGAATGCATTTCTGGAGCTTGTTAACCTCCAGCTCCACTGCTCTGCCCCAGTGACCTCCCTGCCATCGCTGGGGACCCCCATTAACTGTGAACTGAGCAATTCTTTATGGATCTGATCGGGATTTGCTTTGAAGTCCCATTTCCCATTCCACTGGCAGGGATCTCTTTGGGTCTGAGTAAAAAAGAAAACAAAAACACAGGAAAAGGTCCCCTGTCAGGATAAATGGAATTCTCCATTTTGATGTAATCTGGATGTTTGGGTGCTGCTGCAGTTCTAGGCTTCCTCATGAAAGGAAATTCCAGCAGCTCCGGAGTGGAGCCCTCTGACCTCATCCAGATATTTTGGTTCGATCTTTTTATCCAGTGCTGAAATTTGCCAAAAGTCATTCCCTGGAGAAAAAGCTCTGCTTTGATGTGTAGGCATTTTCCAAGAGAGATATTCTCCACTCCCAAACATTCCCCAGCCCTAATCGTGGTGTTTCACAGGATGTTTTCATGGAAGCCCAACTTTCCAGGCAGCAGATGTGTCACTAACCTTGAGATAACCTGGATGGATGACCCCACAAAGGCAGGAGTGGCTCGTGCACAACACATTTGGAGAGGATCAGATGCTTGGTTAAAAACCCAGGCACCAGGACAAGGTCCAGGAGGGTCAGGCCTCCTGCCAGACTCTAACAAGGGGAAAAAATTCCCTGAGAAAATGGGAATGTCAATAGTTCAGCAGGTGCTTTGCTTCAATTTGTAATCATGGGGAATTAGGGGATGATCTCATGGGGAGTCTCATCCCAGGGGCTGGTCCAGGAGCTCTCCAGTGCAGCCTCGAGGTGTCTTCTCCTCCTGCTGACAGAGCCATGATGTGTGATTTAGGCAGGAACAGCTCCAGCATTTGCTCACTGACATCCAGTGCTGTTCCCTGCTCCTCTTGGTGCCTCATTCCTCCTGCTGCGGGGTTCTCTTTGTGTGTGCAGTGCAAACCCAGAGCCAAGCAGCCAATTCCCCCGGGCATTGTGATATTTTGCTCTGCCAGGGATGCCTCATCAGAGGATCTCAGGACATTTCGCAACCATTCCTTAACAAACCAACGACCTGCCTTGGCAAACAGGTAGAGTTCTCCCTTGTCAGTGAAGTCAAGGACAGGGACATCAGCTGGTTCTCCAGAGGTATAAAAAGCTTTGTCCTTGCACAACCCTGTGCTCTGCAGGTGATGCCTTGGCACAGGTTTTTGCAGCATTGTGCAGGTGCAGTGACTGCCACTCAAATTAAAAACAAACCCTGTGGGGTTTGGTTGGTCTTCCAGCATTTCTGGAAGCTCATCGGCCGCCTCATGCTTTGGGGAGAGCACGATGAGATGGTCCCTGCATCCACCAGAGCTGCAAAACCACCTGGGGGCTTTTCCTGAGCCTCAGCAGCACAAGGGGAGTGTCCCACACAGATGATTCGCGTGGGGAGGGAGGGATGAGTTTATTCTCTGAGAGCTGACAGTGCCTTGAAGAAGCACAGACTGAGCTGTGCTCAGAGCCTGCCTCTTCCTTCCTCCACTCCAACATCTGCTCTGAACACAACTCCAAGTGATGGGCATAAATATCAGGGCATAATTAACATTTCCTTTGTCTTCCAAGTTTGGGAGCTGTAGATGATCCTTTCAAGTTGCTCTGCCTTTCCTGTTCTGGTCATCAATGCCCTGCTGGGCTTGGCATTGTTCCCCCAAATAACTCATCTCAAATATTCTTGGTGCTGCCTGAGATTGATGATGTTTTCTCCTTCCCTTTCTCTTTATATTGTCACTTAACTCACAAAGCTGTTAATCTTTCACACACATGCTTACGTTAAGCTGCTTAAGAGCACTGCAAACACTTTATCCTCATAAAGATTGAACTGCCCTGATATGAAACTTGTAGCCCCAGAATAGAGCAAAATTTACGTACGCAAATAAAAGCTGAAGGTCAGGGACAGGCAGAGAGGCTGTAAATATTCCTGGGCCCGGATTTCAAAGGATTTTGGAGAGAGGGGATGGGTTGGTTTGCTCCCAGCTGGTTCTGTGCCCTGAGTCAGCAGGAGCTGAGTGGAGAAGGAAGAAGGAGCAAGGAAATGGCAACAAAGATCACGGCCCAGAGAGGACTCATCCCATCCCAGCCGGGCAGGACCATGCCCTGGGTTAGAGAGGCTCAGGAAAATTCTTCAAGTTTTTTCTCCCCAGGATGAAAATTAAAAATGAAAATGAATATTAAAAATGAAAATCAATATTAAAGTTAAATACAATCTTTACTGATAAAGGCTCCAAGGTGAAAACCCTGGGGTGAGCAGGAGGCTTGACCAAGCCATTGGCTCTGCCCCTTGGTGGGCACCAGACAGAGCCAGGACTGCACCACAAACCCTCTGCACCTCTGCCTGGGCTGCTGCTCCTCCCTGCAGGGCAGGAGGAAAGAGGGAGCCATGGCCATGGCTGGAGGAGCCTTTCAGAGGTGGCTCTGCTGGGAAGTGAAGTTTTGGGTCTGGCTATTCTTGGCCATTTCTTCTCCTGGGGATTTGGGCAGGAGCACCAGCTTGGTTGCTTTGGCCGGTGAGCCAGCACCCCCAGAAATCCTCCTGCTCACCCTGCCCTGCACCAGGGGAGGCTCCACAGCCTCTGCTCAGCCCTCTGGCCCTCCCTGAGTGCTGGGAGCTGGGCTGTGGCTCAGAGCTGGCACCTGGGACAGTGTAACCTCCACAGGAGCCAGGGAACATCAGGGCAGGAGCAGTAAAAGCTTTCCAGAGCTTTCTCTCAACCTGCCGGGAGCCACCAAGGTTTTGCAAGTGCCAGCACGGGCTCAGTGAGCCCAGTTTGGGGCTCAGTGGGAGAAGGATGCAGGATTAGGATTTTCCAGGGTGTAAGGGCAGCTCCATCCCAGATTAATTACGGGATATTTGCAGGGTAAACTCTAAACGGTGTCATAGGAAAGGTTTATGGCTGAGATGGGCCCAGCACAAGGCACATTAATTACTGAAGTGCTTTATTAAAGGTTTCACTTAATTAATGTAATTAACTAGACCGGGTACATTTGTTCTGATTCTCTCATGGTCCTTTAGAACCACAGAGTGGCTGGGGTTGGAAGGGACTGTAAAGATTATGTAAATCCAACTCCTCTGCCATGGGTTCCACCGTCCCAGATTGCTCCAAGCCCTGGCCTTGGACACTTTCATGGATGGGGCAGCCACAGCTTGGGGCACCCTTGTCCATCAAAAACGTGCTCCTGGAGCACAGGAGGTGGCCAGGACAGGCAGCTGCTTCTAGGCCCATTTCCAATGGCTCGTGTCAAGTCAAGACATATTTATTCCTTCTCTGGTTTTAGAAGGTGTTTCTGCCTTTGAGTACAGTTTGGAATCGCCCTGGCTCAGTGCCTGGCTGTAGCTCTGTGGGGTTTGCCCTCCGTTCCCTGCTCCAGAGAAGCAGCACAAACCCTGGGCAGCCTTTTGATGCCAGGATCAGTGATAGGCTGGACTTGGAGCAGGATTTAACCCCTGGCAGTGGCTGGGCACAGCTCAGGATGCCTTAGGGGCTGCAGAAGCAGCTCCTGCTGCACCCAAAGACAAGCCCTGGCAGAGAGAAAGGCTCTGGGACCTTTCCTAGTGTGATTTCTTTAATGGAAGTGGTTTCTCCATGGTGGGCTGCTCTGCTGAGGGGAACCATCACATCTGGTCCTTGTCACAGTGCCCCAAAACCCCTGGTCCCCAATGCTGCACCCCCTGGGTCACTCTGGTTCTGTCTGCACTGGCTGTCCAGTCCTGCTGATATTTATTGATATTTATTCCCCAATTCCAGCTGTGCAGAGCTGGAGAGGATAAGAGGAATAATGTGAAGAGCAGCTCTGAGCAGGTCACCCATCCCAGTGAAGGCTTTGGGTCCAGGGCATCTTGATAGTGACATAACCTGACCTGTGCAGGGCTGTGGAGCACAGGATGGACAAATCCAATGGATCCCCTGGTACTTTTCCTTGAGCTGCAGCTCCCTGCCAAAACTTGATCCCATTTCTTGGGAAGCCCTGGTGTAAAGAGGAATTAGGCCACTGTTTCCCTCTTTTCCTATCCATTATTCCCTCTCCAGCAGTGATTGCTCTCTCCTCTTTTCCCTTCCTGCTGGGGAAGGGCTGTCAGCGAACCCCGCCCGCCTCGGGAGCCGCAGTGAAAGGGTTAACCTCTCCCAGGGCTTGTGGTGGGGATGCAATTTATAATTGTGTTTTCCAGGAGAGCCATAAACTTGCCTGCTATCAGTTCCCCGGCTGAGGCGGCGGCTCATCAAGAGTTGCATCAGGGATGAGGTATAATTCAACCAATTAGAACTGGCAGGTTATGCTGCACTTGTAAAGTGCGGGTTTTAGAGCCTGCAATTGCTGATAAACAGGGCTGCGGGCAGAGCAGAGCAAAATCTGCTCGCGGGGAAAAGAACTGTATAGTTTAACCCTTTCCTCCCTGCGGATCGAGGTGCTGCTGCTAGGGTGTGTGGTGGGAAGGGCGGGCACCTGTGGAGGGGCTGCTCCAGGGATCCGGGGTGGGAAGGAAAAGGGGTTTGGAGTGCTTGGAGCCACACAGAGGGAGAGCAGAGCAAAATCTGCTCGCAGGGAAAGGCAAATTTTATCATTTAAGCCTTTCCTCCCATGAGATTGAGGTGTTGCTGCCAGGATGTGGTGGGGAGGGCGGGCACCTATGGAGGGGCTGCTCCAGGGATCCGGGGTGGGAAGGAAAAGGGGTTTGGGGTGCTTGGAATCACAAAGCAGGGGTTGGGAGATGGGCCGGGAAAATCCATCTGCAAATGAGGAGCCTTCCTGCCCCCGGGTCTGGAGGATGGGCTCATCCAGCCCATGATGTGCAGCACAGAGGAGCCCTTGAGGAGCTGTGTGCTCCCCTCCTGGTGCCAAAGCTCTGCTTTTTCATCCTCCGTTTAGATCCAAAACTCAGTGAATTCAGCAGAATTCAGTGTAATCTCACCGTTGGGTTATTTGTCCTTTAGTCTGGGTGCAGCCGCTTTCAGATTACACAGAATTACATCGAGGAGATGGGAACAGCCACTGAGCCAAACTTCCATAAATGCTGCGAGGGAGAGCAAAGGTCGCCTGGGCTGCAAAATAAATCCCTTTCTCTGCTGCTGCAGAGGCTCCAGCCTCCCAAAGCCACTCTTTGGCCATTGAAGCTCCTCAGAGCCACCGTGGGAGACGGGAGGAGGAAGAGGAGGAGAAGGGGGAGGAGGAAGCAGCAGCTCGAGTACCAAAGGCAGTGAATTGTGCGCAGTTTAGGGGGTTCAGCCCCTCTGTGAAGGAAGGGGTTAAGCAGATCCGCCTCCTGTTACCCTCAGCCCCAACTGCGTGTCCCCAACAGCTGTGGGACATCGTTCCTAAGGCCGGTCCCCTGCAGCTGGAGGGACATTGGGGTTCGGGGCCACTAGAGGGCAAGCTGGCATTGCCACCAACCCGCTCTGCCAGCGGCTCCGCGGGTCCCTGCCGTGCTCAGAGGCTCGGGAAGGAGGCAGGAACGTGCCCCTCTGGAATTCTCCGGGCTGCAGGGAGCCAGGACCGTTCCTCTGCATGTTACTGCAAAGGGCTGCACTTGTGGTGGGCTGTTGGTAATTCGCTTCCATCGCTCGTTGTGTGGAATAAAAACATCACCCACAGTGGTTGGGTTTGGTGTGGTGGCCCTGGAAGGGACAGCTGGGACAGCAAATGGGGGACCTGTGTCCGCAGCTTGGGAGTGGCCTGTGCCCAGTGAGGGGACAGGACAGCAGCGAGGGCTCTGCCCGTGCTGGAGCTGCAAACACCACAAAGCCCAGCTGGATGATGCTCGTTGAACTCTCATTTCCTGCAGGCTGAAGGCAGGGGTTTATTCCATGGATGCTCTTCTCAGTGTTTCTGACCACAAACCATCTCCATTCTCCCGCTTTTTTCCATTTGTTGCTCTTGGCTGGCTCAGGAAAGGAGGGGCCCCGTGCTCTTCCCTGCCAGCAGCATCCCTGTCCTGCCTGGAGGCTGCTCCTGCTCCTGGGGCACTCCGTGGGTCCACGCTGGGCCAGACAGCTCTGATAACAGCACCAGTGCACCAGGGATGCCTCTGATACCCCTGGCAGGTATTTCCTTAATTTCTGAGGGTCCCAGTGATGGAAACTCCACATTTTACCCAGTGTTTCCTTATCCATCCTGCCAGAAGCGTTGTCCAGGTGCTGCCAGGAACCTCCCCTGTGCAGCCTGAATTCCTTTGCTGCTGCCTGAAGCACCCCAGGCACACAGAGCTGTGGCACTCCCCTCAGATCGATCTGTGCCCAAGTTAAACGCCACCTCTCCCACCATTCCTTTGGAGAATGTCACCCCAGGCCTCTGGTCATTCTTACCACAGTCCTCAGGGTGATCCCCGAGTGCTTCACAGCTGCCTCAAAGGAAGGAAGAGCTCAGGGCCAGTGGAACCAGGGGTGTGACACCCCTGCTCCAGCAAGAACGCAGATTTTTGATGCCTTGGGCTGAATAAACGTGGAGCAAACAGAGAGGGATGGCACAAAAGCAGCATCTGCTCAGCCCCCGCTGTCCTCAGCCGCGATAAGGCTGGGAAATGTTATCTGGGAGCTTAGGGAAGAAAGGGCTGGGTGGCTGAATAAATAAAAATAACATCAAATGCTGCTGCGAGTCCTTTGCAGTTAATAATCCCAAGTATCCAGGATTAGGCGTTTCCCACAAAACCTTTGTGTTTTCAGTGATTTTAAGGAATGACAATATCACAATAACAACACGACAGTGGCTTTGTGACAGCACAATGGCACGCACAGCTCACACGTGAGCAGCAGCTATTTTTTGCCAATGAAGTTGCAGTGAATTGATCCATAAACTAAAATTAAAAAAAAAAAGAAAGAAATAAAAAAAAGATAAAAGCAGGGTGCTTTTCCTGAAGAATTTCTAAAGTTAAAAATCAAATTCTTGGATTCAGAAAAAGAGAGAGTCCCCAGAGGAAATTCTGAGTGTGGGGTGCCCCAAAACTGCATTGGTGTCCCTGCCTTCCAAATCTTTGAAACAAGGAGGTAATGAGAGGGTTTGGTGATTTCTGTCCATGTTTTCAGTGAGGTTTAGGAATCCCAGCAAATCCCCCTGCACTGGGAACGAGCGCAGGGTGTGGGTGATGTGCTGCAGACTGGAAAGGTGTCGTCTTGGTTTTTATAGTGTTCTATGTTTTTACTTTGGTAGTAGAATTTTTTATGCACTTTTTATAAACATAGTCTTTGTTTTCTTAACCAGCATAGATTGTTTTTAAACTTCTAGATTGTTTTCATTCCTTTCTCCTAAAGTGGAGAAAGATGATAGACCGTGTCATTATCCCATAGAATTGTAGAGGTGGTAACGTCATTGACCAATCCACAATTGTCTTAAAAAAGATATAAAAATGCGTGAATAAAGAAAGGCAGGTCCTCTTTTCTGGTCCTGCCTGAGTGGTCCTGACTTACTGCTGTATCTGTGTGTTTCTTTCGTGTCTGACAGTGCAACAGAAAGGTGTAGCATATCACCCACATGTTCATGAGAACAATTTTTTACTCATTTCCGAGCAGGGTCCATGGTGTGGAGAGTCCCAGAGCTCCTGCTGGGGTACCTGAGAGAGAGGAGTGGACATGAGCAAGGATTGATGCTGCCCTCGCCTCACCCTGGGAGAGCTCCTGGCAGTGTTTCTTTGGCCAGGAAGGACAAGCAGAGCCCCACCACCCCTCTCCCTGCAGCCCTCTCAGGTTTCCTGCCTTTGCTGTTCTCCCCAACTCACAAAAATCAGCAGAAGTGATTCAGAAGCAGAAGAGGTTCAGGATTGCTCCTTCCCACCTGAGCCCGGCTGCAGGAGCCAGTCCTGCACCCCCAGGCTGCCCTGGGGACAGAGATGGAATTTTACACGGAGTGAAGCAGCTCCTCATCTGCCCCTGCTGCACAGCCTGGGTTTAGATTTGTGTTCAAAACCAGCAACAGCTCCTTGGCTCTTTCCTTGCTCAGATACAGTTAATGCTGAGGCTCCCAAAATATCTTTAATTTGGCCAATGACGACAGTGTGTGGGGCACTGATTTTGTTTCTAAAGGATCAAAGTTTAAGCAAGGAGCATTTGGGCAGCGCTGCCAGGGGTGCCCAGGGTGGGATTGTTGGGGTGTCTGGGCAGGGTCAGGAACTGCGCTGGATGATCCATGTGTGTCCCTTCCAGCTCAGGGTGTTCTGATTCCGCACAAAGAATCTGGCACCAGAGGACAGATGACCTCTGAAATCCCTTCAAACCCAAATTTTTCTATGATTCCATGGCTCTGTGATTCCATTTTGGCAGCTGCTGCAGGTGCACCACTGTCCTGTGCAAGCCCTGATGCTCTTTTCTTTAGGGCTTTGGTTGTTATTTCTTCCCCCTTTTACTCATTTAATTTAAAATAAAACCTATCAGGCTTCTGAATGCAGCTGCATCTCATGCTGGGGAAATTAATGGTGCCCATTGCACATCGACTGTGTTGATTTTAATATTGAATATAAATGTAGTGGCACCACTACAAATTGTAGAGAAAAAGGAAGTCAGGGCTGGAGATGAACTTGGTCATGTTGCAGGTTCACAAACAGAGACCAGGCAGCAAAAGCTTCCATAAATCCTATAAATCCATAAATTCCTTCCACTCAATCCCTAGAGATCCAACACCACGGGGTGCTGCAGTCCTGCCCAGGGCTCTGCCCTGCAAACCCGCTCACTCAGGGCTCTGGGCACACCTGTGACGCCCTGGAGTGGCTCCCAGAGCAGAGGTTGGACAGGGTTAGAGAATAAAGTGGGTATTTATGAAAGGCCTTCAACAGATGCACCTTGGGCAGTCAGAGCCTCCCAGAGGCTGCACCCAACATGGACAATGGGCACGAGTTTTTCAGACAGAAATGAGTTTGGTCCATTGGCATATCAGGGGTTAATTCTCTAATTACAGCTGCAGGTAATGAAGTCACATTCCCCCAGTTTGCTCCCCAAATTCACTTTTGCTTGTACTTTTTGGGGCCTGAGGCTGTGGGGTGTCCTTGGATCTCAGGCCCAGAGGGATTGTTCTGTCTGCCCGAGATGTGCAGGCAGTGACTGCACTTTATCTGGAGTTTGGAGCTGTGCACTAATGCAGTGCAGGAGCTGAAAAATATAAAAGCTGAAATCCAAAAGCCTCAGGGGAGGTCAGCAGAATTGGCAGGACTCTGTGCCTGCCTTCGGAGGGTTTGGGATGGGTGGTGATGCCCTGCAGAACTTTATTGCCTGGCTCTAAGCTCAGCTCAGCTCCTCCTGTGCCTGCTGGGCCTCTGCCAAAAAGTCGTGTAGCAAAACAAGGGCAGTGCTGAGAGGAGAGGAGAGGAGGGATGAGCTCTGCTCTCTCAGCGCTAATTACCGGCTGTGATCGGCCAGGCCAGCACCGTCCCAGGCCTGCAGCCGCATTTTCTCACCTGCTTTTTATCCTGCTGCTGCTGGAGAAAGGAATGGAATCCACCAGGCTGCTGGGAGGGATGTAGGACAAATCCCGTGCCGCAATTATCCTGTAATGCAGCAGGAGCTGGGAGGCGAGGGCAGGGATGTGGGGCCCTTTCTGCGTGAGCTGAGCACAGGGAGAGCCTCCAGCTGCTCCAGCCTGGCCCTCAGCAGGGCTGGGCTGGGCTCAACAGCACCTGTGGGGCTAAAAACAGCCAATTCCATCTGCCAGAAACTGGGAGTGCTCCCATTTTGCTGGGATTGCTGGATTTCACTGGGACAGCCAGGTCAGAGCCTCGCTGGTCCTTCAGAGGGTAGGTCAGAGCTTCATTGGCACCTGCCCCCTGCACTTGTAAAATCACAAACTGTGACCCCAAACCCGAGCTGCTCCTCCCAGGCTGGGCTCTCAGGAGCTGCCAGGGTGTTTTCCCTGTTTTGCTCCTGCAGGAATGGGATTCACTTCCTCCATGGCTGGTGAGTTCATGCTCCTGCTGTGGGACAGCAATCTCTGACAGAGAGGGGATTTCCTTCCTCCTCCTTACTCCAGCCAGGCCAGCGATGTGGGACTTTTTGGAGCAGCACTTTGTCCTGCTCTCATTTTCCCACTCTTCTCTCCTGAAGCTGATCCATGCCTCAGAGCAGGGCCCATTCCAGGTCCCTTCTGTGCATCCTGGCAGTAGAACCACAGGATTGTAAATGTTGGAAAAGATCTCCAGGAAGTTCAAGTCCAACCTTTGACCACCACCATGCCCTAAGTGCCATTTCCAGCTGTTCCTTGGACACCTCCAGGGATGGGCACTCCAAAGCTCCCTGGGCAGCCCCTGCTGAGCACCCTTTCCATAGGGAAATTCCTGCTGCTGTCCACCCTGAGCCTCCCCTGGCCCAGCCTGAGGCCGTTTCCTCTCCTCCTGTCCCTGTTCCCTGCGAGCAGAGCCCGACCCCCCCTGAGCCCTCTCCTGTCAGGGACTGTGCAGAGCCACAAAGTCCCCCCTGAGCCTCCTTTGCTCCAGCCTGAGCCCCTTTCCCAGCTCCCTCAGCCTCTCCTGGGGCTCCAGCCCCTTCCCCAGCTCTGTTCCCTTCCCTGGACATGCTCCAGCCTCTCAATGTCTGTCCTGCTCAAAACTGACCCCAGGACCGGAGGTGGCTCATCAGTGTCAGCACAGGGGGATGGTCACTGCCCTGCTCCTGCCACACCAGGGCTGGTACAACCCAGGTGCCATTGGCCTTCCTGGCCACCTGGGCACACCTGGGCTCAAGTTCAGCCGCTGTCAGCAGCACCCAAATGAAGGTGAGAGCCCAAACATCTCCCTGGAGGATCAGGAGTTGCTTTAAAGCAGAGCCCACAGTGCCAGCAGAGCCCTGAGCTCCCCTCCCCGGGCAGCACAGAGAGGTCACACTTCTGAAAATGCTGGATATGCTCAGCCAAGGCTTTGGCTTGAGAGAGTTGGCTGAACCAATTCCTTCAGCAGGAAAAGAGGAGCCTTCCCAGGACAGTCTCCAAGCAGAGCACAGCATTTGTGCACCCAGCACACAAAATAAAACTGCGTCAGCATTTTGGGAGACTGCAAAATCATTCAGGGGAGCAAGGAGGAATAAACTTTAATCACCAGCCCTGAGGGTTCGGTTCTGACCAAGGTCTGTGGCACCACCACAGGACAAGGACCTTCAAACACCTCCAGAGGCAGGAATCCCCCACAAGGTGAGGCCCACTCACACATCACGGGCTGTCACAGCTCCTCTGTTCCCAGCTGGGACATTCTGTCCCTGGGACCTAGGCTGGGACCCAGCCTTGAGGTCAGCCTGGCCCAGGGCACTTCTGCTCTGGCCAGGGCAGGGGAACTCAAGGGGGTCAGGGTGAGATCAGTGAGAAGTGGGACCAGTGTGCAGTGGGATCACAGAGCACAGTGGGATCAGTGTGCAATGGGATCAGTGTGTGCAGTGGGATCAGTGTGCAATGGGATCAGTGTGTGCAGTGGGATCAGGGTGTTCAGTGGGATTGGTGTGCAGTGGGATCAGTGGGATCAGTGTGCGCAATGGGATCAGTGTGCAATGGAATCAGAGGGATCAGGGGATTGCAGTGGGATCAGTGTGCAGCGGGATCAGGGTGTGCAATGGGACCAGAGGGCAGTGGGATCAGGGTGTGCAGTGGGATCAGGGTGTGCAGTGGGATCAGAGGGTTGCAGTGGGATCAGTGGGATCAGGGTGTGCAGTGGGATCAGAGGGTTGCAGTGGGATCAGTGGGATCAGAGGGTTGCAGTGGGATCAGTGGGATCAGAGGGTTGCAGTGGGATCAGTGGGATCAGGGTGCAGTGGGATCAGTGGGATCAGGGGGTTGCAGTGGGATCAGAGAGTTCAGTGGGATCAGTGGGATCAGGGGGTTGCAGTGGGATCAAAGGGTTGCAGTGGGATCAGTGGGATCAGTGTGCAGTGGGATCAGTGGGATCAGGGGGTTGCAGTGGGATCAGAGGGTTGCAGTGGGATCAGTGGGATCAGTGTGCAGTGGGATCAGTGGGATCAGGGGGTTGCAGTGGGATCAGAGGGTTGCAGTGGGATCAGTGGGATCAGAGGGTTGCAGTGGGATCAGTGGGATCAGGGTGTGCAGTGGGATCAGTGGGATCAGAGGATTGCAGTGGGATCAGAGGGTTGCAGTGGGATCAGTGGGATCCGTGTGCAGTGGGATCAGTGGGATCAGGGTGTGCAGTGGGATCAGAGGGTTGCAGTGGGATCAGTGGGATCAGGGTGTGCAGTGAGATCAGAGGGTTGCAGGGGATCAGTGGGATCAGGGGGTTGCAGTGGGATCAGTGGGATCCGTGTGCAGTGGGATCAGAGGGTTGCAGTGGGATCAGGGTGTGCAGTGGGATCAGGGGGTTGCAGTGGGATCAGTGGGATCCGTGCAGTGGGATCAGAGTGTGCAGTGGGATCAGTGGGGGATCAGGGTGTGCAGTGGGATCAGGGGGTTGCAGTGGGATCAGTGGGATCCGTGTGCAGTGGGATCAGTGGGATCAGTGGGATCAGTGCAGTGGGATCAGGGTTGCAGTGGGATCAGTGCAGTGGGATCAGGGTGTGCAGTGGGATCAGTTGCAGTGGGATCAGTGGGATCCGTGTGCAGTGGGATCAGTGTGCAGTGGGATCAGTGGGATCAGGGTGTGCAGTGGGATCCCAGGGTTGCAGTCACCGCAGCCCCGGAGCTCGCACCGCTAGAGGACAGCACGAAGCCGCTCTCGCTGCCGGCTCTGGAGGATGGAGATGGATCCGGGGACCGGCAACAAAAGGCAGGAGCTGCGGGGACGGGGACAGACGTGTCCCCTCCTGCTCACACCTCCCGCGGGTCCCGGGCAGCTCCGGCCGAGCCGGAGGAGTACAATGAAATCGGCTGTTTCTGAACGGCCCAAATCTTGGTTCCCAGAAGGTCCCAGCGTGTCCTCGCCATCCCCTGACACCTGAGAGTGAGGCTGGGGCTCTGCTTCTGCAGGAATTAAACACCTGGGGAAAGTGGGGAACCTCCTGGGGAATCATCCTGGGGAATTCCCGGCTGAGGGACTCCTGGGGCGTAAGGAGGGAGAGCTGTGAGCTTGGCTGAGCCCAAAAGGGGCAGTTTGGTGTCCAGGGATGGAGAAGAGACATCTTAGGGCACACCTGGCTCCAGGAGGGCTCCTCTCCATGGGGATTCCCCTACACAGCCTGGGAACAAGAACACCTTGCCTGAGGCCTGCAGCTGACAAACCCTCGGTATCAAACACCCAAAAATGAGATTTCACAACCAAATGACTGAAATGGGCTGAATGTCCCCAGCCCCAGCCTGGCCCAGCCCCAAACCTTCAATGTAAAGGCAGGAATGCGTGTTTTGGGCTGGTTCTGCTTCTGTCCCTGCTCCCAACAATCCCATGAGCCAGATTATCCACTAAAGAGGCCTGTGGAGGTACAGATAACATCCTAGGAATGGCATAGACAGGAATCAGGCACAGGAATTGAACACCTGAACAGCTCTGGACTGGAGCAGAGAGAGACAAGAATACGGGTCAGGTCTTTAAGCAGCTCCTTATTGGAAATGTGAGATTCCCCTAAGTGAGGCCTTTACTGGGAATGCCCTTATCAAGGTACCTGGAAAAAGCAATTCCCCCTCCCTCACTGCAAAATCGTGTGGCAAAGGAGGTGAGATTCCACTGCTCTGACCCACAGGAGCTCGGGGAAGAGGTGACAGGGACAGAGACACAGCAGGGCCTCTTCCTGTGGGCACCACAGGGTGCCCAGCTGCAGCTCTCCGTGTGTTAATCCTCCCCTTGCTTCCAGCCCTCAGACATTTCATTTATTTCTGGAAAACTCTGCTGGGAGAATATTTCAGATCCTGTTTGAACCAGAGCCCATGAACTGTTCTCTCTCTCCACTCTCTAGCTGGAAAAATGGGGGTCTGAGCCCACGTGTCTGCATCTGTTGCTGGGAATGCCTGGAGGCACTCACTGCAGCCTCAGCCTGAGCCTCAGAGCTGCTCTGAATCACAGGGATGACAACAGGATCCATCTGCAGGGGAGCAGGGACAGCTCCTGCACTCACTGAGCAATGCAGGGAACACCTCACATGGGGAGGTTCAGGGATCGTGGAATCACAGAATATCCTGGGCTGAAGGGACCCACAGGATCATGGATCCAGCCCCAATCCCTGCCCAGACCCCCCAACAACCCCAGCCTGGGCATCCCTGGCAGCGCTGTCCAAACGCTCCTGGAGCTCTGGCAGCCTCGGGGCCGTGCCCATTCCCTGGGGAGCCTGGGCAGTGCCCAGCACCCTCTGGGGGAAGGAGGCCTTTTCTGGGCTTACCTGAAAACAGAGGCCAGACAAAATTAAGAGAATAAAAAGCAGTTGTATTGATTGAAGGGCCTTCAGGTACATTTAGGGCAGACAAAGCCCCCAGAGGCTACACCCAAAAATGGACAACAGGTCACAGATTATCACACTTTTGTAAGTTTGGTCCATTTGCACATTGGGGGTTCATCTTCCAATTACAGCTTCAGCTAATGAAGTCATTTACCCCAAATTTTCTCCCCCTCAGCTCACTTTTGTTTCCATCTCTCAGGGCCTGGGACAGTCAGGTGTCCTTGATTGCCAGGCCTGGAGAGGAATTGTTGTGTCTGACCCAAATGGGAGAGCAGCAGCTGACACTGGATATGGAGTTTAAAGAATTGCAGGATTACAAATGTATCAGAAATAGAAAAGCTGAAATCCTGAGGCATCAGGAAGAGCCTTCCCCTGATCTCCAGCCTGACCCTGCCCTGCCTGTCCGTGTCCCCAGGGGCTGCCAGCACAGCCAGGTGCTTACAAGGACACACCTGGGCTCTGCCCGTGGCTCCTCTGAGTCTGCAAACCCCGAGCCTTCCTTGCTCCAGGGATGTTTTACTGCTCCTTGCCCAACGTGCTGCTCTCCTGGACCTGCCAGTGGAGGCCACCCCAGCATTGATCCCGACTGAGTAACCACAACAGGAATCTGGAGGAAACTGCAATCAGCTCTTCTGCCCAGCATCCTGCCTTCAGCTGAGGCTGTCACTGAGTGAGAGCTGCTGTGCTCAGCACTCAGCAGAGCTGCTTTCCTGCCTGTGGTCTCTTCAGAGAATCGTAAAATGGTTTGGGTGGGATGGACCTTAAATCCCACCCCTGCCATGGCAGGGACACCTGCCACTGTCCCAGGCTGCTCCCAGCCCCAATGTCCAGCCTGGCCTTGGCCACTGCCAGGGATCCAGGGGCAGCCACAGCAAATCTGGCAATTCCATCCCAGCCCCTCCCCAGCCTCCCAGGAACAATTCCTTCCCAATCTCCCATCCATCCCTGCCCTCTGCCACTGGGAAGCCATTCCCCTTGTCCTGTCACTCCCGTTCCTGCCTGCAGCCCAGCTGGGGACACAGATGGACACAGAGTGTCCTGGTTGGTGGCAGAGGTGCCTCTCCCGTGGGGCGCTCACACAAAGCAGGAATGCTTTGGTGGGCACACCCCTCACCTGCCCCTGTCACCGGGAAGGGACTGTCCTGGCCCTGGGCAGCAGCTCTGGGTGCCTCTCTGAGCTCCAGAGCACGTCCCACACTGACCCCTCCAGCCCCCACAGCAGGGACACGCTCAGCCCAGGGGGGAGAGGGAATCTCAAACAGCAAAAATCCAACATAATGAGGCTTTTCAAAGCAAAGAGGGTCAGAAGTGCTCGTTCCTCTAATTGGACATGCCCTGGGATCAGGGAGATGGGGATGAGATGAAGGCTCTGGGTCGGGTGTGAGCGTGCTCCCTGTGACCCTGCAGGACAGCAGGGCCAGGCAGGGTGACATCCAGGCTGCACAGCAGGGGAATGAGATTCTCAGAGCCTGAAATGCTCTCCCAAAGGAAGCAAGGTTGTCAGGAAAATCCCAGGTGTGCTTTTTTCCCCACCTTAACCCAACTCCTGAGGAAACTGGGACGTTTAAAGGATGGAGTGGGAGGAAGAAGAACAGAGAGTTACTGAGCTGTCAGCTCTGCCTCTGGCTCTTGATACCACCCTGGGCATGAATCCTGCCAGCTCTGGGCCACAGTGGGGTGGAGATGAGCCTAGAAACCTTCCCTGCCTCCCAGAACAGGGAATCAGTTCCTGAGCCTTGGGAGAGCTTTGAATCTGCAGGCAGGAGGCTGTGAGAGAGGGAGATGCTGCAACTTCTGGGCTCTGAATTTCAAAGTCGTGTTCCTTTTCATTTCTTCCAGAGCCAGCCAGGCTTTGAGGGGCTGGAGCATCACAGAAGAGCCTGAACTGAATGGACCAGCACCTCTGTGTCTGCAGCAGGATCCCTGTCCAGGTCAGGGACTGGAGTTTGGTGTGGAAGAGCTGGGAATGGTGGGAGCTGCTGGGCAGGAGGTGCTGCAGCCTGAGCAGCTCCACGTGTGGCAGCTCCCACCTCCAGAAACCCAGAGCTGCTGCTGGGGCTGCCTGTCCACCCTGCTCAGTGGGGTGAAAATGGCATTACAGGGTCCTGTGTCTTCCCCCAAAATATCCATCATCTACCCTGCTCAGGGGGGTGAAAAACTGGATTAGAGGGTCCTGTATCTTCCCCCAAAATATACATCACCCACCCTGCTCAGAGGGGTGAAAACAGGGCTGGAGTCCCCCCAGAATATCCATCATTCCCCAGCCTCCCCTTGACACCTCCAACGTCTCCCGGGACCCCCTCAGCAATGGCTGCAGGCTCACAGCATCCCCAGGGGCTGCAGCCTGGCTCAGGAATGGCTGCAGGAATGCAGGAATGGCTGCAGGAATAGCTGCAGGGATGGCTGCAGGAATGCAGGAATGGCTGCAGCCTGGCTCAGGAATGGCTGCAGGAATGCAGGAATAACTGCAGGGATGACTGCAGGGATGGCTGCAGGAATGCAGGAATGGCTGCAGGAATGCAGGAATGGCTGCAGGAATGCTGCAGGAATGCAGGAATGGCTGCAGGAATGGCTGCAGGAATGGGAATGCAGCTGCAGGAATGGCTGCAGGAATGGCTGCAGGAATGCAGGAATGGCTGTGGGAATGGCTGCAGGAATGGCTGCAGGAATGACTGCAGGAATAACTGCAGGAATAACTGCAGGAATGGCTGCAGGAATGGCTGCAGGAATAACTGCAGGAATAACTGCAGGAATGGCTGCGGAATGCAGGAGTAACTGCAGGAATAACTGCAGCTGCAGGAATGCAGGAGTAACTGCAGGAATGGCTGCAGGAGTGGCTGCAGGATGCAGGAGTAACTGCAGGAATAACTGCTGCAGGAGTGGCTGCAGGAGTAGCTGGCTCAGGACAAATGGAACCCTTAAGGAATGGATTTGCCTCACACGCTCAGGACCGGGTCTGGATCAGCCCTTCCAAGGCTCTGCTGAGCAGACTCTGCCCCAGCAGCCAGCTCTGGGCTGTTCCTCCCACCCAGGGTGACTCCACCAGCCCAGGGTGACTCCACCAGCCCAGGGTTATCCCTCCAGCCCAGGGTTATCCCACCAGCCCAGGGTTATCCCTCCAGCCCAGGGTTATCCCTCCAGCCCAGGGTTGTTCCTCCAGCCCAGGGTTATCCCTCCAGCCCAGGGTTATTCCTCCTGCCCAGTTTCTCCTCCAGCCCAGGGTTATCCCTCCAGCCCAGGGTTATCCCTCCAGCCCAGGGTTGTTCCTCCTGCCCAGGGTTATCCCTCTAGCCCAGGGCTGTTCCTCCTGCCCAGGGTTATCCCTCCAGCCTAGGGTTGTTCCTCCAGCCCATGGTTATTCCTCCAGCCCAGGGTTGTTCCTCCAGCCCAGGGCTGTTCCTCCTGCCCAGGGTTGTTCCTCCAGCCACAGGAGCTGCTGCTGGCAATGCTTTCCCAGCAGGTCTCTTCCCTGCTATCCAGGCTGGTCCTGCCCAGGGAGCTCCAGGGGATGCCCCGCCAGTCTCTGAGCATGGCAAAGCTCAAGCAGGAGGAACCAGGCTGGGCTGGCCGATCCCTGGGCAGTGCAAACCCCTCAGAAGGGGCTCATCAATGATTCACACGGCTCAACAGCACCACGGGCCGCCTGCAGCTCGCCCTCCCTCACCTCTGCTCTCTCTCAGAACAGCAGAGAGGACTTCAGGAGACGTCTCAGACTGACCCGAGGCCCAGAGCACGCCCAGGGCTGGGGAGGGCTGTGCTGGGAGCCACAGCTCAGCTTGGTGGCAGATCTGCCCTCTGGAGTCATGCGCCTCTGCCAGCAAAGGTTCTGCTCCTTGCCGAAGGGCAGGAGGGTTGGGAGATGGTCAGGAGCTTTCCTGGAGACATCTGCTCTGCTTTGAGATCGTGAGGAGCCGGGGACTGAGGCCAGGGACAGACCTGACCCCTCCTCGTGGGGTGGTTTCCCTGGAGAGGAGCTCTCACAAATCCCTGGTGGATGAGCTGTGCCACAAACACTCCTGCAGGTTCAGTCAGTGCCCACGGGGTGCATCTACAAGGACCTGACCCCTTCTGCCCCTCACTGTGTCCCTTGGATGGCCTGGATGTGTCCCATGTCCTGCCTGGGCTGTGGGATCCCACTTTGGGTTTCTTCTGTCCTCAGGAATTGCCACCCCATGGCTGCAGAGCCAAGGAGGGCACTGTCATTTCTGTCTGAGCAGTGTCACACACCCCCTGCCTTGCTGTGCACTGCCCAGGTGGCTCCAGCTGTGCCCAGCTGTGCCCAGCACCAGCACATGCAGGGGGATCCCTGTGAGCTCAGAAATGAAGGTGGAGGATGGAGGAACCCAAAAGCTCATTTCCCACTGGCACAAGGGCTGTGCATGGACACCTCTGAAGGGCTGCATGTCCCCAGCAGACGGGCTGGGGGCACTGAGCGGTGTGGGGGGCAAGGATTTGGGATGCCACAGGGATCAGTGCCCTTCTGGAGTTTGCCCCAGGCTTTTTCCTTCCAGAGATCAGGTTGCCCTGCGTGAAAGCAGATGAGGAGCCAGCAGAGGCTGTGAGATTCACTGGTGAGTGGTGAATCCTGCCAAAAGAGCTAGCTGTGGGCTCACTGGGACACTCCTGGGCACACTGGTATGGTCCTGGGCACTTTGGGGGGCTTCTGGGCACACTGGAAGGCTCCTGGGCACAGTGGGAGGCTCCTGAAGACACTGGGATGGTCCTGGGCACACTGGGAAGCTCCTGTGCATACTGGGAGGCTCCTGGGCACACTGGGAGGATGTTGGGCCCACTGGGAGCTTCTTGGGACACTGGGAGGCTCCTGGGCACACTGGGAGGCTCCTGGGCACACTGGGACACTCCTGGGCACACTGGGAGGCTCCTGGGCACACTGGGAGCCTCTTGGGCACACTGGGACACTCCTGGGCACTCTGGGAGGCTCCTGGGCACACTGGGAGGCTCCCAGCCATGCCAGTCTTGCCCTAAGGGACAGCCGATCTCCCAGCCCCCGTCCCCTGCTCTGTCACCCCCAATATGACAGCAGGGCTCTGGTTTCAGTGTCCATGGGTGAGACAGAGCAGGAGGGTTTAATTTTGGCTGTGGTGAAGAGGGTGAGGAGGAGAGCACTGGGATCAGAGCAGAGCCCTGTTCTCGGGAGATAATCAGGGCATCCCCCTTGGCTGGGGGTGCTGCTGCTGCTCCCCCCCTGCTCCAGGAGCCGGTGGCTCTCACAGCTGGAGCCGCTGCCAGCGAGGCTCTGCCCTTCCCCTCTCCCGTGTCCTGTCCTGGCCTCAAGGAGCTGTCACAGACCATCCTTGGGACACTGATCGCCCCGGAGGAGGGGTGTGGGTGAGGGAAGGGCATTTCAGCCGGACAGGGATGGAGAGGGGCGATGGGGCAGAGCTGCGGGACAGAGGGGTGGCAGTGCGGGCAGCTGGGCGGGGCTGGCTGTGCCCTTTGGGACAGCGCTGCCCAGGTCACTGTCACCGCAGGACCCCGCTGCAGAGCTGCAGAGCTGCCGGGAGCCTCCGACCTGGGCTGGCTGCTCATTTGTAACAGGCTCCGTGTTCCCGCTGTGGTCTCCGTCTATGAGCACTCAGCTGCCTTGTCATCAGCCAATTCGATCCATCAGCTTCTTGACAGGCTCGGAGAATAAAAATAACCACCCATTTCTAAGTGCCTATTATGGCACTTTGAAAAATGCCTCCGCAGGCGAGCCTGAATTATTCCCAAAGTACTCATTTTTTAAAAACGTTATTTTAATGTAATAAATTATTTGTACTGAAGAGTAAAAGATTATCCGTGTACCCTGATAGCTCCGCACAGCGAGGGGCGCGGGCTGCGCCTCCCGTGGGGAGGGAGCTCGGGGGCTGTGGGGAGCACCGGGAGCTGCTCCTGGTGGTCCCTGAGCTGTGGGGAAACACGAGAGCGGACCTGTGGAGCTGCTGGAAAAAGCCCCGGAGCCCAGGGGATGCCAGCACAGCGCAGCATCCTCGGGGAGGGAGGGATAGCCCAGCTCCGTGGCGTGGCAGCTGTCCCTGCTCGGTGCTTCCAGGGTGGGGATGTCCCGAATGTCACCACTCCGGGGCAGGGGAGGGGCTCGGGGGGCTGCTCAGAAGCTCTAACCCCTCTCCCCATGGCATGGGGGTGTCCGTGCATCCCTGCAGCCCTCCCTGCCTGCCTGGGCTGCGGGGATGGGATGGAGGAAGGAAATAAAGGAATTCCAGCCCCGGGCTGGCTCTGGGTGCGGGGCTTGCTGAGCCGGGCACGGCTGGCGTGGGGTCCATGCCCCGGGAGGGGGATCCTTGCAGAGGTGACCGGCGGAGGGAACTGGGAATCCTTCATCTCCCAGCAACCAGGCCTCCCCTGGGAGCTCCGAGCCTCCTCCTCCTCCCCTGGGAGCTCCGAGCCTCCTCCTCCTCCTCCCCTGGGAGCATCCAGCTTTTCACTCTCCAGCTCTCCCAATCCTCACCCAGCCAGCAGTGCCCTCACCCAGCACCTGCCCGAGGATGCCACAGTGCCCTCCCTCCCGGAGTAAAAGTGCCCCAAAAAATCCCTGAGGTATTTTGGCAGGATATTTTTGGTCTTTTTTTTTTTTCCCCCGTAGTGTGCCATGATAATTATTTTTTTTCTTTTCTTAAAACTATTTGGGTTTAAGATAAACCCCAAAATACTTGTTCTTCACAGCCTTGTCTTAGTAAAAAAAAAGAAGGGAGGATGATTATTTTGGACGAATATTTTGAGTGAACCCAAAGAAGGATTTTTTTTTTTTTTTTTTTTTTTCCCAGCAATTTGTAAAATATGGGTTGAAAGAGGAAGGAGGCTCCAACTCCTGTTTCAAACTACTCTACTACACCCAGCATCAGCTGCTGGGCTGCTGGAGAGCGTGGGGGAGTGGGAACCATCCTTGCAGGAGATGTGAGGACATGGCCCAGGGGCAGCATGAGGCTGCAGCCTCAGCCATGGGGGAGATGCTGGGAAGGAGAACCCGGCAGGGCAGCCCCGTGCCCGCCTTCCTCCAGGAGGGACCAGCACAGGGTGGGGGCCACTGCCCTGCGTTGAGCAGCTCTGTCCCCACAGCTCTGTCCTGAGCTTGTGCCTGGACCTGGACAGTTCCTGGAGCTGGACAGGATCTGGAGTTGGGCAGGTTCTGATGCTAGGCAGGCTCTCGAGTTGGGCAGGTTCTGGATGGAGCTGGGCAGGCTCTGGATGGAGTTGGGCAGATTCTGGATCTGGGCAGGCTTTTGGAGCTCTGCAGGTTCTGGAGCCGGGAAGGTTCTGGAGTCACTCTCCACCATCCCCCTGGAGCCCCTCCTGGAGCCCATCCGGGCCCGGGGCTCCCCTCCCCGCCAGACCTCCCCCCCCGGTGCCCTGATGATGGGGTAGCCATTCAAATCATTTTAATGAGCTCCGCGGCTGCCGCGAGGCTCCAGTAACTATGGCAACTCCATTGAGAGGTGCCGGCGGTGGCTGCCAGGATTTGTGTGCCGGGAGCTGATTGGAGCAGCCCCGCAAAGGTGGGAGCCCTGTGGGAATTCGGGATTTTGGCACCAGGGGGTTCATTCAGAGCGGAGGCAGGTGGGGCTCTGGGGGGCAGAGGTGCGAGGCAGACACATCCCCTTTGGTGTGGGGACACCCTGCCCGCAGTGCCAGGACACCCAGGGTCCCCACGCTGTGGCAGAGCCTCCCCTGACCCCATCCCAGGGCACACTGGTCATGAATCCCAGCAAAGAGCTCCCTTCTGACACCCAGGGAGGACAAGCTGTCACTCCAGGCTGGTGGTGGAGCTTTGCTGGGCTGGGAGCAGGATCCAGCCTGGGGCACTCCCAGGGATTACAGGGTTTGTGTGGGCTTTGTACTGAGCCCCCAGGAGAGGCAGAGCAGGAGCATTCCCCAGGAAATCAGTGCCATCCCACTCTGGGCTGGATTACACAAGAAGGGAATAATTCTTGTATTTCGGTGCCAGTGGCAGCCCTAAAAGCTCTGTGCAGCTGCCACAAACCTCAGCAGCCCCATCCTTTCCACAGGTGAAATAAACGGGGCATGGGTGACATCACTGCCTGGCAGGACAGACTGGGGGATTTGCCCACATGGCTTCATCTGGATCCAGCTGGAATCCTCCTGGAATCCTCCTGGAATCCTCCCCCAGTGCAGCTCTGGGGAGTCTTTGATCCCAGGGCTGGAGCCCCTCTGGAGCCAGGCTGGGAGAGCTGGGGGTGCTCCCCTGGAGAGGAGAAGGCTCCAGGGAGAGCTCAGAGCCCCTTGCAGGGCCTGAAGGGGCTCCAGGAGAGCTGCAGAGGGACTGGGGACAAGGCCTGGAGGGACAGGAGGCAGGGAATGGCTTCCCAGTGGCAGAGGGCAGGGATGGATGGGAGATTGGGACGGAATTGTTCCCTGGGAGGCTGGGGAGGGGCTGGGATGGAATTGCCAGATTTGCTGTGGCTGCCCCTGGATCCCTGGCAGTGGCCAAGGCCAGGCTGGACATTGGGGCTGGGAGCAGCCTGGGACAGTGGCAGGTGTCCCTGCCATGGCACGGGTGGGATGGGATGGGATTTAAGGTCTCTTCCATCCCAAACCATTCTGGGATTCCATGATTTTTTGAAACCAGCGTTTTCCTATAAACTCCACTTTTCCTCCCCCATCACATCCCCACTGGGAATCGAGGTGCTGAAGTTATTCCAGACTCATTTGTGGATCTTGGAGCAAGGTCTGGTCCCAGCTGAATCCCTCTGCGAGGTGAGGGATGTTTTTAAGGCACCTCCTGGGTTGCACCAGCAATAAATCCATATTTAAAGGCGGGGAAGCAGCTGCCTGTTTTTAGGGGAAATGGGAATGAACAGAGAGCACAGGCTGGGTGGGAAGGTGGGAATTTCAAGGGTCACAGGTTGCAGCGGAGAAACCCCCCCTGGGGACACCCCACCTTGAAATCTACTCAGCCTCAGACTTGTAGAAGTAAACAAAAAGAGAAATGTTCTAAACTTATCTCTGAGTGTGAAAAAGAAAAGTTTCCCACTCAGGCTGGTGCTGTTCCTGGTTTTGTCTCCTTGCCCGGTGTAATTAATCCAGCAGGATCACAGTTACTGGGAATGCAGCACAGGAGACACGCAGAGACAAGAAGTCATAGTAATTTTTGGATGAATTGTGGGTTTTTTCCACTGAAAAATGCTGATTTTTCCAAAACTGACACTTCCTTAAAGAGGAGGTCGGTTTTGATTAATTTATTGAGTCAGAAAAAAATTTGGAATGGGTTCTGAATTTGTCAAAATGAAGTGTTTTGACATTCTCAAAGGAGAAACAAAACCAATCTATTTTCCAGTTCAGATGACCTCTTGTTTTGAAATTTAAGGTAATTATAATTAAACATTTCAGAGAGACGAACACTTTGAAATCAGCCTTGGGAGGGATGCTCAGCTCCTGAATGTCTGGAAGAGGCTGCTTTTCCAGGCCAGGCTGTGGTGGAACCCTCTGAGCAGGCTGAGGCATCAGCAATTCTCCTCACCTGGGCCCAGGGTGTCACACGGGGACACAGATGGAGCCACCACCCAGCCCCTGGTGACAAAGCCTTTCCCAGCTTTTCCTCTGCCCAGCTCCCAGCAGATGGATCACAGGGGTTGTGCTGGGGTGAGTGCAGCTCACAGCAGCTCTGATGGCACACGAGGCACACAGAGTTCCCAAAAATGGCTTTTCAGGGATCCTCAGTGCCCATCCTGAGCAGAACCTACTGGGCAGAAGGGACAGAGACCCCTCCCCATCACAGTTCAGTGTCACAGGGTTTCACAGCCCAGGGATTTGGGGAGGTGAAGCTTCAGCACAGGAGATCACACAAAAAATTTGTTTGAAGCTCAAAATCTCAAAATATTATCATAGAACGCCAGAAGGTTTGGGTGGGATGGGATGTGAAAGCCCATTTTGTTCCTGCCATGGCAGGGACACCTGCCACTGTCCCAGGCTGCTCCCAGCCCCAATGTCCAGCCTGGCCTTGGCCACTGCCAGGGATCCAGGGGCACAAACAGCAAATCTGGCAATTCCATCCCAGCCCCTCCCCAGCCTCCCAGGGAACAATTCCTTCCCAATCTCCCATCCATCCCTGCCCTCTGCCACTGGGAAGCCATTCCCTGCCTCCTGTCCCTCCATGCCTTGTCCCCAGTCCCTCTGCAGCTCTCCTGGAGCACCTTCAGGCCCTGTAAGGGGCTCTGAGCTCTCCCTGGAGCCTTCTCCTCTCCAGGGGAGCACCCCCAGGGGATGGACTTGCTCTCTGGAGTGCTGCAGCATTCCCAGGGTTTCAGTGGGGCTGCAGAGGGTCAGGACTGGTCACAGCTCCTCAGCCAAGCAGTGATTCTCCCACAGCTCAGCACCTCCCACTTCCCAGGCAAATGAAACCCTCCCAGACCTGAGAAAGCTTCCAAACCCCTGACCCTTGGCTCATCCCACGGCTCCAACGCTGCAGAAATCCAGATGTGATCTGGTGTCACATTCTCCATCCTGGCTGGGGTTTGTCCCAGGCTGGAGAGGCAAAAAATCTGCAGCACTCCTGCTCCTGTGCCTTGTGTGGTTCCTTTTGGGGTGAAACACCTCCTCCCGTGCCCTGGAGCACTGCCCTGCCCATCTGACCCTGCTGCATGCCAGGAACCTCCGCAGCTGCTCCCAAGGATTGTTCCCAGCTCCAGCTGTGGCTCTGCCAAGCCCCAGTTCAGAGAGGGTCAAATCCTTCCAGGAAAACAGAATCATTTGCAGTGAGCCAGTGCAGTTTGGAGGAGAGCTCTGTGCAGCCCAGGGGCCGTGTGAGCTCTCGGGGCTGGAAGGGAGCAGGGAAGTCGGCAGCTCCCACAAATCCTGCTGCAGGCCAGGAGAAAAGCGTGGAATATCCTCTGCTGACACAGCCAGGCTGGGCTGTGCATGGATCTGAAACATTCCCAGCCCTGGGAGAGTTCCTCGCTGTCAGCTGGAGGAGGGAGACCTTGATCTGAGCAGCCGCAAAGAGCAGCTGAGGTTCTCAGGTGAAGAGCTCAGATCCAGACCCTTCCCACCCCTCTGCACTTCAGATCCTCCCATCACGGACAGGAGGGGAGTGGGGCTGTGCTTGCCCCTCTGCTCTGGAGCCAGGCTGGGAGAGCTGGGGGTGCTCCCCTGGAGAGGAGAAGGCTCCAGGGAGAGCTCAGAGCCCCTTGCAGGGCCTGAAGGGGCTCCAGGAGAGCTGCAGAGGGACTGGGGACAAGGCCTGGAGGGACAGGACAAGGGGAATGGCTTCCCAGTGGCAGAGGGCAGGGATGGATGGGAGATTGGGAAGGAATTGTTCCCTGGGAGGCTGGGGAGGGGCTGGGATGGAATTGCCAGATTTGCTGTGGCTGCCCCTGGATCCCTGGCAGTGGCCAAGGCCAGGCTGGACATTGGGGCTGGGAGCAGCCTGGGACAGTGGCAGGTGTCCCTGCCATGGCAGGGGTGGATGGGATGAGCTTTGATGTCCCTTCTTACCCAACTGTAGGACACCCAGATGTGACAGCTGCTGCTGTTACCCCCCTGCACCCCCCAAGTTCCAGAGGGGACCCCGGGAGCCTCCTGGCAGCTCCATGGGGTCTCTGCTCAGGGATCTGGGCTCTCACGGGGCTGCTCCTCTGCCCTCCCCTGCAGCAGCCCCGGGCTGGGCTCCCCGCGGGTCCCGGGAGCAGCAGGGCTGTAATTACAGAGATAACTCACACCGTGTCACCCGACAATGAGACATGAAAATGCTACATAAACCCGTCTGTCTGCTGCTCTCCATTTATCTTTCTGCCTCTCTATTTATTTCTTCCTCCATCCCCTCGCCCGGGACCGAGCAGGAGCTGGAAATGCCAGCTGCTGGAAATGCAATTTGTTTTGACTCAACAGCATCTCCCAAAATATCTCTGTGACCTCTCGATTTATTTTTATTTTATTTTTTTGCCGTGAATTATGATAATGATGATTTTGTGTTAACAAACTGCAGTAGCTCAACAGGGCCAGCAAATATATATATTAAAATAGATAAAAAATATATAAATAACACTAAATATAAATATATAGAAATAGAAATATATATCGATATATAAATATAGAACAACACAAATAATTATAAAAATATAAATATATAAAAATATAGAGAAATTTATAGAAATATATATATAAACCCCATCATAAATATATAATATATATAGAAATATATATATATAAACCCCATATAATATATGCATATATTATTTGTGGGTTTTTTTTTTTTAATTAAGGAGGCCTTTAAAGCATTATCAAACAGGGTGGGTTGTCTGTCTTCTCCTTTTAGAAGAGACATCAGCGCCAAATTTCTCCCTTAATTATAACAATGCTCCTGCTAATGAAAGAATTCATTTGCCTCCTCTAATCAGCTGCCTGGCGTCAGGAATCGCAGCTGATCTCCGCGGAGGAGGGGCCGCCACGCAGCTCGGGGGGAGGAAACTCGCAGCTCCCAAGGTACCCCCGAAATTAGGGAGCCACATCCGCGGGAGGAGCTGCTCCCTGTTCCCTGGGAATTCCACTCCGGAGTCCTGGAGAATTCCCTGGCTCTGCTTCCAGGAGGGGGAACCAAAAGTCAGGGGTGCAGAAGGGAAAATGCTACTGATGGGAAGATGGCAAAGGGCGTTAGGCTGCTCATGTTTTGGTTTTTTTCCAGGGGGAAATAAAAAAAATAGAGATGTTGAGCCTAAAATGTGCTTTTCCCAGCTCCAGGAAGGTCGCAGGCAGCACAAGTGCAGGTGTTGGGAAGGCCAGGGAATTTGGAAGATTTCTGTGCCCTGTGCAGAGCTGCACGAGCCCCACTGTGGCTCAGGGGTGGGCTTTGGGGTTTTCAGATCCTCAGCAGGCTTTGAGGGATTTATGCTCTTCCATGTTTTTGGGGTGTTTCTGTTCCTGTCAATTGAGGGATTTATGCTCTTCCATGGGTTTTGGGTGTTTCTGTTCCCCTAAACTGAGGGATTTAGGATTTTCCATGGGTTTTGGGGTTTTCCACTCCTCGATGGGCTTTGGGGTGTTCCTGTTCCTTGATGGGCTTTGAGGGATTTAGGCATTTCCATGTTTTTGGGGTGTTTCTGCTCCTTGATGGGCTTTGGGGTGTTTCTGTTCCCCTAAACGGAGGGATTTATGCCCTTCCACAGGTTCTGGGGTGTTTCTGTACCTCTTAATTGAGGGATTTAGGCTCTTTCCTGAGCTTTGGGTATTTCTGCTCCTCAGTGGGCTTTGGGGTGTTTTTGCTCCTCAATAGACTTTGAGGGATTTATGCTCTTCCATGGGTTTTGGGGTGTTTCTGTTCCTTGATGACCTTTGAGGGATTTAGGGTTTTCCATGGGTTTTGGGACTTTGGAGTGATTTTGTTCTTTGATGAGCTTTGAGGGGTTTATGTTCTTCCATGGTTTTTGGGTTTTCTGCTCCTCAGTGGGCTTTGAGGGATCTCTGTTTGCAGCACCTGCCCCACACTGGCTCCTCGATGAGTTTTGGGGTGTTTCTTTGTGCTCCTCAATGGGCTCTGGGGTTTTTGTGCCCCTTGGGGGGCTCTGGGACACCTCAAACTGGGGCCGAGTCTCTCACTCTCCCTCGGGACAGGGGGCAGTGGGGTTTTGGGGGCTGGGTGTGGGACAGGGATGTCCCCCTTAACCCCCCAGCCCTGTCACAGTGGCACTCAGGGCCTTGGGCTCCCCAGGCTGCTGGGGGGGTGGGACAGTCCCCAGCTCTGCCACAGGAACCCCCCACCCCAATATCCCCACATTCCCAAAGGGTCCTTACCCAGCTCCATTTGGGTGACTTGTGGGGCAGGGAGTCACAAACCAGGGACAGGAGGGGTGATGGTGACCACACCAGGGACAGGAGGGGTGAAGGTGACCACACCAGGGACAGGAGGGGTGATGGTGACCACAGCAGGGACAGGAGGGGTGATGGTGACCACAGCAGGGACAGGAGGGGTGATGGTGACCACACCAGGGACAGGAGGGGTGATGGTGACCACAGGGACAGGAGACAGGAGGAGTGATGGTGACCACACCAGGGACAGGAGGGGTGATGGTGACCACACCAGGGACAGGAGGGGTGAAGGTGACCACACCAGGGACAGGAGGGGTGATGGTGACCACACCAGCCCTTCCAGGCTTTTCAGGACCCCTGGGTGCCAGTCTGCCCAGGGAGGAGCTGAGCACGGATCCCTTGAAGGTGCAAAATGGGAGTGGACACGAGGAATGTCCCTTGATGAACTCATTCCATAAAAAACTGGTGACAAAGCCCTCGGGACATGGTGGGAGCTGTCTCAGGGCCATGGTCCACAGGTCCAGGGGTTGGAATTCTTCACCCAGCCCTGGCTTGGACCCACTTTGTGCTGCCAAAGTCCCTCCTGCTCTGTGAGCTCCTGTAGTGATGATGTTCAGTGCAGTACAAGCCATCAGTGATGCCAGGATGATTGTTTTCCTTTTTATATATTATATATATATAATTATATAATATAATGTGTATATTATTTTTTAAATTTATATTATATATTTTATATATTTCTTTTACCTATATTATTTATATATTTATATATTTTGTATATTCTCAACACCCTGAACATACACACTTGTAATTCTTTAAGCCTGATATCTTAACACAGTCCTGATATTCTACTGAGCCAAAAAACCAAACATCCTTAAAACCTCACAGTCAGAAGCCATAAAACCTTATGCCATCTTAAAAAAGCCAAGCCCCCTCTAAAACGTGTCCTGTAAACTAAGATTATGCCTATCTAGAAGAAAATACTTTAGAATAAGGAAATATGCTGTTCTTTCAAGCCTCTCATTAGAACATCTTTGTTAGATATGCTAATTTGAAAAACCTATAAAATTATATATGCAATCTACCAGATATTTACATTTTAGCATATTCCACATTAATAAATTGTTACACTTTAAGGATTTTGTTTTACGCCCTTTGTGCCTTAACCGTGCCTGGCTTTTCATTCTAGGACCTTTAGGATATCTCATGTATATCAGTATTCCTGCTCCCTGATGGGCTCTGGGGTATTCGGGGACCCCACAGCTCAGGTTTATGGTCTTGGAGGAGCAGCCACAGCAAAGCAGTGAGGAGCCACCTCCTACACGGCAGGAAACTCAGAGTTTGCAGAGCCCAGCAAGCTGTGAGCAGTCTCACACTCATGCACAGACTCACTCAACAGGAAAAACCATCAGGAGGGTTGGGACCAGCTCCAAAGTGAGGATAACTGGGAGCAATCCCGGCTCTAAGCAAGCCTTGGGAGAGTGGGGAATGTGCCGGGAGCTGCTGTGGGGTTCCTGCCCGTGGGGCTGGGTTTGTGCTGGGGCTCAGCTGCCTGCACCAAGGGGGGTCAGCTGCTCCTGCCACCCACCAGCACCACGGGAGCTCCAGGCTCCACACAAAGGTCTGGAGAACCTCCCAAAAAAAGGGATATTTCAGCAAACGTGGCCTCCTTGAGCCTTGGGACATGAAGGGATGGGGAGGGGTTCATGTCCCAGTCTGTTCTAGCCCAGGCTGGGTCAGAGTTCAGAGATCCCTGTGGGCTCTGGGGCACCCAGTGAGGATGCAGAGCTGGGTGAGAGCTGTGGGGACATCACTGCACCCTAAGAAAGGATCCCTTGTGAGTGCCAGGCACCCTCCTGGCAGCGGGCACAGCCCATGGTGTGTAAATGGCTGGGCAGGGAGGGATGTTGGATCCCAAACTCCCACCTGGCTCCTCAGCAATCACAGAATCCCAGAATGGTTTGGGATGGAAGGGACATTAAATCCCATCCAGTGCCACCCCTGCCATGGCAGGGACACCTCCCACTGTCCCAGCTTGCCCCAGCCTGGCCTTGGACACTTCCAGGGATCCAGGGGCAGCCACAGCAAATCTGGGAATTCCATCCTAGTCCCTCCCCGCCCTCCCAGGGAACAATTCCTTCCCAATATCCAAAGTAAACCTCCTCTCAGTTTGAATCCATTCCCCCTTGTCCTGTTCCCACGTCCTCTTGTCAGAAGCTCCTCTCCAGCTCTCCTGGAGCTCCTTCAGGTAACCAGAGCCCCCTGTAAGGTCACTCCAGAGCTGTATCTTTTCCAGGCACCACTCATCCATTCTGCTCTGCAGAGCCTTGCAGAGCTGGAATTTTCATGGAAAATTCCATGGAAATTTTCATTTTCAAGCCCTTGCCTCATGTTATCACAAGGTTTAGGGAAGTGCAAGAGGAGCAGGAGCTCCCAGAGTGGCTGGTGGGGAGCAGCAGCTCGGGATCTCCCTGGCAGGTGCTGACCTGGGGGTGATCTGGTGTTCAACACAACCACCGCGTTTTTCCCGTATGAATAATGCAACTTTTAGCTGCACAATGAAATAAAACAAAGGTTTCAAGCTCAAAATTACCCAAATACAGCCAGCAGTGCCCTAAAATTCAGATTCACCCCAGGATCACAGCGCAGCCACAGCGTGAGCAGGGACAAGGATGAGCAAAGTGCTTTAGCACACCAGGAAAGCCAGAGATCAGCCAACACCCCCTGTGTGTGAGCACTGCAAGGACCCACGGGGACAGGGACAGTCCCAGCTCTGCTGCCTCCCCTCAGGTGTGTCCTGCCAGCTCACCCCCTGCAAGGTCTCCTGCACAGATGGATCTCCCCCTGGACCTGCTCAGCCTGGCTGCTCCTTGTCATGCCCCAGGCTATATCGAATTTTCCTTCAGGGTGTGGGGCTGCTGTGGCTCAGGAAGGGCCTGGCCTTTCACACCCCCTCTGTCACCGAGCAGGGGGGGCTCAGGGGCTCTTGCTGCACTTTGTACCCAGGAGGAACCTCTCACCCTCAGAGCAGCACCCAGTCAGGGCAGGGAGGAACAACCTGATTCTCACCTGGACATCCTCTCACAGGTACAACGGTGTTTTAATGTTTAAATAGGATTTTATAGCACCAGAGTCATAGCAACACAAAGCAGCTGGAAACTGGCCTGGAAGAGAGGCCAGGCTGGATGGGGCTTGGGGACAGTGGGAGGTGTCCCTGCCATGGCAGGGGTGGCACTGGAAGGGCTTTAAGGTCCCTTCCAGCCCAAACTGCTCCAGGGTTCTGTGATGGTTTCAAGAGATGTCCCAGAAAAGACAAGGAAGCAGCACCTGTGCAGGTGGCACTGCACAGGGACACTGCCACTCGCCTGTCCCCTTAGAGCCTGGGACACACCCAAAAGCTCCAGAGAGCCCTGCACAGGGTCCTCACAGCACATCCTGGGGACCGAGCTCTGCTGCCACACCTGCACTCCCAGGGACACCCCGGGGACACCCCTGCACTCACAGGGACACCCCTGCTGGGCACAGACATTCCTGTCACCCTTGCACTCACAGGGACACCTTGCCCTGGCTGGGGACACAGCGCTGCTGTCACACCTGCACTCACAGGGACACCCTGGGCACACTCACTCCTGTCACCTCTGCACTTCCAGGGACATCCTGCCCTGGTTGGGGACACACATTCCTGACACCCCTGCACTCATAGGGACACCCTGGGGACACCCCTGCACTCACTGAGACACCCCTACTAGGCACACTCACTCCTGTCACCTCTGCACTCACAGGGACACCCTGCCCTGGCTGGGGACACACAGTTCTGTCACAGCCTGCACTCCCAGGGACACCCCGGCTGGGCACAGACATTCCTGTCACCCCTGCACCCCCAGGGACACCCTGGTGACACCCCTGCACCCCCAGGGACACCCCAGCGAGGCACAGACATTCCTGTCACCCCTGCACCCCCAGGGACACCCCAGCTGGCTCCCCCTCGCAGCCAGGCTCTCGCAGCCGCTGTCCCGTGTCCCCGGGCTGCGCTGGGGGGAGCGGGGCTGGGGGATGCTCGGGGAGCCGGGCCGCTGTGTGATGGTGACAGTGACAGCGGCTCTGTTCCCCTCGGCGGCTCGAGCAGCGCAATCCCCGCTCTGATACAAACGCGCGGTGCGTTTATGCAAAAGCTCCTTCTCACTCCGGTAATGACATTGGCGGTGGCAGCTCCGTCTCCTCCCGCTGCCGCCCTCCCTCCCGAGCACCCTTGTCATTCCCCTTCCCTTTATCGACAGTCTTTAATGGGATCAGGCTTTTGCCAGCAGAAAGGAGCCAATGTGTTCTCAGCGGCTGTCAGAGGCACTTGGGCTGCATAAAGAGCCTCCCATGTGGTCTCACAGCTAAAATATATATACAGACACCAGACAAAACTGTCACCAGCGTGCCAGAACCATCATTAGCACTTGATCTTCCCGGCGCAGAGGACATGCCTCAGCTAGTTATTTTCATCCCAAATGCTTTTTTGTTGTTGTTGTTGTTGTTGTTCCCGTTTTATTTTGGGATCTGGGCTGAGGAAGGGGACTTTGTTTCCCCCACACCTCATGGAAGAGACAGCACGGGCCTGGTGGGCACAGTATGTTCCCAGTGAGGAGCTGTGGCAGCGCTGTGAGGGGTTTTAGAAAGCATCAGACAAAATCCCAACCTCCTGTCCCCCCTGCCAGCCTTTGGGGGAGCTTTGGGGACACTGAGAGGGAAGGGAAGGGAAGGGAAGGGAAGGGAAGGGAAGGGAAGGGAAGGGAAGGGAAGGGAAGGGAAGGGAAGGGAAGGGAAGGGAAGGGAAGGGAAGGGAAGGGAAGGGAAGGAAAGGAAAGGAAAGGAAAGGAAAGGAAAGGAAAGGAAAGGAAAGGAAAGGAAAGGAAAGGAAAGGAAAGGAAAGGAAAGGAAAGGAAAGGAAAGGAAAGGAAAGGAAAGGAAAGGAAAGGAAAGGAAAGGGAAGGAAAGACCCACAGAGCATCAAGAGGGAGCAAAAATGTGAAGGAGACAAGGAGCTGATTTCTCCGGTTTCTCTGATTTCTCAGTGGAAGGTGTCCCTGCTCATGGCAGGGGTGGAACAAGATGAGCTTTAAGGTCCTCCCCAGCCCAAACCAGTCTGGGATTCTGTGAAATACTCCAGTGAATTTCAGGCAAGATCACATCCATCAGCTTTCCCACGCAGACAGGTTTTGGAGAGCAATTCCCTGTGCTTACAGCCATAGCTCTTCCTCACTGGTGTTCCTCTCTGCCCAAGCAAATGTCCTGCCAAGTATCTTCAGGCACAGAAATAGAAAAAGGGACCCTGGTGCCAACAGGAAATTCTCTTTAAGAGCCAGAGGAGCCCCTGACAGGCCCATCATCCTTTGGCTGCCCAGCTCTGGAAGCAGGACCAGATAAATAAAATTATTTTTATAATAATCTGAGAGGTTGTTTCCCACCTTAATGACTCAGGGATTGCAGCAGCAGCTTCCTCTGTCCCTGGCACGGGGCTGAGGGTGTTCAGGGATGTTCAGGGATGCTGTGGGATGTTCAGGAGCTGGGTGTGGGCAGTGGATCCTCAGCCCCCCTGGGAACACCCCCAGGAGCCACCTGCAGCCTCCTGTGAGCCCGTGCAGGATCAGAGCCGAGTGATGAATTCATTGTGCAGTTCCGCAGACAGAAAGAGAGGCTAAATTCATCTCCTGAATTATTCACCGGGAATTGGTGCTCTGTTCTGGCAGACACACATCCAGCAGCTCCATAATGGGGAAATTCAGTATATATCATAGTAGTTAGACACGTATCCATTACACACAGCAGTTGTTAATCTCCAGTGAATGTATTTAATAATAGCTATTTATGTACCATACATTAACTACCCCTTTTAAGCTGAAACTGAATGCATATTTGAGACCCTTAATTCAAAGCACTACTTAAAGCTGAGGCTCTGACTCAGGATAATAAGGATTTCACTAGGGGGGTGTTTAAGTACTTCAGAATAAAGAAAACCTTTTAAAAAAAAGAAAATCAACCCCAAAACATCTGAAGAGGTTTCTTGCACTTGAAATCCCTCCTGGGTGCAGACTTGTGGCTGAGAGGGGAGAGGGGAGTGGGCAGCAGTGAGAGATTTCTGGGTACCCTGAAGGCCCCGGAGCCCTCAGGAGTGCAGAATTCCATGGGGATTGAGTGAGGGATGCCCTGGGAATGTCCTGTTGGCAGCAGTGGCAGCAGGGAGAGGAACCACAGTGGCATCTCTAGCTTCACAGCCAAACCCACCTCAAACCTTCCCAGAAAGAGAAGGAGGAAAACACCAGGAATGCACAGGATGCTGCTGGAGACCCCCAAACCCATGGGAGTGCTCAGGGCACTGGGACTGGGACATCCTGAACTCCACAGCCTGGGCCAGGACTGGTGCTGGGCTGGGACATCCTCACACCTCCAAAAAATGATCCTTTGAGGTGTTTATTTGCATCAGCCCCTCCATCTCCTGAGGGAAACCCAGTGCCTTCCTCCCTGAACATCCCCCAACAGCCTCCACCTCTCCAGGGCCTGAAGGGGCTCCAGGAGAGCTGCAGAGGGACTGGGGACAAGGCCTGGAGGGACAGGAGGCAGGGAATGGCTTCCCAGTGGCAGAGGGCAGGGATGGATGGGAGATTGGGAAGGAATTGTTCCCTGGGAGGCTGGGGAGGGGCTGGGATGGAATTGCCAGATTTGCTGTGGCTGCCCCTGGATCCCTGGCAGTGGCCAAGGCCAGGCTGGACATTGGGGCTGGGAGCAGCCTGGGACAGTGGCAGGTGTCCCTGCCATGGCACGGGTGGAATGAGATGGGATTTAGGGTCCCTTCCATCCCAAACCATTCTGGGATTCCAAGATTCCATTTTTCACTTTGTGAGGGCACTGATGTGAATTTCCCTGCCTGTTTCCTTGCACCTCAGAGTCTCCCAGCATTCCCATGGATTCTGAATGCCAAATCCCTGACTCCAGCACCACCAGCTCCTCTCCTCCCCGAGTAACAACCGGTCCTGTGCCAGAGTAGGGCCAGCACACAGTGACCCTCTCCTGATGCCCCACAAGACTCCTAACCCAGAGGGGCCTTGGAATGAGCATTCCTTGGCGAATTTTCCTCTTATGAACATTCCCACGGGGTTGGACATTTCCACCATGGAAAGCTGGCACCCACCAGCTCTGTGGGAAGGTCCTTGAGTGAAAAGAGAGCATCCCACAGCAGATTTTCCTGTCTCCTGTCTCCCATCCCTCAGGAGATTCCCCAGAACTGCCCAGCCTTGATGGCAGAGCCCCCAGGGATCTCCACAGGGAGAGACTGACAGCTGGGCTTCCCATTCCTGGTCTTTATTCCCTTCATAATAATTCCCAACACTTGATTTGCTTTTTCGAGCCACTGCCGAGCACAGAGCTGACATTTTCAAAGCTGCCTCTGTTGTAACTCTGAGATCTTGTTCTTTAGCACTGACAGGCAGCTCATGGGGCTTTATTTAATTCATAAAGTTAGGAGCTGTATTTTCCCGTGTAGCTCCGTTTTGATTTATCTCCTCTGAATTTTATCTGCCATTTTGTCACCAGTCTCTTCCTATCACCAGGTCTTTCTGCAGCCCCTCACCACTGGCCCTTGTTTTACTCCCAAAATTAATTCAGTGTTTCCAGCTGGAGGTGTTATTGAAAAAAAAAAAAGAAAATTGTTGTTAATAACCCATCTGTGGTGGCCTTCAGCACAGGGAACCCAGCTCAGCTTCAGAGGGGGTGGGACCAACCCTCCACATCCTCCTGGGTGGGGTACGGATTTCTCTGGTTGAACATCTCCCCCCAGCTGAAGTGATTTTCTGATGATTTTCGAATTAATACTTTTAAAAACGTGGAGTTTTGGCATTGACAGGGCATGCAGTGGGGGCATTGGTGAGGTGTGTCCAAAGGGAATCCCTGTCCAAAGGGAATCCGTGTCCAAAGGGAATCCGTGCCCAAAAGGAATCCATGTCCAAAGGGAATCCCTGTCCAAAGGGAATCCATGTCCAAAGGGAATTCATGCCCAAAGGGAATCCCTGTCCAAACGGATCCATGTCCAAAAGAAATCCATGGCCCCAGGAAATCCCTGTTCAAAGGGAATCCGTGCCCAAAGGGAATCCGTGTCCAAAAGGAATCCATGTCCAAATGGGATCCATGCCCAAAGGGAATCCCTGTCCAAAGGGAATCCACGCTCAAAGGGAATCTGTGTCCAAAAGGAATCCGTGGCCCCAGGAAATGCCTGTCCAGAAGGAATCCATGTCCAACGTGGATCCATGTCCAACAAGGATCCCTGTCCAAAGGGAATCCATGTCCAAAGGGAATCCCTGTCCAAAGGGATCCATGTCCAAAAGAAATCCATGGCCCCAGGAAATCCCTGTCCCTGCTGCAAACAGGTATTTCTCTGCTTTTAGATCCATTCCAGCTCTGGCAGCTGAACCTTGGTGATCCTGGTTTTTTCATTATCCCCAACATCCATTTCAAGGTTTTATTTTCCTGCCTCTCTCTCTGCAAAATCCAGATTTTTCCTCAGATTTGGAAGGGGAGTTTTGGCCTTTTTTGAAAAACACAGCAATTGGAATTTTTGTACTTTTTGTGCAAAAAGAGCTGCATGGAGAAAAAGATTTCTCTCAGTTCATTTGCAAACTGTGCATTTGTTTGTTTGTTTTTAACGTTATTCAAGCCTGGAACAAAGATAAAGGTTTCCCAAACTATTGCCAAATTGATTTTCAAAGGGTTTGGAGTCAACGTTTCGTTTGACAGTATCGGAATACTTCGCTTCAATCAAGCTTTTGGATTTGTCCAAATTAAATGAAAGGGAGTTTTTAAACTGAGGGATGTTTCAGGCCCAAAAAATCAAAACATTTCATTCTGAACATGTCAAAACTGGCCATTTTAAACGCTTTCACATGTTTTCTTTTCTCCAATAAACAAAATTGGGCAAATTCACCATAGTTTTACAAAATACTTCAAGAGCTGACACACTTGTGTTTCCAACATAAAAAAAAATTGCATGGAACGAAATTCATTAACCTCCTCTCCCAGAGTGGCTTTTGGAGGGGAAAAAAACCATTCCAAGGATGAAAACGTGGGAATTCCCAGGCAAAAATGAATCCATTCATCCTCCTGATAAGAAGCCTTTCCCTACCCCTAATTTTTTGCAGCCACATGGATGGGACACACTCAGGTGTCCCTGTAAAGGCACAACGTCAGGTCCTCACTGGTCTGCACTGGTTTGGACTGGGCAGCATCCCCTCCATGGATATCCCCATGGATAATTGTGCTTCTCTTCCTGCCTGGGAGCCTCCATCAGCCTCATTCCACTGAAACCCTCGGGTGAGATGCAAAAACATCTCAGGACAAATCTAAACCCTGTGTGGACTTTGTGGGCACCAAAGGGGCCTTTCCCTCCCAAGAAAATCCATCACCACAGGGAGGATCTCACTGCCAGGGTTGGATCTTTGGGCTGGAAAGGCTCTGGAATGCTCTGCTCCTCTGGATGGCTGCGCTCCTGGTGTGATGGGATGGGATAGGATGGGATGGGATGGGATGGGATGGGATGGGATGGGATGGGATGGGATGGGATGGGATGGGATGGGATGGGATGGGATGGGATGGGATGGGGCTGAGCACCCTCAAAATATCAGTGCTGTGTTTGAGGTTAATTATTCCCCACAAAGCAGCACAAGGCTGGCTTGGGGCATGGGAATGAGCCCTGCCAGCTCTCCAGGGATTCACAGAATCACAGCACATCCTGAACTGGATAAAGGGACCCACAGGGATCATCCAGCCCAGCTCCTGTCCCTGCCCAGACACCCCAACAACCCCAACCTGGGCATCCCTGGCAGCGCTGTCCAAACGCTCCTGGAGCTCTGGCAGCCTCGGGGCCGTGCCCATTCCCTGGGGAGCCTGGGCAGTGCCCAGCACCCTCTGGGGGAAGAACCTTGCCCTGATCTCCATCCTTCTTCCTCCCCCTAGGCTCCCCAGTGTCCCTTGGCTTGCACAAGGGGCACCTTGTGGCAGGGACAGAGACCCCCCCAGCCCCACACCCCTCGGCAGGAGCTGCCCAGCTGTGCCCAGCTGGGGCGGGAGGAGCTGATTCCCTCTGCTCCCCAGCTCCCTGGGTGATTTATGGAGTGTGAGATGAAGGGCTGGAGCTGGTAGCAGGGAGCTGGGAAATGAATGAAATTGCAGAGAGGATTTATGAGTGTGACTGAGCTGCTCTGGCAGTGACACCGAGCAGGGACTCTGGGCTGTGTGGGGAGGACAGAGGGGCACCGGGGCTGCAGCCACAGCTGGGACCCCATGCCAGGGGTGAGTGAGATGGACAAGCAGAATTCCATTCCTTTCCAAGTGTGCAGTAAAAGAAATTACAGAACTGTAGAATCTCCTGAGCTGGAAGGGACCCACAGGGATCATCCAGTGCAGCTCCTGGCCCTGCCCAGACACCCCAACAACCCCAGCCTGGGCATCCCTGGCAGCGCTGTCCAAACGCTCCTGGAGCTCTGGCAGCCCCGGGGCCGTGCCCATTCCCTGGGGAGCCTGGTGAATGACCAACACAGGCATGGGGATGTCCTGGGACATCCTGGACCTGCCTTGATTAATTCAAGTGACTTTATGGATGTGAGAACCTCTCCTTTTGAGGTTTTTGTGCATCAGATTTTGTGCTGTGAGGCCACTCGCAGGCACTGAGCAGCATTGGGTGGGTTTGGTGCCACCACCACATTGTGTCACCTGTGTGCACAGGCCCTGTGTCACTGCAGGTCAGCAAAAACATTGGAAAACACCTGCAAAAACCCCTTCAGCTCGTGCATGTGCTTCTGATCCCTGAGCAGTGGGGTCTCCGTCGGCCTTGGAGCTTCCTGACGGTTTCCCTGGAGCAGTGGAACATCCCCTCTTTAGCTCCAAGGAGACTCTGCAGCCCAACATGTGCCAGTTCTGGGAGAGTCCTGGAGCCACAGGTGGTGGCACTGGGAGCTCTGGCTCTCTCGCTGATGTCTCAGGGATTCAATGGCAGCTCTGGCTCTCTCCCTGATGTCTCAGGGATTCAGTGGCAGCTCTGGCTCTCTCGCTGATGTCTCAGGGATTCAATGGCAGCTCTGGCTCTCTCGCTGATGTCTCAGGGATTCAGTGGCAGCTCTGGCTCTCTCCCTGATGTCTCAGGGATTCAGTGGCAGCTCTGGCTCTCTCCCTGATGTCTCAGGGATTCAATGGCAGCTCTGGCTCTCTCCCTGATGTCTCAGGGATTCCGTTTTGCCCTGGGCTCCTCAGAAGCTGCTGAAGCAGCAATGTGTGCCTGAGGGTTTGTTTGACACTGGGCACCTGAACATGAGCATGAGGTTTCCTGTGCTGTTTGAACCATGCCCAAACCCAGCATTTCATCACTTCTCATGCACTCGGGGTCTTCCCTAAAACTCCAGCAGCAGAAGCCCTGGGATTCAGGGCAAATTTTTGCCTTGAACTCCTGTGGATCATACAGCAGCATATAAATGGGAAAAGGAGTGGATTTAAGTACTTTTAAACCAATAAGGAGGAAATCCAGCTACCCTTGTGAGTTCCTGGTGTGGTGAAACCGCTGCTTTCCCCCCACCCTGCAGCAGAACCCTGGCACAGCTGGAGGGAGAGGCTGGGAGTGACACCAGGACCACGCAGGAGTGCCAAAATGAGAGATCCCATCCTGGGCCAGGGGAGGCAGGGCTGGACGTGCCTTTCCCACCGGGCAGCTCCCACGGGGGCACTCAGAGCCCATCCTGGGTCACTCAGAGCCCATCCCGGGGCACTCAGAGCCTATCCTGGGTCACTCAGAGCCCATCCCAGGGCACTCAGAGCCCATCCCATGGCACTCAGAGCCCATCCTGGGGCACTCAGAGCCCATCCCAGGGCACTCAGAGCCCATCCCGGGGCACTCAGAGCCTATCCTGGGTCACTCAGAGCCCAGGGCACTCAGAGCCCATCCCGGGGCACTCAGAGCCCATCCCAGGGCACTCAGAGCCCATCCTGGGTCACTCAGAGCCCATCCTGGGTCACTCAGAGCCCCATCCCAGGGCACTCATGGAGCCCATCCTGGGGCACTCAGAGCCCATCCCGGAGCACTCAGAGCCTATCCGTGGTTCACTCAGAGGCCCATCCTGGGTCACTTCAGAGCCCATCCCGGGGGCACTCCAGAGCCCATCCCGCGGTCACTCAGAGCCACCCGGGGCACTCAGAAGCCCAATCCTGGGGCACTCAGAGCCCATCCCGGCACTCAGAGCCCATCCCGGGGCACTCAGAGCCCATCCCAGGGCACTCAGAGCCCATCCTGGGTCATTCAGAGCCCATCCCAGGGCACTTAGAGCCCATCCTGGGTCACTCAGAGCCCATCCTGGGTCACTCAGAGCCCATCCCGGAGCACTCAGAGCCCATCCTGGGTCACTCAGAGCCTTTCCTGGGGCACTCAGAGCCCATTCCGGAGCACTCAGAGCCCATCCTGGGGCACTCAAAGCCCATCCTGGGTCACTCAGAGCCCATCCCGGGGCACTCGGAGCCCATCCAGGGCACTCAGAGCCCATCCTGGGGTCACTCAGAAGCCCATCCCGGGGCACTCAAGCCACTCCTGGGGCACTCAGAGCCCATTCCCTGGCACTCAAGCCATCCTGGGCACTCAGAGCCATCCCGGGCACCAGCAGCCGATCCTGGGGAGCACTCAGAAGCCCATCCGGGCACTCAGAGGCCACATCCCAGGGCACTCAGAGCCCATCCTGGGTCATTCAGAGCTCATCCCAGGGCACGGCGGCTCCGGCCACGCGGCCAGCCTCGGACGAACAGGAACGGCCCTACCACCTCCCCAGCCTGGAGGGAAGCGGACACGTTAGAGCCCATACCGTGGGTCACTCAGAGCCCATCCTGGGGTCACTTCAGAGCCATCCGGAGCACTCAGAGCCCATCCTGGGTCACTCAGAGCCTTTCCTGGGGCACTCAGAGCCCATTCCGGAGCACTCAGAGCCCATCCTGGGGCACTCAAAGCCCATCCTGGGTCACTCAGAGCCCATCCCGGGGCACTCGGAGCCCATCCTGGGTCACTCAGAGCCCATCCTGGGTCACTCAGAGCCCATCCTGGGTCACTCAGAGCCCATCCTGGGGCACTCAGAGCCCATCCCGGAGCACTCAGAGCCCATCCCGGGTCACTCAGAGCCCATCCCGGGGCACTCAGAGCCCATCCTGGGTCACTCAGAGCCTATCCTGGGTCACTCAGAGCCCATCCCAGGGCACTCAGAGCCCATCCCAGGGCACTCAGAGCCCATCCTGGGTCACTCAGAGCCCATCCTGGGTCACTCAGAGCCCATCCTGGGGCACTCAGAGCCTTTCCTGGGGCACTCAGAGCCCATCCCGGGGCACTCAGAGCCCATCCTGGGCCAGGCAGGGCAGGGCTGGACGTGCCTTTCCCACCGGGCAGCTCCCACCGAGGCACTCAGAGCCCATCCCGGCACAGCGGGACGCGCTGATCGAAGTCCGACGGATGGAAGGAAGATCAAAGCTCGCCTTTTATCTCAGCCTCCCTTCTGCCTTCTTCCACAGCTGGAGGGCGTGTGTTCCCCTCCTTTGTAGCTGCTCCATCCCCTTCTTTAAATCTTCACTTAAAGCCTCCCTTTCTTCTCCAGCAGGCAGCCGAGTCCTCCCCGAGCGCGCTGTTGTAATGCCCGTGGAGGATCCTATTCCAGAGGCATAAATTACACGGCCCCGTGTCGGCTTCCTCTCACCGAGCATCTCTCGCAGGTAACACTTTGTGTTAAGTGCACATTAACCAGCGCCGAGCACCACAAAGAGCAGCTCGGGGGGACACCCCAGAGCCTGCTGCTCATTAGGATCAATGTCGGGATGAAGGCTGAGCCCCCCTCTCGCTGCTGCCGGGGCTGCCATTACCTAATTGGATCCAATGTAAGGTATTAGAGGCGCATTAGGAGATGACACAAATTGGGTTTGGCTCGTTCTCGGCGCACACCAAGAGGCCTCGGTTGTAATGAGCACGGCCAGAGGGAAGTGCCAGGGTGTCCCTGTCACCTCCCGGCTCGGGGGGACCTCGGGGCTGGAGCAGCCAGAACAAATCCCGTGTTGCTGCTGAGCATTTTCGCCTGCAGAATGGGCTGGAAGCGCTGCTTTGGCAGCCTCTCACAGTTGAAGGGCTCACGGGGCTGAAGGGCCATCCCAAATCCCGTGTCCAACTCCTGGTTATGGGGGATGCAGAGTCCTGGAGATGAGGGATGCAGAGCCCTGGTGGTGAGGGATGCAGAGTCCTGGTGGTGAGGGATGCAGAGCCTGGTGGTGAGGGATGCAGAGTCCTGGAGATGAGGGATGCAGAGCCCTGGTGGTGAGGGATGCAGAGTCCTGGTGGTGAGGGATGCAGAGTCCTGGTGGTGAGGGATGCAGAGTCCTGGTGGTGAGGGATGCACAGAGCCCTGGTGGTGAGGGATGCACAGAGCCCTGGTGGTGAGGGATGCACCCTGGTGGTGAGGGATGCAGAGCCCTGGTGGTGAGAGGGATGCAGAGTCCTGGTGGGAGGGAGGGATGCCCCAAGTCATTTACACGGGCCTGGCTGCCCAAGGAAAATGCCTGAATATCCCTGGGTTGGGCACTGAGGGCTCAGCACAAGTGAGAGGCCTTGCAGGGCTGCAGGGAATTGCTGCTGAAGAGCAAAGGCACTGCAGCCAAGCCTCAGCAGAACCAGAGCTCCAGAGGCTCTGTTCCCAATTTGTTCAACCCCAAAAAGCTCATCACCTCACCCTACCACTGCCTTGGCCTTTTTCCCAGGATCCTGCAGAGCCAGGGAGCTCCTTTGGCCACAGGATCACAGGGCTGGACCTGGCAGAACTCGGGGACAGCACACCTGGAGGTGCAGGATGGACAGAGGGTTCCATTGATCCTTAGCACGGTCAGCCAGCCCTCGAATCCCTCCTGGAGAAGCTTTTTGCTGCCCACAGGCACGGGCAGGGTCAGTCTGTGCCATGGAGGACGAGGGTTAAAGCCCTTGGTTGTGCTCACAGTGGCTGCAGATGCTGCTGCTCACAGGCACCCCCAGCCTATTTTAATATCTCACAGCAATGAGCTCTGCAGCTCAGCCACAGGCTGGAGAGAAACTTGTACGGCTTTGGAATTTACTGCCTTTTAATTTCCTGCATTATGATTTTCTGCATTTCCTCAGTTTAATTTCTTGCAATCCTTATTTTCTCATCGCTGTCCATGAGCAGATCTGGGGTCTATTCTTCTTGCTGCTGAGACCAAAAATATCACACAGCCAGCAATTCCTGCAAATCTTTGCAATACATTTGCACCCTCAGCACTTTTTTTGCCCACTTCCCCCCAAAAAATCCCATCACCAACGCCTCCCCAAAAAACCCTGAAACACAAAAAAAAACCCATAGCAAAGAAGGGAAGGAATGTTGAACAATCCCAAGTAAAGCACTGCAGATCAGCTTCTGAAGGTGAGTGCAGAATTAGCATTTCTGCTTAACATGCTCCTGTTTGAGGCAAAGAAATGCAGAAATTGGGGGTGCAGGGGGTGTTTTGAGCTGACACAACCCTGCCAGGACCTGTGTTGAGAGCCATCAGACACCAGCTGCCCCTCACCCCTCCTGCTCTCAGCATCACCGTCACCACCCAGGGCCCCTCCTGTGCTCAGCTTTAATAGAGAAGCACAAACTGGTGAATTCAGGGTCACCTGTCTTTGTGCCACGTTGTCCCAAGGCCCTGGAACCCAGCAGGGGCTGGTGCTGGCCAGGATGGTCCAGAGCACAAGTGAGTGGTGGCACAAGGGTGGCAGAGCCAGGGGAGCCAGGAAACTCCTCCCTGGGGCAGAGAATTTGTGCTCACATTACTGGCCACAGCCCCGAGGCTGCCAGAGCTCCTGGAGCGTTTGGACAGCGCTCCCAGGAACAGGGTGGGATTGTTGGGATGTTCTGGGCACGGCCAGGAGCTGGACTGATGACCCTCCCAGCCCAGGATATTCCACGATTCTGTGGTTCTGGGCCTGTGAGCTGCCGGGAGGATGCAGATTTGGGCTGAGGAGCAGGTCCTGGATGCTGGCAAGGAAGATGAGGGGCTCCCGCTGAGCCCTGTGACACTTTGCTAAAGTGTTCCGAGAGCTCTTCCTTCCCAAGCCAGGCAGCTAATGGCTGGTTTATGTCCTGAAGCATGAGGGTTTAGGTCCCCTGCAGATTTTTATCCCATTTAATGTAACTGTAGATATCCTCTGTATTCATATAAATGAATAATCCTTTCTGAATCCTTCTAAGCACTTTGCCTTAGCAGGCTGGGTGTTATTAATCATAATGCTCTGCACTTAGACAGCGTTCTACCTATTCACAGTGCTGAACAAACACTGCCTAATTAACCCTCCCCATGCCAGGGGAGCTGATTATCACCCTTCGTGACTGGGGGGGGGAGGGGGGAGGTGGTACCAAAAGTGACAGCGAGTGGGGATTTGGGGTCAGGGCTGCCTCTTTCTCCTCTTTCCTCGTGGCAGTGGGCACAGGTCAGTCTCTGTGGACTCAAAACTGCAATTTCCTTCCTGAGAACTCAAAAACACAGCATGGAAGGATCGTAAAGCTTATCCTGTTCCACCTTCCACCATGGACAGCTTCCACCATCCCAGGCTGCTCCAAGCCCCATCCAGCCTGGCCTTGGACACTTCCAGGGATCCAGGGGCAGCCATAGCATCTCTGGACACTCTGTGCCAGGGCCTCAACACGCTCACAGGGAAGAATTTTTCCCTAATATTTAATCTAATCCTACTCTCTGTCGGTGTGAAGCCACCCCCCTTGTCCTGTCCCCACATGCCCTTGTGAAGAGTCCCTCTCCCTCTTTCTTGTAGAATTCTGGAACATCGTTTAACTCCCCTACAACTGACTGGCTTTTTGCGCTGGAGGTGCAGAGAGCTGAAAACTAGAACTGAAACCTTTTAATTAACTAAATAGAAACCAACACTGAGAAAACTGAGATGTTCTTGGGGGCAACTTCTGTCTCATCAGAGCAATGGGGAGTTGTGGGGGGTGGAGGGAAATGCCACCAGAGCAGCTCAGGCTGGGTTTGCTGTGCAGGCACCAGCAGCAGCAGGGGAATAGTGATAATAATAATAATAATAATAATAATAATAATAATAATAATAATAATAATAATAATGATGCTAATGATAATATTCCTGGGTTCCCTGCAGCATCCTGCACAGACGGATCCCAGAGCACATTAGAAATGGGGTTGCTGCTGTCACTCCTCCTGCTCAGGCTGGGCTGGCACAAAAGCCATGCAGCTGAGGGCCAGGCACGAGGCAGCTGCCAACAGTCCCTGGTGTCCCCTGGGGGCACCGAGGCTCTGGGACACTCCCAGCAGAGGTGGCACAGTCCCTGTCATACCCCGCTGATGGGGGACCCTGCACCTCTGTGGGCTGTTCCACTCCCAGATCACGGAATCACAAAATCCAAGAATCCCAGAATCTCAGAATCCCAGAATCACACACACACAATCCCAGTCACACACACACAATCCCAGAATCCCAGAATCCCAGAATCACTGGGTTGGAAGAGACCTTCAAGATCATCGAGTCCAGCCCATGCCCCGACACCTCCACTAAACCCTGGCACCGAGTGCCACATCCAAGCTTTTTTCAAACACATCCAGGGGTGGTGACTCCACCACCTCCCTGGGGAGACAATTCCTGTATTTTACCACTTTTCGTAAAAAACCTTTTCCTAACATCCAGCCCAGATGGCCCAGGGTGGTGGGGCAAGTCTCATTTTCCCCTTTCCCCCTTTTCCCCTTTCCCCTCTCCCCTTTCCCGAGAGCCCAAGGTGCTGTGTGTGCTCCAAATATTTTCCAGACTGGTTTGGGTTGGGAGGGCCCTTAAATCTCATCCAGTGCCACCCCTGCCATGGGCAGGGACACCTCCCATTGTCCCAGGGTGCTCCCAACCCTGTCCAACACTTCCAGGGGTGGGGAGTCCATAATCTTTGAAGTTCAAATCCTTGCTCCTTCTGCAATGTGACCTCAGGGAAGTTGCTGTCCCATGCCTCAGCTTCCCCAAGTGATGACATGGATGGTGGCTCTGCTCTGCATTCCAGAGGCCAGAAGGAAAAACCCTTCTCAGGGAGCAAAAAATAAGAAGCTCACGGGGTTTGGAGCTGGTGCTTCCATGTCATTCCTTACCCTCACCAGGGAATTTGATCTGGATGCCTGCACAAGGGAGAAATCCCCTCTCCCCCTCGGCTGCTCCGTCGTTTCCCCGGGAGAGCTGTGGCAGGTGATGGATTGCTCAGGAGGGAAGGCAGTGGTGCCCTTTCTGTTTGTGTGGAGTGTGTCTAATATACTGATATATGCTGCATTCATCCCTTTTAAATATAAATCAATAAGCTGCTGTATTTCAAACAGGCAGCGAGCGCCGGGCAGTCAATGTGCAGCAGAAATGTCTTCATTCCCCAGGGTGCCCCTGGCTGCCCTGCAGGGCTGCAGCTCACAGGCACCCAGGGACAGCAGAAGTGCTCAGGCTTTTCCAGAGAGCTGTGCCAAGAACCCAGAGAAACCACAGCAGGGTTTTCCCAGAGTCCTGGTGCTGCCGAGGTCCTGGGCAGCAGCAGCACAGAACCAGCCCCACACCTGCCCTGTGCCCTTGGGAGTCAAACTGGCCTGGAAATGGGAGCAAACAGCTCATCCCAATCCCTGCTGGGCAGCCCGGGATGTTTGCAGCAGCTCAGACCAAGCCAGCAGTGTCTGCTCACAGCCCTGAAAGCCGACAGTGCCCTGGGCTGATCCCACAGCATGGGCACAATGAAAGGGGGGATTCTGCCCCTCTGCCCTGCTCAGGTAAGACCTCACCTGCAGAGCTGCCCCAGCCCTGGAGATTCCAACATCAGAAGCACCTGGAGCTGCAGGAGAGAGCCCAGAGGAGGCCACGGAGCTGCTCCAGGGCTGGAGCCCCTCTGGAGCCAGGCTGGGAGAGCTGGGGGTGCTCCCCTGGAGAGGAGAAGGCTCCAGGGAGAGCTCAGAGCCCCTTGCAGGGCCTGAAGGGGCTCCAGGAGAGCTGCAGAGGGACTGGGGACAAGGCCTGGAGGGACAGGAGGCAGGGAATGGCTTCCCAGTGCCAGAGGGCAGGGATGGATGGAGATTGGGAAGGAATTGTTCCCTGGGAGGCTGGGGAGGGGCTGGGATGGAATTGCCAGATTTGCTGTTTGTGCCCCTGGATCCCTGGCAGTGGCCAAGGCCAGGCTGGACATTGGGGCTGGGAGCAGCCTGGGACAGTGGGAGGTGTCCCTGCCATGGCTGGGGTGAGATGGGATGGGTTTAACCTCGATTCCAACCAAATCCCTTTGGGATCCCATGATTTCTCTTTTCCCTGGCTTGGCCCCACAGATGAGGGCTCTGTCTCTGTGTGTGCTGCATGACCCAGGGTGTGATGCTCAGGCTCACCCCCTCACACTCTGCAGGAGGACTGGGGGCCTCACCTGCACTTCTGTCCCAGCTCTTGGTCCCTCCATCCTTGCCCAAAGGTCTCCAGGGCCCTCGGGGTGCAGCTGCATTTGTGGATCCTTTCTCCAGAGCCCATATCCCACTACAGTTTATCCTGGAAAGTCCCCTGGGCTCGGGCTGTGGCTGCAGCAGCACAAGAAGCCCCCAGCCCCAGGGCAGCCCCCAGCCCCAGGGCAGCCCCTCACCAGCTGTGTCCTGCAGTGCTGGAGCTCTGGGCTCAGCTGGGTGAGCCCCAGGGATGAAAATCACCCTGCACCTGGCACTGAGCAGAGCAGGGACTCAGCTCCTCCCTCCAGACCCATCCTGGCTCCAATAATCTGTGCAATAAATTCAGATTTTCCTCTCTGGTTTCCTGCCTGTCCCTCCTGTCAGTCCATGTCCACACAGGTGACTCCAGCAGCGCTCAGGGGGCTCAGCAAAACCCTTTCCACAGGGTAGGGATGGAGCCAAGTGATGCCTCCAGCCACATCCACTCCTTCCTGCTCCTTATCCTGCTGGGAGCTGGGCAACGGCGCTGCTGCTATTAGAGTTAAAAAAAAATAAAGTAAAATCTACTCCTCACAATTGCAAAATGGTTGCAGATCCAAGGGCAGCTAATTATACAACTGTTTCAGATCTGGGCTATTATTTATGATCAAAAAATGTCAATTTGTATAGACTCCAACATTTCACCTACTAAAAAGCTCGCCCATTAATTCATGTTGCATTTAAATGTTCATTTTAGGCCAGATTTCTCTGGTTAATGCACATGATTCTCTTTCAAGTCCTTTGGAAGCCAGAGTTGAAGTTGAAAAGGAGAAGCAGCCCCTTTTCCGGAATCTTCTGCTCCGAGGAAGGAAAAAAAAATGTTAATTATCCCTCAATATTTTATTAATAATCAATTTCTTATGATTATTTTTTTAATGAGATGTCATTACATAAATGCCCTCATTTTCTGGAGTGCATGTGGTATTTGTAAGAGCCTGTGATAGAGTTTGCATGAATAATTCCCATTCAATTGACTATTCCCAAACTGTTCCCTTCAATCCCAGGCTATTTATTACAGGAGATCTGTGGCCGCTGCACTTGCAGGGTGTTTTTGCTAATTGGGTGAGTGGAGTTTTACAAGGCAGACAGATTTGGGGTTAGTGGGAAGCACGGAGGGAAAAATGCAGCCACCAGGTGGAAATGTGGATAAAAACTCAGATCTGGGAGATTTTGGGATCAGGGAATATTTCCCTGAAGCTCTGGGTGGCATTTGAGTGGCAAAACAAGAAAACTGCTTCCCTCTGGGCCAGGAGAGCAGCAATGATTCCAGGAGGGGGGATTTTATAACCTGGACCAGATTTCCCTGCTGGGCCTGAAATTAAAGGGAAAAAACACCCAGATTTTTTCTGATTAATGTTTTCTTAATATAAAACATCTGACCAACAGATACAAAATAAAAGTAACTCTATTGTAAATGGAATAAATCTATGTTTTAGGAAATTTGTGCATGGACTATGATATGTGGGGAATGCCAGGATATTTTTTATTCTTTTTTGCCAGTAATTCAGATTATATAGTTATATAACAATTATATTATGTTATCTATTATATATATAATATATTATACAACAATTCTGGGACCATGTAAGTGTTAATAAAGGGATGAGATTTTGAGAGCTTTGATTTGATGGAGGAGTTTGCAAAAAAAAGTCATTAGAATTTATTTAAATACTGAAGGAAAGCTTAGGAAGTGCTTAAAGAATATTGAGGCAGGGCGTGGGGGAAGGAAGGTTCATTTGGGTGTGGGGGATTGGATCCTTTCAGGACTGTGTGACCCAAAGTAACAACAAAATAAAATAAAATAATAAAGCCCGTGATGGATTTCTGAGGGCACAGATCCCCTCAGCTCTGCCTGATGCAGCTGCAGCTGTGCCCAGGAGTGTCTGGATAAGGAAAATCAAATCCTGCTCTGCAGGGCAAGGGGCACCTTCCTGGGGTCAGGAGCCCTGCCCCCCGAGCCGAGGCTGGGCTGGATTTCAGTTCGTGTCTCACTGAGGATGAGGTTTCCAGACACTCTCCACTCGGGGCAGGAGCCAGGGACCTGTGCTGGCTGCTGTGACAGCAGGGCAGGAACCTCTGACCCTCTCCCTGAGCCAAGAGCACCGCTGGGAGACAGCTCGGGAGCAGGGCTCATCCCTGGGACAGGGCACATCCCCAGCATGATGACATGTCCCCAGGACCAGGGCACATCCCCAGGACCAGGGCACATCCCCAGGACCAGGTCACATCCCCAGGACCCGGGCATATCCCTGGAACAGTGGCACATCCCCAGGACCATGGCTCTGCCCCAGGACAATGACACGTCCCCAGGACGATGGCCCAGCGCGCCCGGTGAGGATCTGCAGAGCGCTGGAGGTGGGAGGGAATCCCTGCATTCCTGCGGGGAGGGGGAAGGAGCCGCGGGTGATAAAACCCTGGCAGCGTTCAATAAGTCTCCGAGCCTGCTGCCTAAGTGAGATGTTGACAGAAACAAAAGAAACCCCGTTAGGAAATCTCTCCCCCTCCTGGAAGAGGGCGAGGGTTTTCTTGGAGGGGGGAGAGGAAGGTTTGCATACATTTCAAGGCTCAGCCAAAATACAAAGTGCTTTTTGTGAGCGCGAGAGAAAAGGACGTGAAGCAGGCAGAAGAGGAGGAGGAAGAGAAGGGGAAGGATGCCTCAATACAAAAAAGCTTAGCCTGATAAAATATTTAGGACGGGCTCACACATCAGAATATTAATGCTCTGCATTCCTTGTGCTTGCACTCTGTTGATCTTCATTCTCCAGTGACCTTGTTTACAGTATCTGAATTTGCAGTCTGCATTTTAATAAGGCCCTGAGAGAAGGTCTGAGACACAGCGCCTCGCTGAACCAACTTCAAAACCCTGCTCCGACTGGTTGGGATTCTGGAGGATGGGATGCGGCTCCGGGGTGCCTGGTGCCCTCCGAGGACGGACCCTCCGGAGAGCCCACCCCGGGGCAGGCGCCGCCGCTTCGGACCGGGAATCTGGGGCAGCTCCAGCTCCTCCACGCCATTAATTAATTTCCCTTCCCACCTCCTCCGAGGCTCAGGGTGCACCACGGGGTGCAGCCAGCCCCTGCACAATGCCTGATCCCCCTCTCTTCCTGCTGCCATCCCCAGGTGACCCCCGGGCCATCGAGCGGCCGCTCCCCACGGGCTCTGGCAGCCGGAGTTAAGCAGCTGCGAGTGCCGGGGAGCCACGGTCCCCTCGGCAGGCAGCGCTGCGGGCCGGAGGCAGCCGCCGTCCCCTGCAGCGCCCGGAGAGCGACGCGTGTTCCCGGCCCGGAATTGCCTAATGGGCTGTGAAGGGTCTCAGCAGGCAGAGCCCGGGCTCGGGGGGATGCGGGGGAGATGGAGCAGGCAGCGCGTTTGTCACATCTGCTCCCCGCTCCTGCCGGGATGCGCTCGGACGCGGGGAGGGCAGCGGCAGCCGGGAGCCTTCCCGGGGATGCGGCAGCGCCCGGCTCGGCCCGCCCGGGGCTGGCAGGGTCCCACAGGGCTGGGCAGAGCTCTGGGCACGGGATTGGCATGGCACTGGGCCATCCTGCTCCGGACGCCGTCCTGCTGCTGTCCCCGTCCCGCTCCGGTCCCCGTCCCCCCAGCAGAGGGTGGTGGCAGCCCGTGGACACGCCAGGGCTGGCTGGCTCTGGAGACGCACAAGGACATTCCCGGCGGTGTCCGGTGTCCTGCACAGCTGCTGGCAGCTCCCGGGAAGCCTCGCTGTCCCCAGGGACAGCCCTGCCCTGTTTGTCCCCGGAGAAGGCGCTGCGAGGTTGGTGCTGTGCCCGGGCACGGCGCAGCGTGCCCACAGGAAAAAAACAACGGGGCCTCCGGGGATCTGGGAACAACCTCCTTGAAAGCAGATCCTGGAAATGAGCTTGGTGCCAGACACACCCCGCAAATACGCAGAGCGTTCAGAGGGTGGGGGAGACCCTTCCCTTATCCCTCCCTACTCCTGCTGGGTTTTGGGGCACCTTTCCCTTATCCCACCCAACTCCTGCTGGGTTTTGCTTTCAGAAGAACCAGAAATGGCCCATGATTTGGAAAGGCAGCCACGCTCCCTCCCCCTCACCATAAATTCCATCTCTCCTCTCTCTGTCCCTGGGCTGGTTCTGTGCCCTGCCATGCCTGGCGTGTCCCCATGGTGCCACAGCCAGGGGACCGTGGGCAGCAGTGTCCTAGAAAGGCACTCCAAGGTGTGTCACAGCACGGGCACCGTGCCAGGAGCAGGAAGCAGGAGGGAGTTTGTGTCCACGCAGCACTTGGCACGTTCTTACTCCGACATAAATCATGGAATCACAGAATATCCTGAGCTGGAAGGAGCATCAAAGGACACCTCCTAAAGGAACTCAGCTCACTGAGTGAATCCTCATGGAAGCTCTGGGAGGGAAGGGAGGATGGGGTTTTTTCTGTTTCACAAATGTGAAAATACAATCCATAGGCTCTGGCAAAGCTAAGATGGGAACATGGAGCAGATTCCTTCGAGTCTTCCCTTTCCCACCTCAGCATCCACAGGGCCAGCAGCCAGCTGGGTGTTCCTGGCCCTGCACAGCCTCCTGGAGGAGACTTTCCCTGTTTCAATCCTGCTTTTTCCTGGAAAATGCTCGAGTCTCTGTCCTTTGACTGCTCACAGAGGAGTAGCTCAGGGCAGTGCAGCACCTTCCTGAGGAGTCACACGGCCCTGGGGTTGGTGAAGAGCTCCACTGGTGCTTCTCCCCTGTGAAAAGGGAAGAGTTTGAGAGGCTCCAAGGAGTCTCAGAGCACTGAGATCTCCAGCAAAGCAGGGAAAAGCACGGCAACTCCACCACAGGACTGGTTCACTGCCCTGGCAGAGGTTCAGAGATGATTTTCAAGAGCAGCAAGGGGTGTTCCTCCTCCTGAGTGACCTTTCCTCTTGCTCTGAGCAGCTGCAGGCACAGGAGTGTGTTCTGTCCCTGTCTGTGCTCAGTGTGTCCTGCCTGGCTGGGGTTTGTGAGCAGCTCGGGTGCCCGCAGCTCTTTCCTTCCTGGGCACTGCCTGTTCCATCCTTGTCACTTGCTCCCCTCCCTCCACTTGCTTTTTTCAGGATGCCTGAATTGAACTTGAATTCCAAACCATTTCATGAGAGACCCTGCACATTCTCTTGTAGTTTTGCGGATAATTTCCCCCGTAGAATCCTTGCCAGACACACGTGGCTGCAGGAGACCTTCCTGGGGGCTGCCGAGAGCTGAGCTGGATGTCCCCATCACAGTCAGTTCAACCAGTGAAGCTTGAGGCCGACTCCAGACCTCGTTCCCACTGTGAAATAAACCTCAGTGCTTCAAAACTACATTTTCAGAAGTCCCACCCAGACTGGGACCCACAGTCATTCTGGGGACAGACTGAGAAACCCCAGCAGCCCAGCTCTGAGATGACTGGGAAAGATGACAGAGCTCACAGAGCTCAAGGCTGACTTTTGTTTTCCAGTTCAAAGCTTTTGGCACAGTCCCAGTCTCTGTTTCCAACTTGGCTGGGCACCATCAGAAGGGCAGGAGTGTGGCTACTCATTAAGTAAATCCCAATTCTCCCTGGGCTCTGTAGCTTGGCTGACAACACCAAAATCCCAGGGAGGTGGGATTCCCTGGGAGAAGCCAGAGGCAGCTCACAGGGAGACAGAGTGGGAGGGGGGTGCTCCCCTCAGCCTCCAGCACTGGCACGTTCTCCAAACTGAAGCTCTGGGGACATGGGACACACCCAGGGCAGGGTCACACCTGGCAGGGGAATGGGAAGGGGAGTGGGGTAAATCCTGAGCCCCACCTCAGCTCCAAGCCAGCCCCAAGGAGGAGTTTTGGGATTTTCCCTCCTGTCTCGGGGGGATGAGATGCCCTGTGCACCCCGATCCACTCAGTGCATGCAAAGGTGCTGAGCCCCAGTGCAAGAAACACAGGGAGAAAACCATTTCCATGGGAAGCCTGGAAAAATCATGGGGAACAGCATCCTTGGTGCCTCTGTGGGTGTATCCCCGAGGCAGGAGGGCCTTCCAGTGGCTCTGAGTCCCTCAGGAGGGTCGCCAGCCCCCAGCCCCCTCCCCGCCCCGCTCCCCGGCGCTGGCAGAGCCCTGCCTGAGGGCTCGCCGTGATTTATTTCGGAACATTTCTCGCCTGTTGAAAGCCTGACCTCAGATATGGAGAGACGACGTGGCGAAGATGTACGAGTGCCTCTCCGCAAAAGTGCATCAGAGAAATTGAGCGTGAGCTGCCATCAATCTGCCCGGGAGCCGCGGCCCCGCGCAACAGCGAGGGACGGGAGGGAGCCGCGAAGGTCACCCGGGAGCTGACTCAGCCTCCCCGCTCCTGCCATCCATCACGCCCGCCGGGGAAGCGGCAGCGAGCAGGGGCTGCAGGCAATCTCCGGCTCATCCCTCATCCAGCCCCTTCCCGGCTTCGCTCGGGAGCTGGAGCAGGCACAAATGTCACGGGGGGCACGGGCAGCGCTGACCTTTCGGTGGCCGTGACAAGCCCTGACAGGCTCCGTGGGGACAGCCGTGGCCCCGGCCGAGGCTCCTGCCCCGCGGGCTCCGTGGGCTGCGACAAGGACAAGATGGATGGAGAGCAGGGACAGAGGTGACAGCAGGGTTTTTCCCTCTCGGTGGCTCCGGCTCGTGCAGCAGCAGCGTTTGGGTAACCTGAGGAGTGTCCCCTAAATCTGGTGAGGACTAGAGAGAAGTGGAGCCCTTCTCAGCAGTTCTTAGAGCAGCGAGAATGAATCCCAGAATCCCTGAATCCCTGAGGTTGGAAAAGACCTCCAAGACCATCGAGTCCAACCTTTAACTGAATCCCGCTGTGCCCACTGAACCACGGCACCAAGTGCCACATCTACCCATTTTTTGGGCACATCCAGAGATGGTGACTCCATCACTGCCCTGGGCCATCCATTCCAATGATTAACTCCTCTCTCAGTGAAGAAATTTTCCATGATATCCACCCTGAGCCTCCCCTGGCCCAGCCTGAGGCCATTCCCTCTCCTCCTGTCCCTGTTCCCTGCAAGCAGAGCCCGACCCCCCCTGAGCCCCCTCCTGTCAGGGACTGTGCAGAGCCCCAAGGTCCCCCCTGAGCCTCCTTTGCTCCAGCCTGAGCCCCTTTCCAGCTCCCTCAGCCCCTCCTGGGGCTCCAGCCCCTTCCAAGCTCTATTCACTTTCCTGGACTCACTCCAGCCCCTCAATCTCTCCCTGTCCTTTATCCCAGCTCCCACCAGAGATTTCAGCACCAAGGGGAGGAGAATCCCAGTCCCTGGCCTGAATCCAAGCTGGTCACCTTCAGCTTGGATTCAGCACCTCCAAAGGGGTTTTTTTTCTGCAGATGATGAGGGACAATTAACACCTCATCCTATCACAAGATTCCCAGAGTTCTGGAGGGACCTGAGCTCGAGTCTCAGACTTTTGATGAGCATCTTTGGAAAAGTTCTGAACAATCCACCTGCAAAACACATTTGGTGGCTTCTGCCAGGTGCCTGTGCAGTGCCAGGCTCAGGGATGCTTCTGTAGATCTGGCCCCAGATTACCTTAATAACTTTGCAGATTGGAAGCTGTGAGCGTAATTGATTCTCCACTTCATTAGTTAAACTGAAAAAGGAATTAAGAACTATCGAGGGTACGGCAAAGCGGTTGGCCAAAGCCTTGTTGTGCTGTGAACAGGTAAGCTTATTTACCTTTTGTTTTTATCAGATGGGAATGATTTTGAAGAGAAACATTAGGATTTAAAGTGGGGAATCAGGACCTCATTATTTTTCAGAATTTCCTGTTGCTAAATTGATTCAGCTCTTCTGTTACTTTACAGAATTTTGAAGACAGATTCAGTCACAGCAAAATACATTTTATTATTATTATTATTTTATTTTTCTGGTGAATAAAGTATCCAGCCAAAAGAAGCCTCACAACTGCGCACAGCTGGCTGTTGGTAGAGCCAAGAGGCTCCTAATTCACAGAGGACCTTTGCAAATCCTTACCTTTGGTTTTGTCCCATGCTCCAGAGCGCTGGTGAATCCCCCAGGATGAGGTCAGGGTGACACCCACATCCCCCCCTGAGCCTGGAGGAGGCTCTGGAGCCGAGGGTTGAGGTTAAGTGGGGGGAAAGTGCCCAGAAATGCACAGAGGAGGACACTGCATCTTCCACAGACTTTGCTGGATGGGTTTGAGGAACCTGAGGAGTTCCTGGGAAGAGGAAGGGGCTCTCACACTGAGTTGTTCATTCCATTGAGAACATGAAGAGAGAGCCCCAGAGGGGACACTCCAGGCAGGTCAGGTCAGGGAGGGGCAGGTCCTGCAGAGACACAGATTGTTTCCAGGTCATCTCTGGGAGGTGTGGAACCCCCTCCTTGGTTCCTGCTCCCACCTCTGCACTTTTGCTTCCTGCAAAACCATGAGGAGCACCTGAGGGATCTTGGAGTGTCCAGAGGGAGCAGAGGACACTGAGAGCAGAGCTCAGGGAGCTGCAGCTCCTCCCGAGGGGCAGCTCCAATCTCTGCTCTGGGACAGGGGCAGGAGCCAGGGAAGGGCTGGAGCTGGGCCAGGGCAGGCTCAGGCTGCAGATCAGGGCAAGGTTCTTCCCCCAGAGGGTGCTGGGCACTGCCCAGGCTCCCCAGGGAATGGGCACGGCCCCGAGGCTGCCAGAGCTCCAGGAGCGTTTGGACAGCGCTGCCAGGGATGCCCAGGCTGGGGTTGTTGGGGTGTCTGGGCAGGGCCTGGGGTTGAACTGGATGATCCTTTTTGGTCCTTTCCAGCTCAGGGTGTTCTGTGGTTCTATGTAATTTACTGTGTAATTAATTAGTCCTTCGTGCTGCTGCCCATCCTCCATGGTGGAGGGTTCCCCTCCCTCAGCACAGATGTCTCTGTGCGGTGTCAAAGCACAAACCAAGCAGAATCTCCTCTCTACGGAAGGTGCAGAGACACCAGGACCTCCAAAAATCACCATGGTTCTGCAAGAGGCACTGAGAGATGCTCTGGAGGCCTCATCTGATTTCTACAGGACAGAAGAGCACTTGGACTCACCTGAGCTTCCAAGACACCTTTGCCAGGCAGGGAATTGCCCAGGAGCCCAGCCCTGGTCTGGCTGCCCCCGTGCTGTGCCCAGGGTAGACTGGGCTGGGCAGATCCTGGCTCCTCCTGGCCCGGGGGGATCTTGGCTCCTCCTGCACGAGAGGGATCCCGGTTCCTCCTGTCCCAGGGGATCCCAGCTCTTCCTGCACCTGGGGGATCCCAGCTCCTCCTGTCCCAGGGGATCCCAGCTCCTCCTGCGCCTGGGGGATCCCAGCTTCTCCTGCACCAGGGGGATCCCAGCTCCTCCTGCACCTGGAGGATCCCAGCTTCTCCTGCACCTGGAGGATCCCAGCTCCTCCTGTCCCAGGGGATCCCAGCTCCTCCTGCACCTGGAGGATCCTGGTTTCTCCTGTACCTGGAGGATCCCAGCTCCTCCTGCACCTGGAGGATCCCAGCTCCTCCTGCACCTGGAGGATCCCAGCTCCTTCTGCACCAGGGGGATCCTGGCTCTGCCTGCACCTGGAGGATCCCAGCTCCTCCTGCACCTGGAGGATCCTGGTTTCTCCTGTACCTGGAGGATCCCAGCTCCTCCTGCACTTGGGGGATCCCAGTTCCTGCACCTGGAGGATCCCAGCTCCTCCTGCACCAGGGGGATCCCGGCTCTGCCTGCACCTGGAGGATCCCAGCTCCTCCTGCACTACTCTCCCCCGGAGCTCTGCTGGCCCCCAGGGCTGCGAGGCAGATTGAGCTGTTTGTTTTGCCTTGTCTGTCTCTTTATGCATCCCCAAGTCCCCAGTGACTCCGACAGCAGCTTCCAACACGGAAGGCATCCTTGTTTTCATATATCTGTTAAATAAAATGTCAGCAGGTGACAACACAGCCTTGGTTGGTGCTGCTCCGTAATTTAACTGAGTTAAGAAGGGATCAGAGCCTGGCACCACATTTAGATTTAGAACCTGATCTGGACTCTATTTAATACAGGCCCCAGTGTGCAGAGACAACCTGTCCATGCCCAGCCTTCCTTCTTCACTGCTTCAATCTCTCACCTGCAGGAGGACAGCACCACTCAGGTACCCCTGGCCTGGCACAGGTGGGGTGGATGGGCACTGTCACCTCTCCTGCAGTGGTGCCACCTGCACAGCTGAGCCTGGAATTCAGGAATGAAGAAGTGTTGGAGGTTTTTACCACCACCACCACCATGGCTTTCACTATGACCAAAGTCTCATTTTTCCCTCTCAGCCACTCCAGTTCTGGTGCTGGCAGAAGCCATCACACCCTTCTTGGTGGCACTGTTGATGCCTTAGGATTTCAGCTTTTTTATTTTTCATCTAATTGTAACCCTGCAGGTCTTTAGTGTCTAACTCTAAACTCCATATCCAGTGGCAGCTGCTGCTCTCCCATTTTGCTCAGACACAACAATTCCTCTCCAGGCCTGGCAATCAAGGACACCTGACTGTCCCAGGGCCTGAGAGATGGAAACAAAAGTGAGTTGAGGGGAGCAAACTTGGGGTAAATGACTTCATTAGCTGAAGCTGTAATTGGAAGATGAACCCCCAATATGCAAATGGACCAAACTTATAAAAGTGTGATAATCTGTGACCTGTTGTCCATTTTGGGTGTAGCCCCTGGGGGGCTTCATCTGCCCTAAATGTACCTGAAGGCCCTTCAATCAATACAACTGCTTTTTATTCCCTTAATTTTGTCCGGCCTCTGTTTTTAGGTAGCCTCAAAACGGCATCACTGTTCATCTGAAACCAGTGCAGCACAACCTGAGCCTTCCTCTTCGATGCTTTAATTTTAAAATGGTGCTCACAGAACCATGCAGAACCCAAACCATGGCCTAAGAACATTCCCTGTGCTGGCACAGGACGTGGGAACGTGCAGCACAAGCCCCTCCCAGCAGCTGCAGACCTGTTTGCAGGGTCTCATCCAGGCAGCAGCTCTGTCAATCACAGCCCATGTTCTGGGGAGAGGAGACAGATTTTCTCCTATCAAAGTGACAGGTACAAAATCCATCCCTGACCTTTGCTCCCCTGAGCTCTGCCTAATGCTCTGCGAGATCCCCTCAGCCAATGGGGGTCTCCAGGTGAGGATTCAGTATTGAAATCTTACATTTTATAGCTGAAATAAAAAAAAGATCTGTTCATTCTGTGTGTGGGGAGTGTTGACACCATCCTCCAGCAATCCTTGCTTTCAGCTGACACTGCTCATCACAATTAAATACGAGATTTTAAATATCAAGTAACTATGACCATGAACTTCATTTTTATTGCGGAGTATTCACATCTCTCCTTTTGTTCATTCTGCAGCACACGAGCTGCTGGACTCCTGCCTGGTGGTGAGTGAACTGCCCTGAAATTCCCTTTAAAAACAAGCAGAGACAACCCTTTTTCTTTTTCTTTTTTTTTTTTTTCAGATTTATCATTACACAGCGGGTTTGAGAAGTATCAATTAGCTGTGTTGATTTTTCCGTTCTTTAAACCACCCTGCAACCACAGCAGTGAGGGGCTTAACCCGGCCCTCACCTTCCCGCATCCTCTGCGGTGGGGATTTATTTCCTAACAGGTTATTTTGCAGAACATTTTGCCTCGCTGAGCTCAAAGCAAGGAGCTGGGCTGGCTCTGACTCTTTGGAAACTTCTCCACGCTCTGGCCACACTTTCTGCTCTTCACCACAGATGAAAACATGGGCTGTGCCACCCTCGGTGACGTCAGAAATTGTGAAATTCCAGTGAAAAGCAGTGGCAAAATGAATACACAGAGTCTGCCACAGGCTGAAGGCGTACAAGGAGCTTTCTTTGCCAAACAGCCCTTCCCGGGATCCTGTTGATGCAGCAGGAACAGGAGAGCATTAATCATCAGCCATTTCTCCCCGAAACTCATCTCTGTGGGTCATGGGAAATGTCCCCCTGCGCCACACTCAGTTAATTAATTTGTGTCTCTATGCACGGCAATAATTGAGTCTCTGGTTCTTTTCCCCATGGTGTTCAGTGAGTCTCTTCCCTCCGTCGGGCTGAGCAGAGCAATGAGCCCACCTTGGCTCTGCTGTGGGCTGGGGCAATCTGGGGAAAGCTCTGGAAGTGTCCAAGGCCAGGTTGGATGGGGCTTGGAGCAACCTGGGACAGTGGAAAGTTCCCTGCCCATGGCAGGGGGTGGAATGGGATGAGCTTCACAGTCCCTTCCAACCCAAAAATTTCCACGATTCTGTGATGATTCCGTGTCTCCCATCCCATCCCATCCCATCCCATCCCATCCCATCCCATCCCATCCCATCCCATCCCATCCCATCCCATCCCATCCCACACCTGCCCTGTGAGCCCCAGGTGGGTGCTGGACATGCCCTCCCCACCCAATCACCACAGGTGCTCTGGCAGTGCTGGCCTGTGCTGCCTGCTCTGCCCTCCTTGCTGAAGTCAAACTGATTTCCCAAGAGCTCATTCTGGATCTGGAGGGATCCATCCCAGTGCTGTGTCCTGACTGGGCAGCCAGGAATCCCTCCAAGGGACTCACAGCCTGGAATCCCTCCAAGGACGCTTTCATCACACCCAAAATCACAGAATTCAGGCTGGGTTAGCCACGGGCTTCTTTCTGCACTCACGTCCTTCTTGTTTTGGGTGACAATCACCTCCCAGAGGCCCATTCCCATGGAAAGGCCCATTCCCATGGAAAGGCCCATCCATTTCCACAGGAAGAGCTGCACAGGAGCTTCACAGCCTGCCCCATTAATGCTTTCTGAGCACTGAGAAAACCACCCAGTGGTTTATCTGCACCACCCAGTGGTTTATCTGCACCACCCAATGGTTCATCTGCACCACTCAGTGCTTCTGTCACACTTAAGTAAAGCCTTACAAAAGGAAGGCCTTGTAAAATCACAGCCCAGGCCTGTAACTTTGGCTAAGCAGAAAAGGACTGTGGGAAAGTGACTCAGCTGAATTAGGGGAAGAAAAACAAGTTACAGAAGCATTGTGTGCTGACATTGTGGTGGTTGGTTGGGTGATGTTTGTTGCGATTTAAAACTGTGAGAGAGGCCTAACTGTTTAAAAAGGCCTGGTTTTTGCAATAAAGCAGCTCTTCTTTGCACCTGCCTGGGGACTCTGCTTCGTACATGCTTCATCCAGCTCTTGGGACAAACAGGGCCGGTCCTGAGAGCCTCCCCTCAGGCTGGTGGGCAGCACAGCCCTGTCTGACCCTGCCAAGCTGCCCCTCAGCTCCCAGGGGCTGCTGACTTGACCTTCCCACTTTTTCTTGGTTCTCTTCACTCCTGGCTCCACAGCCACGCTCCCCAGAGGTGACATTCCTGCTCACACTGATTGTACCCCACAGTACGACCCTTTAAAGCAGTCCTGCACTCATTGCACTGCCACACAGCTGCGAGTTTGGGCCCTTTCCTTCATCCCTTCCTGTGTCCCTCAGGAATTCCCACACAGGACATGAAAGGAGCAAAGCACTTCAGGGACTTTTTTATGTGCAAATGTAACAAAAGGACGTGGCTACTTTGCTCTGCCCTAAACCAGGTTTGCATTACAGGAGAGGAAACCCTGAGGTGGCTTTGGGAGGTAGCACAGCAGGGAAAGCTGCAAAGCTGGCACTTGGGGACTGTTTGGGTGCCAAGACCGGGTGTTTCCAGAGCTGTCACCGCAGTGCAGCCCCCAGCCCCTCCTGCCAGCAGCCACAGGCTGTGTGTGCATCCAGCCCGTCGAGCTGTCACCGTCCTGCAGTGACAGACACATCACAAGCTGCGAGACAGACAGGGCTCAGCACCCTGTCTCCTGAGCCGGGCCCGGGGCAGGGCAGGCAGGAGGATGAGCTCAGCTTAGGCTCACACCTCTGCTCACAGCACCGACCATGGGCCCAGCTGCTGGAGAAGCTCCCAGGGCTCTGCAGGAGGAAATCTCCTCTGATCTGCCCAAAAATCTCCAGCAAAACCTCCCTCCCTTCGCCAAGCATCCATCGCTTCCACAGCTCCAGGTGGGAAATGCGGCTGTAGCTGCTCTGCCTGTCCCTGTGCCACCCAGGGGACCGTGGCTGCCTGTGACAGGTCAAGGTGGCTCAGTTGCTTGGGCAAAGCTGTGCTTTGCACCTGCGGAGAGATTTCAAAGGCAGCGCCAGGAAATAAGGGTGTGAAAGGAGAGCAAACCTCCTGCTTTGAACCTCCCGGAGTTGTTCGTCCTCTGGAAAGGAAAACAGAACATGAAAACACTTCAAAGAGACCCCTCCACCAGGCAGAGAGGAGCTGGTGTGGAGCTGCAGTGGGAACTCGGGCATACCCGGGCGTGCGAGCGCCTGAGAGCGCCCCCACATCACAGCCACCATGGGAACCACACTCTGTGCTGGAGAATAAAGCACAGGGCAGCTCTACACGGTCACCTCTGCACCGTGTGGGATGTGCTCAGCTCTGCAGCTCCAGCCCTGCCCCTTGAACCGTATCCGAGTGCAGCTGTACTGCAGGGGCGAGGAGGAAATTCATTAAAACCCATCCCTCTGGAGGAATGGCACTGATATTAAGGGTCTATCAATAATGATTCACTAGGCCATGATAGCAGCGAAATTGCAGTGATAAAGGGTGACAAAATATTGTAAGATATGTGCATTGAGGCTGTGGAGCAAATTATCTGATGTGAGATGCAACATGTGATGATGTGCAGGGAAGCAGCTGCTGCCCATGGGTAAGGTTAGAGAAAGGCAAGCAGAATTCACTGCTGGAGGAACAAGGATCTTATCTGCTCCCTGGGGGTGGGGACTGACCCCAGCACGGTGCCTGCACTCCCTGGGGAGGAGCCCTCGCCCTGGCCAGACGTCCTGCAGTGAGTGCAATTAATCACTAATGACTGATGATGAAGGGCAGTGCTCCTCCCCTCCAAACTCCTGGTGTGCTGTCATTTCCCGTCCAAAGCGTCCTCTGGGGACATCCCTGGGTGCCAGCAGCTGGACTTGGGGTTGCTCCTGTCATTCCCAGAGCAGGCTCCAGGAGAGGACAGGCAAACCCCAATCAGTGACAGCTCTGCCTGTGCCAGAGCCCACAAAACCGGGCTGGCTGCTGAGGAGGATTGGTGGGATTGGGGCAGCACAAGGAGCCAGCCCAGCTCTTCACACCCTCCTGACAAACTCTCCCTCACCTTTTCCAGGCTCATTCCCTCTTCAGGACTGGAGGAGCCCTGGGCTGGCTCTGGCAGCAGCAGGATTTATGGCTCTCTGGCTCTAGGGAATCCCCTGTCCCTCAAGCACTCCCCATCACAGAATCCCAGAATCCCAGGATCCCAGAATCCCAGGATCCCAGAATCCCAGAATCACTGGGTTGGAAGAGACCTTCAAGATCATCGAGTGCAGCCCATGCCCCAGCACCTCCACTAAACCCTGGCACTGAGTGCCACATCCAAGCTTTGTTTAAACACATCCAGGGATGGTGGCTCCACCACCTCCCTGGGCAGACAATTCCAGTACTTTACCACTCTTTCCATCCTAGCAGACCCCCATTCCCAGCCCCCCGGAGCCTGCTGTCATTACCTGCTGCCATCCCTGGGCCTTCCCCCTGCTGCTCACTGGGGATTGATGGGGTTTAGGATTGTGAGCAGTAAAAATGCGATGTGGAAACTGCAGCGCATAAAAGCTGCCCCATAAAGAGCAAAGGCTTCTTCTTTTTCTCCCCTTAACCTGTAAAACATCCAGCAAATCCCAGACCCAACGCAGCACACAGACCTAATCCCAAAGGGCCAGGAATATCCCATGATCAAGTGGATGTGGTGAGTGATGGTTTTAGCAGGGCCCAGTGGAAGCTTGTGTGGAACTTGCTCCCAATTTATGGGATTTGACTGGGGGGATCTCGAAATGAACCCACCTGTCCAGAGCTCTTTGCTGTGCCTGTTCCACAGTGTTCAGGGAATATTCTGCCGTTCCCATCAGCCTGAGGCTGGCACAGGAGTCTGAGGGGGAATGGGGAAGGAGAGTGGGAGCTGGGGAAGGAGAGTGCAGTGGGAGCCACGCTGCTTTCCTGCTTTCTCCTTCCCTAATGGACTCAATAATCGACTGGCAGTGGGAGTGAAAGTGCTCTGGCCAGGCAGTGCATGGAACATCTGATCCCCTGCCAGCACCTGGGGGAAGGAAACAGCCCCAAAAGCCAGGGATGGAGCAGGGAGCATCCCTGAGCAACAGGAGAGCTGGGGGTGGGAGTGCTGAAGGGGGAAACTTCACCCTCTGCCTCTCCTGCCCACGGCAAAGATGTGCCACAGGGCTTTGCTGAAACCCCTGCCTGGCTGATCCTAGCTCAGCTGGCCAGTCCCACCCCACCAGTGCCAAGCCAGCAGTGCCTTGTGGAGCTCCAGGGAGGCTGGGACGTGCCAGGGGGTGCTGCCAGCCTGGACACAGCTCTGAGCAGCGCTGCCTGCTCAGGGTGTGGAGAAATGGATGATCCTTGGAGACAGGGGCCGTGGAAAGCAACCTCTGAACCGAGGGGCCGTGCCCCCTGTCCCCTGATCCCCCTTACATAAAGCATCTGCTGAGGTCACTGCTGTCCCCAGCTCCTCCGTGGTGGCTCCTGGAGGGCCTCAATGACATGATTATCCCTCCTTAGCAGAGCATTTCCAAAGCCCAAGGAGGGCTTTGCTCACTAATCTGGCATTCAGTGCAGATAATAGGCTTTGAGATGAAGCCCTCCTGGAGTCTATTTTAAGGTGGTTTTGTAGCTTTGTCGCCTGTCACAGCCAGAGCCATCCTGTTACAGCACTCCGGGGACACTGCCACATCACAGCCACTCTTACCCACTGTCCCGTGCCAGAGAAGCTGGCATGTGCCATGTGCCATCCCCGGCCTCTGCACCTGCCCGGCCCTGCCAAGCTCCTGTGTCATCAAAAGCTTTAAGGGGTCTCCTCAGGAAGGGGGTGGAGGTGGAAAGGGCATCTCTCAGGCCCGGAGCAGGGCTGGATGGAGATGATTTTCCAGTGAGGTGTTTGCCCAGTGAGATGTTTGCCCCATGAGGTGTTTGCCCAGTGAGATGTTTGCCCCATGAGGTGTTTGCCCAGTGAGATGTTTGCCCCATGAGGTGCTTGCCCAGTGAGGTGTTTGCCCGATGTCCTTGTCTTCAATGGGTCCCCCTGGCAGGGGTGCCTGGTCCAGCCCTGTAAGGTGGCCTGGGCCAAGGGTCTCCACATTTCTGGTCAGGAGTTTCCCTGGTTTAGGAAATTCCTTATTTAGGGCAATAGCTGAGGCTATTTCAGAAGGGAGGCTTCCCCCAGGGACAGCTGGTGACACTCTGTGTCCCCAGCCCAGGGCAGCACCCACACGGGGTGCAGGGGAAAGGCACCCCAGTCCCCCTGGCATCCAGAAACACCTGGGGTGGGGGATCCTCCTCTCTCCCACGGCATTCTCCAGCCTTTTCCTGCCCCTGTTTCCCCCTCACAGCCCCACACACCCCACCTCGCTTTTCAGGCTCGCCTCGCATTTCGTGTCACCACACCCAGCCGGACAAAGGTGACAGCCAGGGGACATGTGCGGGTGGGTGCTGTGCCCCCGCACCCGCGGCTCCTGGCGCTGCGGAATCGGCATTTCCCCGCCTGCCCGAGCGCAGCCGATGCATTTTCAGCAGCGTGCGGGAGCCCGGGGCCAGCTCGGCTCGGGGGTGGTGAATCCTCCCTTTCTGCTCCGCTGGGAACTCACACAGCGGGGTCTCCTGCCAGCCCCCAAACCAGGGACAGTGTCCGCCCACTCCCAGCTCCAGGAGCCCCACAAGTGCCACGGCCGTGGGGTGCCAGCACAGCCAGGTGGCCAGAAGGGAGCAGGTGAGGGCTGGGGGGAATCCCAGCCTGGGCTCCTTCCCCTTAGAACCTCTCTGGTGATACCAGGAGAGAACTTGCAGGGACCTGCCACGGGATTTGCCTCTCCTTGGGGGACATGTGATCCCAGGCAAGGTCACCCTATGGAGAGGTGTGGCAGGGACAGGGCTGTGGAGAGATGCAGGGACATGAGGGACCTGCAAAGGCTGTCACAGGGAGGGACCTGGGGCACCTGTAAGGGCTGTCCCAGGCAGGCTCATCTGTAAAGGCTCTTGGGGCCCTTTGCAGGCACCCACAGAGGCTGTGTCTGGGCATGCGGAGCTGCCCCTTCCTCAAGGTTTAGGGGTCTCCTTGTGACCCTCTCCAGCCTTTTCCCGTTCCTGTCTCCCCTTCCTCAAACCCACCTCGCTTTTCAGGCTCAGGTCATGTCTCATGTCAGCACTCAGCTGGAGAAAGGGCACATCTCCAGGGTGGGATCTGTGTCCTCTGCATTCCCCAGCTCACAGAGCTCTGGGGATAAGGTGAGTCCACACCTGCCTTGCCCCCCTATCTCTGCCAGGAGTCACCAGCCCATGGCACAAGCACTGGAAGCTGGGAAGGCCAGGCTGGCAGAGCTCTGGGAGTCTCCAGGGCTCCGTGGTCCAGCCCAGCACGCACTGGAAGAGCTGCTGGGATTTGTGGACTGGAATAGCATGAAATGATGCTGAAAATCCGGGTTAATCTGAAGCGGCTCCAGAGGCCAGTTCTGCCAGAGCCGCCGCTTTATCTGCAGTGTGAATCTAAATCCACAGCAGGCTTAACTTGGGTTTTGGCAGCTTTACGTCTGCTCTGATTAGTTCACATCACCTTCCTTACAGCTCCCTGACCCTCTGCTGGGGAGGCTGCCTCCAGATTGTCAATATTTTATATTTACACCACAGTGTCACAGTCCCCAGGAGTCCCTGGGGCAGCTTCCAAAAATGTCTCCTGGCCTCCAACCCCCTATGAGACACATTTGGGAGATGTTGTCCGGCCTGTTCTGACATCCAGCACATCACAAAGGCTGGGAGACCACCCTGCACCCTGAACCCAGGCCTAAATCTGGCCCAGCCACGTGGAGCCGGCAGCAGATAGGCTGCTGTGTGACGGGTGTGATCCCTGCCTTGGGATCCTGCTCAACCATCTCCCATGGGATTGGCAGCACCAGGAATACGGGTGGGACAATGGGAAGGTGTTTTCGGACATTGCCCCCTGACCAGGACATCAGAGGACAGGAGGGTGTGGTTGTGACCCTCCCCTGGAGATCCCACAAGAGAACCAACCCCAGCCTACAACCAGAAAGAGCATCCATCCTGATAAAGCTGGAGGTCGTCCCACCCCCTGCCATGGGTAGGGACACCTCCCACTGCTGCTCCAAACCCAGCCTTGGACACTGCCAGGGATGAGGCAGCCACAGCTTCCCTGGGAACCTGTGCCAGGGCCTCACCACTCGCACAGGGAACAATTTCTCCCCAATATCCCATCTAAATCTTCTCTCCTGCTGTTTGTGGGGCAGGGAGGGCTGGCAAGGGGGGATTTGCTGGTGACCCTGAGCTGTGATCCCAGGGGCGTCATCCAAGCCGAGCTGAAGTGGTGAGCACAGAGATTCCCACTCTGGGCCCCTCTGGCAGATCCCTGGGGTCCATGGAAGGAGGAGGGATGCTGCCAATGGACACTGCCTGGTTTGGCAAAGAAGAAAAGGAAAAAGAGGAGAGGGGCAATGCTCAGGGGATTCACCAGAGAGCACAACAGGGCACTGACAGCTCAGGCCATGGACAGCCAGAAGCCCTTTCCACTGAAGCTCAGCTGGGGAGAGGTGCTGAGGAAGGTCTGAAGGTCTGCACCAGCTGCCAGCAGGGCCAGGACGGAGCCAGAAAGCAGAGTCTGTGTCAGCTGCCGGGATGGAAAGTGTAAATCCCTGGATGTTGGCTGAGAAAAGCGACATTGCTGCCCTAAATTATTTCTGCTCTCTTCACTGCTGTCCCCAGCTGCCTGAGCTGGGCCATCCCTGCCGCAGCACAGGCTCGTAATGTGCTGTAATTAAGTGGGCACGAGTCTAATCAGTCTGCAGAGAGCCTTGGACAAAGGCACTGCTAATCCCTGCTCTCCCCTGCAGCAGGGCCGGGCGATGTGTCAAACCCCAGCACAGCTCAGCCACGCACAGGTTGTCGCCTGGTGACTTCTTCTGTTGCAGACTGAGCTGCTCCAGCTGGAATCAGCTCTGTCTCAGCAGCCCCTGAGGGGAGAGGGGGAGCAGCCAGAATCTCCTGCAGAGCCCAGCAAGGGGATGAGGGCATCCAGCTCTGGCCTGGCCCAAGGATCTGAGACAGGGAACATCCTGAGGAGAGCAGGACACAGAATCCCCAGGAAGGGAACATGGAGCCCCTGGGAGTGCCAGCACTGCCTTTCCCGGGAGACCCAAACTGGGAAATCCTGGTCTAAGTTCAGCGGAAAGGAGGCTGCAAGCACCGACTGTGAGTTACAGATGAAAGGGTTCCTAAGAGCTCGTGTTCTTCCAGTGAGATCACAGAATCCCAGAAACCCAGAATCACAGAATTACACAATCAGAGTGGTTTGGGTTGGAAGGGACTTTAAGGATCATCTCCACTCCCTGCCATGGGCAGGGACACCTTCCACTATCCCAGGTTGCTCCAAGCCCCATCCAGCCTGGCCCTGGACACTGCCAGGGACCCAGGGGCAGCCACAGCTTCTCTGGAAACCTGTGCCAGGATCTCCCCACCCTCTGAGTAAAGAATTCCTTCCCAATCTTCCATCTAACCCTACTCCCTTCCAGTTTGAAGCCATTTCCCCTTGTCCTGGCACCCATCCTTTACCATCCCTTGTAAATCATCTCTCTCCATCTTCCTCCATGGCTCCTTCAGGTCCTGGAAGGCCACACTTGGGTCACCCCAAAGCCTCTGTTTGGGTCCTGACTGCTCAAAGGGAGTCACTTAAGGCAGAGCTGCTTCTGCCTTTGTGCCCTGGCAGTGCCTGTGGGAAGGGAGGGGTTCCTGGGGTGCAGGGAACTGGGAAGGAATTGTCCCTTTGTCCCCCTGCCCATTGCCCACCCCAGCAGAGCCCGGGCAGCAGAGGGGTTAAGGCTCTCTGAGCTCTCCACCATCCATCCATCCATCCTGCAAATCTGACGGCCCCATCTCTTCAACGGGCCCAGATTGATTTCTTGACTGGGAGCAATGAGCAGCTCCACATGAAAAATGAGGGTTTGCGCCGTCAATAGAAGTTCTAATTACAACTTAAATCCAGGACATTCTTTACGCGAGCGCCAGATTTACAGCGCTTGCAGGTGGGCGTGCAGCCCTTTCTAATTAAAAGCAGCTCTCATTGCAGATTGCTCCACACAGCCCCAGCTCAGCTCCCCGGCCCCACAAGGGCACTGAGCTGCTGGCACCGAGCTCCAGGGAGGCACCAGGCACCCCAAGGGCACTGGGGAAGGATGGGAAGCTCCAGCTCCTCCTCTCTTTTCTCTCTTCTGTGGGTGTAGAGCTGCCCGCAGCGGCTCAGCCAGGACTGGACCATCCCCACTGCCCAGCACAGTCGCCCTGGGCCCACTGCAGTTCTCCATGGCGCCTGCAAAGGGCACAACTGGGTCTGACTGGGGCAGAACTGGGTCTGACTGGGGCACACAAAGCCACAGAATCACAGAATATCCTGAGCTGGAAGGGACCCACAGGGATCATCCAGTCCAACCCCAGGCCCTGCCCAGACACCCCAACAACCCCAGCCTGGGCATCCCTGGCAGCGCTGCCCAAACGCTCCTGGAGCTCTGGCAGCCTCGGGGCCGTGCCCATTCCCTGGGGAAGAGCTGAGATTTCATGGGAAGCAGCCTCAGAGCTGCCTGGACCCCCAAGGTGCCCTCAGGGACCCTCAGCGTGCCAGAGCCCTGTGTGAGGGTACCCTGTGGGATCTGTCACCAGGAGTTGGGGCAGGGCAGGACCCAAGGTGATGGCCAGGGTGTTTCCGGCTCTGCTGCCACAGCACTCTGAGGTTTGCACAGACATTGCTGCCCTGTGCCTCAGTTTCCCCATATCTGAATTAGGAGAAATGCCTTTCTGAGCAGGACTGGAGAACCAGAGGGCTTTAGGAAAGCAGGGAGGAAGTGCCTTGCTGGCCTGGCGTGACTGGGGAGCTCTGGCAGAGGGAGGTGGCATTTCTGGGTGTGTCCCATGCCCGCCCAGAGAGGTGCTGCTGGGGGGGACCCTCTGTACTTGTCCTCCTGCCCGGTGCTGTTCCACCTCCCCCAGCCCCTGGACACTGCAGGGTCCCTGTCCCAGACCCACTGGCAGCTGCTGCAGGACCCTGAGAGGGCTCAGAGGAGTAGAGGGATGTGGGAACTGTGGTTTCTAACAGGAGGTAGAGTTGGAGGACCCAAACAGAAAATGTTGAGCAAGTTTTCACCACCTGATGAGAGACCGTGACTCCTTGTGTGTCCAAAAAAACTTCCACAGGGGATGAGGCTGCCCCAGCAGTGGGAGCAGCTCAGTTCCCCACAGAGGGCTCTGGGATCAGGGAGTGAGCCCTTCCTGGGGGATGGCAGGATCCAGGATGACCAGAGATGTTGTTGCTGTGGTGATGGGGTCTGAGCTGTGGTTGGCAGCCCCAGCCCCACCTCAGCCCCTGCCCTGGGCTGGGCACTGAGGTCCAGCCCTGACCGCCTCTCCCCAGTACATCCCTGCTCCCAGCTCTGCTCCTGGACTGGAGGAGACCCTCCCGAGCCATTCCTGCTCAGCACAGGATTTGTGGGGCTGAGCCAGGTCACAGGGAGCAGGGAGAGCTCACTGATTTCCCAGGGCTGGCAGTTAAATTACTCCTGCCATGAGCTGCTGCTTTGGAGAACAGAAAATCCCACCAGCAGGTGAGAGGTGAGGAAAAGTGCAAAGCACCAGGACTCTCCAGAAATCACCTCTGCCCCAGCTGGAGCCCTGAGAGCTGGAGCTGGGTTTAGAGGCCAGAAGGGCAGTGGTGAGAGCCATCTTCAGAGCCTTTTCCAGGAGGGGCTTGCAGAGGCAGAAAGGTGATGCTGGAAGCTGCTATCCAAAGATCCCACCCGTGTCCTGGATCAGAGCCTGGCTGAGAGCAAAGGGCAGCACAGGGATGTGCCCAGCGAGCCTGGGACTGCAGGGCAGGGCTGCTGCTCCTGCAGGAGGAGCCAGCAGCAGCCAGGAGACAGAGTGACACCTCCAGTGGGATGCGAGGATGTGACCCTGCACGGAGCCGCCAGCTCCAGAGAGGCCACAGCTGCCTGTGAAATGTGAGGGACAGGAACTCTGTGTTGGGGTGAGCCAGAAACTGCCCCCATTACTCAACCCAGCCTGGGCCAAAGCTCACCACAAACAGCTGTGGGGCCCAGCACGTCCGGGATGAGGGCAGAACCTCCGGCTCCTTCCTCCCTGCTCGCTGATTTCCTGATTAGAACAAGATAAAACGGGCTGTGTCACCCGGCCCCTGATGTGGGCGAGCAGCTCCCCAGCCCAGATGTGAGCAGCCCCATCCTGGCACGCCTGCTCTGCTTTATCAAAGCTGACCAAACGCCATCAAAGTCCTCCCATGTGGTCCCTGTCACTCCCACGCACGTCAGGAGTGTCCTGGGGCGTGAACCCGTGGGGATGGGAACACATCAGGAATAGGGGATCAGCCCCCCAGAGTTGATGGGCCTCAAAACCCCCCATTATTGCCCTTCAGAGCCAGGAAGGAAAGTGGGGAAAATGGAGGATGGGAGGATTTCCTGATCCAATGATGTGCCATTCCTGCAGGGTCCAGGGGCTGTGGGAGCTGCCCTGGCACAGAACTCCAGGTTCTCCAGAAGATGGCCAGAGGTGCCTGGGGGTGACCAGGGCCATCCTGCACCCTGAGGCTGCTCCTTGTGCCCCCACCCCCACCTAGACAGGCCCTGTCCAGCTCCTGGGCTCGGCCACATCCCCTCGGGCTGCTGACCCTGATCTTTGGGATTCCAGTGGGATTTCTGCTGGCTGGAAGAGCTGCACCAAAGCCACATCCCTGCAGGACTTCAGCCCCACAGAGAAGGAGTCCCTTGGGTCAGTGCCTTGGAAAGATTTTGCCTCTGACCAGAACCCTGAAACAAATCCCATAGAATCACTGAGTTGGAAGAGACCTTTAAGAGCACTGAGTCCAGCCCATGCCCCAACACCTCCACTAAACCCTGGCACTGAGTGCCACATCCAAGCTTTTCTTAAACACATCCAGGGATGGTGACTGCGCCACCTCCCCGGGCAGACAATTCCAGTATTTTACCACTCGGACATTGGAGAGGATTTGGTCCAGGCTTTCTCCTCAAACAGGAGGCTGTAGGTGACTGCATCATCTGCAGTTCGTGTGGGGCTGATCCAGCTTTTTGGGGAAAGTTCCTGTCTTTCAAAACAGGAAGATTTATTTCTGTGCTAACCAACATTTTTGCTTCTGTTTCTCTGCTGTGGAGTGTCCCATGTTGGGGTCAGGGTTTGGCTCAGCCCCTCCCAGCCAGTAACTGTGCCTGTGACATGGAGCATCCCAGGAGCTCCACAGGAGTCCCTTTCCCAGAAAATGACAGAATCATGGAATGGGTTGTGTTGGAAGAGACTTTAAATCCCATCTCATTCCATCCCCTGCCATGGCAGGGTCACCTGCCACTGTCCCAGGCTGCTCCCAGCCCCAATGTCCAGCCTGGCCTTGGCCACTGCCAGGGATCCAGGGGCACAAACAGCAAATCTGGCAATTCCATCCCAGCCCCTCCCCAGCCTCCCAGGGAACAATTCCTTCCCAATCTTCCATCCATCCCTGCCCTCTGCCACTGGGAAGCCATTCCCTGCCTCCTGTCCCTCCAGGCCTTGTCCCCAGTCCCTCTGCAGCTCTCCTGGAGCCCCTTCAGGCCCTGCAAGGGGCTCTGAGCTCTCCCTGGAGCCTTCTCCTCTCCAGGGGAGCATCCCCAGCTCTCCCAGCCTGGCTCCAGAGTGGAGGGGCTCCAGTTCACTGTCTCTGTTTGGTCTCATTCCAACAGGGAAGCTCTGCAAGAGGTTGTTGCAGGTGGACAAAGGGACTTTTTGAGGGACCTCTCAGACAAAAACACCTGCAAGACTCTGTGGTGGGAGCAAGAGAATCTCTCACAGCCAATGAGCACATCAGGCGCACTCTGAACCCTGAAGGAAGAACGTGAGGTTTGGGGGGAGCAAAAATAATTTTAAAATCCCTGTTATCGTGGATTCCTCGTGCTCCCCATGTCCCAGCTGAAACCCTCCCCATGCTGGGCTGTGCAGGAGCTGATCAGGAGGCAGGGGAGAGGCGCTGGGTTCCTGCAGCAGCAGCCAACGCCCGCGCCTCCCTCCGCCTCTGCTTTTATGTAGTTTGGAAGTGCTCTGAAACTGCTGGGCACAGACACTTCTGAGGCAGCGGCAACTTTGCACGGCGTGGTTGTTTTATGTCTGAACTGTACATACAGCAGTGAATAGAGCTCATAAAAGATGGATGTATTCTTGTTCTTTTTGCTGGTTTTGATTTATTATTTACTTCACTTTTTTCAACTCTTCCGAAGTGCTGTAAATCATCTAAATCATTTTTCTCCTCTGCTCGGCTGGTTTGGGGGAGCTGAAGCGAGATGAGAGTGCCTCACCTTCCTCGGCAGTGCGGGGTTTGCTGGGGGTTTTTCAGGAAGAGGGAGAAAAACCAGGAAATTTGAGCTCTTAACGTCTCTGCAAAGTGGCTCGGAAAGGCTTAAAGGTTTTCTTCCGTCTGCTCTGCCTTCGCAGGGCTCTGAGGCTCAGCCTGGGCTCAGCCCTGGGAGCTCTCCTGGCTCAGGATTGGAGCTAATAATCTCACCCTCAGTACAGGGGGGGTTTGCACACCCTGCCCTTGTCACAGGTCAGGAGGGCCCTGAAGAAAGAGGGGACATGGACAGGACCCCCTGATGCCCTGGAGTGGCTCCTGGAGCAGAGGCTGGACAGGGTTAGAGAATAAAGTGGGTATTTATGAAAGGCCTTCAACAGATGCACCTTGGGCAGTCAGAGCCTCCCAGAGGCTGCACCCAACATGGACAATGGGCACGAGTTTTTCAGACAGAAAGGAGTTTGGTCCATTGGCATATCAGGGGTTAATTCTCCAATTACAGCTGCAGGTAATGAAGTCACATTCCCCCAGTTTGCTCCTCAAATTCACTTTTGTTTGTACTTTTTGGGGCCTGAGGCTGTGGGGTGTCCTTGGATCTCAGGCCCAGAGGGATTGTTCTGTCTGACCAAAATCACAGTGGTTAACATTTCACATGAAGTTTAGAGTTATCCACTGATGCAGCACAGGATTTGTAAAATATAAAGGCTAAAATCTTAAGGCATCACCCGGGGCTGGGGTCTCCAGGGATGGGGTGACACTTTTAAACACATGGGGAGCACTCCCAGGACTGGCTGTGGGCACTGCAGAGGGTCTGGCTCAGAGCTGGGCAGTACCCAGAGTTCTCTCGGTCTAAATTCAGGACCAGCACATTCCAGCACCCAGAGCTGCTCCAGCAATGCCCCCCTGGCCTCCTTCATGCTGAGGGCAACCAAGCAGGGGCTCCAGCATCCCGAAAAGAAAGGTGAGTCTGTGCCCACAGATGGAACAGACCCCACAAAGCAGATTTCCAAGGGCATCTCGTCAGTGCAGTGCTGTTAGAGCACCCCTCATGCACCCATGTGGGCCCACACCCCACTGCTGAATTCTGCACTACCCCAGGCCAGAGAATTCTCCAGACCTGGAGCCTCCCTCCCCCAGCACCCCCCGGCTGGTCCCAGGGTTTCTCCTGCCATCTCCCAGCATGGAGGGAGTAGGACATTCCCAGCACCTCTGAAGGAGGATTTGGGTGTCTCCACTAAATCTGGATCTGAAGGGGTGGAATCTGTGGTGCCCCCCGGACACAGGAGACATCCACTGAGCAGGGAGTGAATGAAGCAATTGGGTGAATGCAGCATTTGGAGCCCAGCAGGAGCCCAGGGTGGCCCTGTCTGTGCAAAGACAAACAGAGCAGAGCCCTGGCAGCACCGAGGGGTCTGGGGAAGCAGGGATGGGGCACAGAGCAGGGCACTGACCCCTGCCTCCCTTTCACAGGGGCTGTGGGGCAGGGCAGGGCCAGAGGGCTCCTCTCACCTCTCACAGCCCCAGCCAGACCCCAGCACCGCGTCCCCACAGCCAGGAGCACACCAGGCTCGGGGCGCCCGGGCAGGGGCTCTGTCTCCTTCCTGTCACTTTGTGTCTCCTTTTTTTAGGCAGAATTCAGCTGCAGGGAGAGAAAACGAGCAAGCTGCTAATGAAAGGGCAGCTGCTGCTCCGTGTCAGGCGTGTGAGACCCCACTGAGAGCTCAGCTGGGCGCAGTGGGTGGCTGGACACCGTTTATTTTTACATTAGAGCTATTTTCCTCTCACCCTGTCTGCCTTGTGCTCTTTGTTTCTGAGTCACTTCAGCCCCTGTCAGATGGACATCGATGCAGGATGCACAAACCTCCCCAGTAAAGGCTCATTTTGGGACAATTATCAATGGGGGAGGGAGGGTCTTGGCTCAGCCTCCCTTTGGCAGAGCTGTCCTTGGTGGGGGCATGACCTGCCCTCGCCTGGGCCTTGCCCACACTGCTGAAAGCAAAGAGGGGAGCGGGAACACAGGGCTGAACCTCCAAATCAAATGCCAGGAATTGCCTGTGGGTTTAGGAATCACAGAATCACAAGGTTTGGCTTGGAAAGGACTTAGAGCTCATCTCATCCCACCCCTGCCATGGCAGGGACACCTCCCACTGTCCCAGGCTGCTCCCAGCCCCAATGTCCAGCCTGGCCTTGGCCACTGCCAGGGATCCAGGGGCAGCCACAGCAAATCTGGGAATTCCATCCCAGCCCCTCCCCACCTTCCCAGGGAAGAATTTCCTCCTAAGATCTAATTTAAACCTGCCTGTTAAAAACCTGTCTGTTTAAAACCATCCCCCGTTGTCCTTTAAGTATCTGTCTCTGTAAGATTTCCCTCTCCCTCCTGGGGAGGAAGGGAGCCCCTGGGTCTGGGAGAAGGTTATCAGAGCACAGGGTACCTGTGCCCCTGCAGATGGGCATGGGGGATGTCACAAGCTGTGCTCGAGGACACGTGGCATCAGCACCAGGTGTGACAGGGACAGGGTGGCTGCAGTCTCCTCACCATGAACTGGTTTTGTGCTTTAAAAGCTGCAGTGTCCTTGTGTGGGAATGGGGCTTTTGGACTGGATTCGCTGGGAAGGTGAGAGATGTGAGGGCTCTGCAGGGCACTCAGATGTTGAGGATTCCAGGAACAAAACTGCCTCGGCAAAAAATCCCTGAGTCATTTCTTTGTCTTGCAATTTCAATGTCCTGTAGGAATTCTTTCATGTTCCCCTCTGAAGCTGTGGCTCTCTCCCCTCTCATTCCCAGTGCTGGGGATCATTGGGACCCAGGGGGAGTCAGTGGGGCCTGGAGGGGTCAGTGGGACCCAGGGGGAGTCAGTGGGACCCGGGGAGCCCAGTCCTTCCCACAGCTGCTCAGTGTGAGCAGAGCATCCCTGCACAAAGCTGATGGAGGTGACATTCCTGTCCCAGCCCCAGGGGCTCCTGTGGGGAGCAGGGGGAAGTTCCTGGCTCTCCCTGCCTGTCCTGACTCCTTGAGGCTGTGCAGGTGCTCTCAGCACAGGTGTGACCCCACAGAGCCAGCCGGGCTCCTGCTGGACACAGCAGCACTTCCATCGCCATAAAATTGGTGCTGAATCAGGAGGCAGGGAGAGCCCAGCTCTGCTCTCAGTGATTAATCACAGGGTGCCAGGGGAGCAACCTGGACTCATCTCACCTCATTGGAAACATTTAGAAATTTAAGGTCTAAATCTGAGTTAGCCCTTCCCAGTTGTGGGCTGGGCAGGGAGGGATGCTCACCCCCAGAGGGTCAGGTCAGACCCAATTAGCACCACAAGGCTCGTGAGCTGAGAGCTGGGATGCTGCGAGGTGGGGAATGACACCCAGGAGGGCTGCACAGGGAAGTGGGGTAGAGGGGTGATGGTGATGAGGAAGCAATCGTGAAGCTGGGGACCTTGGGGACAGCGTGAAGTGGCTGCAGGATGCCCTCAGCGCCGGAGGTGCAGGATGCTGCCCAGGCTGTGACAACCCGGGTACGGCACTGCCCTGGTGCCCACGCGGCTCTGACTGAGTCAGCCTGACAGCAGAGCAGTAACAGACTCAGACATCACATTTAAATGCCCATAAATTTGGAAACAGAGCCAGAGCTCTTTAATCTCGGTTCATTTTTTTCATTCGTAACGAGATAACAAAGGAAGCCAAGCGCGAGCTCAAGTCATGAATTATTTAGGGAGGGCACATCCATCTCTGGGGGTTTGGGGTTTGCTCTGCCACTCTGGGCTGTGCAGGGTGAGCAGCCCCTGGCCGAGGGCCAGCTGGATGTTGGGTATCCCCATCAGGGTGTGATGCCTTGCAGGCTCTGGGGAGGTTTATTCCAGCTCAGATGGGCACAGGAAGGCACAGGGAGATCCAAGGCTCTGTCCCAGGCTCTGTAGCCTCCAGGATGGCTTTGAGGGTTCATGCACAACCCCTCTCACCTTTTCATGGCAGGGATTTTCCCTCCTGGAAAGGGTGGGCTTTATCCCCACACACACACTCCCAAAAAAAAGATATTTAGCAAACGCTTGCCTTAATGCAGAGCTCAGAAAGCTCCCTCCACGCAGGGAAAGGCAGCAAAGCAAGGGCCCACAGCAAGGTAATCTCAGCATGAGCCATCCCTCGAGCACAGCTGGGACCTTGAGGCACAAGGAATGAGGGACCCCAGTGTCCCCTGGGTGGCTTTGGGGTCAGAGCCCTCTGTCCTGGCTCCAGGCACAGCACAGTCCTGCAGAGGAGGCTGTGCCAGCACCAGGGCAGAGAAGCTGAAGGGGGGAATTTTTCCACCCTGCTCAGAGCCTGGTGAGAAGGATGGAGGCTCCTGAGCAGCCCGGAGCACCAATTTCACGGAAATCCATTTATCTCTCCTTCCTGCAACCCTCACGACATGAATAAATGATGATTGCAGAAGTGATGAACCTGCCCCTGTTTAGGTGTGAAATGAATGTTTACAGGCATAGAATAAATCAAGTATCCCACGGGCGAGCAGCGGGATATTAAACCCAACACCTTTGTGTGCTTAGCCCTCGCTGGGAGAGGCCAAGGGTTTGAAGCCTGGCCAGGTGTTGCCATCAGCCCCAGAGTGGCAGTGCCAAGCTCTGGGTGCCCGCCCAGCAAAGCCTGGAAGGCCCCAGAGGATGTGAGGGATGAGCAGCTCCAGGATGAGCAGCTTTCCTCCCTCTTCCCCCTGTCTGAATCCTCACCTCTCTCCCCGCCCAGCACCAGAATCTGCACAACCTCGAAGAAGTCAGGAGCACAATGCAAATTCATGAAGGATTGGCAAGAAATTGTGTGTGTGCTGGTTTGCCTGTCAGCATGCAGAGTACTTCTAATCTTGTCACATAAATAATACGATTATGTAAAATATCAAACAGTTGGAATAAACTTAAAAGCCACAATGTTCTAGTCACAGACTTAATAGAGGGGGGGAAAGAAAGGAAAAACAACAACAACAGAAAAGTAAAATCCCTTTTTACTCTGCGGCATGAAGGGGAAATGGCTCCTCTTCGAAATCCTGGAGCCTCCCAGGGGATGAGGAGGTGGGAGCTGGGTGGGGAGGCAGAGCTGGACACAGCCCCGGGCAGGGCTGGACACACCTGGGCAGGGCTGGTGGGGAGGAGGGACAGCAGAGGGGCCTCTGCCAAGGTCACCCAGGACTCTGGGGACAGAGCCGGTGTCCCCTGCTCATTAATTTGCTTTTCCCCACGGAAACGCTCTGCTGTGGTACTGCTGGCACGGGGCATCCCCTCCAGCCACGGGGATTGTCCAGCTGAGAGGAAAACACCGATCCAGCACCGCCCTGCGGGTGCCTGCTGGGCACCCATCCCGCACCCAGCGCCCATCCCGTGCCGGGGCAGGGGCGGGAGGCAGGGCTGAGCTCCGGGAGCACCACTCCCCTCTCGGCTCTGCATCGCTCTGCATCGCTAATGCCGTCCTCTATTTGTACCGCCCGCAGTGGTGCCCGCACCGCCGCACGATGAGAGGGGAGGGAGCGGTGCCCAGGGAGCCGCCGCCGGGATTTTGCTGCTGGCCCCGAGATCAAGAGCAGCATGAAAAGCCAGAGTGCCTTTCTTAGAGCGCGCTACAGAGCCCGGGCTGACTGAGATGGAAAACGAAATCCTCTCCTTTCCCCCCCCTCCCCCGTACAGGCTCATGGACAGCACAGCCTCGAGCCCCTCGTGTGCACTGACTTGGTTTGTGGCCGTGAGCCCCCAAATCCAGCTGGGAGCTGAAGCCAGAGCAACCTCAGAGCTTCAGCCATACTCACCCCATGAAATACACCTGGATCTTCCCCCAGATTCCTGGAACAGCTCCCCAGGGAATGGGCACAGCCCCGAGGCTGCCAGAGCTCCAGGAGCGTTTGGACAGCGCTGCCAGGGATGCCCAGGGTGGGATTGTTGAGGTGTCTGTGCAGGGCAGGAGCTGCACTGGATGATCCTGGTGGGTCCCTTCAGCTCTGGATGTTCTCTGATTCCATGATCCATCTTTCTAGGCCACTTCCTGAGCACACAGAGCACGGGAGAGGCAGGACAGAGCCTGTCTCTGCTTGGGAAGCATCAGGGTTAGGCAATGGACAAGCTCCTTCCCTGGCCCTTGGTGGACATGGAGGAATTTTGTGCCATGGACCATCTCGACAAGAGGCACAGAGCAGCTGCACCACCCTCAGCGTGGGGCTGCAAACTCCAGCCCTGGAAGCCAAGGGCTCATCCCTGACCAGCCACAGACCAAGCTCTGCGTGGATCACAGTGAAGTCTGGCAGGGTCTGCACTGCACACCCTGCCCCTGACAGCCCTCAGTGCCCCCAGCACTCCCCACAGCCTCCAGGGAAGGTGCTGGGATGGGGACAGATGAGACAAGTCCTTTGGGCAGGGAGGACCATCCCTGGTACATCCATGCCCAGCTCAGGTCCAGCTGGCACACTGTGACCCCACTCCCTGCTCTCCCTTCCCTGCTGCATCTCCCCCATGTTCAGCATCAACACTAATCTGCTTTTTCCAGACCTTGAGCAGTTTTGGAGGCCTTGGGACAACCCCCACCCCGGTCCCTAGCCCAGCTCTGGAGACCTCTCTGGGGGCACAGCCGTGTCCCTGGCTGTGCCCGGGCAGGGAGGGACACGTGGCCGAGGCTGGTGCAGGGACAGGGCTGTGCCCATGGAGCAGTGCCAGGCTGCAGCTGTGTGCCCTGCTCAGGGCAGTGAGCAACTCACACTCTGAGCTGCCCCTTCTGCTCTGCAGAGTGGCTTTGATGAGCCCAGCAGCAGACAGGGCTCCTGCCCTGGCTTTGAGAGGGACACAGGCACTTTCCCTGGCACTTTCCCTGCCCTGCCTCCCTCCAGCCCATCCGCTTTGGCTGGGAGAACAGTCAAGGCCACTGCACAGAGCTGCTGATGCACTGAAAGGAAGAGTTCCTCTCATCTGGTTGTTTTAAAAGAGAAAAGGGAAATTGCTGTCTGCAGGGCTCCCACAAAAACAGGGCAGACCCACCCACTCCCACTTAAGGGACAAAAAATCCTGGGAAAACCTGCCCTGCATCTCCTGAGCTGAGCAGACCTTCACACTGGGACCCTGTGTCTTTGTGAGCGTGACCAAGCCCCCATTTCCAAGGATTTCTTCCCCTTGGGCACCCCTATAAGGGATGGATGGGTTTCTGTACGGGGTGTGTGCCCCACTTTTCGGGGCTGGAGCAGGCTGAGACCCTGCAGCTCACTGCAGCACTCAGGGCAGTGAGGGGATTGCAGGTCACATCCCCATGGAGCTCCAGCAGCCCTGGCCTTGCTGCTGCGTGAATTCCTGCAGGAAAAGCCCTCTCTGATGCCAGAGAGCTGCACCTGATGCCCACGCCTTGCCACTGTTGCCACAGTGCCCGGGGCAGCCTGGCTGGGGAGCAGCTGCTGCTCCATGTGTGCTTCCCCCCTCCCCAGGCAAGGCACGACAAGGGGCACTGGAAAATAAAAGCCAGAGCCCTGCCAGGGCAGCAGTGGGGGCTCCAGCCCTCCTCACTCAATATTTCTCAGCCTGGCAGCTGCACAGGTAGAAGGCAACTCACTGCCCCACCCTCCCTGTGGTCACAACAACCTCAAATATCCCTTTCCAGGGCTCAGAATGACTTTGAATGACAAAACTCCTGATCCTGGGACTCCTCATCCCCTCCTGTCCCATCCACCTCCCTCCTGTGGGATGTCTGGCACTTCCCAGCCTGTCCTGTTACAAGACATGGGGGAGCAACTTCTCCTCCTACCCCAGTGTTTTTGAGGTTTGAGCCTGCTGCTCATCCATGGGAAGTCGGGGTTATTTCCATTCACCTGTAATTGCATTCTCTCTCCCAAATCTGCAGAGGCACCTGCAAACACTGTCCCAAAGCCCTGCTCAGCCAGGCAGTGCCCCAAGGGCTGGCCCTGTTCCCTCATAACCTCACAGCCCTGGTTTGGCCCTGTGCAAACTCTGCTCAATTCCCCCACCCCTGGCACAGCTCCTGCCCTGCAGACCCATCCTGCTCTGAGCTGACCCTGCACAGGAGGGCCCCTTTGAACACCACCCTGAGCCACAGGCAAAGCACCTGGAGGGCCTGGGGCATGAACAGGAATCAGCTGCACAGCAAGGCTGAGCCTGCCATGGCACAGGGGAGAGGGATTTTCTCCTCACAGAATGGGTTGGAAGGATCTTAAATCCCATCCCACCCCACCCATGGTGGGGACACCTCCCACTGTCCCAGGCTGCTCCCAGCCCCAATGTCCAGCCTGGCCTTGGCCACTGCCAGGGATCCAGGGGCAGCCACAGCAAATCTGGCAATTCCATCCCAGCCCCTCCCCAGCCTCCCAGGGAACAATTCCTTCCCAATCTCCCATCCATCCCTGCCCTCTGCCACTGGGAAGCCATTCCCTGCCTCCTGTCCCTCCATGCCTTGTCCCCAGTCCCTCTGCAGCTCTCCTGGAGCCCCTTCAGGCCCTGCAAGGGGCTCTGAGCTCTCCCTGGAGCCTTCTCCTCTCCAGGGGAGCACCCCCAGCTCTCCCAGCCTGGCTCCAGAGGGGCTCCAGCCCTGGAGCAGCTCCAGGGCCTCCTCTGAACTCCCATCCATTGCAATGCTCTGGGATCCTCCCTTCCTCTCCCAGCAGAGTTGGCTGATCCCACCCCACAGCTGAGTGCAGCAGGGATGCTCTTACAGCTCATTAGAGGCTTGGCCAGATCCTGGATTTCCCCATTCACTGTTACTTTACAAAATGTGGGAGAACGGAGCATTGTGGTTGTCAGTGACAGCTCATGGGGCTCCCAACACGTGAGGAGGAGAAATACCAAGTTTCATCTGATACCTCTGCATCATCCCTGTGTTTGAAGTTCCTTTCCAGCCTGAAACTGCAAAAGAATAAATCAGAATAGCTTTCTGAAGCAGTCTGGCACCCAGCACCATGGTCTCCCATGAGGAAAGAACCCCACTCAGCTTTTCCTCAGGGAAGTACTTGACCGAAGCAGGGGTGAGGCCACGGAGTTCCCCCATCTCTCCAGCTCAATCTTTCTCATAAGGACCAGGAGGCTCCACCAGCCCCAGCCCAGGACTCTCTCCCCCAGCCCAGTACAGCCCAGGAGGAAATTCCCAGACATGAACCCCATCCCCACAGAATGGGGTGAGAGGAGAGAGCCCCTGCCCATCCCCTGGCTCTCTCTCTGTGTGCAGCCCCCTCCTCAGCTCAGCTGAGCACAGACCCAGCCCTGGCCTCCAGCCCCTCTCCAAGCACTGAGCTCCTGCCCTTACCCAAAGCCAGGAATTTCTCTTTCTGGGCAGGAAAGAGCATCTTCCCAGCGCTGCCTCCCTCACACGTTATGAAGAGATACAGCTCAGTAAATCTCATCTTAGCCAAGGGCATCACCCCTCACCAGTTAGCGCTAGATCAAACCCAGGTTTATTCAGCCTCCTGCTAATCCCTCTGCAACAAGAACCACCTGCAGTCTGGAGGCCGGGATTTAGCAGGGATCAGCGTGCAGGTGTCTCTGATTTGATCATCCCTTCGGAGCAGCCTGAGCGCGGAGCAGCCTGGGGAGGGGGGAGCCGTGACAGGGCAGGGGGAGAGAGAGGCTGAGAGAGCAGCAAAGTGGGGGCTGATGGTTCCCCCCCACGGACACTTCTGAGAGGCCAAAAAGCATTGGAAAGAGACGGGGGGGAAGAAAGCAAAAAAAAAAAATCTTATTTTCAAGAATTCTCTGGTACTTAAAAGCTTGAGACCCGCAGGGGAAGCTAATAAATTTTAAATAGTTTGGAGAGTTGAGACCAGCAGTTTAACTTTGTGCGGCTGCTGAGTTGTTTTCCAAGTGTATTTAATGAAACCCTTCATTATGTTCAGATAATTATGATCTCGGCGTTCCTGGTGCTGCTGGAGTTCACCATCTGTGCTCACAGGTACCTGCTCCATCCTGGCACTGTGGGAACTGAGAGGCACTCATGGGGCTGGCACACATTTCCCAGGTTTGTGGGCTCAGGGAGCAGCCCTGGCCAGCACCTGTAACTCAAATATCTGGAGGACAGAGAGCAGAATGGATCCTGACATCCCTCCTTGGCTCTCCCTTCCTGCTGCAGCCGCCAGCCCACGGCAGAACTGCAGCTGGCCCTGAGATCTCCACATGTCACCCCCCAAAATCCTCATGGGGTTTGGCTCTTGATGCTCCCTGGATTTCCCAATTCGCTGCCATTTCACAAAATGTGGGAGAACGGAGCCTTGTGGTTGTCAGTGACAGCTCCTGGAGATTCCAACACTCAAATAGGAGAAATATCAAGTTCCACTTGATCCCTCTGCACCATCCATGGGATGATGGGGGGAATGAGAGGGTCTCGTGCTACCCTGATGTCTCTCCTGCTCTTTGCTGACCTCCAGAGCAGGTGAACGTTCCCTGGAGAGCTTTGGGCTGCACAGTTTGGGCTCTGCATTGATGGGGTTTGCTCTGACTGCTCCAGCTCCCTGCAGAAGCCTCCATTCCCATCCACTGTGGGCTCCCCCCATCTGCCCACGCAGCCCCTCTCCCAGGGGGTTCCCCAGCCCAGCATCCCTGCCCCAGGCCCTCTGCCCATCCTTCAGGAGGGAAGCTCCATGTTCTTCCCATCAGCCTGGTCCTCAGGGGTGGGCGGCACTGCAGGAGATGCTGGGATTTGGGGACTGAGCTTTGGGACAGCGCCTGGGGGGCTCCACCCGCGCTGCCCCTCACGGCAGAGCTGCTCAGACACCCCAGCTGGCCGTGCAGGCACCCCTGCCCTGCCCGGCACAGCCCCGCTGGCTCAGCCAGCCCTGCCTCCGGCGGTGGGAGGGTGACTCAGCCCCGGGAGCGGGGCCATCTGCAGCTCCCACTGACTCAGGTCCAGCCGCCCACCAGCCTGCCCTGGCTGCCAGCCCGCCGCGATGGGCTGCTCCACGTGCTCGCTGCAGGCAGCCTGACACACATGGGACAGCTGGCTTGGCTCACTCTGGGGTCCCCCACAGGCACAGCCAGCCTGGTGCGCAGCGTCCTTGTCCCCCGTGTTCCCCCAGGACCAGGTGTGACCTGGCAGTGCAGCTCCCGTGCCAGCCCAGCTCTGCCCTGCGTGTCCAGGCTGGTGTGGGACAGGAGGCACCGTGGATGCCGTGGGTGGCACACGCTGACCACAGGGGTGGCTCTGGCCTGAGGGCTGGCACCGAGGGGTTCTCTGCCAGCCATGGTGAGCAGGAGCAGGGCAGCCTGGGCTGTGTGGGCACGGAAGGGACACAGCCCTGGGAGATGGAGCAGGGGAGAGGCCTGAGAAAGGGGCCCTGAGCGGGAGGAGGGTGCTGGGTACTCAGTTCTGCTCTCCCCGCCTGCCAACTGGGCGCTCTTCCCCCACTCTTAAATGTCAGCGATGATGTTTCCTGCCCAAGGCAGCTCTTCCCCTTGGGGACTGGCCAGCAGGGTCTGTTTTATACCCACTCCCAACAGCTTGGGTGGCTCGGGACTGGGCTGCTGCCTGAGCTGTGCCAAGTTGGCAGCATGGCCGGGCTCCCCAGCCAGCTCCTCTCCAAGCCCACACCGAGCCCAGCTCCCCCTGGCTCCGGGACTCCGGCTCACCTCGCTGGGCTGTCCTTCCAGAGCGGATCTCCACGGGCAGGGCAGGAGAGCAGGGGCTGGTTAGAGGGGAAAACCCCCCAAAATCACCCCCTCCTGGGGCAGGCAGAGCAGGGACCTTTCTGTGCAGCCTTGGGAGCATCACCCCCTACTCTGTCCTGTCCCTCAGCTCCTTCACCGTGGGTAGTGAGTGTGACAAGGACTCCATGTGGGGAGGGATGTCACACCCCTGGGCAGCAGGAAGGGAGAGCCAAGGAGGGATGGCAGGATCCCGTGTGCTCTCTGTCCTCTGGATATTCGAGTGCCAGGCTCAGCTGTCACCCCTCAGCCGTGTGGGCATCACCCTGGTGCCAGCTGCTCCCCCTGAATGGAACCTGTCCCTTCCCCGAGGCAGGGCTGGCACACATCCCCTTCCTCCTGGAACCCTCTAGGAATGCATAAACTAAACCCCTTCTTTTCCCCTGCTGGAGTGGAAGCCTGGAGCGGAGGAAGAGCCCAAAGCCTCTGGTCCCTGTCTGCAGCACCCTCGGGGAGCTGGGCACTCCTGGGAGCCTGGCAGGGGTGGGGATGCCCTGGGGCTGCGGGGAGAGCTGCTCCCCTCGGAGCTGCGGTGCTGCCATGCAGGCCTCCTGCTGTAATGCACATCATCAGCACCATCTCCTCTGCAGCATCCGCAGGGCACGGAATCCACAGCCCCGGCTGATCCCCTGATTGAGGGCTGGAGCATCTGCGCTGCTGCAGGGGGCCAGGGCAGCACCGGGGCGCTGCTGCTGCTGCTGCACGCAGCTGGGAGCTGGCTCTGCCCCGGGATGCTGACAGCACGGGGCACACCTGGCAGGAAGGGGGTTTGGGGACACCCCGGTGCTGGCTGTGGGTGTCAGGCACAGCAGGGAGTCAGGAGAACGTGACTGAATGGGAGGAGGCGCTCAGGATTCAGGGATGCTGCACATTGCAGAGGGACTGGGGGTGTCTGTGCACAAACAGAGCCCTGAATATCAGAGAAGCTTCAGGAAGGGAAAACAAGGGGTGGTTTTGTCCATCCCCCATTCTTAGAGGGTTCCAGGAGGAAGGGAATGTGTGCCAGCTCTGCCCCAGGGAAGGGACAGGAGGAGCAGCTGGCACCAGGGTGATGCCCACACGGCTGAGGGGTGACAGCTGAGCCTGGCACTCGAATATCCAGAGGACAGAGAGCACACGGGATCCTGCCATCCCTCCTTGGCTCTCCCTTCCTGCTGCCCAGGGGTGTGACATCCCTCCCCACATGGAGTCCTAGCTCTTGTCACGACCCCTGTGTGGTGTAGATCATGCCCCTCCTGGTTTGGGTTGGAAGAGACCTTAAAAATCACCCAGGTCCACCCCCTGCCATGGGCAGCGATGCCTTCCACTAGCCCAAGTGGCTCTGAGCCCTCTCCATTTTATCTTCTTCCAACAGGATTCCCAGTCAGCATTCCCAGAAGAGCTTTCCAGCCCAAGCTGGAGTGTCCTGGTGCTCTGAAATGTGAGGGAGGAGAAGGAGCAGAGAGGAGATGGGGAAAGATGCTCGTAATGTGTAATGAGCCTTTAATGCTCTCCCTGGCCCCCTCCCAACACATATGGGAGCTGGATGAGCCAATTAAACCAACACCAATTAAATCAGCATCAATCACATCCCGTAAACCAGAGGTGGGGCCCGGGCAGACGCCCCTGCTGTGAAGGATGTCAGAGCTGGCCTGAGGGTGACTCCCTTCCAGTCTGGAGACAGCCAGAGCCTGGAGACACCACCAGAGAGGAGAGAGGGATGGGTGGGGACCTGGACCAGGAATGGGGGTGGCAGAGGGTGGACAGAGCTCAGGTTCCAGCTGGGATGGGCATCTCTCTCACTGGAGTTCTTACAAAGGGTCACCTTGAACTCTGGAGGTGACACACAAGTGCCACTGAGCTGGCCCTCCTTCCCTGGGCTCAGCCCCACGGACATCCTGCTGCTCTGGGGGGCTCCAGCAGCCCTGGGGGCTGTGCTGGGTGGGCTCAGCCTGGAAGGCCATCTCTGACTTGGCCCTTCTGCTCTCATCCCAGCCAGCACTGAGACATCGAGGCTGCAGCAGCCAACCAATGGGATGGAAAAGTGTGAATTCCCCTTTCCAGCCCTCCCTGCTCTGCTCAGGCTCCTTGGTTTGCTTGGTTTTGACCTGGAGCACAGGGCGGTGCTAAAAGCCCCTAGAAAGGGGCTGTTGGATGCTGGGCAGGTGCCCATCCTCACCTTGGCTGGAAGAGTCTTGTCCTGTCCCCTGGGATTCTGTGTCCTCCACAGGGTTCTGTGTCCCCCTGGCTGTCACAGACAGGTGGCCCAGGCAGCAGGAGGTCTCAGGGAGGCTGCAGAGCAGAGCTACCTGTGAGTCCAGAGATCCAAACTGCCTTGGAGATGTCCAATGTCAGAGCTTTGCATATCCAGGTCTGGGGCACACGAGTGAAGTGGCAACTCTTGACTTAATCCAGACAACTGTCACAGAACCACAAAGGAGCAGGGGCTCTAATTAAAGTCCCAGAGCCCTTTGGGAAGTATCAAGCCAGAAAAACAGTTCTCAGGCTGTAGGCAGGGTGATTTTAAACAAATGAGGAAGTGCCTTAGAAACAGCTTAAGATGAAAGCTACCAAATTAAAATCCTTGCAATCAGTATGGAGGCTACTTATGCAACAACCTCCTGAGGAGGAATTGGAATCCCAGAGATAAAACTCTAAACAAATAAAGAGGCAGGAGATGAAGGAAAAAGAAATGAAACTTGGTCAAAAAGTGATGTACAGAGGGCTGCTTCAGCTGCCTTTGAAAAATGGCAGCCGAGCATCACAAAGGGGCAAAACCAATGTCAGCCGAGAGGGGAGTCCAGGATGGAGAGGGTATCCAGGAACCTTCCAGCTTCCCTAAGCAAGCAGGAATGTGGCTGTGGGTATGGTCAGGCACCTCTCTGCATCCTTGAAACCTCTGGATGGCTCTGGCATAAGGGCTGGGTTGAACCCAGAGGTCCCCATTGGACACCTTGGTTTGGGAGAAGCAGCTCCCAGCAGAGCATCTCCCCCTCCTTGGAGTGACGAGATGTTGTTCTCCCACTGGAATTCTTGGTGGTGTGTGCAGGTCCTGTGAGAGGCCAGGGCAGCTCCAGCTTTAGGAGAGTCCTGCAGATGCACAACTTCTCCCAAGGTGAGAGAACAAACACAGCATGAAACCTGAAAGGGAACTGCAGGTGCCTGAGCCAACAGCCCTGTTCCCAACGAAGATCTGCTGGAACGCAGGGAAGGAGCTGCAGGACAGGGGAGCCCAGGCACAGCGGGCACTGCAGGGCATGCCCTGGGGCTGAGTCCTTGCCCACATTGATGCCCTGAAGGTTTGCAGTGCCCCGAGGGCCCTTGTCCCTGTTGAGGGGTTCCCTGAAGAACGAGGTGGTGCGCTGGGCCCTCACAGCCCTGACGTGCTTTGGTTGCAGACTCAGTTGGTTGCACGCTCAGTAGCTGCATCCCCAGATGTGCAATGATGCTTCTCCTGAGCTCTCCAAAGGTACAGGCTGGCCCAGGATGGGCACCTCACCCCAAGGAGATGGTGTGTGCAGGGGTGGAGTCACACCTGGCACACCTGGACGAGGCAGAGCTGATGGCACTGGCACCGGGTTCAGCTTCCAAAGGATGCGAGGGCACAGGGATGACATCAGAATTGCCCAAATTTGCCATGACTTTGGAAGCCCCATTCCAGTATCTAAGGGGGCTGACAAGGAGGCTGGAGCCCTTCTCACAAGGGCATGGAGTGACAGGAAAAAGGGGAATAGCCTTAAGCAGAAGGAGGGCAGGGATAGATGAGATGTTGGGAAAGAATTCTTCCCTGTGAGAGTGGAGAAGCCCTGGCACAGGGTGCCCAGAGAAGCTGCCCCTGGATCCCTGGGAGTGTCCAAGGCCAGGCTGGACAGGGCTTGGAGCAACCTGCGACAGTGGGAGGTGTCCCTGCTCATGGTCCCTCCTAACCCAACCCGTACCATGATTCTGAGTGACTCCAGCCAGCCCCCCTGCCCTGCTCCTGGGCACACTTTTACTGCTGCCCTGAGCTCACTGAGTGAGCCCAGGGGCACTGCCAGGCACCCTGCCCTGGCTGCAGGGTGGCACGGAGCACGTCAGGGCACACAGCAGTGTGGGGACAGAGCCTGGCATGGGCCAAGCTGGACCCATGGTCAGGATCATCTGCATGTCACCACCTGCAGCTGTGCTGGGAGGGAGCCTGGCAATGCACAGCCCTGGCTCTGATGCCTTGGAGTGGCTCCCTGGAACAGAGGCTGGACAGGGTTAGAGAATAAAGTGGGTATTTATGAAAGGCCTTCAACAGATGCACCTTGGGCAGTCAGAGCCTCCCAGAGGCTGCACCCAACATGGACAATGGGCACGAGTTTTTCAGACAGAAATGAGTTTGGTCCATTGGCATATCAGGGGTTAATTCTCCAATTACAGCTGCAGGTAATGAAGTCACATTCCCCCAGTTTGCTCCCCAAATTCACTTTTGTTTGTACTTTTGGGGGCCTGAGGCTGTGGGGTGTCCTTGGATCTCAGGCCCAGAGGGATTGTTCTGTCTGACCGAGATGTGCAGGCAGTGACTGCACTTTATCTGGAGTTTGGAGCTGTGCACTAATGCAGTGCAGGAGCTGAAAAATGTAAAAGCTGAAATCCAAAGGCATCAGCTCTGCCGGGCAGTGGCTTTGCCATCGTGCACCCACCCGGGCTGGGCGTGGGCTGTGATGGGCACGGTGCTGCGGGGCTGGCAGCGATGGCAGCGGGGCTGGCACACCCTGCCAGAGCCCCGGGGTCCCCTCTGTGCCAGCAGCAGCAGCAGCGAGGGGGCCGTGCCCGATCCCCGCTCCGAACACGCTGCTGGGGCAGGGACGGCTCCGCTTCGCCCTCGCTTCAAACCCAAGTGGAACAAGCTCGGGAAATTAGGAGGGGAGGGGGGGAGGGAGGGCTAAAATAAGATAAATAAAACCAAATAAAAATAACCCCCAAACCCTCCCTTCTTCTTTGATTCTCCCTCCTCCTTTTTTTATTTTTTTATTTTCTAATTTTTTTTCCCCTCCACGCCAAGATTACTAATTGTCTAAGCATCTCAATTTGCTGGTTTCACTTAATCACAGCCACTTCGGAGATTATCAGCCTTCCCCACATGTTCGGTACCTTGTTCCCAAAACTACAAGACCCACGGGGAGGAGGCAGCGAGCGCCTGCAGGAGCGACAGCCGCGCCGCGCCGCCGCTTCCCCCGCGTCCCTCCGGCTGCGCTGTCAGAGCTTGATTTGCCTCTGAAACCGCCGCGAATTCCCCCAAAGTTCCCGAGCACCGAGGTGGGGGCTGGGGGCACCGTTGTCAGCTCCTGGCAGCTCCCAGCCTTTGATTTGCACAAAAGAAAAGGAGGGAGGGAGGTGGGGGGAGGGAATGGATATGATTTATTCAGCAAGTTCCTAACCGGTTTTTTTTTTCTTGGTTTTTTTTTTATTATTATTTTTTATTCTCCTTCTTCTTTTCCAGAGGCTGTGAAATAACTGAAGCCGACGGAAAGGTGAAGTGCTGGGAGAGATGAAGGAGGTGCGTTTGAAGGCATTTTCTTCCTTTTTGTCACATCTCACTGCAAAGCTTTTAATTCCTGGAGCTCAGTTCCTTCCTGGAAAGTCAGAGGCAGAGGGGGGTGGGCTCGCTGCGGGCGGCGGGGTCCTGTTGGCTGGCACAGGGGCAGGCACAGAAGCAGGGAGGAGGTCCCGGAGCTCGGGGGGTGTTGGCTGTTTTCTGTCCCATCACCGTCTGTTGGTCCCTCGGTGCCCACCCGCGGCCGGGGGGGCTCTGCCCTCAGCCCATCCTCACTGGAGTCACAGAGCCACAGAGTGAAGGGTTTCAGGCTGGAAAAGACCTCCAGGTTCATCAAGTCCGACTTGAAACCAAATCCCTCCATGTCACCAAACCACATCACAAAGTGCCATGGCTGCTCATTTCTTCAACACTGCCAAGGGTGGGGACTCCACCACTGCCCTGGGCAGCTCTGCCAGGCCTTGACCACCCTTGCTCAGTGAAAAAATGTCCCAATATCCACCCTGAGCCTCCCCTGGCCCAGCCTGAGGCCGTTCCCTCTCCTCCTGTCCCTGTTCCCTGCGAGCAGAGCCCGACCACCCCCCCTGAGCCCCCTCCTGTCAGGGACTGTGCAGAGCCACAAGGTCCCACCTGAGCCTCCTTTGCTCCAGGCTCAGCCCCTTTCCCAGCTCCCTCAGCTGCTCCTGGGGCTCCAGCCCCTTCTCCAACTCTGTTCCCTTCTCTGGGCATGCTCCAGCCCCTCAAAGTTCTTCTTGTCCTGAGGGGCCCAGAACTGACCCCAGGATAGGAGGTGCCACGCCAAGACCCAGGACCTGCCCAGTGATGGACGGAGCCAGGCAGAGACAGCTCTGCTGCAGTGCCAGCAGAGGAACAGCCAAAGAGCAGAGGCCAGATGGCACCAGGACAGGCAGAGGGCAGCAGGGCATGTCCCCAGCAGTGTGTGACCCAGGACAGGACTCTGGGTGATGTGTGCTGGGGACCCTGCTTGAGGTTGGACTAGAGGGTCTCCAGTGGGCCCTTCCAACCTGAGCCAGTCCGTGATTCAGAGAATTACCAAAATACAGAATGGTTTGTGTTGGGAGTGACCTTAAAACCCATCCAGTGCCACCCCTGCCATGGCAGGGACACCTCCCACTGTCCCAGGCTGCTCCAAGCCCCAGTGTCCAGCCTGGCCTTGGGCACTGCCAGGGATCCAGGGGCAGCCACAGCTGCTCTGGACACCCTGTGCCAGGGCCTCAGCACAATCTGAGGGGTCCCTCTGTGACCCCATAGGTGATGTGGGTCATTTCCTGGACCTCTTTAGAGCTTTAGGACATCAGCACATCCTGATCAGTAGAGAAGGGTTAGCAAGAATAATCAAGCAGCATTTACAAAGTGAAAAAGTGTCTGAAATCAAATTTTGTTGTTTGCAGGGGGAAAATTTTTTTTTTTTTTTAAGGAAAAATGATGATTGGAAGCTTGACTTTGTACTCCATTTGTCTGCTCTGGGAGAGCTGTGCTCCCTGCCAGTCCAATTTTGTCTTCTCTAAATAAGAGAAAGCACAGAACATCTGCAGGAGCTGGGATACCTGAGGGAAGCACGAGGAAAATGCAGGAAGGGGCTCCAGCACCACCAAGCACAGCTTCCCCTGGGAGCAGAGGGGCTTTGAGGCCCTGCTCTCCCCATCCCCACCAGGGGCCTCCTCTGGCTTTTTCTGGCACAGGTTCCTCAGGGAGGCAGCAAACCAGGGGTTCCCACAGAGCAGGAGCCATGGCTGGGTGAAGCAACACCCAAAAAAGTCACATTTCCAACATTTCTGCTCTGTTTAGATGTGGGGATGGATGAGGCTGACAGCAGGCCTGAAAGCCTCTCGGACATGGACTTGAAAGCGATCAGAATTTACCCGTGAGAAAGCAATGGTCTGAACACCTGCAGCCACAGTGGGGGACAGCCAAGAAGATAACCAGGGAAGATGTTTTGCACCCAGAGATGGCTTTGCAGAAGAGCACCAAGAATGTGGTGGAGGATTTATAGTGTGTAGTTGACTGCTTGTATAGCTTGTTAACGTGCTGGGAAAGTTCTTGTTATGAAGATAGCTTTGGTGTTGTTTTCCACGCAGCCGATAGTAGCATGTTACAGTAGCTGGGAAAAAAGGGTATCAAGATGTTAGCATGGACTAATAAAGCACTTCTTCTTCTTTGTCCTTGGACTACTCGCGTGTCGTGTGTCCGTCTCTACTGCGACACTTAGAAACCAAAAGGTGATTGTGTTCAAAGGTCCGATTTACACCCCAGTCCCTTGGTACTGCACAGACTCCCGGGAGCTCTCCTGTAACTTGGATCTGAAATCCCCACCCATTTCCTTGGGAATTCCCTAACATGACCCATGACTTTTTCTTTTTTAAACTCAATCAAAAGCCTTTTCCCTCTTTCTCTCCTGGCCCTTCCTCTCTGCAGCTCTTCGGCACCACCACCAAAATCATCTATATGGCTGGGCTTTGGTCCTGCAGAAAGAAGCTCCTTGTGCACGATTCATTGAAGGTTTTTCTTTTTTTTTTTTAATTTTTTCTTTTTATTTCCCATTTGCAAGTTGCTGAGAAGCTGATCCTGATTTCTGCAAATGAATTTGTTATCTGCAAGTGTTCACTGAATAGTTTATGCAAACAAATTTCAGCCCATAGGGTGTTTGCAAACTGTTCATTTCATGGTATGTGATTAGTAGAAATGGTCAGAAAATGGGTGCAAAACAATTTTTACGAGCTGTCCTCAACACCCAGGCTCCTCACACCTCCATTTCTATCCCTGACTTCTTTTTTTTTAACTGAAATTAGAAAAATAACAACCAGCACGTGATGAGCTGAACTTTTCATGCTTTGTTTCCAGCTAAAAGCTCTAAAGGAGAGCAGTTGATGATTGGAAAAAGGGCAGACATGGAATCAGAGAATCACAGATTGGTTTGGGTTGGAAGGGGCTTTTAAAGAACATCTCCTTCCACCCCCTGCCATGGGCAGGGACACCTTCCACCATCCCAGGCTGCTCCAAGCCCCATCCAACCTGGCCTTGGGCACTGCCAGGGATGGGGAATCCACACGGGCAGAGGAGTGGAGTCCTATGAGGTTATAGGTTTGTTTTTCCTGCAGGAAGAGGCAGAACCCATCCTCCAGGGATCCCTCATCACCCAGGACCTGTCTGTGGTGAGGGTGTCTGGTCTCCAAGGCTGAGGTCAGGGCTCTCTCCCACTGCCAGGCCCCAGCCCTGCTCCTCACCCACCAAAGCTCTCCCTGCACTGCCCCTGGGTCACCCCTTGCCAGTGATTTGCCTGAAATCCCACAGGGAATGGTTGTCCAGAGAAGCTGAGGCTGGAAAATATCCAAGGCCAGGTTGGATGGGACTTGGAGCACCCTGGTCCAGTGGAAGATGTCCCTGCCCACGGCAGGGGTGGGACAAGATGAGTTTTAAGGTCCCTCCTAACCCAAGCCATTCCATGATTCCATGAATCCATTCCTGTGCCACCCCTGGAGCTGCAGCATCCCCACCATGGGCAGGGTCTCCACTGCAGGTCCACCCCCCCATGCTGGGAATAACCAAAGGACAAAAACCTGGTCCTGAATGACCAAGGGACAAAAAGCTGGTCCCAAATGACCAGACAGTGATGCAGCAGAGGTAAATCCCTGGAGGAGCTGAGTGCAGAGCTGTCCAGCCCCAGTGCCCGGGGCTCACAGGGGGCTCAGAGGTGGCACCGGCAGCTCAGAGCACTCGGAGGCTCCCCGTGGGTTTTCCAGCACCGACAGAAAATGGTGCCCGGAAGATTTATTCATTTAACGCATCTGGTAATTACATTTCGGCAGGTGGTGTGTGGGGCCTGGATTCCTTCCACGCACACCAGGCTCGGGAAGGCTCCAGTCCCACGTTTGATAAATCTCAGAATAGAATAAATAAATAAAATCAACAGTCCCCAGCTGCGAGTGCGGAGGAGGCACATCCTCTCCCCGTGCCACGCGTTCCTCCTGCCTCCTCCTCCGGGACAGGGATCCAGCACTGCCCCTCCTCCGGGACAGGGATCCAGCACTGCCCCCTCCTCCGGGACAGGGATCCAGCACTGCCCCCTCCTCCGGGACAAGGATCCAGCACTGCCCCCTCCTCCGGGACAGGGATCCAGCACTGCCCCCTCCTCCGGGACAAGGATCCAGCACTGCCCCCTCCTCCGGGAAAGGGATCCAGCACTGCCCCCTCCTCCGGGACAGGGATCCAGCACTGCCCCCTCCTCCGGGACAGGGATCCAGCACTGCCCCCTCCTCCGGGAAAGGGATCCAGCACTGCCCCCTCCTCCGGGCACGGGATCCAGCACTGCCCCCTCCTCCGGGACACCGGATCCAGCACTGTCCCCTCCTCCGGGACAGGGATCCAGCACTGCCCCCTCCTCCGGGACAGGGATCCAGCACTGTCCCCTCCTCCGGGACAGGGATCCAGCACTGCCCCCTCCTCCGGGACCTCCGGGCACGGGATCCAGCACTGTCCCCTCCTCCGGGACAGGGATCCAGCACTGCTCCCTCCTCCGGGACAGGGATCCAGCACTGCCCCCTCCTCCGGGACAGGGATCCAGCACTGCCCCCTCCTCCGGGACAGGGATCCAGCACTGCCCCCTCCTCCGGGACAGGGATTATCCGGGATGGGATTCGGCACTGCCACCTCCACCCGGGCACGGGATTTTCGGGAGTGGGGTCCAGCACTGGCCCTTCTTCCCGGGCACGGGATTTTCGGGGCAGGGATTTGGCACTGCCCCCTCCTCTCGTGGATTCTCTGGACAGGGATTCAGTCCTGCCCTCTGCTCCGGCCACGGGATTGTCCGGGATGGGATTCAGCTCTGCCCCCTCCTCCCAGGGGTTCTCCGGGCTGGGATTCAGCACTCCCGGCACGGGATTCTCCCTCCTCTGGCGGGCACAAGCGCACGGGATGAGGATGCAGGGTCAGCGTGCCTGGAGCGGGGCTGGGGTCAGCTCTCCTCCCGGAGTCACGGCTCTGGCACAGATGGGGACAAGAGACAGCCGGGGAAAGCACAGGGGAGGCAACCAGGACAGGGAGAGCTGGTGGAAGGAAAATCCAGAGTTTAAGGAGGGAAAGACGAGCCGGTAATTAGTGGTGAGAAAGGGGATGGCCCCTGGGGCACTGTCTGGCAAGGGCCAGAGGAACTCATGGGGCAGAGGAGGCTGCAAGGGTTGGGTGGAAATGCTCAAAACACGAGCAAATGTGTCACCCCAGGACATGGATTCATGGGCACGGGGGTGTTTGGTGGAACGTTGGATTTGGTGATCTCCAAAGTCTCTCCCAGCCACAATGACTTCATCATTCCATGGGGATGGGAGGGGGGACAGCTCCAGGAGCCTGGCTGGTGACACCCCAGGGCCTGGGGCACAGCTGGTACCCAGGGCACATGGACCAAGCCCCTGGGGCACCTCCTGGGAGCCCATGAGGTGTCCCCATGGATACACAGGGTACTGCTGGGCAGGACATGGTGTGCGGGGCCTGGGAGCAGCTCCTGCGAGGGGCAGGGCTGAGGATAGGAAAGCTGGGCCACAGCTTCCTCTCCAAAGGATCTCAGAGTTTCCAGGCTGTCCCAGCAGGAGCAGTGGCAGTGCCAGGGTGTGGGCACTGTCCCCATGACGTGATGGAGGATGCTGCCAGCACAGCTGGATGCTGCCAGCACAGCTGGATGCTCACACCCAGCCCAGCACAGGAGCCAGCCTGGCCTGCAATGCAGGGTCTCTGCAGGGACCCTTAGCCCTTGCTCCCTGCCTGTGCCAGGGGCTCTCCAGGGGGATTTTGGGGTATCCTGGGGCTCACAGCCAAGGCAGGAGCCCATCCCCACGTCCCCGGGCACCCGGCGAGGCGCCGGCACAAAGACTGCGGCTGAATTTTATTTTTATACTTCACCTCCCTGCCCCCTTTGTAGAAATGACATAATTATGGGGATTTAATGTTCCACTGCTAAATTTCTTCATTTTTCAGGATAATTTCCACTATTTCATCAAGGAATAATTAATTGCATTGTCTTTAATCAGTTGTTTTACAAATCCAGCAGCGCAAGAAATTTTCATAGCCAGACAATGCAGGCAGCTGCTCTTCCCTTCTGGGTGTATTAATGAAGTGAAAGAGCTCGAGCCAGGGAAAAAAATCGGCTGGCAAAAAAAGAAATCGATTGACAGAGAGATTGAAAAGATGACAGAGTCATCCCTTAATGTGTGTGCTGGGGAGGCAGAGGGGAGAGAGGGAGCCCAGGTGTGAGGGCAGGAAGAATTGGGCTGCTGGAGCTCAGGGCTCCAAAGTCTCTCCTCTCCCCTCCCAGGCCCTCGGCATCAGATTTTAATGTGGGGTGCACAGGGGTGTCAGCACACGTGAACATGTGGGTGCATAACAATCACGGAGTCATGGAATCACAGAATTCCTGAATGGTTTGGGTTGGAATGGACCTCAAAGCTCATCTGGTTCCAACTCCCTGCCATGGAAAGAGACGCCTTCCACTATCCCAGGGTGCTCAGGGCCCCCAACAACTTCACTTTGAACATTTTCAGGGATGGAAGTGTCTGAAAATGTCTGGAAGTGTGAAGATGTTCATCTGTGAATGCACAAATGTTTATCAAAGGGTCAAAATTGGATTTTAAAAAGCCATCTGAAAGCAAAACAAAAGCTCCCCCGACCCTGGGGCAGGGGATGTGATGGATGTGGTGTCAGTGAACTCCAGCTGCCTTTCCTCTTCTCTCAGCCCCTTCCCTCCCAGTGTTTCCCAGTCAAAGTTACCCCATCCAGGCACAGACTGGGCCCCACAGAGATCCCAGGGGTGCTGTTGCATCAAGTCCAAAGCTGTCCCTAAAGGTCCCTGCTCTGGCGTCTCTGGGGGTCTCATCTCTGCCCTGGGGTTCCCCCCTGGCTCTGGCCTCTCCTGCCTGCCCGTGTGTGGTTCCAGGCAGCCCTGCCCTGCTCTGAGCCAAAAGGCAAAGAGAAGAAGCAAAGGAGTGAAGAGACATCCCAGAGCCCCTGGTGTTCTCTCACTCCTGTTCAGATACTCCACGTGTGGGAGGGAATGAGAACAGAATGGTTTGGGTTCAGAGGGACCTTAAAAATCATCTCATTCCAAACCCCCTGCCATGGGCAGGGACACCTTCCACTATCCCAGGCTGCTTCAACCTGACCTTGGACACCTCCAGGGATGGTCTTTGTGGTCCATCCAGGTCCCAGAGAGCATTTTCCATCTCAGTTACTGGGATTAACCCTCTCCTTCTCTTGGTGGATGGTGGAACACGCCGGGGCAGTTCCTGCTGAGCTCTGCCCATGGCCCTGTGCCACAGGGCTGGGTGGAGGCTCACCCCTCCCAGAGAGGGCCCACGCCAAAGTCCAGCACTTGGATCTGGCCTGGGAGCTCCAGATCTCCTTGCAAAGTGCAGCTGTGGATGTGTCACCCTCGAGGAGGGGTGGCAGAGCTCTAACAGGCTGCTGTCCCCAAACCACCCCGTGCTCGGGCACCTCCTCCCCTCTGGGCATGGCAATGCTGGACCTGGCTGGGGCACCCATGGAGGGGTGGCTGAGCTCTGCAGGGGATCAGAGCACCATTCCCCTGCTGGGGACACTTGTCTGTGTCATCCATTCACTCCTCCAGGCAGTGGCACAGCCTGCCTGGGCCAGGGGGGATTCACCATCCCTGAAAATGCTTGAATGGTGGGTGTGGAATGGAGGACATGGTTCAGTGGTGAACACATTGGTGCTGTGTTGGTGCCTGGACTCAATCTTAGAGGTCTGTTCCAACCTTAATGATTCCATGGTTCCATTCCAGTCCTCCCTGCACAGCACTTCCCATTGGGAATCTGAGCAGGCTTTACCAGGAGGTCACAAAGTCCATCCTAAAAGCCTGTGCAGGGCTGTGCACAGTGAGCTCGGTGTTTGTGGCACAGGATCAGGAGTGGCCATGCTCAGGGTGCTCTGTGATTGACCAAGAGCCCTGCAGGGGCCAAATAACCCTGAATGAGCCCAATTCAAACAGGGTGAAGGGCCAGGGAAAGGCCAAGAGGTTGGAAAGGGAAGGAAAAGGTTTCCGTCACTCTTGCTTTGATTTCAAGTGGAAATCAGTTGGATGGGAGTCTCCTGCAGATGGATGTGTGGAGGGGCAGCCCTTGGAGTAACCCAGGAGTGCTGGGGATGTGCTGCAGCATTTCCAGAGGAGAGGATCCAAACCAAACAGCACTGCAGCACCAGAGCTGCCAGCTCTGCTCACACACTGATGAACAGAATGCTCGTTTTCTCATGAGAAGATGCATAACGCCAGTGCCCCGAACCTTTGGGAATTGTTTGCACACAGAGATTCTTTCCCAGCCCCAGAGGGCTCTGACTCCAGGCCTGGGCAGCTGAGCACAGCTGAGGATGTGGTGCTGCAGCCCTTGCAGTGCCCTGGCTGTGGGAGGGTTCAGCTGAGATGGAGATCAAAGGCCATGACCTGGAGGAATTTCTGGACCAACCAGTCCCTCTGGAGCTTGGAATCACAAGGAACCGTGGTTATTCTTTACTCAGAGGATGCTGACACCCTGGCACAGGGTGCCCATAGCAGCTGTGGCTGCCCCTGGATCCCTGGCAGTGTCCAAGGCCAGGTTGGACTTTGGGGCTTGGAGCAGCCTGGGACAGTGGGAGGTGTCCCTGTCCATGGTAGGGAGCTCTGGATGAGCTTTAAGGTCCCATCCAACCCAAACCAGTCTGGGATTCCATGATTCTGTTTGTCTGGCAGGGAGAGCAGGGCCAGCTCTGCCAGAGCCGTGCGTGCTGTGGTTTTCAGCTGCTTTGAAGCCCATCTGTGTGCAGCTCTGTACCAGAACAGGAGTGGGGCTGGTGAGGTTTCCCCTCGGTATCTGTTACAATCAGGTGTCTCAGGGCTTCCCTCGGAGCTGAAAAGCAGCCGGTGATGGGCAGGAGGGCCCTGTTCCTACAAGCAGGGCCATTGTCAGGCTCTGCAGGGACGAGTGACACCGGCGGGGGCTGGGGCCACCTCCCTCCTCAGCCGGAGACCAGCAAGAGATAAGAAGGAGATAAGGACCCCCCTTCTATCCCTCATGCCCTTGCTCAGGTGGAGCAGGAATAAGCCAGGGATTTAATCCTGCTTATCTGGGAGGGCTGGCAGAGGCTGGCTGGCTTTGCAGCAGCCCCGCAGAGAGGAGAGAACAGCCCGGCAGAGAACCGGGAGCGCTGTCCGCGTTCGGATCCCTGTGAGGGAAAGGAGAGCCCTGGGGAGGTGCTGGGAGAGCAGAGGAGGCTGCAGGGGGCGGGTGCACCTGGAAATGCTCAAAACACGAGCAAATGTGTCACCCCAGGACATGGATTCATGGGCACGGGGGTGTTTGGTGGAACGTTGGATTTGGTGATCTGCAAGGTCTCTCCCAGCCACAATGACTTCATCATTCCATGGGGATGGGAGGCTGGGGGAGACAGCTCCAGGAGCCTGGCTGGTGACACCCCAGGGCCTGGGGCACAGCTGGTACCCAGGGCACATGGACCAAGCCCCTGGGAGCCCATGAGGTGTCCCCCTTCCCCAGCCGAGCGCTGGAATTCCTCGAGCTGCTGCAATCAGGCAAATTGAGCTGCCTGGGTGTGGATGGGGAGGGAGGGATGGAGGGATGTGCACGGCTCTGTGCAAGGGGCACACAGGGATGCACACAGGGACTGGCAGGAGTCAGGAGTCACCTTAGCTGTGCCCATCACCTGAACATTCGTGCCGTGCTGGCTCCCTGGCACGACAGAAATACCAAAAATGCGCTCACCCCCTGCCCAGGAGGGCTGAATTCCTGATTCCCCTTCATGAATATGCACAGCAGCTCTCTCCAATCCGGCCCTGGCAGCAGAGCCATGTGATTTAACGTGACTGATCACCCTGTGCCCAGCACAGAGCCCACGCTAAATACCCACAGGATCCACAGAGTTAAATTATTTGAAGGAAAATGCAGCTCTCACATAATTTTCCGTAACAATCAGTGCGATCGCAGGCAGCCTGCAAATATTCCGTGCATGGGAAGGAGCTGCCTCTCTCTGGGGAACTCCCTGCCCTGCTCTCAGAAACAGCAACGCCTTCAACAGGTTCCTGTGTGAAGAGTGTGGTCCTCGTTATCAAACTGCTTTACACAGTTATCACCCCAAACTCCTCTGCAGCGTAAACATATCATTCCTGGGAGAAGCTGTCAGGGGAGGGCCGGGCTGCAGCCTGCAATTAAAGTCCCAAACAATGCAGCCCAATAAATCACCAGCGCTACGGCCGGTCAGTGTCGCCAAGCATGGAGTGAGGATCTTAATTACATTTAGACCAAACAAGTGGTAGATTATTTATGGGGTACTGGAAGTGCCTGACAATGGGTAGAAAGTCATTTCGCACGCATCCCTGGGCATTTCAGAGTCCGGGTGAAGAGGTAGGGAAAGAGAGAGGGGAAAGAAGTGGAGCCAATATTCATCACCGAGCAAAATTGGAAGGGAAAGAGCTGTTGCTTTAAATAAGGCCCAATTGCATCATCAGTTTAAAAGCAATAGCAGCGGCTTCTGGAGAAAGCAGCAGCTGCCACAGGTGGCCAAACAGCTGGAGAGCTGCCAGCACCCACGGAGCCACCAGGAGCCTGGCGTTTGTCACGCTGGGACTCAGCTTTAACCCTGGTGCTCAACCCCCGGGCCTGCAGAGAGCCCTGCTGCACCCAGGGGCTCTGCAGGGAGCAAGGTGGGATCTGTTCCATCATTATCCAACCTGCCCTGGAGCCTGCAGCTGGATTTCAGCACCTTCCAGGTGTGACCAGGACTAGAGGATGCAAGCTGGCTGGGAAAGCTCAGGGGCCACGGGGATCTCCCTCCAACCATGGAGCATCCCAGGGCTCCTGGATCCCACAGAGCAATGCTGTGCTTGAGGCCCAATTTGGTGCATCTTTCCTGTCCAGTGACCCCGAAAAGCAGAGGCTCCTCTTTGATCAGGGTGACACCTTCAGAAAGAATTGTGCCTGTCCCCATGGTGTTGAGACACCAAAATCTTTCTGGAGAAGCTATTTGCTCACAAGAGCTTTCTCCAGGGATAGATCATGAAACGTGCGTGGGTCTGTCCCACTGCCCTGGGCTGAAACAGCCCCACTAAAGCTGTGAGAGGGTCAGGGCCGTTGGCTGTGGCTTGACACAGAGCTGCAGTCCCTGGTCACTCTGGGCCATGCAGCTGGGTTGGGCTGTCAGGGGATTCCTGTGTTGGTAAATCCCAGTGTGTGAATGGATTCACAATATGGAATCACAGAATATCCTGAGCTGGAAGGGACCCACAGGGATCACCCAGTGCAGCTCCTGACCCTGCCCAGACACCCCAACAACCCCAGCCTGGGCATCCCTGGCAGCGCTGTCCAAACGCTCCTGGAGCTCTGGCAGCCTCGGGGCCGTGCCCATTCCCTGGGGAGCCTGGGCAGTGCCCAGCACCCTCTGGGGGAAGAACCTTGCCCTGCTCTGCAGCCTGAGCCTGCCCTGGCCCAGCTCCAGCCCTTCCCTGGCTCCTGTCCCTGTCCCAGGGCAGAGATCGGAGCTGCCCCTCAGGAGGAGCTGCAGCTCCCTGAGCTCTGCTCTCAGTGTCCTCTGCTCCTGCTGGACACACCGACATCCCTGGGTCTCCTCGTGTGACCTGATGCCACCAGGCTGGTGGGTGCAGTGCTTGTGCCCTGTGCATCAGGGAGGGCTGTGGAGGCACAGACAAGCTCCAGAGCAGGATGCTCTGATGTCAGACAGCTCCTCCAGAACACAGAGAGCTGCTGAGGGCCCTGGGGCACTCAGGCCACTGGCTGGAACATGAACATTGTCAACATCATGAACGTGGCTCCTGCTCACACCAGGGGGACGCTGCCTCCAGCCCCTGCAGTAAACCTCGGGCAGTGACTTTGCCAGCGCCTGTCCCCAGCCCTGGCTGCTCCCAGTGACCAGCCAGTGTCTCGCTGCTGTCCCCGCGGGCCTGTCTGTCTGTGCTCAGCCCAGGGCCACGGCACAGCAAGGGCTGCCTGTCCCACAGCCCTGCTTTGGCTCCAGACCCTCCCTCTTTGGGCCCAGGCCCTCCCTCACAGCCTGGGGCAGGCCAGCACGGCTGGGTTCAATGCTCAGACTGGCACTGCTTGTCTAGACAGTGTCAGGGGGTGGCTGTGGGGTGTCCTTGAGCCCATGGCTGGCCAAAGTAGGTCAGAGCAGTCTGTCCTAAAGCAGCTGTTTATTGCCACTGACCCTCTGGTGTGGGACACAAGTTCCAGCTGAGCTGCCTGGAATTGGGCAAGGTAATCACATCTCCAGGAGCCTCTCATCCTTCTGCAGGCTGTTTGGGTCCCTGTCCCATCCCCTCCATGTCTGAGGGCTCAGGAGAGGCCACAGCGTTTGCCAGGCTCCTCACACAGTGGCTGTGAGCTCGGGAGCAATTCCAGGCAGCCAGTCTGAGTTTCTTTGAGGACAGACCTGAGGCTCTGGCCCATCCTTTCAGGCCAAGAAGGGTGGCACGGGCAGTGCCATCCACACCTGCAGTGCCAAGGACCACGTGCATCAATCTCACTGCCCATAAATAAGAGACAACCCCCACGCGTGTGCATCCCTACGGTCACTTTTTGAACCCAGCAGGACCAAAGGTTTTCCTTCTGCTGTGCCATGAGATCCTGGGTGTGGAGCCAGCCCAGCACCCCCGGATGGGGAGGGGGCTGTGCTGTCTGCAGAGAGCCCAGACAGGATCGTTCCCAGGGCTGGGAAAAGCCATGAGCAGGGCTGCTCACAGAGGCACAAAGATGACACACAGCCCTAATTGCCCGGCAGACTGATTGATCAAGCTGACAAGCCCAGCTGATCTCAGGCGCTGGTCCAAGGCCACACCACGCCACAAGGTGGCCAAGGCTCCTGATTGATGCCAAGGTCACGGCAAGGCCCAGCGAGGGGGAGGAACGCGAGCCCATTCCTCGCTGGGGGTCACTCACCAGTGCTGGCCACCAGCAGCCACTGGGCTCCCTGTCCGGACCAGCCCACGCCCAGAGCCAGCTGGGGACGGGGATGTCCCGCTGTCCTCACATGCTGGACCCCTCTCACAGGGTGCCAACCACTTGGAGGAATTGGGAGTTAAGGCTCTCCCCCCTCTCCCGATCCCCGTTCGTGTCTCAGCAGCCGACAGGCAGTAAAAGACCCTTCGCAGTTGTCAAGGCAACGCCGTATCACGAAGACGGTGCCGTGAAGTGGCAGCAGCCGAGGGCTCTGCTCTCCCTCTCGTCCGCTCTCCATCTCCAGCGCTTCCCTCTCGAGGCCGCGCTGCCGCTGCCAGTGATGCTGCTCTGAGGGCTGCCCGCGGGGATGTGCGGGTGGGGTCCCTCCCCAGCCCCCTGCTCCCAACCCCACTGCTCCCGACCCCACTGCTCCCGACCCCACTGTTCTCGACCCCACTGTTCTCGATCCCACTGTTCCCAACCCCACTGTTCTCGACCCCACTGTTCCCAACCCCACTGTTCTCGACCCCACTGTTCTCGACCCCACTGCTCCCGACCCCACTGTTCTCGACCCCACTGTTCTCGACCCCACTGCTCCCGACCCCACTGTTCTCGATCCCACTGTTCTCGACCCCACTGCTCCCAACCCCACTGCTCCCGACCCCACTGTTCTCGACCCCATTGCTGCCGACCCCACTGCTCCCGGCCCCACTGCTCCCGAGCCCACTGCTCGCCAAGGAGGCAGTGGTGAGGTGGAATAGCCCCCACGGTCCCTTCCCCATTTCCCTCATGCCCCAGGCTCTGCCCCAACCCACCTTCCCCACAGGCTGTCACCCCACACTGGCCCCAGCCTGCCCCAAAGGCACCCACTTTGTGCTGAACGAGACCTCCAGGAGCCTTCTCCCAGCAGAGACGGTCCTTGGGGTGCCATGGGGGGCTGTTTGCATCCCGTGGAGTCAGCAGGACCACGAGGAGCCCTGCAGTGCCCGTGCTGGGATCTGCCACAGGCAGAGATGGACCCCGCTTTGGAGAGCCCAGCAGGGACCATCTCCCTGCAGGTTCCCCCTTTCCCAGCCTACAGAGGGAATGTGGAAGTGATCCCCCAATTTCTCCTTGTGGGGCCATCTCTCCAGAGGGAGATGCAATCCCTCCTTTCCCAGCTTGCAGAGGGACTGTGGAAGAAATAATTTGTCCTTTCCAGAGGGAGATGCAACTCTCTCCATGCCCAGTGCAGCCAAGAGCATCCCTCCTGTCGGGGGAACCACAACAGCTCCTGGGCACGGTGAAACAGATGGGGATGAGCCTTTGCAGGTGTCTGCTACGGGTCAGGCTCCCCCAGAGACTGAGAAAATCTGAAGACAAGGGGAGTTTCCTTCAGCAGCGCTCCTGGAAGGGGGTTTGCTGGAAATGCTGGATGCATCTGGGGGTGAGCAGGGAGAGGGGAAGCATTCCCTGGATGGGAGGTGTGGATGGGCTGATGCCAAGGGCTCTGGAGGATACACCTGGTGTAGGGCTTGCCATGTGTCTTTGTCAAGTGCCAGAGGAGCCCTGGGAACGCCAGGAGCTCTGGAATGTCTGGGATGTCTGGGACCCAGACATCACCTCTGAGTCCTGCCGTTGGCACTGCTGAGGGTTCACTCCTGATGGACTGGGAGCTGGGCACGTGCCCTGGTCCCTGCCAAGTCTCTGCTCCATGTGAGGTGCTGTAGGGCCAGCCCTATGCTGAGAAAAGGAGCAGGGGGATCATTCCCATGGGGGAATGGGGTTTGGAGCAGGGCAGGGCACTCACACACCCATGGAGATGGGTGGGGGCCACCAGCCCTTGTCTCAGGCCAGGTGCCCAGCGTTCCCACCTGCCTGGCTCCCCACGCCACCCCGTGTGTCCCCAGAGAAAGGTGCTGGAACAGGACCCGTGAGCGTGGCCAGGCTCAGCACAGGAGCTGTGGCAGCAGATGCTCAGCCTCGATCCGTTTGGCATTTCCTGTTGCTCCTGGCTCCAGGGGAATGATTGCTGTGCTCGGAGGGATCTATAAATAGCCACTGCCCACGAACCTGCTCTCCCCGGGGCCAGGACGTGGCAGGAGCTCCGTGATTGCTGCCACAGCTCACACACGGCCCCCGCCGGGGTCTGCTCTCTCTCTGCCAGACCCCCTGACCTGCCCAGCCTTCCTCTGCCCCGCAGGAGGGAAGGACACCAAAGAAATTAATTTTTCCTCAGGTAGGCAGTGTCTGGGCAGGTCTGGCAGACAGGATGAGGGACAGGATCTCTCTGTGGTGCATGGGCACTCTGGGGTGGCATTGCCCTCAGTGTCACATCCCTGCTGGCTGAAGCCCCCTCCCCACAGCAGTGCTTTGGGCTGGGGGCTGCCTGTGCATCCCTGTGCCCACAGACGAGCAGTGGCTCTCACTGAGGGCTCCCTGCTTTTGTCCTCACCAGGTCCTGGCAGAGCTGTCCCCTCTCCTTGGGAAGCCACATCCCCAGGAGCAGAGTCCTGGGCAGGGACAGCCATGGGCATGTCCCCACTTTGTCACTGTCCCCTTTGGGACAGGCAGTGCCAGGAGCCTGCTGAATGGTCACTGCTGTGCCTGGCAAACACCATCCCTGTGAAGGGTTGATCCAGAAGCTTTCCACAGCTTTGCAATCCCAGAATTAAAAATCACAAGCCAAGGGAGCTGGGAAGGAGTTTGAGGGGATGCCAGTCAAGATCTGAGCTCTCAAACCACTTGGACTCAGACTGAGAAAGGATTTAAACCCTGCTTGGGGCTGAGTCTGCAGTGTGCCCTTAGTGAGGCTGTCCCCAGCCACGATCCCAGCACATCCCTCTGCTCCTGGGGAGCTGCTGCTGCCCCACAGACTCCAAACAGCCCGCCCCGAGCTGTTGGGAGGTGACACCTTCCCCACGAGGGATCATCTGTGCTCAGTGACCACAGCTGGGGTGGTGGTGGCTGTGCCTCCCCACGGATTTCACAAATCAGTCAAAATCAGTCCCAGGCAGCACAGAGATCAAAGCCAGGCTTTTTGCCACGGGAAATGACAGCACCAAGGAGGAGCCCAGAAGCAGGCAGCAGGGTCTGGGGACTCTCTGGCATGTGGGCTGCAGGTTCAGGTCCTGCTGAGCACTGGGCTGTCCATCCCTACCAGCCCCGAGGGGACACCGAGGCCTCATGAAGAAGCTTTTCCCCTGCAGCCGCTCAGCTCTGGGGGCCCATTTTGACACGGCTTCCAGGGAAGCTCCTGGGCTTTCCCTGGAGCAGAGAGCACAGAGATCCTCCCGTGCAGGTGCTGTCGGTGGGGCCGAGCTCTGCTCCTGCCGAGCCTGTGACGGGGAGGGGACGAGCACAGCTGGCAGGGACAGGCAGGATGCAGCCGGTGGGTGAGCCCTGGAGAAGAGGGGCCCTTCCAGGAGGGAGGAGGATGTCAGCGGCGGGAGGCTTTCCTTAACTCATCTCCCACTGCGCCCTGCCCGATGACGAGCTTCCTCGGCAAGGAGGGGACGGGACGGGAACGACCTCCCCACCCTGGCAGCTCGGAGAGCCTCACCCGGGCCATGCCAGGATGTGTTGTATCCCGTTGCCGTGGCAACTGGCATCTCCCGGTGCTGCGGCGGGCGTGTGAGGAGTCAGGGCTCGGGAATCGGGCACTCACAGAGAGCGGGGACGCGCTCAGGGGTCACCCCGGGCCGGGCGCGGTTACTCGTGCAGGGTGCAGGGCACCAGAGGTGGCACCGGCGTGGGCAGCAGCGCTGAGCCACCTCCAGCGCACTCCAGAGCCTGGCACAGCCCAGCTGGCGGGATGGGAAGCCAGGGAGCTGCGGGATGGGGGGTCCAGAGAATCCTCACTCGAGTGGAGTGAGTTCGAGCTGGTGACATCCCCTTCATCCGCTTAGGGACAACCCTGCCTGCTGCTGGGCCTCCCTCCCTGCACCAGCTGGGTGCAGCTTCCCTCCTCCTCAGAAAGGCTGGAGGATTCTCCCTGGCATCTCCCAAGGAAGCCCAAACCCCTCGGTTTTGGCTGCCTGGCTGGGCACAATGCCGTGGCTTCATGGGGTGTTCAACAATCAAGGGTCCCTTTCCAAACCCCGGATGTCCACGTTTTCCCAATGACAGGCACAGGGCTGATTTGTCCCTCCTGGGATTCTTGGCACAGGGGACCACTCTCCGTGGGTGGACTCGAGGAAGGAGGAGTCAGCTTCTGCCTGTCGTGTTGTTTAAGTGACACCTACCAGGCATCAAGGTCAAGGACACCAAATTTTTCCATCTCGACTTGTTGGAGAATGGAAATGTTTCAACCCAGCAGTGGAATATTACCCCTTCTACTCCTCCCAGCTTGAGTGATTACAGTTTTCCTCAAAACTAAAAAAACTAAAAATAAAAAAAAAAATTTAAAAAAAAATTTAAAAGGACAAAAATGAGCTTGTGGGTTTGCTATCATGTCATCTCCCTTTTTTGCTTGGGGTGGAAAAGGGGATGGGAAAGGAGAAGGTTTGAGGTAGGAGAAAAAAAAATAAAACTAACCCCCAAAAGCTGAATTTAATTTAGTGAAAAATTATGAGGAAAAAACAAAAAATTGCATCTGAAATCCCTTTCTAAATGAGCAACTTTCTACCAGGCACCCTCATGTGAGCAGCACCACAGCCTTTCCCTGTCCCCCTCTCTGTCAGGCTCCTGCTGTCGGTGCTGAATCTCACTGGAAACCCATTTTCCAGCAGGATGTCCCCGCGGTGGAGCCGTCCCCGTGTCACAGCAGTGTCTGCAGCCTCCCAGGCCCTGCTTTTCCAGGCAGACTCGTTTCTCCCGGTAGGAGCAGCCGAGGGATGACCCTGCCCCGCTGTACATCACCCACAGAGACAGCCCCGAGTGCTGCAGAGCCTGGTACGGCACAAATCTTGTCAGAGGATCCTCAGCCCCACTCCGCCCCCTCAAGAAAAAAAGAAGATTAGTTCCTCTTCTAACCAATTCCAGCCAATTTATCCTGCTGCATCCACCCAGCTCCAGTGAGATCTCACTGGAGGCATCAGGGTGGGGATGTAGAAACCAGAGGGAGTGAAATCTGCTCTTCTGGAAGCAATAAATGCCTCCTGCCTTTTCCAGGCACTTCCTGACCTTGCTGCAGCTGATGGGCAAGTTTACGATCTTGCGTTTTAGCTAAATGGAAGAGGCAATTATTCTTCCTTTTGGATTAAAGTGATTTTAGGGACAGAAATGCTAAACAAGTGTGGAGCCAGCCCAGGGGGAAAAGTGGGGTCTCCCAGGAGAAGAGCCAGAGATGGAAGGGCTGGCAGCAGGGAGCTGTGGAGCAGAGGGGAGGCTGGAGGGATGCTGGAGGGGAGGCAGTGGGGCTGGGTGGGCGAGCAGTGGCACTGCTGGCAGGGGAACCACCACGGAGCAGCCCCCCAGCCCCAGCCCAGCTCCAGCAAAGGGCTCTGCAGGGAAATCCCTGCTTCTCCATCACTGGAAGCAGGCTCCCGTGGCCTCAGGGCTCGCACATCGCTCAGACTCGGGGATAACTCCCCAGAAAAACCCCCTGATGCATTTCAGCATCTCTGCCCTGGTGAGCTGAGCCCTCCCCTCCTCCCCTCACAGGGTCTTGGCTGGCAGCTGCTCCCCAGAGGAGGAGAAGGAATTCACCTCAGCAAGCAGCAGGGGAGAGGAAAGGGGGCCCTGGGCTCGTCTGCACAGCACACAGAGGCCTCACCAGCCCTGGGGCAAATCTGGAGCAGATTTCACACAGACACGAGTTCCCAAGTCCCTTCCTCACATATTCCATCCCATCAGAGGAAAGGAGGAAGGAAGCTGGGAGGATCAGCCCCGTGCTGATGCAGCAGAGGGAATTTGGGCAGCTTCTCCCATCAAGCCCCTGCTCTTGCTGCCAGTGCTGTGGGCGGCTGTGCAGGGCACTGGGGTAGGGCTGTGCTCCCTCTGTCCCGCTCCAGGTGCCAGGCTGAGCCCCCTCTGACAGCTCTGAGATGTCACCTGTGTGAAGCCACCCAGGGTGTCCCTGCACCCTCCAGCAGCACAGCTGTGCCACAGCTCGGGCACTGCTGGCAGCACCAGCTGGTCCAGGGCCATCAGAAGTGCCCATTTCTCACTGTGGGGTGGAAAATATCAGAATCCACAAGAGAACAGGCAGCCTGTGAGCCCAGCTGAGAGTCACTGCTGTGCCATCCTGCCAGCCCTCCTGGTGACTCTCACCCATGGGCAAAGGGGCTGGGAACCTCACAGAGAGCCTCACGTGGTCACTGCTGAGGGGAAAACTCTGCCTCTTTGGACCAAAATAGAACAAAGATGAGTTAATGTGGATTACCCTGCAGACCAGTTCTGATCTGGAGCCTCAAACTGGAACGTGTCAGGGCCCTGCTATCTTTCCCCAGGGAAATGCTGCAGCATAGTTTGTCTGGGGCTTTGCTGTTTCCTCCCCCAGGGCACCCTCAACCCCGAGCAACTTTCTCTTCTTTTTCTTCTGCTTTTCTGCCCTTCTGGTCCCTTGTTTTGCAGCAGAGATATCGTCCGTGATGGGCTCCCTGGGAGAGGGGTGCCCACAGGCTGGAGACACAGAAGCACTGGGCACAGAGATGCCCATAATTAAAAGGATGACCATAATTAACAACTCCTGAAGTACTGGCAGAGCTCAGGAGTCATTTCCTCGCTGGAGCCTCTCCAGATGACTCTGACCAAGATCTCCCCACCTGGGTGAGGATTCTCTGGCTTTGCACAAACCCAGCACAGGAACTTGTATAAAGAAACACAAGGAAGATGTTGAGTGTGTCCAGAGGAGTTCACTGAGTTAATCCCAGGGCTGGAGCCCCTCTGGAGCCAGGCTGGGAGAGCTGGGGGTGCTCACCTGGAGAGGAGAAGGCTCCAGGGAGAGCTCAGAGCCCCTTGCAGGGCCTGAAGGGGCTCCAGGAGAGCTGCAGAGGGACTGGGGACAAGGCCTGGAGGGACAGGAGGCAGGGAATGGCTTCCCAGTGGCAGAGGGCAGGGATGGATGGGAGATTGGGAAGGAATTGTTCCCTGGGAGGGTGGGAAGGCAGACCTGCAGCCATCCCTGGTGCTGCTCCTGTCCAGGCTTCCTGCAAGAGATGCTTCTGCTGTGGATAAGTCCAAGCAAATAACGACACTTGGAAGGAGATGCTTTTCTCTTGGCAGCGAAAAGGTGCAGAACAAATATGTTTTTTAATAAACATTTTGACTGAAATTGAGCTTTCTCACCGCAGGAATTTGATTCTTGTCATAATTGCGCTTTTCAAGGGGGAAAGTAGCTGTTTGGTCAGGTGGCTGGGATGTCACTGAGCATCACACCCTGGGCAGCCGGGTCCTGCAGGGATGAGCAAAGGCTGAGGGCACAGCAGCTCTGCCTGCCCAGCGTGGGCTGGCACGGGGGAGGGCAGGGGGAGGGCAGGGCTTGGGTTTCCTGCCTGCTGGCCCCTCATTTCCAGGGCTGCAGGTGGGGACAGACACAGCCATGCCCCAGCCCCCCAGGATCTGCCTCCTGCATCCCTGCTCACCCTGAGGCACTGCCAGGTGACAGAGGTGGCACAGAGAGCAGGACCCTGCTGTCTGTGAGGGACAATCCCTGTGCTCGGCCTCCACCTGTCACCTCCAGAGCTGCTAATTCCAGTCCTGGAGTTCCCTGGAGCTTGCTGAGCTGGGATGATGATGGGAAACCTGGACTGGAAAAAGCCTGGAGAAAAGAAGGGTTTGGGGTGACCTAATTGCAGCCTTCCAGCACCTGAAGGGAGACAACAAGAAACAGGGAAAGAGACAATTTAAAAGGGCCTGGAGGGACAGAACAAGGGGGACTGGCTTCACACAGACAGAGGGCAGGGTTAGGTGGGATATTGGGAAGGAATTGAGGGTGGGGAGGCCCTGGCACAGGTTTCCAGAGAAGCTGTGGCTGCCCCATCCCTGGAAGTGTCCAAGGCCAGGCTGGACGGGGCTTGGAGCAGTCTGGGGCAGTGGAAGGTGTCCCTCACCAGGGCAAGGGCGGCACTGGATGGGATTTAAGGCCTTTTCCAACCCAAACCATTCCAGGATGACTGACCACGGGCTGGGCACCTGTTGCTGCTCTGCATCAGAAGCTGCTGGAATGGAAATGGCTGCTGCTCCCCTTAGGGCTGAGCAGAATGGAAGCACCCAGCTCTTTCCTGGTTCATGAGCTCTCCATCCAGCCTGGCTGCTGCCCCTTGGCTTGGCTTTCTCTCCCCATCCCAGTGCAGCTCTTCCCTTCCCTATTCCGTGCAGGTGGCACCTAGATGGGGCCAGTGGTGCTCTGGGAGGGCTGTGGGACTCTGCCCCGTGTCCCCTGGCCCTGCAGAAGTCAGGCTCGGGATGGCCGGGCTGGCTGTGAGCTGGGAGGGCTGATGGTAATAAATGAGCGAGGAGCACATCTGCACGCAGCGGAGCCGCTCCCTGCCAAGCCGCTGCTCTGCAGGACCACTCTCATCTGTCTCTCTTTAACAGGAACAAATGGAAATGAGCGAATCAATTAACACAGCACATTAGCAAAATGTCAGAGCCTCCCCATCGCACTTAACCCTTCCCTCAGCATGGGCTGAGGCAGCAGCGGGGTCACACAATCCCAAATCCGCACTGGCACAACCTCTCCCCACCTGCTCGGGGAGCAGAGCCTGGGACTGGGGTCACACCAGGGACCCCTCCCTGGGGATGGAATTCTAAAAAAGATGTGTTTAAAAATAGCCTGGATGTGGCACTCAGTGCCATGGTTTAGTTGATGAGGAGGTGTTGGGTCATAGGTTGGGCTAGATGATCTCAAAGGTCTTTTCCAGCCAAGTTCATTCTGTGATTCTGTGATTCTGTGAATGGCAGTGGTAGCTGTGAGACACAGCACAGCTGGTCTGCAGCTCCTGCACACCCCCCTGGCTGTAGAGAGGAGCTGGGAGCAAGTTTGGAGCAGGGACATGTCTGGGTGCTAGCTCCTTTATTTCCCCATGCTTGACTGGAGAAGCCCCAGTGAGGGCTCGATGTGGATGAGGTGTCCCATGTGCAGAGCACCTGTGGGTGGAGAATGGAGGAGCTGCGCTGACTCAGGGCACGAAGCTGGGCTGGATTCCACAGCTGTGACCCCCATGCCACTGTGGGACACAGGATCACCGGCTCAGGACACCCCCTGTCCCTGCACAGCAGCCCTGGCACACGTGTGAGCAACAGGAGCATCCAGCCCTCTCTCCTCCTGTGTGCCAGTAAGTGCCACAGGCAACAGGAGAGCTGTGCTAAGACATAATAAACCCTCATCAGCTAATTAATAATTAGAGACACTTGTGCCTGAAAGCCTGGCTCCGGTGGTGGGATGATGCACCTCAGCTCTCCTGCCAGGCACAAGATGTCCAAACCATGCAGGATCTCAGGGCTGATGCTCCCCCAGTCTGCAGGACACAGACAGCTCCCAATTTCCTAGTCTCAGCCACTGTGGGCACATCTTGCTTCTCTCAGGCCCTGTTTAGGAACAAAGCCCCTGTGCCAGAGCCTGGATGTGCACAGTCAGGTTATTCCCATGGCGTTGTGGCTGCACTGCTCAAGCAGAGGGGGAAGAGCAGCCACAAATCCAAGCTATTCCTTCCTTCCTTCCTATGGGGTGGAAACAAGGCTCCAAAATCCCAAAGTGGGTTAAAATGAAGATTCCCCACGTGACGGCCCTACAGAGCCCTGGCCTGCAACAGGAGACCTGGGGGTGCAGCTGCTCTTGGCATCTGCATTCACTCGCTCGGTTCGTGAGCTTGAAACTCCCTTAATAAAAGTCTTCAGGTGTGGAAACAAAAGCAAACTTGTAGCATAAGTAAGGGAGATGTTGCCAGCAATGCCTTTTCCAGGCTGCCTAAAACCAGAGGCCAGACAAAATTAAGAGAATAAAAAGTGGTTATATTTGTTGAAGGACCTTCAGGTACATTTAGGGCAGACAAAGCCCCCAGGGGCTACACCCAAAATGGACAACAGGTCAGAGATTATCACACTTTTATAAGTGGGGGTTTATCTTCCAATTCCAGCTTCAGCTAATGAAGTCATTTATCCCAAGTTTGCTCTCCCCCAACTCACTTTTGTTTCCATCTCTCAGGGCCTGGGACAGTCAGGTGTCCTTGATTGCCAGGCCTGGAGAGGAATTGTTGTGTCTGAGCAAAATGGGAGAGCAGCAGCTGACACTGGATATGGAGTTTAGAGTTAGACACTAAAGAACTGAAGGATTACAAATAGATGAAAAATAGAAAAGCTAAAATCCTAAGGCATCATCAGCAGTGGCTGGTCCTTCTGTGGGTGTCTCTGGGCACCTCTCTGTTGTCACCATGAAGGCTCTGGTGGCCTCACACCCAGTGTGTGCACAGCCCCTGCCCTGCCACGGCTCAACACCCACCTGTGCACACACACAGGTTCCTGAGCAGTGCTGCTCCCTCTGAACAGAGATGGAAACTCCCCAGGAGTCACTCAGAAACGCTGGGGAAAACGCTGTCAATGGCCCGAGGCGGGCACACCTGAAGGAGGAGGGGGCAGAGCTGTCTGTGGCTAAGAGAGCTGTCACCTTGCACACCCAGGAGTGCCAGCAGTGCTCTGAGAGGGACATGGGGATTTGGGGAAGAGCCTCTGCAGCCCAGGCTCTGCCTACCCTGGGTCTGGCCTGGGTAATCAAGGCAAAGGTGTCATAAACTCCAAGAAGTCAGCACAGGGGCTCTGAATGCCTGGGATGCCTCTCAAGCTCTGTGCCACCCATCCACCCTGTGCCACCTCTCCTGCCCAGCCCAATGGCCAAGGGTCACATGGGAAGTCCTGCCACATCTCCCACAGACAGCTGTGGGGCTCTCTGTAGTCAGGGCTGGATCAAGCCAGCTCCTTTCATCCTTATTTTCCCTGCTTTTGTGCTTGCTCCAGGGATAACCCACAGACAGTGCTGGTCGTCTCCCATGGCACTCACAGGGACCCTTTGAAATGCTCCCGGATCCCTCCTGAGCACAGCAATCCCAGCAGCGAAATTCCTGCATTGTGCTATGGGGGGATTACCCACCTCAATGGCCTCTAATCCAGCGCCATCGATTCCCACAGGAGCACCGGACCGGAGCTCCCTGCTGCATGCAAATCCCGCCGGATTGTCAAGGCATCACCTCCATTACGGGACGTGGCCCTGATAGCTCGGGGGACTTTATGTCCGAGGCTCCCCGGCCCCGCAGGGCAGGGTGTGAGAACAGCGAGGGCGCTGGCACAATCCCTGCCGTGAATTAATGACGTCCTGGGTGTCCGTGGGCTCTCCCAGCTGGACATTCCAAAGCGGGATGGACACGGATCCGCGCCCGGCGATGCTCCGGGGCGGGGCCGTCCTGTGCCCTGTCCCTGCCCGTTCTGGGATGCTCTGGAGATGTGACTCGGTGGGGGCATCCGTAATCTGTGCCCCTCTCCCCGTCCCAGCGCTGTCACGCTGCTCTGCAGGGGCTGTCAGGGCTCGGGGCCGCCGCGCATCAGCGCCGTGCTTAATGGGCATGGCAGGGGCCCGGCTGTGCTGACTGACGTGTCAGACATCCGAGCTGTGTGAGACCTGGCAGCGCTGGCACCGAGCTGCGTGCCAGCCCCACCGCGGGCAGGAGCGGCTCCTCCTCCCGCTGGAACTCCTGGGCACGCCGGAGCAGCGGCTCTGAGGGGAGCTGAGCGCTCCCTCGGCTCCCCCGAGTGTGGTCCTGCTGCCGGCAGTACGCCTGTGCGGCTCAGGGGTCCCCAAAAGCCCAGAGGAGTCAAGCTGAGAGCAGGGTCGAGGCACTGGCCTTGATTCCAGCCCTGCTGCCATCAAACACCCGGGCTGAGCAAGCCTGGGCTCCGGGGCAGCCTGATTTAAACCACAGCAGCAGTTCAGGCTCTGACCTCCTCTCCCCGAGTGTCCAGAGATGCCCTCTGACACAACCCTCTGACACCTTTGCACACGATGAGGAAGCACAGCAGCCCCACAGATCCGTGTGTTCCCCTGTGGCTGTGGCTGCAAAGCTGCAGGGCTGGCCCTGCCCGGGGCTGGGTCTTTTCTGTCCCTCCTGCCTGTGCCTCACACCCCCAGGGCAGAAACCTGACAGGCACAGCAAGAGAGGGCAAAAAAAGGCAGGAGAGGGATGGGGCTGTGACAATCAGTCCCACAGGTGTCTGTGGTGGGCTGGCGGGTGGCTCCAGCTCACATCCTGCTGATTTGGGGTAGCCAAGCCTTTCCAGGGCCAAATCTAGCTCTGCCGGGAACAGTGACTCCTTAGCAAGGGGACAGCACTGACTTCTCAGCCCAGTGTTCCCTCAGGTGGAGTCCAGCCCCAATCCACCAGGGGATGGGGATTTGGGGAGATGTGCTCTCCCTCCAGACTCCTCTGCCGGCTCAGGAGCAGTGTTGGTGGTGCTGGTCCCACAGAGCTGTGGGTGTGGATGCAGGATGTCCCAGCTGGGCCATGGAGCATGGGCTCTGCTGGCTCTGTGCTCTGGGTGCCCAGGTTGGCAGAGTGACACTCTCCAGGAACACCTCCAGGCTCGGGTGAGCCCCTCTGCCAGGGAAGGACGAGCCCACGCTCACCAGCTCCCCCACGAGCTGTGTCTGCTGCCTTCCACGGCTGACACACAACCCCATCCACTCGCACTGCAAATTTATGTAAATATGGACATATTTCTCTCCATCTCTCTCGTTCCGTTACAGTCGTGTTTGCCAGTGCTCCAGTCCTCCAAGGGAGGGTTCAGGAGGGCAGTCCAGGCAGTCCCTGCCACCTTGGTCAGCAGAGTTGGGGTTGGGCAGCTGCCTACAAAGCAGCCAGAGCCCATGGATGTCCATCCAGCACCCAACCTCTGCAGCAGCACCCAATGCAAAGACACAGACACAGCCCCACCTGCAAGAGATTATGCACAACCTTTCTATTAAAAAAAACCACCCCACATGGTGAGATTCTTATTTCCAAGCATGTTCACAATCCTTGACTAATCTGTTTCTCCATTCATATTTTTTATCTCTCCATCTCTCCATCTCGCCATCCTTCCCCCCTCCCTCCAGTGCCTCACCCCGGCTCTCTCCCAGAGCCTCCCCCACGCAGTTGGGCTGTAGGGAGCCATCTGTTTGTCTGTCTCTGCAGCCATCTGGGTGTCTGCCTACAGTGTTTGCCGTGTCTCCGAAGCATATACAGCCTGCATGTATAGGTCTAGCGAGTCAGCCTCTCTAAGCTGCGTTCTGTGGGCTTCATTAACATGCAAATTAGCGCGATCTGACTGGCTCACTTAGCTGCTGCTTCTCTTAGACAGCCATGCAACAATGCAAATACTAATGAGGCTCTGGAAATGGCACTGGCTCCATAGCTAAGCGAGCCCGCGCTCGGAGCAGGCTCTGGCAGTTGCAGGCGTGCCAGCCATCCGCACACCTGCTGGAGGACTCAGGACAGAAGGGATGGGTGATGGATGGATGATTAGGGGCACCGATGCGGAAAAAGAGGCGAGAATTCCCGCTCTGGTGGAGATGCCAGCACTCCCAGCCTCAGGATCCTTGGCTCCAAGATCCCTTTGTCCTCGTTGCCACGCGCCAGTGCTCTGGACCCCAGCCACCCACGGGATCCCCCCACTGTCCCAGGTGACCCCGACCCACGCTGGGCTGGGCTGTTTCCCCACACCAACGTGCTGGGGTGGACCTTGAGCCTCTCCTGGGTGTGACAGCTCCGAGGCACCTGGGCACACACCGTGCTCCCTCACAGGGAGCTCTCCCAACTCACAGCCACCTCCCAGCATGGAGAGGACAGAGGAGCTCGGGAACAGACACTCCACAAGGCTCGGGAGCTGCTCCTGCCTCCTGGCCCCTGGTGGAGAGCCGTGCCAGCCCCTGGGCTCTCCTGCTCTGCTCCCTGCAGGCACAAAACAGGAGTCTGGGTCGCCATGGAGGAAGTTTTCTGTTACTCTTCAGCTCCATCACCTCCTCTAATGATAATTCAACCATACACCTCCTTGTAAAACATCGGGGATGATCAAACGCTGTGCAGCGAGATGAAGGCACCTCATCTTAGGAACCCGGCTTCCCTATTCCTTTTTATCCTGGAGATAAAATAAAGAACCATTTGCTCTGGCTGCCGCTGCCGTCTCCTGCCTCTCCTCACCCACACCGCTCCCCACCCCCCTGGGAGGGAGCCCCGGCTGCTGCTGCACCCCCGGCCCTTTTCATCTCCCCCTGATGCTGCCACAGGAGGAGCACAGACCAGCTCCTGCGGGCTCAGTGCAGCCCAGGGGGGCACAGAATCAGAATTTTCTGAGCTGGAAGGGACCAAAAAAGACCATCCAGTCCAGCCCCAGGCCCTGCCCAGACACCCCAACAACCCCAGCCTGGGCATCCCTGGCAGCGCTGTCCAAACGCTCCTGGAGCTCTGGCAGCCTCGGGGCCGTGCCCATTCCCTGGGGAGCCTGGGCAGTGCCCAGCACCCTCTGGGGGAAGAACCTTGCCCTGATCTCCAGCCTTCATCTCCCAACACAGTTCCAGGGATGTCCTTGTGCCCCCTGTGACACGGTGACATTCTTGTGTAGGTTCCCATGGCTGCTTCTCAGTGGCAAAGCCAAAGCAGCCACCACACACACCCTGCCCCTCCTGAGGACAGCACTCCACCCCCAGGCCTAAAGATGCTCACCAGTGCTGGGATGAGGGACAAAAACCAGTCTGGGGGCTGAGGGAGGTGGGGGATTGGGTTACCAAGGCCAGGGCAGGTGCTTTGGGGCATGGAGGTGAAGCACACACAGAAAACAAATGCTAAATGGGCAGGGTGACAAAGCACAGGCAGGAAGAGTCCTGCCTGTCCAGAGAGCACCACAGTCCATGAAAAGAGGCACGTTTTGGTGTGGGAGGGGGTCAGGTTCACTGGGGCTGGAGCTGGCCCAGCTCATCACAGGCTCTACAGCAGCCCAGGGCATTTTGGTGTCTCCATGCTGTGCTTTCAATGGCTTTTTCTCCCTCCAGAAATGGCCTCACAAGAATCCCCGTCGGGGAGGTCATCTCTGCCCTGCAGCCAGGTCTTTGAAGAAGGTGAAAATTCAAGCACAGCCCAGCAGGCAGAATTTCCTCCCGGCTTGTAGACAAGTGCCTGAGTTTAGGCAGCTTGTTTGTGGTAGAGGCAGTCAGCAGCTGGTGCTCCCTTTGTGGGAATTCCATTGGCCAGAGATGGGTTCTGTGTGCTGAGCCACCTCTGTCAACACCTCCGCTCCCACCTGTGCAGCACAGCTGGGCACAGCTGGGCACAGCTGGGCACTGGAGCCTGTTGGGTGCCAGAGCTGTTCCCTGCTGGATGCCAAGGAGGTTGTGCCAATGCAAATGCCACACGGGCCCCTGGTGACTCTTCCGCGACTTGGCATGACCAGCCCCGAGCAAATAAGATTTTTGGACAAGGGTCCTTGTTCCCTGCTCAGGGAATTCCCCGGGATATTGGCCACACACACAACGTGTGCCTGCAAATCTTGGCTGGGTGGGGAGCCCAGGATGGGGAATGGGCCCATTCATATCCCGCTCTCTATGTGAGGAATGTCTGGGATGACTTCTCTCAGCAGGAGAATCCCTGGAGAATCCCAGGAACATGGATGAATGCACTGGGGAGGAGCTATTCCCCTTCATCACTTCTCTCTGCCAGGTCCCCAGCTTGGCACTGTCCAGGCGTTCCACTCATGCATCCATGGAGGGGAGGGCTCCATCTTCCAGCCCTGGACTCTGCAAGCTCAGTGTTTCTGCTCTGGGAAATAGCATTGCTCTATTGAGGAGATGTGGAGAGCTGCTGAGGGGAATCTGTGGCAGAATAAATGCACCTGATGGAATCCCTGTGCTCCAGGGATACCCCTGTAACAGCATCCCATGCTTGGATAACAGCACCCCGTGCTCGGCTGTTTGTTCACCACCGGCCCTGGCTGCTCTCTGGTCTCTCCTGCCCCAGCCTGGCCCCAGCAGGGGGCTGGTCCCCTCACCACGAGGGGCTGATGCCCATGGAAGGGCCCGCAGTGGAAGTGGGGAGCGCCGGTTCCCCCTTTGTGCAGCTCCCCCGACCTGCAGCACCCCCAGAGTCCACCCACACCCTCTGCCCACCCCGGGTTGGAGCTGGATGGACTCTGCCCAGAGACAAAACATCCCAGGAACCTGTCAGTCATGTCCAGGCTGTAAAACACGCCAAGAGGGAGGAAAGCCAGCGACACCTTCATTTCATTCCTGCCCGTGGTGCACTGCGCGCCCGACAGCCGGAGACGGGGCAGAATAAAACACCTGCTTAATTTGACCTGTCGACTCCTCAGGGAGCAGCGCTGCCGCGAAGGTCACCTCATTAACAGGAGCGAGAGCCGCGTCCCCCACCCGGGAGAGGCTGGGTGACTCCAGCTGCTGAAGGGTGACCTTTTCTGGCGGCGAGGAGACAGGGCCTGGCACGCCTGCTCCCACCCAAATGGCAGTTTAGTTCCACAGACACTTACACGTCCTGAGCACTGGTTTTGAACTTTTCATTCTCACCAGGCTGTCAGCTCTTGAAGGCTGTAAGTGCCTGCAGTGTCTCCTGCTCGCTGGTGGGGTGAGCATGGCGCTGCTGCAGAAACGCTGCATCCTCCCCGGCAGGATCACAGAGTGTCCTGAGCTCAAGGGACCCACAGGGATCATCCAGTCCAGCCCAGGAGTGTCCCAAAAACACATGCCCAAAGTGATGAGGCCCTGCCACCACCCTGTGCCACTGAGGGATGTTTTAGTCCCCTGGGGCAGCTTCAGCCTTTACTTCCCTTTGTCTGTTCCCATTCAGCACCAGCTCCTGCCTGGAGCCTTATGGAGATGGGTGAAATTTTACTTGGAGGAGACCACAGCAGGCATCAGCGGGTCCTGGATGTTTTGGAGTTTCAATCCTAGAACACCCTGAACTCAAAGAACCCACAGGATCATGGATTCCAGCTCCTGTCCCTGCCCAGACACCCCAACAACCCCAGCCTGGGCATCCCTGGCAGCACTGTCCAAACGCTCCTGGAGCTCTGGCAGCCTCGGGGCCGTGCCCATTCCCTGGGGAGCCTGGGCAGTGCCCAGCACCCTCTGGGGGAAGAACCTTGCCCTGATCTGCAGCCTGAGCCTTCCCTGGCCCAGCTCCAGCTGTGCCCTGGCTCCTGCCCCTGTCACAGACATTCCCACCCACATGGAGGCCTGGGTGCATCTTTGACCCACCCCAGCGTGTCTGAGCAGAGCTGTGTCCCAGCTTCCAGGAAAAGCCCCTGGATGTGACCCAGAGGTGGCCCTTGGAGGGGGCAGAGTGTGCAGCACAGCCCTGCTCGTGGTGCAGAGTGAATGCGGTGCCCGCTGGGCCCCCCTGCCAGCCCTGCTGCCCATTCCTGTGGAAATCCACACTTCATGCCTGGTGTCCCCTGCTGCCTCAGAGCAGGGCTTTGGGGTTGGTTTTTTTTTTTTTTTTTTTTGCCTTTCCATGCTGTCACCGAGCTGGGGAAGGAGAACATGAACTTTTCCTGCCAGCCGTGCTCCTCCGGCAGCTCGGCAGAGCGGGCTGGACCGCAGAGCTCCCCGGAGAGCTGCCCTTCCACCCCTTCCCGGAGCAGGGAGAGAGACGTGCCCGCCTCCTCCCCTGCTCTGCCCTCCGCAGACCTTTAATTCTTTCTCCTCTGATGTTAATCTTGGAGGTGGCGCACAGGTCAAGTTTAATATGCTATCCTGGGGGAGTTTCATTTCGAGCCGGCGAGAGGGAGCCCGGCGGTTCAGGGAGGGTTTCCCGTGCGCTCCCAGAGCATCGCCAGCCTCCAAAGGCAGCAGCAGCCCGTGCTCAGCACAGGGCAGGAGAGGAATTCCCGCAGTGCTGGCTCCTGCCCAGCGCCCCTGCCAGGACCTGCGGCCTCTCCTCCAGCACATCCCCCCACAGCCACTGTGCCGTGTCCCAAGGCCACTCTCAGGTGCCACCCCTGAATCGCCCAGCTGGCCCTGCACGCCCCCAGGTCTGCGTGCACAGCGTGTGACACCACCCAAACCCCTGAGGACAACGGCAAAGGCACCGGCTGCTCCCTGTGCCTCAGTTTCCCCAGATGCAGAGTCAGACTGGGGGATATAGGGCAGTACCTATGGATGCTTCTGCAGTGAAATCTATGGGGGTGATGCCTTAGGATTTCAGCTTTTCTATTTTTCATCTATTTGTAATCCTGCAGGTCTTTAGTGTCTAACTCTAAACTCCATATCCAGTGGCAGCTGCTGCTCTCCCATTTGGGTCAGACACAACAATTCCTCTCCAGGCCTGGCAGTCAAGGACACCTGACTGTCCCAGGCCCTGAGAGATGGAAACAAAAGTGAGCTGGGGGGAGAGCAAACTTGGGGTAAATGACTTCATTAGCTGAAGCTGTAATTGGAAGATAAACCCCCAATATGCAAATGGACCAAACTTATAAAAGTGTGAAAACCTGAGACTCATCATCCATTTTTGGGTGTAGCCCCTGGGGGCTTTGTCTGCCCTAAATGTACCTGAAGACCCTTCAATCAATACAACTGCTTTTTATTCCCTTAATTTTGTCTGGCCTCTGTTTTTAGGTAGCCCCAAAAGGCATCAGGGGAGCACAGACCGCACCCCATCCCCCCCTCCGGCTCAGGGTACCTGTCTGAAGCCTTGGGGGATGTCAGGGCTTTGCTGATGGATGCAGACCCCACCCCCGTGCAGCCCCAGACCCCTCCCTGCCCACAGCCTGGGCACCCGCTGCCGTAATGGGAAAGGACAGGCAGTAAAAGGCTGTGATGGGGATCATAAATATCCATTAAAGCAGCTTTTAATCCGCCCTGTGAGCAACAGGGCTGTGGGCAAGCAGGAGGCAGGAGCCTGGCAGGCTCTGTGTGGGGGCAGGTGGCACTCAGGGCATGGGGCATCAGCCCAACGCCCCACTGAGGGCTCTCACTGCCCTTGGGGAGGGGTGTGGGTGCAGGGGCAGTGCCCAGGCTCCAGCACAGCCCTGGCACAGCTGCAGAGACCCAAGGTGATTCTGATCCATCAGGGGAAATCCACTCAGTGCCCACACGAGGAGGTGAAGCCACAGCCCCTCTGCCCCCAGCACTGCTCCAGCAAAGGGAAAAGAAGGTTCCTGCCTCCACTTGGTGCTGGGAAGCAGAGATGTGTCCCAGCCCTGGGTTCGTGAGGGGAAAATCCTACTCGTTCTCCATCCCCGCCCAAAAAAACCCTCAAGAACACCGTGTTTGTGCACTGCTGCTCATCCCCTGCTCCGTGGATCTGGCTCTTGCATCCAGCCTGTCCTGCTCCCCAGGGACAGCAGGCTCTGGGCAGCAAGGGCACCCTCTTCCCCGACTCCTGTTGACGAGTTTCTCTCCACTTCGTGTACAATGTCTTCACCTTCCTCCCTCCCAGCGCTGCCACTCACTATTTATGGCTGTACACACAGAGCAGGTCACATCTGTGTCCTTCCCCTGGCTCCAAGCACAGGACAGAGTGCCCCTGGTTGCTGCTGCCTCCACACAACCCCCTGTGCCAGAGCCAGCTGCGAGATGGCAGCTCCATCCCCTTGGAATCTGGGGGCTTCCCAACACAGACTTTCCCAAAATGCACAGATTTCAAAGGGGGGAATATTCACCCAGAAATATCAAAACGTTTCGCCGGGTTTGGATGCTGCGAAATCATTAGACAGTAAAACACTAGATAGACTAGAAATGTAGATTTGGAGTAATATGATAATATAAAAGCCCAAATGGAATGAAACCAAATGATAATGTCAAATTGAAATGTTCACCTCTCATTGGAAAAAGCCCTTTCGACGTTATTGAAACCAAATGTGAAAGTTGAAATCATTTGATTTGACACTTCTCCATAGGAAAATATCATCAGGATCGACATGTTCCCAGGAGATGCTCAGAGTTTAGAAGCTGCTCTTCTGGAAAAATGTTGCCAGACAGAAATAAGACAAAGCAAAGGAGCCGTGCTCTCCCTGTGCCCCTCTCTGAGCCGGAGGCTGGGCACGGAGGGGTGCGGGGGAGGCTGGAAAGGGACAGGGCAGGTTCTGAGTGACCCCACTCCTCACACACCTGGTCCTGGCTCTGTCCCCAGGACTGTGTCCTGCTGGTGGCCTGTGTCCCATCCCTGCAGGGCCTCACCAGGCTGGGACTTGTCTTTCTCCTGCCCCTCCTCTCCTGCACCCAGCGCTGTCACAGCCGTGCCAGGGCTCTGGAGGTGTCCAACAGCACCAAAGCTGCAGCTCCAGGAGTTCACAGCCCTTCCCCTTCCCAGCATTTTTGTGTTTTTTCAATGCCTCCTCCTGGGTGTGGCACCTGCCAGGACAGGAGGTGCTCTGAGGTGCTGGGCAGGGTGGTTTGCACCCCTCTGGTGCTTTCTGGCCCAATGTGCAGAGGGTGGGGAGGGTGCCCGAAGGACCAGCAGTATATGAGATCCCCCTTCTGCACATGCCTTGAAAACCCAGCACCTGCCTCCAGGAAATACTGCCCTTGGGGTGTGCAGAGCCTCCAGCCAGGATTAAGGTTGGAAAACCCTCCAAGATCATCAACTCCAACCTTCAGCTGAACACCCCTGTGCCCCATGAAGTGCCACATCCACTCACTCTTCGAACACTTCAGGGACAGTGGGTGACCCCATCACTGCCCTGGGCAGTGACAGTGCTTGACCACTCTCAGTGAAGAAATTTTTCTGAATATCCTATCTTCCCTGGGACAGATTGAGGCCATGCCCTCCTGTTCTGACATTCCTACCCGGGAGCAGAGCCCAACTCTCACCTGACTCCTCCTACCAGAGAGCTGCAGAGAGCAAGAAGTTCCCCTAGAAAATCCCTGCCCCAAATCTCTCTCCTAGCCTGGACAGGAATGGGTACCAGCATCCCCTGAGCTGGGTGAGCAGGATGCAGCAGGGCCAAACCTCCCTCCTGGCCCTCTCCCTCCTCCCCAGGCTGCAGAGCTCACCAGGGCTGGTGCTAATGAAGATTTCCTGCAGCGCTTGCTTAGCAGAAAATGATTGGTTACACCCGAGCTCGTAATTAAAAAAAAGAGAGCAAGTGCACTAATGGGTATTTATTTGACTGTTACCTTGTCATGTATTTATCGATGCAGATAAATTCAAAATCATTAAATGCTTTACAGGGCCTGACAATTTACAGCCCCTGTCAGTGCCCTGCCTCTGCGGCAGTGGAGCAGCTCAGCCACGGGCACGCACAGCCCTGGGCCCCCAGCCCAGCTGGGGCACTTGGAGGCAGCAGCCCAGCAGGCTGTGGCTGAGTGTGGTGTATAAAAAAGGTGCTGAGGGGATGCTGTGTCATGGTCTGTGCTCCACGGGGAGGTGTAATGACAGCCACAGGTCTCTGCTCGGGGCTGGAGGCGCAGCCGGGGTGTGATGGGCACCTTTGGAGCTGAATCCACAGCTCCCCACAGCCCCCAGCCCGGCCTCAGACATCCCTGACAGCCCCAGGCAGATGGCACTGGAGTTGTCTTGGGGACATCATAGGGCTGAAATAATTTGTCATCTCCCTGTGCAGGTGGAAACCTCCAGGCGAGCAGACACGAGCTGCTGGCACTGCTCACAGGCCAAATGTGAGCCAGAGGGTCCTCAGCAGAGGGGAACTCACCCTTTGCCTCCTTCCTCGGGGTGGGAATCCCTTTCTGTGCCTCCCCATCACAGGGCTGCTGAGGACAGCGGTGAGGAAGGAAGGATGAACATTTTTCCTGCTCTGTGACAGGCAGCAGGGCAGCCCAGAGAAGCCACAAACCTCCAGAGAGCATCTCTGTCTCTCGAGACTTATCAGGTGTGCAGGGGGAGACGGGGGCATCTCTTGACTCAGTGTTTGCATAGCAACAAGGCCCTGATTATACAGCCCCTAATTATCTTATAATTTCCATTAGTGGAGGCAGGGAGCCCCCTGCTCTTAACACACCCACAGGCAGCCTGGGCTGGGGCTGAGTGGGAGCATCCCCGTGCTCTGGGCAGTGTCACCAGAATGTCACAGAGCCCTGGAGCAGCACCTGAGCTGGCACAGCCTCCTGCCCTTCACACCAGCCACAGCAGGGACACACCTGGGCATCACAGCCTGACTGTGCCCAGTGTGTGCACACCTGTGCATGGAGCCCAGTGCACACCTGTGCATGGAGCCCAGTGCACACCTGTGCATGGAGCTGGGCATCACAGCCTGACTGTGCCCAGTGTGTGCACACCTGTGCCCACACTCCCCGTGTGTGCCTCTGTGCATGGAGCTCTCCCTGTTTCCCTTGGCATTTTTGGGGGGAAAGTTTTGCATAGAGAAGCAATGCTGAAATGTGCAGTGGGTTTTTCCCTCAGCATGGAGCAGGGTGAGTAGCAGCCACCCTGATCCAGGGCAGAGATCCAGCCCTGGTGGCACTCACCCTACCTGCTGCCAGGCCACCATCCATCCCCCTGACCCGAACCTGATCCTGGGACTGGGTCTGAACAGCATCACCTCCAGTGCAGACACTTCAGCTGCCTCTCCCACCTCTGCCCTGAGCCCAAATTCGGTGTGGCACGGCCCAGTGCTCAGACCTACAGCAGGGCCCTCTGCAGGGTGACATCGTTATCCCGGTCCCTGCCGTGTCTCCGTGCGGGAAGGGCCGGGCTGGCAGCGGCACAGAGTGAGCACAGCTGGCACTGCTGCGGGCTGGCTCCGGGCACAGCTGGGAGAAGCTGAGCACCCCCAGCTCTGCTGCCCCGCTGCCCTCGCTGTCTGCAGGCGCTGGGAGGCAGGAGCTGGGCATCCCCTGCTCCCCCTGCCAGCAGCAGAGCAGGAGGCTCTGTGTGAGGTGTTGACTGCAGGCTGAGAGCATCCCAGCCAGAACTGGGGAATGGACAAAAGGAGCCTTGACAAAGCTTAAAAATTGAATATGAAACCATGTAAAGGCACAAAGTAAACACATGAAAAAAATCCCTGGTCTAATCCACCGCTCCAGCTCACCAAGGAAAGGTGAGCTTTGGGTTCCAGGTGCTTTGGGTGCTGTGTCATTGTAGGTTGTACATCAGGCATGGCAGTGACACTTCCTAATTCCAACTTGCACCTCATCACACACGGATGTGAACCAGGGATGGGTCACTTTGGGATAAATCACTTTGGCCAGTCCATATAGGCCATGGGGTGCCTGCACCCTCCATGCTCGGCCTGGAAACGGAGTGACTCAAAACCAGGGTGTGGCCCCTGCACAGGGCAGGAGGATCTGAACCCAGCAGTGGGGATGGACGCGGCACTGCGGGGGCTCGGGGGCTCGGGGGCTTGGGGGCTCAGGGGCTCAGGGGCTCGGGGGCTCGGCACAGGCTCCCCGGAGCTGCTGGCATTGTGCTGGGAGCAGGCGGCGTGGCAGCAGGGCCCCTGCATTGTTCAGGAGAGAAAAGGCAAGAACTGGGGCTCTGTGTGTAAGTAGGTCACACGCGAGGCTGGAGACAGGCCACGGGCACAGACTATAAATGCAGGAGTGAGAAAGAGAGGGGAAAGGGGGGTTGGGGTGGCTGGGAACGGGCAGGAAGAAGAGCAGGGGAGCTCACAGACAGACAGACCATGTCCCTGCAAGCTACAGAGGTCTCTCTGCAGCACCCTCACTTTCTGCTCCACTGCCACTCTTGCAGCATGGGAGATCAAACCCTTTCCCGACCCCTTGGCCAGCACAGCCCAGTGTGGGAGCTGCTGCCTGCTGGGATCCGTGCAGGGAGCATGGCCACAGCCTGGCAGCCTCTGGCTGTTCTCACTGCTGGGAGCACAGCAGGCTTCATCCTCACGGCAGCCACAAGCCATAAAATCACACTGCGACACACGGTCACACCAGGCTGGGCCACAGCGGCTGCTCGGCCACCATGGCTCCAGGGACACGTGTCCCTCTGCCCCACGGGGGGCTGGGCAGCCCCTGTGTCCCCTGGGCAACCCCTGTGACCCCAAGACACCCCATTGTGCTGGGAGTGCCTGTAGGGGCTTCCTTCCCACCACATCCCAGCGTGGTGGGGGTCGTGAGGTGGGTAATGACCCAACCTGGGGCACCATCACTGTGTGGGACCTGGCACCTGCAAACCTCATCGGCAGCAGGGTCATGCAGAGCTCCTCTAAAGCCCCCAAGAGCAGAGTCAGAGCAATCCTCCCCTAAAGCCCCCCAAGAGCAAGGTAACAACAGTGCTCTCCTAAATCCCCAGCAGGGTCACAGCAATGCTCCCCCAAAGCCCTCTGACAGCAGGGTCACAGCAGTGCTCCCCTAATTCCCCCATACAGCATGGCCAGAGTAGTCATCCCCTAAAACCCTCCAGGAGCAGGGTCACAACAATGCTCCCCAAAGCCCCCTGACAGCAGGGCTAGAGCAGTCCTCCCCTAAAACCCCCAAGAGCAGGGTCCCAGCAGTGCCCTCCTAAAACCCCCAAGAGCAGGGTCCCAGCAGTGCTCCCCTAAAACCCCCAAGAGCAGGGTCCCAGCAGTGCTCTCCTAAAGCCCCATCGTCAGCAGTGTCACAGCAGTGCTCCCCTGCTTCCCCCTCCCCCGCAGCACCTGATGCTCCAGCACATGGTCCATCCCTGCATCCTGCAGCCTGTGGGGCTGGGAAACGCTGAGCACAGGCGGAAAATGCCTTCCCAGCCCCCGCGGTGATCAGCTGGTGCCCCCAGGCAGGAGGTGCAATTAACCTTCTCCTGACAAGAATAACTACCAATGTTATTATCGATCATAAAGTTACCCAGCCCTCTGCAAGCCCCAGCCACAGGATGGGGACTGGAAGTGGCGTGGAACGGGAACAGAGCGTGCAGGAGGGAAGGCAGAGGATTTGCAGCATCCCAGCGTGTTCCCAGTGCACGTGGAGGGGAGCAGGGACACATCTCCACAGCCTCCCACCCTCACAGCCCACACCAGCCGTGCCTGAACGGCTCCAATGTGGGCTGCAAATCCCCAGACCTGGGGATGGGCTGGGCCAGGAGGATGTGTGAGCTGAGACACGTTAAAAGGCAGCAGGAATTAGGGAATGGACAAAAGGAGCCTTGACAAAGCTTAAAAATTGAATATGAAACCATGTAAAAGCATAAAGTAAAGACATGAAAAAAATCCCTGGTCTAATCCACCGCTCCAGCTCACCAAGGAAAGGTGAGCTTTGAATTCCAGATGTTTCAGGAGCTGTGTCATTGTAGGTTGTGCATCAGGCAGTGACATTTCCTAATTCCAACCTGTACCTCATCACACATGGATGTGAATCAGGGATGGGTCACTTTGGGATACATCACACAAACCATGGGGTGCTGCACCCTCCGTGCTCTGTCTGCAAACAGAGCGACCCTAAACCAGGGTCTGGCCCCTGTCCAGGGCAGCAGACAAGATCCAGAGGGATGTGACAGGGACAGGGTGTTGTCCTTTGGCATCCAGAGTGAAACCGCTGCAAACAGCTTAATCACCATGTAATTATGCCGAAGCATTGGTCTCTCACTGAGGGACTTGTGCAGGATCTGTGGAAAAGCTTTCCTTTTTTTGTAATGGGAACCAAGAGACTGGAGATTCTCAGGGTAAAATAATATTTCTGGGCTTGGTTAGGAAAATCAGGTTTTGGCTGCTGGGAAGCCAGGCATGTTCACCATCTTCTGTCCTGACAGCTTTTGTTTGGGGTTTTTCATTTGTGAAAGGAAAGGGTTTGGCAGGGAGGGGAAGAATCTGATGGCAATGCAGGGAAAAGGAGAAAAAGAAGATTTCTTCACTAAATTTTCAGTGGAAAATAACCAGAGTTTTTTAAAATTATTATTATTTTTATTTTAAATTGCCTGCTTTGAGGGGCTGCCAAGGCCTCCCATCTGAGCCGGGTGTGCTGGGGGTTTGTCCATGGGGCCGAGGGGATGCCGTGTGCTCCCATCCCTTCCTCCCCTCGGAGCCGGGGCCGCCGGCAGCGGCTGCCAGCGTTAACCCAGATTCCAGGGGCGTCTTGCTGCTAAATTGGCAGCATGTAAGAGACGTGTCACCTGGGTGACAGGGTGTCTCTGCCTGCCGGAGTGTTTGAATACACGCCGCTGTGTGCTAAATACTCCCATCATTACGGCTGAGCTGCAGGCACCGAGTGCGGAAGTTCCCCGGGTATTTGGAGGAGGATGGAGGCTGGATGTGGAGTGCACAGGACAGGGAACATCCCTGCCTGGTCACAGTGGCCAAAGCCCTGCTGTCCCCGTCCCCAAATCCTCCTGTCCCCATCCCCAAACCCTACTGCTCCTGTCCCCATCCCCAAACTCTTCTGTCCCCATCCCCAAACTCTCCTGTCCCCATTCCCGAACCCTCCTGTCCCCATTCCCAAACCCTGCTGTTCCTGTCCCCATCCCCAAACCCTGATGTCCCTGTCCCCAAATCCTGCTGTCCCCATCCCCAAACCCTCCTGTCCCCATCCCCAAACCCTGATGTCCCTGTCCCCAAATCCTGCTGTCCCCATCCCCAAACCCTCCTGGCTGCCTTTGGCAGCTGACAGCACCTTCATGGAGTTTCAGCATCTCCCCTGGAGCACGTTCTTGCTCTCCTGACCATCTCCAAACTCCTAGGGGCTGGTGGGAGTTCTCGTCTGCTGAGGGCCAAAGCAGGGAGCAATTAATCGGCCCTTTTGTTCAGAAATAGCTGGGAAACCGCAGCCCGAGGCTGGAGTCAGAGCCGGGCCGTGCGGTCGCGGGGGTTCCCCGGGGGGACGCAGATGCCGGGCGGGAGGAGCCGGGTGTCTCGGCCGCAGATGGGGAGGGGAGCGGGGAAGCCGGGGAGACAGCCGGAGACAACCGCAAGGGTAACCTGACCCCAGGGATGGTGTTTTGGGCTGGGCTGGGGATGGAGGAGCCCCTTCCCCCCCTCCTGAGCCCCTCTGTGAGAGGGTGCTGGGACAAAGGACCGTCTGTCCCCTCCGCAGTGTGACAAGCCAGCACAGGTCCGTGTCGGCGAGCCCGAGGCTCAGGGGTGGCAGCACGGCCGGGGATTTGCAGTCTGGTGGGATCGTGCAGGTGTGGCTCCTGTAGGGCCCTCTGTGCCCACCTTCAGCAGGGACCTGGAGCTTCCTGGTGAGTGGGTGGGTGACACCAGCAGTGGCTGCTCCAGCCCCATCCTGCCTCTTCTGCAGAGAAACAGCACCCACCACTCCCAGCCCTTGGTCTCTGAGACTTATCCAAGCTGCTTTCAGGGCCCTTCCCCATCCTCCGTGCCCGAGGGTACTCGTTCATCACGCTTGGGAAGAGCTCCCTGCAGTGGATCCACCCCAGCTCCCTCCTCTCTGCCAGGCAGAGGTGGGGTCAGCCCCTGTGCCTGTCCCAGCTCCCCAGAGGACATTCCAGGCAGTGAGCTGCCAAAGGAGTTACCCACCTTGCAGGAGAGAAGAGGGACAGGGGGACAGGGGAGGGACGGGGGACAGGAGGACAGGCTGTGCCATCGCAAGGGACCAGGAGCCTCAGGCTGCAGCAGCAGCACCACCACAGAAAGGCACCTCTGTTCCCAGCAGGGACAGTCCCAGTCTCACCAGAGAGGGACAAGAGGCCACGTCCCTGTAATCACTGGTGGCTCCAGCCATTCTGTGCTGGCACTGATGAGGCACCTCCAGTCCTGGGGTCAGTCTTCGGCCCCTCATGAAAAGAAGGACATTGAGGGGCTAGAGCTTGTCCAGGGAAGGGAATGGAGCTGGGAAGGGTCTGGAGCACCAGGAGGGGCTGAGGGAGCTGGGGAAGGGGCTCAGGCTGGAGCAAAGGAGGCTCAGGGGGGACCTTGTGGCTCTGCACAGTCCCTGACAGGAGGGGGCTCAGGGGGGGTCAGGCTCTGCTCCCAGGGAACAGGGACAGGAGGAGAGGGAATGGCCTCATGTTATGTCACAGGAGGTTCAGGTTGGATATTATGGAAGTTTCTTCACTGAAAGGGTGGTCAAGGCCTGGCTCAGCTGTCCAGGGCAGTGATGAAATCACCACCCCTGGAAGTGTTCCAAAAACCAGTAGACATGGCACTGGTGATAGTGGCTGTAGTGGGATTCAGTTGAAGGTTGGATTTGGTGACCTTGGAGCTCCTTCCCAGCCTTAATGATTCTGTGAGTCTTCTGGACCTGGCAAAGATCAGCCAGGTCCTGGATCTGCTTCCTCTGCAGCTGAGCTCTGGCCTCTGCCAGCCCTGCTCCAGGCTGCAGCTGGAGGGGAGAGAGAGGCCCAGCCCGAGGCTCAGGGATGTGTATTCTGCTCATTGCTCACAAATACTAATGGCCCAGAGTTATTAATATTGCCACTGTAGTCATATCTGGGTAATTACTGCCATTAACCACCAGCAGAACTATTGAGTTCCCCTAATCAGTGCATTATAATAATTGGGACCAAGTGTTTTATAGATCCAGACGTTAATTCCTTCCTAGCACCTCTCCCTCCCCTGGAGCTGCTCCAGCATCTCCCAGCCTGAGGCTGCTCCCTGTGTCCAGCTGCTGGGGCACCCTGTGGTCAGCCCAGGATGACCCAAGCCTTGGCATGTCCCATGCTCCATCTCATGGGGAATCATGGAGGTAGGAACTTTGGGTGTCCAGGTGCATCCTGCGCAGGGTGTCCAGGCTGTGGAGGTGGAGGTGGGACTCCAAGCAGAATGTCCAGGAGAGGAGCTGGGTCCCTGCCCTGCACGTGTGGCCCAGCAGCCCCTCCCAAGTGCCTGGAGGCAGCAGGATGGACGGAACACGTCGCCTGTTCCTTCTGCTGGGACAGAAATCTGGCGTGGGGGGAGTTAATTGCACAGTCTGCTATTTACAGCCGGCTCCCCTTGCTCTGGAAAGCTCTTCCCTGCTGCAGCCATCTGGGCCTTGGAGCCCAGAGCCGCCTTGGCCCGGAGCTGGGGCTGTTTGGGGGTGACTCAATGGATGAGTGAGAGGAGCATCTTCTCCTCCATCTCCTGGAGCAGAGCTGGAGCTGCCTCCGCGTCCCGCTGCGTCACCAGGGACCCCACTCCTCCCCAGCCCTGCTTTCCCTGAGCTCCAGCAAGCCCTCGGTGTCCCCTTGGGCAGGCAGAGCCAGGCTGGCTCCAAAACCAGTCTGCCACAGCTCTTTGGGTCACATCCTGGGGACAAAGTGGGTCCCACACAGAGCCCTGGCAGGGAGAGATGAAGTTGGGGGTCAAAGCAGGTCTGCAGCCCCCCCAGGACAACTCAGCTCCCATCTACAGCAGGAGATCTGTGACTGCTTCGTGACAGGGAAAGCACAACCATGTGTCTTTTAGAGTTGGCCTGAAAGCAAAAATCCCTGGAAATTCTAATTAATAAAAGGGAGTGGGGAATTTTTAGGGTGGTGGTTACACCAAAGGTTTGGCTGTGCCCAAGCCAGTGCGTTTGCTTACAACCACAGCCATTTCTCAGAAGTCTTTTTTTTTTTTTATGTTTAGCAAAATAAAATTAAGGGGAACTTTGAAACAAAGTCATTTGGAAGAGAGGAAAAAAAATCAAAACATTTCAATCTGAATAGGCTGAAATGAAATGTTTTGATCTTTTGGGTTTTTTTTTTCCCTCCAAACAAACCATTCAGCAGAATTGACATATTCATCCAGATCCTCTTGGTGTTGTCAAATCTGAATTTTTGTTTTTATATATATTTTTTTTAAAAAAATCAAGCCCTCCCAGCTCCAGCCAGCCTGGCTGCTTAGAGTTCCTTGCAGGCAGAGATGTGTCCTCAGTGGGAGCTCCGTGGTGGCTTTGGGGGGACCCTCCTGTGTGGTTGTGAGAAATTCCTAGGGGAGAAATTCCTCCCTGTGGAGCAGAGAGAAGCGTCGGAGCACAGCCCTCACCCTCCTGCCCAGCCCACAGCGGGACCCGATGGCCAAGGGACAGCGCTGGCACAGGGAGGACACGGCCTCGTCACCCTGGGAGGGATGAGCCAGGTGAGAGCCACTCCCCTGGGCCCCCGCAGGTGAGGGAGCAGAGCGCTGCAATCAATAGTGCTAATTGCAAAGGCAATGTCTAGCAGAAATAAGATGGTTATTCTGCATCGCTGGGCACTCTTACAATCAAATTGTCCACAGACAATTAGCTGAGCAGGAGAAATAGGAATTAGATTTCTAATTGTTCTGCTGGTGAAAGGCATTTCGGAGCACTCGGAGGGCTGGAGGAGGGAGAGCTCTGCGTCTCTGCCGGGCTGCGGGAGCTGCCATCCCTGCTGTCATTCCCAGAGGGATAACGGAGCCAGGGAACGGGGGCTGCAGCTGGGAAGTACAGACGGCTCCTTGGGAGGCTCTGGCCAACGCTTCTGTTTCACGGCTGGGTTATTTATTCCTTTCATTCAGCGGGAGCGCTCCGTGCTGCTCCCCGGGCGCTGGCACCGCACACCCCTGGGCATCCCCCGGCTCCTCCCGGGCTCAGGACATCCCCACCCATCACCCACCCTCCCGAGGGACCACCTGCATCCCCCCCGCGTTCCAACAGCACCGTGTGACGAGGCAGCGGGGCAGGAGCCACCTCCTGTCCCCAGATGCCCATGCCGTGCCTCCTCGCAGCCCACGTCCCGCTGAATGGCACACTGAGCGAGGCGGGGGAGGCAGCGCTGGGGTTTCTCTGATTGTTATTAGTGCTGCTGTTGACTCATGCTGGTGGGTGTCTGCGGCTCGAGGGAGTCTCCTGGTGCCGCAGCTCCCGGGGCTGCATCGTGAGGACAATGGGAAGTCCCCCCGCCTCCGCTCCCTGGGCTGACGGGGAGCACCCGCAGCGTCCCTGCTGCCTGCGGGGTCTGGCTGGTTTGGAGAGGTGGGTTTGGACCTCAGGGCTCCTCACACCCACCCACTGTGGGGTGGCCCTCGAGCATTCTCACTCGGGGAGTGGGGACAGTGTGGCTGCAGTGCCCCAGGAGGAGAACCCTGCATGGGCTGTGACACCTGCATCAGTGCTGATGGCAGCGACCTGTCCTTGGGCAGCAAACACAGTCCCTGCGCTGGGGGAAAGGACTTTTGGAACCCACCAGTGAAAAGAGCAGGACCTGAGAGCACTCTCCCCTTCTTCCATCTCTCAGCTGAAGGAGAGACTCTCTCTTCCTTTCCCCTCCTACATCTCTCATCCCTCTGCTGACCACCACAGGACAGACCCGAGCAGTGCCAAAGGGATTTGTGGAGGGGTTTTCCCTCTGCTCTCTTATGTCCCCAAAGCCTGTCAGAGGGTGCTGGGCTCAGAGCACCCTGACCCTGCCAGGGGACAGGGCTGGCTGTGACCTCCGTGGGACATCCCACAGGGTTCTTCTCTCCTGACCCTGCTGGTGCTTTGGCATGCAGCATCCTCACTCTCCCACAGGATGCAGAGCCACCAGCATCCCTTTCCCTCCAGCAGCAAAGGTAGGGACAGTGAAGGGGTTTTGTGGACCCAGATCAGTCACCTGCAGACAGAGGCCACCCCAGTCCCTTCTGCTGCACCACTGAACAGCCACTGTCCCAGGTGAAGACCCACAGCAGCAAACCCCTGGCAGGCAGGATTAGTGCCCAGGGCACCTCCTGCTGCCCGTGCCCCTCTGAGCACAGCTGGGCCCTGCTGCAGCCTGGAGCTGCACGCTTCCACCTGAGCCACCAAACCACGGGGAAAATGGAATTAAAGTCACCTCAGAGAGCATGTGGTGCTGATCAGCACGTTCACACCATCCATTGGAGTGGGCACTGTGGCTCTCTCCTGTCAGAGGCGGGATGTGCTCTGTCCTCCGGGAGCAGCCATGGACACACTGGAGTCCCCCCATGGATGGAGGGGTCCATGGGCAGCAGGGCTGTCACAGCAGAGCTGGGGACAAGCTCATACTCCCAAAAGGATCAGCCCCAGGTGATGCTGCTGCTGTGGGAGTACAGCCAAATATCCAAATACAGCCCCACACGATTATTCTCATGCACACACACACACACACATATATATACATATCCCCTTTGCCTTTGAGTCACCAGTGTTGAAACTTCCCCTGCCAAGAGTCTTCTGAGAAATATCCTCCTCCCCCTCCCTGTTCTTCCTCTCTCCTTCTCTCTGTAGCATTCGGGCTAATTTTATCTTCTGTCTTTCATCTGCCTGTGTATCTACCACTCCTGACAAAAAAGAGATTTTCACAGATTTTACTAGTGCTCACCAGCTCTAAAAGCTTTCATCTCCCTCTGACGATGAGTGCGTGTCATCTGCTCGCTCCAAATTACAGCAGAGGCCTTCACACTCAATCGGAGCATTTTCTGCCTAATTTCCCAGGCTGCAAGATTAAGTGTGGGCTCCAGGCTTGCCTGGCGTGATCCTCAGAGCCCCCCCAGCCCAGAGCTCCCAGGGCTGGCCCGGGGGAAGCCCAGAGCACAGCCTGCCCTGCCTGCAGCCCTGCGCATCTCCAGGCAGTCGTGCAGCAGTGGTGGCCCCAGCAGGCAGCCCCGAGCCCGGGGATGTGATGGCTGAGCAGGTGGCACAGAGCCCGGAGCTCTGCCCGGCCAAGCCAGGGTGTGAGAGCAGCTCTGAGGCTCAGGGAGCCCCTCAGCACCAAACCCACGCTGGCAGGCACTGGTGCAAGCCCAGAAGGCAACCACAGGGTTTCTGTGTGATGCCCAGGCTGGCTGCAGCAGCAGGTGAGGGTTCAGCTCCCTGTCATCACCACCACAGTGCTCCCCAGGCTGCTGATGTTCTCTCTGGCTGCTTTGCTGCCACATCTCAGCTCTGGCTGCTGTCTGTGCGCTGTCCTCACCAGGAACAGCTGTCACACTCTGCCCTGGGTGGGCTGTCCTTGGGACACAGCCCCCGGGCACCCCTGAGCACCACGGCGGAGGCAAAATGTGTCCCTTGAAAATAGTGCTGTATTTAAACGAGGCAAAAGAGCCAGCACAGGGATCACAGAATAGAAACCCAGAATGGCCTGGGTTGTAAGAGACCTTAAAAATCATCTCATTCCTCACCCTGTTATGGGCAGGGACACCTATCCCAGTCTGCACCAAGCCCCATCCAACCTGGCCTTGGGCACTTCCAGGGATCCAGGGCCACCACAGCTTCTCTGGGCACCCTGTGCCAGGGCCTCCCCACCATCTCTGTAAAGAATTTCCTCCCAATACCCATTCTAAGCCTTCTGTCTTTCAGTTTGATGCCACTCCCTGTGTCCTGTCACTCCAGGCCCTTGTAAATTGCCTCTCTCCATCTTTCTTGTCCCTTCAGGCACTGGAAGGCCACAATTAGGTCATTACAAAGTCTTCTCTTCCCCAGGCTGAACAATCCCAGCTCTGCCAGCCTTTCCTCACAGCAGAGCTGCTCCATTGCCACAATCATCTCCATGCCCCCCTCTGGATGGGCCCCAGCAGCTCCAGGTCCCTCCTGAGCAGGGCCCCAGGGCTGGGGCAGCTCTGCAGGTGAGGTCTCACCTGAGCAGGGCAGAGAGGTAGAACTCCCCCGCCCCTGCTGCCCACGCTGGGGGCTCAGCCCAGGGCAGGGGGGTTTGGGGTCCCAGCACACACAGCCAGGGCAGGGCCAGCTCTCACCCCCCAGCACCCCAGGGATGCTGCACTTGCTCATCCTCAACCTGGACTGATCCCAGGAGTTGGATGTCAGGTAACGTGGCCAGGGAACTCCAGCCCCAGGACAGCCCAGCCTCCTGACCACACTAACCACACTGACCACACTGACCCCCCGACCACACTGACCACACTGACCCCCCTGACCACACTGACCCCCTGACCACACTGACCCCCCGACCACACTGACCACACTGACCCCCCGACCACACTGACCACACTGACCCCCTGACCACACTGACCACGCTGACCCCCTGACCACACTGACCCCCCTGACCACACTGACCACGCTGACCCCCTGACCACACTGACCCCCCGACCACACTGACCACACTGACCCCCCGACCACACTGACCACACTGACCCGGCGGTGAGCCACACCTGACACGCTGACCCCTGACCACACTGATCCTCCTGACCACACTGACCACGCTTAGTAGCCCCTGACCCAACTGACCCCTCGACCACACTGACCACACGACCCCCCTGACACACCTGACCACACTGACCACACTGACCACACTGACCCCCCTGACCACACTGGACACCACTGACCACACGGGACCCTGACCACACTGACACACTGCGACCCCCCTGACCACAGGTGACCACACGACCACACTGCCCCCCTGACCACATCTCGACCGACACTGACCCCACCTGGACCACACTGACCGACACTGACCCCCTGTGATCCACCACTGTATCACACCTGACCATCCTGACACATGGTCTGACCACACTGACCCACCTGATCCCACACTGTAAATGCTGACCACACTTTGCACCATCATTTGGAACCCCCTACACCACACTGACCATGCTGACCACACTGACACACTGACCCCCTGACCACACTGACCATGCCTGACCACACTGACCACACTGACCACACTGACCCCCGACCAACCTAGACCACACTGACCATACTGACCACACTGACCATGCTGACCCCTGACCACACTGACCCCCCTGACCACATTGACCACACTGGACTGACCACCCCCTGCAATTCCCCACCCAGCACCCTGCCCCAGGGAAGAGCTGCTCTTATCCCATCCCTTCAGGAATTCCAGTCCCACCCACTCCTAGAGCACACACCCGAGGCTGCAGGACTGCCGAGGGCACACACCTGCTGCAGACCGAGGACTCCCAGGTAAGGGACCCCCTCCCACCATGACCGGGGGGCTGTGGGGAGCCAGCAGCTCCTCCCTCGGCTCCCTGACAGGCAGAGCACGAGCTGAGATGCAGTGAGGAGCAGACGGCATGATTAGCTCTGCTCAAAAAGGTCAAAACACTTATCAGACATGAACGGCAAAGCTAAAAATACACTCAGCACCTCCCCGGCAATTCTCTCCCGGGAAGTGACAGCCTTGGCTTGGTGGGAAAGGGGGAGACTGGATCAGCAACTGTGGGGGGTCTTCCCATTTCTGTCACCCCTCTGTGTAACCAGGAAGGCCTGAGTGACACCACCAGAGGCATCAGAGATGCTCTGGGATGGGTGGGATAAGGCAGGAGGGGGCTGATGCTGCAGCTTGGAAAGCCAGGTTGGAAGTCAAAGTGTGCAGGAGGTGAGCAGGGAAACTGCTCCAGAGCAGAAACATCAGGGACCAGCAGGAGAGAGGGAAGAACAAGGAGGAAACAGGATGCCCTGGATGATATAGGTGGGGAGCTGGAGACACAAGACATGGTCCCTCAGCAAAGAGCTGGTGTGACTGTCCCTCTGGCCCCACTATTCTGGCTCCAGGGACCCTCACTGCAGCCATTCCAGGGTGTGCAGGCACAGGACATTGTCCCTCAGCTCTCCTGGTCACACCCAGCCAGCCCCAGGGTGTGCAGGCAGAGGACATTGTCCCTCCCTGGTCACACTCAGATACACCCCATGACTCTGTGACTGGGAGGAACCACACAGCACACGCTCCTCAGACACTGCAGTGCCACTAACAGAATCACAGAATCACAGAATCACAGAATCACAGGATAATAAAGGTTGAAAAAGACCTCCAAGATCATCAAGTCCAACCTTCAACCAAATACCCTATGACCACACATTGTGAAGTGCCACATCTCCTTGTGTTTTGAACACCTCCAGAACTGCAGAGTAGCCCATCACCTCCTGGGGACAAAGCTCCTGGAGAAGAAGAGGTGACTTTCAGCACTAGGACCTCCTCAGCTCCCTTGGCACAGGCAGCAGCCTCATATCTGTGTTGTGGTGCTTTCCATGGTGCAGCAAATCCATCAGCTCGCACCTTACCCCTGTCCTGCCTCTGCCGTGCTCAAAGCTGTGATGGGCAGGAATTTCTCAGTGGTGCTGCAGTGGTCCTGTGTTTTGCTTGAGACAGGAGCGTGTTTGTTCCCATCTCCCTGTGCTCCCGCTGTGCCTCTTTGAGCACAGCTCTTTCCAGCTCAGCTCCTCCCTCAGCCCAGCACCACAGCTGGGAAGAGCTCCAGGAACAAATGGCTCCTCTGTGACCCTGGAACACCTCGGCCTCCCAGTGCCAGCAAAGGATGTGCAACCTCCTGGCCTCACAGGAAAAACTCAGTTGTGCCTCTGACATCTCATATTTAAGGGGTTTTTTATGAGGCCAGGTTGGGGCTTGGAGCAACCTGGGATAGGGGAAGATGTCCCTGCCCATGGCAGGAGGTGGAATGAGATGAGCTGTAAGATCCCTTCCAACCCAAACCCTCCCGGGATTGCTGGCAGAGGCTGAGAAGAGCTGGTGTGGGCTGAGGCCAGAGGGCTGTGGGGCCAGCCTGGGCTGGCACGCCACTCCCTGGGGGCTGTGGTGACAGCAGCCGAGCCTGAGAGCCGAGGCCATCCCCCACAGCAATTCCCGTGGTGGAGATGCCTTGGGTGGGACCAAGGCACAGGGCACTGGTACTTCCCAACCAGCAATTCCCAGCCTGGAGTGTGGGAATGCAGTGTGGGAAAGCTGTGGGACACTGGTGTGACACCAGGGACAGGAACCCAGTGTGGCAAAGCTGTGGGACACTGGTGTGACACCGGGGACAGGGACCTAGCTGGGATGTGAGCAGCCTCCCTGCCTGAACCGGGGCTGCACCCGCACAGTCCGCGGTGACAGTGAGGAGAAATGACGGTGCCAATTTACAGCGGGGCTCCTGAGCGCTGTCACTGCCAATCGCTGTCACCGCAGCGCCTGCGAGGCCTCACCTGGGCGATGGTTTAGAACACCTGGGCTCCCGCCTCATTAGGAGCTGTTACCGTCATTATCGCGGCGTTCAGCCTCTCCTGCCGCCCGTGCTGGCCTCTGCAGGGATCGGGTGCTGGAGGAGACAAACTGAGTGCTCTAGGGTCTTGAGCCACCGCAGGATTTCCTGCGGTGATCAGGTGTCCGAGATGTCCCCAACAGCCCCTTGCGGTCCTGGGCTGCAACACAGTGAAACGGGGCCAGCTGCCCCATCCTGGCCAGTGCTTGCCCTGCTCTGCTCCCCCCTGGCACCCAGAGCTCCCATTCCAGCCTGGCTGTGACTCGTGGAGCTCTGTGCAGCTGCCTCCACATCCCACTGCCATGAGGCCACCTCGTGTCCCCGTGAGCACAGCCAGGGCTGGCCGTGTCCCTGCCACGCTGTCCTGTCCCCACGCAGCCCTGCAGCTGGAGCGTGGCCAGCGCTGCTCCCTGCTCCATCCAGGGCTGCCATCTCCCAGGAGCTGTGGGTTATACCCACATGGGGGCTGGGGAAGGCACTTCCCGGGGAGGAGAAGCCTATCCCCAAGCCCTGCTGTCCCCAGGGGCTGATTCCTGCATCCTTGTGCCCTGCATGGATCCTGTTCCCTCCCACATCCCCTCTCTCGCTGTGCCCTGGCTGTTCAGGGGACACAAGGACCCTCTGTGTCCTCCCTCTGCTCGTCTCCAGGGAGAAAAGCAGGAGGGAAGAGGTACTTACTGCTTCACCTCCGCTTTACCCTTCCTTTAGGCAAGGGCTTTTAATTTCCTTTTAGGGCCGGAGCAGCAATCACTAAATGATGTCAGATCCCTCCGTGCGAAGCTGGAGGATCCCCAGCCTCTGGCTAAGCCCTGCTTGAGCGACAGCGCGGTACCTGCAGGTCAGAGACCTCGCCGGTGCTGCTGACAGCTCTGCTAAAAGCTCTTTGTTCCTCAACCCCTGAGGCCCTGCTAAGTGGCGAACGGCACGGAGAGCATCTGCGGAGCCACGGGCAGGGACTCCTGGCTCAGGGATGCTCTCCGGGCTGCTTCCCTGCTCCTCTCAGCAGCCACGGGCCGCGGGCAGCACCTGGGCTCGCCCTGCCTGCCTGGAGGAGGTGGGCTCATGCACAAGCCCAATCCCCCGGGAGCGATGCTTTCCGTGGATGTACATCCAGAGGGGACACGGGACAGTGCTGTCACTCCTCGCTGCCACCCCTCGCTGACCTGGGCTCCCCTCAGCTCCCCCATCAGCTCCGTGCCGAGGGTGCAGCCAGACCTGTTGATTCCGTACGGAAGGGAGCTCCAGTTGCTCTCCATTATCACCCCTGGAGAGCAGATGTGCTCAGCCACCGAGCCAGGGCTCCTTTGGTGGGCGCCTACACCTTTAAATCAGGGAGAAAAAAAAAAATAAAATAAATCCTTCGCCTAGAGGGCAGTGGAACAATTTTGACTTTAAAAAGAGAGCGAGACAGAGAGAGCGAAGTGAGCGTTAACAACTCCTGATCCAGTCCCTGGGCATTCATTAATGTTTCATGGCGCTTTCAATTATTGCCTCCTCTGCCACTGCCGTCATCTGTCTCTTCAAATCGACGGTATAATAACCACTCAAGCAGAAATCCACTCTGCTGTCTGCCCGCCACTCCCCTCCCAGCCTCCGCAGCTCCCTCTCTCCCAGCTTTTCATCTGAGCCTCGCTCAGCTCTCGCTGGAAATGCCCGTTCCCCTTCCCCGCTGCTTGGGGACAGTGCTGGGGGGGACAGGGGGATGTGCAGGACCCTCCTGTTCGGGGTCAGGCCTTTATCCCCCCCACACTGAGGGGTTCCGCAGCTGGTTTGGGGTCATGCTGTGGGGCACAGGGTGGTGTGACACTCCAAACTCAGGCACTGAGCCCTAGAGTCTGTATGCACCCCTAACCCTAAATGCACCCCACCCACAGCACATCCACCCCCAGCCCCCAGGGCCGTGTTCTTGGCCACCCCCCACTGCCAGCAGCGTGTGTCCCACACACCCACCCACACACCCACACCCCCAAACCCTCCGCACCCACCCACACCGAGCCCTGCTCGCACAGGCAGCACGGGCACGGCTCTGTCCGCACAGCCCCGGGCTCCACACACCCACAGATCCGGCTCAAATCCCTCCCTGCCCCGCAGGGTGTCCCTGCATTGCACCTGAGCTCTTCCAGCACATGGGAGAGCCCCAGGGCAAATGTGGTGTCCAACAGTTCCTGGGTGTCCTCAGTCCGGGAGGGGCAGGGATGGAGCAGGGCTGGAGGAGGCTGGAATCTCTGAAGCAAAGTCTGTCCATGCATTTCCCTGCAGGATGTCCTGGCTTGGGCAGGGGAGGCCTCAGAGGGTGGAGAGGGGTGAGAAGCAGCTGGAGCACTCACAGTTCACCTGGCCAGCAGTGAAACCAGAGCTCAGCTCAGCCCTTCCGTGCCTGGATGGAGTCACAGAACCACTGAATGGTTTGGGTTCAGAGGGACCTTAAGGATCATCTCATTTCAACCCCTCTGCCATGGACAGGGACACCTTCCACTATCCCAGGTGGCTCCAAGCCCTGTCCAACACTTGGACACTTCCAGGGATCCAGGGGCAGCCACAGCTTCTCTGGGCACCCTATGCCAGGGCCTCCCCACCCTCACAGGGAACAATTCCTTCCCCAGATCCAAACAAAACGTACACTCTGTCAGTTTAAAGCCATCCCCAATACTCTCAGATCTGCCAGCACCAAGGCTGAAAACCTCCCACAAGTCCCATAAATCTGACATTTTCCCTGCCCAGTCCTTGGGCCTCACAAACTCAGTGTCCCTGCACTCAGCACCTCAGAGCGGAGGAGCCAGAGCTTCCACCCAGGACAGGGATCCATGCAGGACCAAAAATGGGTTCCCAGCTGCTCTGCCCAGCATCCCCCAGCCTGTCCAGACACATCCTGGCCATCTGGGATGGGAGGAAAAGCTCACGGATTCCACCACAGGCTGTGATGGACCCAAACCAGCCCATTTCGAAGTCAGTGCTCCTACTCAGGAGGACAAAAGCATTTTGCTCAAAGTCACATCCTTCAATCCCACCCCTGCATTCACACCTCACGGAGGTGTTGGGACTCTGCACTTTTGAACACTTATTATTTTCTCAGAATGGAAATAGTGTTGAAATGTCAAAATTTCCAGTGGGACATTCCCTATTTAACTCTCCTCCCTAGGCTGGGATTTACTGCTGACAACTGAATCCCCCACATCTTGCTGCTGTTACCAGAAAGCTCTTCTTGCACACCCTGCTCTGGTGCCGAGGATGCTCAGAGATGGACCAGGGCCACCTGCAGATCTGGTGGCAGCGGGGCACACAGGGTCTGGGCAGTGTGAGGACAGAGCAGGGCTCCACACTGGTTTTGGCCATCTCAGTGGCCAGGCTGTGCTGCTGTTCCCCCCAGGACAGGAGTGCCCAGCCAGCTCCCAGTCCCTCACTGGGCTCCTGCCACCTGCACTCCCAGCTGCTCCCAGCTGCTCCCAGCAGCTCCAGCTCTGCCTGCTGCAAGAATTCTGCTCCTCTCCAGCCCTGGCTGCTCCTCCCTTCCTCCCCCTTACCCCATCGGGCCAGTTTTCACTTTGAACCTTGCTTCTCCCTTTCCTGGAACTCTCCTGGCTGGAGCAGGGCTGGGAGGAGGCGAGCGGGGACTTGGCCCCGGGCAGTGGCTGGACTCGCTGCGAGGTGCTGGGATGCTCAGGAATGCCCCAGCAGGAGTTCTGCTCTCTCCTTTCTTTCCCTGGCTCTTGTAAAGATATTTCAGAGTCCCTCAGATGGGAGCCAGATGTGCTGCAGATGTTTGTGCTTCGCAGAGCACTGAGCACCCTGAACGCTGCGCGGGTGTTTTGGTGACAGCAGCCCCAGCCCCTGGTCATGACATTGTCATTGTCTCCTCCCACAGCTCGAGCGTGCCCAGGCACCATCCAGCCTGGCTTTGGACACTGCCAGGGATCCAGGGGCAGCCACAGCAAATCTGGGCACCCTGTGCCAGCCCCTCCCCACCCTCACAGAGAAGAATTCCTCCCCAATATCCCACCAAATTCTACTCTCCATCAGCTTAAAGACCATTTCCCCTTGTCCCCAGTCCCTCCATGCCTTGTCCCCAGTCCCTCTGCAGCTCTCCTGGAGCCCCTTCAGGCCCTGCAAGGGGCTCTGAGCTCTCCCTGGAGCCTTCTCCTCTCCAGGGGAGCACCCCCAGCTCTCCCAGCCTGGCTCCAGAGCAGAAGGGCTCCAGCCCTGGGATTAACTCACAGCCCCACAGGTCCGTGTCTTTTGGCAGAGTCCTTCACCCAGCAGGGCTGCCAAGCACCATCCCCGCAGAGCCAGGTGGGAGCTGTGCCTCCCTGTCCCCTGTGGGACCCAGGGCTGAGCCCACTCGTGTTCTCCACACACTCCCACCATCAGTGTGATCCCTCAGAACCAGAGCAGGCCCAAATTCCCTGTCAGCGATCCCCCTGCAATGTCCAGCCCATTCCATGGAGCAATCGGCCGCACACCCTGTGCTTCATCACTCACCCTCTCTGAGCAGCCCCCAGCCCTCCCTCCCTCCCCTCACACCTGCACACAAGGTGTGCATCACCCCACATTTCCCTCATGGGCCTTCCTGCATGCCCTGGGAGGGGATCCAGGAGAGTGCAGCCTGCCCAGAACACACCCCAGCCCCATCCCAGCACTCCCAGCACTCTGGGATGGGGTGTCCAGCCCTGGGCTCCCCCAGGGTGCTGACGGTTGAAGAGAGGCATGAACAGAATTTTTTGTCCCCAGCACAATGGGGACTGTGGGTGGCAGGTGCCAGGGGCTGTCTCCTGGCTGGCCCCGTGGTGTCACAGGAGGAAGGGCTCAGTGCCCCACAGCCACACTCAGCACCAGCCTCCTTGTCCAGTTTTCCTTTGCCATCTCTGGCCTCGTGCTGCTGCTCACAGCTCACTGTGCAGCACAGATCCCATCGAGGCCGGGTGACATTTGTGAGCAGGCGGTGGGGACAGCGGGGACAGCGGTGTGGAGGGAGCCCAGCACTGCCAGTGATGCCAAAGCTCCAATGACCCACAGCAGAGCTCCTGATCCAGCTCCTTGGAGGTGACAAGCCAGGAGCTTGCTTGGAGGCCCAGGCTGAGATCCCAGCATGGGGCTGTGCGTGGGGGGCTGGCACTGCCTCTCCCCCTCCTCCACTTCCCCCTCCCCACTCACACACTCCCCCTCTTTCTCCTAATCCCCACAAATGCTAAGATATTTAAATGTGGTATTTTCAAATCTAATCAGCGTTCCAAAGCTGTGCCGCCGCCACTCAAATTTAATTTGATCCATTTACCAACTTTGTGGTGCATCTAATCAAAGAGAGGGAACAATTAGGATAATGTCAGGGGTCACCTCACAGCTCCTGCTCAGCCACGGGAGGTGGCACAGCGAGGCCAGCCCTGGGGGACAAAAGCAGGAGCCAGGGGACTCTGGAGCCCGGGGTGGAGGTGTCCAGGGTCTGGCACATCCCAGTGTGACTCGGGGAGCAGCCTGGCCAGGATGATGGGCTGTGCTTCACTTCAGAGCCAGCAGGACATGGACAGCCCAGGCCAATCTCGTGTGAGGGTCCAACCAGCTCTTGTCCCGTGTCCCCATGGCTGTCCCATGATGTGCTTGGCCAAGCACTGCTGGTGCTGCTCTTACAGCTCAGTGCACAGTAATCGGGATAATCCGAGTTCTGTTCCTCTCCCACATCCTCATGTGGGCTCTGGATGGGGCTGGGAGAGGCTCAGGGAGAGCCAAAACTCAGCCAAGCTCTTCCCTACCTTAACCAAAGCTGCACATCGTGACCCCTCCAGGTCAGACTGGTGTTTGCCAGCTCACGTTGGGCAAACCAGGCTGAGGGAGAAGGCCCTGGCAGGGGCTCGGTGCAGGCAGGGCTGACAAACCAGGACTGTGGGGCAGGGTCAGTCCCGATCTCAGGGCTGGAGATCAGGGAGTGCCAGGACACCAGGGCAGAGCAAGCAGCCCCATGGGGCTGGGGACCTTTCTCCTGCCTTACTGGGGGTCATGGCTCTAAAACAGAACCTCTACACCCTAAAATTAGAGAATCCCAGAATGGATTGGGTTGAAAGGGACCTTAAAGATCATCCATTTCCAACCCCCCTGCCACAGGAAGGGACACTTTCCCTGGAAGGTGGAAGAACCATGATGTGTCTGACCTCACATTCTCTCTGTGCTCTTCATTTGTGTCAGGAAATGAAGGAGATGACAATAAAGTGTAAAGACACATTTTGTAGCCCCAACACAAGCAGAGCAAAGATCCCTCTTCCTCCACACCCCTGAGCACACACCATGCCTTGCCCTGCTCCTGGAGCCTCAGCCCTCCCCTCAGCCAGAGATCTTCCCCTGTGTGTGTTTGTTGGGTTTGACTTCATTTGCTCCACACTCCCCAAACCCTGGGCTCGCTGCAGGCTCTCTGTGGGGTGGGGACCAGGTCTGCTGGGGACTGTGAGGGGACAGAGTCAGGACAGCAGCACCAGCAGCTGCAGCACTCAGGCAGGGACAGAAAAGAAGGAATTCACAAGCTCTGGGGAGATGATTCGTTTCTGGTTTTAACATCTTCTTTGAAAGATGGAGAGAAGAAGTGACTGCAGCTCCTCCCGAGGGGCAGCTCCGAACTCTGCTCTGGGACAGGGACAGGAGCCAGGGAAGGGCTGGAGCTGGGCCAGGGCAGGCTCAGGCTGCAGATCAGGGCAAGGTTCTTCCCCCAGAGGGTGCTGGGCACTGCCCAGGCTCCCCAGGGAATGGGCACGGCCCCGAGGCTGCCAGAGCTGCAGGAGCGTTTGGACAGCGCTGCCAGGGATGCCCAGGCTGGGGTTGTTGGGGTGTCTGGGCTGCACTGGATGATCCCTGTGGGTCCCTCAAGGTGTTCTCTAATCTCAAGTGAAGGACAGGCAGCTGTGGTGACAGGTGGCACTGGGGTGGCACTGCTGTCCTCTCATCCCTGCCACAGCCCAGAGGGACCCACACTGGAGGGGGAGCAGCTGAAGAGACATCAGGAGGGGTTTGGGCCCTTCTGGGGTGCAGGTGGGTCATCCCAAGGTTTGGCCCCACAGTCCTGGGCAACACCAGCACCTCCCAGCAGAAGGGCATCACCCTGCTGCAGCGTTGGGGAAATCCCTGCTCCGAGCTGGGGTGGAGGTCTGGGGGCATCAGGTGTTAAACTTGAAATGGACTGAATTGGAAAATAAGCTCTTTTCCCACGGAATTCCTAACCCAAACTTTAACTACTGTAGCAGAAAAGCCTCAATCCCTCAAAACCACAAGAGGAAGAAAATAAAAGAGCAAATACAAGAAGAAAGGCTGGGAAAAGCTGGGGCAGAAAACAAACCAAACCTACAGAAAATGGAAATAAAACCCACCCAACTTTGTTTGCTACAACAATACACATTTTTTCAGGATTTTTATTTTCCACAGAAAAAAACTCTGCCACTCCAGAAGCAGCCCCAGCACCTTGATGCTCATTCCTAGCACCCCTTCCCCAAGCCACTGCCACCCACGGAGGCTGGGAGAAGGTGACATGGGCTGGCAGCACAGGGACCCTCTAGCTTGTGTGGGAATCCTCTTCTCGCCATCTCCCATCCCCTCTCCCTGCTGCTTTTCCCATGTGTCACTCTCCATCATTCCCTTCCCTCTCCATCATCCTCTTCCTTCTTTATCATCCCATTCCTTCTTCATCTTCCCTTTCCCTCTCCATCATCCCCTTCCCTCTCCATCATTCAATTCCCTCTCCATCATCCCTTACTCTCTCCACCCTCTCTTTTTCTATTCATCATCCCATTCCCTCTCCACCATCTCCTTCCTTTTCCATCATCCATTTCCATCTCCATCATCACTTTCCCTATCTGTCATCCCATTCCCTCTTCATCATCCCATTCCCTCTTCATCATCCCATTCCCTCTTTATCATTCCCTTCCCTCTCCATCACCCAATTTCCTTTCCATCATCCCATTCCTTCTTTAACATCCCATTCCCTCTTCATTTTCTCTTTTCCTCTCCATCATCCCATTCCCTACCCATCACCCCTTCCTCTCTCCATCCTCTCTTTCCCTCTCCATCATCCCATTCCCTCTCCACCATCTCCTTCCTTTTCCATCATCCATTTCCCTCTCCATCATCACTTTCCCCATCCATCACCCCATTCCCACTCCACCATCCCTTCCTCCCTCTCCTCTCCCTGGGTGCCTCCTCCCCTCCTGGAGCACCTCCTGCTGCCAGCCCAGCTCCTCCTCAGCCGGGAGGAGCCGGGAGAGGCCGGGAGGGGCCGGGAGAGGCCGGGAGGGGCCGGGAGGGGCCGGGGCGTGGCGGGAGCCGGGGACACGGAGACACGGGGACAGCAGGAAGGGCAGCACAGAGGCGATGCCGGGGGGGCGAGGAGCAGAGCAGGAGTTTCAAAGCTGCCCTCCTGTTTGCTTGCAAGGAGTTAAGTCTGTGATGTGTTGCGTGAGCTCTGATGAGAAGCTGCCTGACATGCAGAGCTGCAATAATGAAACGTAATACACATTAATAGGACCTCCCTCTGCGTGATTGCTTCTGCTCCACTGGCCCCATTGAAGATTTCACTTTTCTTTTAACAGTCAGAATAACAGAATGTGACATTAAGTCTTTTACATGCAGCAATTTATTTTAAAATATTGGGGCACTCAAAACAGTATCCAGAATGTTAAATAAGATATGCATGAGATGGAAATCAGAGCAGCACCGCAGTGAGGAGACAGGAGTCAGGCAGAGCCTCTCGCAGGCTAAGGCAGCTCCACTTTTTTTTTCTTAATTGCTGTTTAAGGCACAAATAAATGGCCAAGTTGGAGAGAGCTCTGCAGTGCAGAGCATCTGATCCTCTGAGCTCACAGGTCCATGTGGGGAACCAACAGCCAGTGCTGCCACCTGTGCCAAGGTCAGGGGGATGACACAAAAACCCTTCTGCCATCCCAGGCCAATGACCCAGCACCAAACCTGCCCCAGGTCAAGAAGAGCTTGGAGAACACTCTCATGCACATGGTGGCACCAGAGAATCAGAGGATCATGGAATCATGAGATGGGTTGGGTTCATCCCACCCCTGCCATGGGGACATGCACGGACACCTCCCACTGTCCCAGGCTGCTCCCAGCCCCAATGTCCAGCCTGGCCTTGGCCACTGCCAGGGATCCAGGGGCAGCCACAGCAAATCCGGCAATTCCATCCCAGCCCCTCCCCAGCCTCCCAGGGAACAATTCCTTCCCAATCTCCCATCCATCCCTGCCCTCTGGCAGTGGAAGCCATTCCCCCTTGTTCTGTCACTCCATGCCTTGTCCAAAGTCTCTCTCCACCGTTCTTGTAGCTCCTTCAGGCACTGGAAGGCTGCAGTTATGTCATCTGAGCCTCCTCCAGGCTGAACAATCCCAGCTCTCCCAGCCTTTCCTCCCAGCAGAGCTGCTCCATCCCTCTAATCCCCTTGGTGCCTCCTCTGGGCTCTCTCCAGCAGCTCCAGGTCCTTCCTGTGCAGGGCCCCAGGGCTGGGGCAGCTCTGCAGGGCTGGGGTGGCTCTGCAGGTCTCACCTGAGCACAGGGGCAGAATCCCTCCTTTCCTGCTGCCCACGCTGTGGGATGAGCACAGAGCTGGAGCCTGGGTGTGACCCTTCTCGCTGCAATCAGACAGGTGGAGGAGGCACTGATGTCACAGTGTCACAGTTCTGCCCTTGCACAGACCCACAGCCTCTACAGGCTCTGTCTTTGGACCTCTCAATGTCCCTCATTTCCATACAAAGTGGCTGCCCCCCCAATGTTTGACTACAACCTCATCTCTGCTTCTCCCAAAAGTACAAACTGGCATTTGAAACCCTCCATGGCAGAGGAGGAGATCAAAACCACCTCACAGACAATGCATGGCCTTGCACCTCTCTCCTCCTCGGAGCAGGGACATGATGATGTCAGAGGTTTTTGTCACTTTGGTGACATTTGTGCCGCTGCCTGTGTCAGAGCATCCCCAGGAGCACTGGTACTCAGAGCTGTACATTGATATTCTGCAGGTCTGGTGACTTTATCACCAGCAAACTAAATTAACCTCAAGTCTGTTGCTCCAATATAATGTATTGTTGGTCAATCTGTGGTGAAATTCCTTACTGAGCTCAACCAGGCTCAAAGTGTTGGATTAGCAAAGCTCAGTACTGGTGAATCCGTGACCATGAACCAGACCAGGCTCAGAGTGCTGGATTAGCAAAGCTCAGTACTGGTGAATCTGTGACCATGAACCAGACCAGGCTCAGAGTGCTGGATTAGCAAAGCTCAGTACTGGTGAATCTGTGACCATGAACCAGACCAGGCTCAGAGTGCTGGATTAGCAAAGCTCAGTACTGGTGAATCTGTGACCATGAACCAGACCAGGCTCAGAGTGCTGGATTAGCAAAGCTCAGTACTGGTGAATCTGTGACCATGAACCAGACCAGGCTCAGAGTGCTGGATTAGCAAAGCTCAGTACTGGTGAATCTGTGACCATGAACCAGACCAGGCTCAGAGTGCTGGATTAGCAAAGCTCAGTACTGGTGAATCTGTGACCATGAACCAGACCAGGCTCAGAGTGCTGGATTAGCAAAGCTCAGTACTGGTGAATCTGTGACCATGAACCAGACCAGGCTCAGAGTGCTGGATTAGCAAAGCTCAGTACTGGTGAATCTGTGACCATGAACCAGACCAGGCTCAGAGTGTGAGCCACACTGCTGGTGCAGCTGGAACACAACCAGGCCCAAAGGGCTGGGCTGGTTCTGACCAGAAGTGAAGCCCAGCTGTTGCATAAAAGTCAAACCTTTTAAAAGGAGGGTATTTTTACCCTTGTAAAATCACAGCTCAGGCCTGACTCTTCAGCTAAGCAGGAAAGGGCTGTGGGAAAGTGACTCAAGTGAGCTGGAGGTAGAAAAGCAATTCCAGAACTGGCACTGAGACCATGGAAGGCAGAGCTCACAAGGCCTGGCTCATCCTTTAAAGGACACGTCCTTCAAAGGCCCTGTTGGCTTCTGACCTTTCTGCCACATTTTCAGGGCTTTCTCTGGGAGTTTTGAGTGTCACGAAAATGTTCGCCAGCAGCCGAGGCCAGGAAGGGCTGGGGCAGGGTGGGGAGGCTGCAGACCCCTCCTCCTCCTCCTCACTGCTCCTGACACAGCCACCCTGAGCTGGGACAGAGAAACCCCTGGGTCTGACACCACTGCCCATCCTCACCTCAGGCAGCCAAGGGGAGAGACGTCAGACATGTCCCGTCCTTGGACTCACTAAATCAGCTCAGGGAACACCACTGGTGGGACAAAAATCCCGGAAATGTGATGGGGTGACTGCATCCATGAAGGCAGAGGGATAGCAGGACCTGGAAGATGCAAGCCCTGGAAGAGGAGGGATGGGCTGGGACGCTGCTCAGAGCCCCTGAGAGCCAGGACCCACCACTCCCAGCAGGCTGGGATATCCAACAGAGCCCCTGAGAGACTCAGAGCTCCCAGAGAGGTGCCCAGGGCCACAGTGTTGGCTGGATTCGGGGTGTTCCACACTCCCTCTTCACACCACACTGCCCAGGGGAGGGGTCTGGGGGCTGTTAATGGGGGTCTCTGAGTACCCTGGGAACTGGGGGGACTCCTTCACCCTCCCAGCTGGGGTTGGGCCAGTTTCAGGACACCTGAGGCTGGAGACATCCCTCCTGCTGGGGTGCTGGGCAATGGATGCCACTGCAGAGCAAGAACTGAGTTCCTGCAGGTTCCAGTGCTCTGGGAAAGGCTCCAGGCAACTCCTCCAAGCACAGCACAGCCTGAAGTGACTCCAGATACCACTGGCAGGAGGGCAGAATCAGCTCAGGGCTTTCTCTGCTTTTCCAGCCTGCACATATGCAGTAAAATCATTTTATAACAGCTTTGAAGGACAAAGGCTTTAGGCTGAAGGAGAGGAGGTGTAGATTGGATATCAGGGAGAAATTATTCTGTGTGAGGATGGGGAGACCCTGGCATAGAAAAGCTGTGGCTGCCCCTGGATCCCTGAAAGTGTCCAAGGCCAGGCTGGACAGGGCTGGGAGCAGCCTGGGACAGTGGGAGGTGTCCCTGCCATGGCAGGGTGGCACTGGATGGGCTTTGAGGTCCCTTTCAACCCAAACCAGTCTGGTATTCTGTGACCCCTGATTTCTGCCCCAGCCCTGCACATCCTCTGAGCCCCCAAGGACACCCTCAGATTCCTGCAAGGATCAGTGGAATTCCTGTGCCCTGTCACACCGGACACTCGATTCTCTCATTGCACCTGCAGCAAAGCCACTTCATCCCTAAAGCCACCAGGCTCGTGCCTGGCACTGCCCTGCTGGCAGGGCTTGGTGTCGCTGCTATGTGCCCTGCACACCCCCAGGGTGGCAGCCCTGCTGCCCTGGGGGATGATGGCTCCAAATTTGGCTGTGCTTCCAACACGGAGATGCTTCTGTGGGGAAAATCCCCTGCTGATTCCTGCTCCAGACCAGGGCACAGATCACGATGACACTGCCCTGTCCCTGCCCCCAGGGACCCGCCCCCTCCTGTGCCTGCTGAGCTCTCCGTTCTGCTGCTGGAACTTCCCCAGGAATCTTTTCCTGCCAAACCCCTGATGTTTTGCATTCATCCTCACTCGGTCTGAGCTGTGCCTCAGAGCCAGGGCATTCATCCAGGGAGGGGCTGGTGGTCTGCAGCTGGCTCTGGTCACTGTGAGAGCTGTGGGGTCCCCACAGGGCCACCTCAGGGTAGCAGGACCCTGGTGGAGTCAGCTGGGGACGCTTTGCTCCTCCTGGAGCCCAAACCCAGCGCCCATTTGCTCCCGAGCTTTGCAGCCCCTCGGGCACTGTCCAGGTCCAGCCCTTCAAGATACAGTGGCAGCATCAACGTGGCACAGCCCAGGGGACTTAGGGGACTCCTGAGGCACCCCAAACCCTGTGGGAGGGTCTGACTCTGCTCTGCTCCCACCCCAGTGCACTGCATGGCAGAGCCAGGATTTGAACTGCCGTGTTCCTTGTGGGTCCCTTCCAACCCAGACATTCTGTGGTTCTGTGATCATGGCAGGGATTCACCCTCACACCTCCCTGCCTGCTCCTGTGCCAGGCAGAGCAGCAGGGCAAGGCTGCACAGATCTCTAGCAGATCTGGTTTAAAATCTCACATTTTAAACCAGATAAAATCAGATTTGGTTTAAAAGCATTTAAGCACATTTGGTTTGTGCTGATGTGCACGCCCAGTGCCACGCTGCTGTGGGGCACAGGGTGAGGGGCACAGCTCAACATGCTCAGAGCATCCCAAGAGCCTCGTGCCATTGCACAGGGGCAGGGACAGTGTGACAGACACCATCCTGCCCCCTGGGGAGTCACAGGGTGGCTCCAAATAGGACCCCAGGTACGTAGAAGGAAAGGGGGAACCCAGTTGTCTTTTACTTGGGAGGTGAAAAATGTTCTGATACACCCCTGCTCCTCTCCCTTGCCCTGGGAGCAGCCCTGGGGCTCTCAGACCTTCTCAAACCACATCCCAAAGTGCATTTGTCCCCAAACTCCTCCATCAAGCCCTGAGGCTGCGGGTCAGAGGCCTGAAGCCAAGGTGAGGGGCTGAGGACGGAGCTGGTGCTCCCTGCCCGCAGCATCCCTTGCACAGGGTGAGGGTGAGCTCAGCCCCTCTGATCTGGGGGCTCATCCCTGCCTGGTTCCAAATCCCACAGCTCCTGAGGCCAGGCAGCCCCTCCCCAGCCCTGCAGACACGTGAGGGACTGTCCCCACATGCCCTTTGCTGGCTTAAAGCACGGCTGGAGACACAAGGGCTGTGCCCAGGCCAGGCCCCCGCGGTGGGATGTCACAGCAGCAGGGCTGGGATGGCAGCCCTGGCTCCTGCTCCAGCCCAGGCAGAGGGACCAGCCCATTCCTGCAGTGTCCCTGCACGTGTCACGGGCTCTGCGAGGTGTTGGGAACAGGATCCCTCCCCGGTGACACCTGCAGGGCCCGGTGCAGCCACAAGCCAGACACAGCAGCCTTCAGCTCACTCCAAGTGGGAAAAAAGAGCCCTCACAAGCAGGAGAGCTGTGGAGTGCTCCCAGGGAAGAGCCACTTGTGCAGGTGCCCTGGGGCTGCACACCTGGGCATGCTGGGCCAGGCAGGGGGGTGCCAGCCCTGCCAGAGCCTCCAGGGCCCCTTCCCGATGGAGAAACCCCAGGCAGGGGGCTGCCAGCCCTGCCAGAACCTGCCCTGCCCTCCAGAGTCCCTTTCCGATGAGAAACACCAGGCAGAGAGCTGCCAGTCCCTCCAGAGCCCCCTCCCGATAGAGAAACCCCAGACAGGGGGCTGCCAGCCCTGTCACAGCCCAGCCCTGCCCTCCAGAGCCCCTTCCCATGGAGAAAGCCCAGCCCAGCGCTGCCAGAGGGGCCTGGGAATGTGCTGGTGTCCTTCCTGCCTCCCTCCCAGCACCAGGCTTGTCCCCGTGCCAGCTTCACTTCAGCATTATTCTAATTTAGGGAACTGATGCAAAAGGCTGTCCTGGCAGTCCGACTTGGCTTGGGCCGGGGTTATTTTGGTTTAGCTTCAGTCATCTGAGGACAGGTCACGCTCCAGCCCAGGCTGTCTCTGCACGGCACGGGTGTAAGGGGGCTCCATGAGAAGGGTCAGGGAGAGCTTTGGAGGTGCACGACGATCCCAGGAAAGCTGCCCAGGGCTCCAGATGCAGTTTGGGAATATCCTCACCGTGGCATGGCCAGCCGTGCTCCCCTGGGGATGCTCCCAAGTGCGTTCCTGAGCTGGGAGCAGCCTGACACGAGTGCTGCTGCTGACAGTCCCAGCACGGGCAGCTGCCCACCCAGAACGCCGGGCTTTGCTCCGGTCCGCTGTCCCTCCCCCTTGGCAGGTCCCTGCAGCCTCGCTGGAGGGGGATTGCCCTCCGGAAGGGCTGCCTGGACCTCGCCCTCTGTCGTCTCTGCGGCTGGGAGCGGCTGGCACCGACGTGTCTGCCTTCCCCCGCTGCTGCCACCCACTCACCCCGCGGGGCACGGGGAAACGGGGCAGCATCGGGCTGGGAGAGGGGCTGCGGCATCGGGAGCAGCGGCAGAGAGGTGGGAATGGTCCCGCCCGACACTCAGCTGCCCAAAAGTGGCAGGGGGTGGGTGGCACGGTGAGGTGTGCAGGTGTGCCCTGGGCTCCCAGCTCACCTCTGGCACGGCCCGGCACGGCCCCAGTGTGACCAGCCCAGCCCTATGGCCTCAGGGTCACATCCTCCATGTGGTGAATTTGATGCGCCCAGGGGAGCTGCTGCAAACTGAGGCCAGGTGAAATTCAACACGAATCCCCCTGATTTCCAGGGAATTCCCTGAGCCTCCAAAGAGAAACATTGAGTCCAACCTGCCACCTGGGAACGGCCCTCAGCGTGCTGTGGCTCCGTGCCCACGCCGTGTCTCCTCGGTGTCGCAGAGCTGGCTGGCTCGGGATGAAGCTCTGCCAGTGCCTGAGTGCCTGTGCATGGCACCGCAGGATCACAGCTCAAACTGCCTCTCCTGCTCCTCCCGGACCCCGGCACGCCGTGGGAGTTCCAGTCTCCTGCTGGGGCAGCACCTCGGCGAGGCACAGAGCAGGGCTGCCCAAACCCACAGCGCGGTGGCTGAGGCATCCTGTGTGATGTGTCCCAGCTGGGAAACTGGGTGGCTGTGAGGGAATCGGCTCTCAAGCCCAAGGAACGTGCTTTTCCCCGGATTTGGGAGTGAGGGTGCTTCCTGAGCACACTGACGAGCTGTCACGTTGGAGAGCAGCCTCGCTGAGCCCTGGTTCTCATTTAGCTGGAGCCACAACTCCCCGCTGCTGCTGGGAGCTCAGGCACGTGCGCTCTGCAGAAAGGGAAAGGAGCCCCGAGGGCCTGGCACCCTCACCCTCACTTTGGCCCAGGAGACCCTCGAGGAGATGGGAAGGCAGGACAAGGTCATGGTTGAGGGAAGGAGCCACAGCAATGCCATCATCGAGCCCGGCATCGCACCGGCCACAGGAGGGGATTATCCCACCCTGCTCTGTGCTGCTGCGGCCTCACCCCCGAGGGCTGGGGGCTGTTTTGGGCATCACAACTAAAGAAGGATCCAAAGATATTACAGAATATCGAAAGGAGGGACACAAGGATGTTGAAGGGTCTTGAGGGGCCACAGGAGGAGCAGCTGAGGGATCTTGGTGTGTCCAGCAGAAGCAGAGGACACTGAGAGCAGAGCTCAGGGATCTTCAGCTCCTCCCGAGGGGCAGCTCCGGTCTCTGCTCTGGGACAGGGACAGGAGCCAGGAAACGGCTGGAGCTGGGCCAGGGCAGGCTCAGGCTGCAGAGCAGGGCAAGGTTCTTCCCCCAGAGGGTGCTGGGCACTGCCCAGGCTCCCCAGGGAATGGGCACGGCCCCGAGGCTGCCAGAGCTCCAGGAGCGTTTGGACAGCGCTGCCAGGGATGCCCAGGCTGGGGTTGTTGGGGGGTCTGGGCAGGGCCAGGAGCTGGAATCCATGATCCTGTGGGTCCCTTGAGCTCAGGGTGTTCTAGGATTGAAACTCCAAAACATCCAGGACCCACTGGTGCCTGCTGTGGTCTCCTCCAAATAAAATTTCACCCATCTCCACAAGGCTCCAGGCAGGAGCTGATGCTGGATGGAACAGCCCACGGGAAGCAAAGGCTGAAGCTGCCCCAGGGGACTAAAACATCCCTCAGTGGCACAGGGTGGTGGCAGGGCCCCATCACTTTGTGTGCGTGGTTTTGGGGCACTCCTGGCCATGCCCCCAAAATCAATTTTGACCCTGAGCAAGCAGCGCAGCCCTCACGGCTGGCAGGGATGCTGAGATAGCAGTGAACCAGACCAAAGAGGTGCTGTGCCCTCCTCCTGCCCTCCCTGGCTGTGTCTGTCAGCCCGGGCTGGAGCCCTTTCTCCCGCTCCCTGTGCAGGGACACCTTGCCCCAGGTCTCAGGTGGTGGTGGGAGCATCTCCCTGCGTGTGTGTGTGCCGTGACTGCTCTAAACGCCAGCTCCATGCAGTCATTAGAGAATATTTATGGCCCTTATTAAACAGCAAGGGGAAAAACGAGCTGAACTCGCTGGGCTGTGCAGACAGCAGGCGCCATCCCCACACGGACCCTCGAGGGGCAGCCCCGCGAGGAACCAGCGCTGTGTCTTTAACGGGAGCGGGCTGGGAATGTTCCTGGCAGGGCTGCACAGCCCAGCAGCGCAGCAGCGGCGGGGATAAAGCACGGGCTTGTTCAGCTGACGGAGAAAATGCCTCTTTCTGTGCTTATTTACCGCGTCCGGTGTCAGGGTCCGCGGCAGGGGACGAGCACGTGTCCCCCTGTCCCAGCGCCCCCGGGGCTGCTGCGTGCCAGCCCTGCGTGCCCCGCGCCTCGTGCCCGGGCACTGCCCGCCCCAGCCCGGCCACCAGCCAGGACAGCGAGTCCCAGAGGTGCCGTGAGTCCCCAAGGTCGAGGGGAGGGCTGGGGAAGCGCCAGGAGCAGCGCTCGGTCCCACGGCTCCCACAAAAGCTCCTCTCTTGTCCCCGCAGCCTCAACCCAGCAGCGCGCTCTGCGCTGTCCCCGCTGCTGGCAGCGGCACGGGCACCGAGGTGGCACCGTCCGCAAAGCCCTGAGGAGCTCTCGCAGCTCAGCATCCCCCCAGGCCTGCCCGGCGATGGCTGCAGCCCCCCGGCCCGCGTCCTGCTCCCCCCGGGGACACGGTGGCACTGCCAGCGTGTGCGGGAGACCTCCCTGCGCGGCCGCGGCTTTGGAGCTGTGGATTTGTAGCCTGGCTGCTTCCTAGCTCAGCATGGAAGACACTCTACAATTTTTAATTTGCCAAAAAAGCCCTCTTTTTAGTTTACAGGGACAGAAGGGGGACTTTTATGTGCAATCTGTACAGCTCTCCAGAAAGCACTTACATTTATGATGTTCATGAAATTTATAGCCAGTTGGCAGTGCTGCTCTCTCCTCTCCTCTCCACCAGCCACCCTGGCAGGATGGCAGACTATAATAAGCAAGCCACACATTCAAGTGGCATAAAAGGCATTTCTACAAGTTAGCCTCCTGCCCAGCCTTATAAACTCTAACAAGTCTCTAACAAGTAGGCAGGATCTCTTTATGCCCAGGGAGAAAAACCCCTTTCAGAAATGGCCTTTTCACAAAGCCCACACCTTTCTTCTAATTAAGGTTAAATAGCTCCATGTTTTCTGGCCAATTTCATTCTTTCCCCTTATTCCCCTCTTAACAAGGCAGCCTTTAAAAAGACATCACTAATTGGTGTCTGCTTCTCACATACCATGCGTGCTTTGATAGTCAGTTAGAAAGCCTTCCCCATCGATCAAACTTCCACTGAAAGGCTGCTAATGTGCTCCATGTGTCTGCCACCACACAAAGCCAAGTGGCGGGTCCCCAGCTCCCTTCTCCTCCTGTTCCCATACTCCCTCCCGGGACCGGGGGTCCGCAGCCAGGTCTGCCCCCCGGCCCCGGCCTCCCTGGGAATAGCCCGGCCTCGGCATTGAGAGCGGCGCGGGGAAGGAACGACTCCGCGATGTGTGTGGCAATTTGGAAATTAATGGGGAGTGGTTAAATGTTAAGGGTAGGATCTGAAACAGAGCGGGCGAGAGAGCAATTGTCATGCTTATGAGACTGGAGGAAGGCCAGTGAGCTTTCCTGTGAATTCCAGTCTCCCCCGGTGCTTCGAGTGTTCCTGGGGAGAGGGCTGGGGAGAGCGAAGCAAGGGCCAGCGATCCTCTCCAGCCGTGCCGAGGACGGCGCTGCGAGGGAAGGACTGGGGATTCTGCTGTTCCCTGCCATGGATGGGCACAGGCTGCCCCATCTGCAGCTCATCAGCCCTTCTCCAGCAGGTCCTGACCGCCGCGGGGCCCTCGGGGAGAAGCCACAAGAGCTGGTTGTCGTTAGGAGAGCGCTGCGAGCCAGACCCCCCATGGCCCTGCTCCCCCAGCCCGGACTCGCAGACTCTCAGAGCAGTTTGGGTTGAAAGGGACCTCTAAATGTCAACCAGGCCAATCCCCCAGCCCTGCTCCGGCAGTCCCGCTCCGCACCCCCGCCCACCATCCCAAGGATGATGCTCTGGGTGTCCCAGCCCCGCTGTGGCTTCGTGCCGCACTCCCGGCTTAGAGCAGAGCAAAGCTCCCGTTCTGGGCTGCTCGGGGGCGGGGGGGGTGGGTCTCAAAGCACCAGCGGCTTCACTGTGGCTGCTGGAGTCACCTAACTGGGCTCCTGAGCTTGGGGACACACCAGGGTTTGTGTGTGAAGTGGAACCATGGCGTGGTTTTGGAGGGGATGGCAGCACCACGGACTGGAAAGAGCCTTCACTACCTGACCCAGGCACCTCTCCCCAGCCAGGGAACCAAAACAACCACCTGAGAGAAAAGAGAGTGGGGGCAGAGCTGCCCGGGGTGGGCTGGGCGTGCAGGATCACAGCAGGGTTTGCTGTGATGCTGTTCCAAACATCTCCCTGCCCCCAGCCCCCACATCTAACAAACCTGGGGTTTGTTAAAGTTACCTTTCCCACTGCAACTCACGCCTGGCTGCCACACCTTCCCCCAGGGTAAAGCCATCACCTGCAGGTTTGGAGGCCTCCAGCAAGGCTGGTAATCCTGGAAGTGTCCTGGTCACAGGGGCTCTTTTCCTGGATTCCCAGAGGAGGCTGATGAGAGAAGCAGCCAAAACCAGGCACCTCTTTGGCACCACCGTGGGACAGGCCTGGCAGCAGATGTTCCACGGAGCAGGAGCCTGTGACCATAGCACAGTGACAAGGTGGTGGGGTGTCCCCAGGGCACACACACCAGCTATTTTTTAGTGGTGATTTGCAGCCCTTTGTGCTGCTGGAGCCAGAGAGGGGAGAGATGGTCGGCAGCCAGATGCTGGCTCCCTCCCAGCCCTCAGTGGGGCTTGTCAGCACCATAGGTTGTGCAGATGGAGACCTGCCAGCAAACAGCGTCCCCACACCTCCCAGGCAGGCTGGCAGGTGCTTTCCCAGCTCTGCAGCCAGGGACAGGCCTGGGGGGATGTGCAGAGCCCTGACACAGTTTTGGAAAGCCTCCTGCTTGCTGTGACCCTGCTGTTCCTGCCCAGCCCTGGAGAGCTGGGCTGACTGAGGGATTACTTGGGGTTTTACAGCTTCATCCACAGTTTGCTGCCGCAGAACAGCTCAGGAGCAGGATCTCCTCTCTCCATCAAGCTTGGCACTGAGTTTGCTCCTCTGGCAGGGAGCAGCTCACAGTGCTGGGCACGGCAGCCCTTCCCCAGGCTGGCACGCCAGGGCTGAGGGCATCTCCCAGCTGCCCTCCACACCCCGCTGAGACTCGACACAGCCGCTTCCATGGGGAGCCTGTCAGGGCAGAGACGCCGGGCATGTGTTCTGGTGCCTCCAGACAGGGGGGGAATGACACACCTGCTCGTGCACAGCTCCTTCAAAGGGCACTGCTGCTGCTGCCTCAGCCTCTCTCAGCAGCTCACAGGTGTGACTCGGGTGGCTGCGAGCCCACATTTTCCACTGCACAGCCCTTTGTGCAGCTCCTGCTGCTTCCCCGGCTCCAGGCTGGCTCTGAGCCCACAAATCTTCCCAGAGGAGAAAGTCAAAGCCTTTCCAGCACTCGGAGAGCACAGTCCCACGATTCACATGAGCCCTTCTGTGTCGGCTGAGATCTCCAGTGGTGTGAATCAAAGTGAGTGAGAGAGTCACAGAATATCCTGAGCTGGAAGGGACCCACAGGGATCATCCAGTCCAACTCCTGGCCCTGCACAGACACCCCAACAATCCTGCCCTGTGCCTTGAACCATTGTCCAAACCCTTCTGGAGCTCTGGCAGCCTCGGGGCTGTGACCATGCCCTGGGGAGTGGGACTGGCACCTTGCTCTGTCCCCTAAAGCAGACACAGCACAGCTGCCTCAGCGCCCCTGGCTCCTGCCTTTACCTCCTGAGAGAGGGCAGGAGCAGCCAGGTCCCACAGATGCCCCACCCCTGGAAGTGTCCAAGGCCAGGATGGACAGGGCTTGGAGCAAGTGAAAGGTGTCCCTGCCATGGCAGGGGTGGAACGAGATGCTCTGTAAAATTTCTTCCTACCCAAACCACTCCACGTCTCTATGATGATTTTAGGATGACTTTCACCCCACCAACCCCATTTCACATCAGTGTCTGACCCACGGGGACTCTGCAGGGCCCAGAGCCCCAAGCACCTGACAGGGGCCAGGGCTACCTGAGTCCTTGAGCACCTCATTACACGACTGAGCTAATCCTCCTGTATCAGATGTCCTGCCTGAACATCTGTGCCGCGAGGGGAAGCGGCCACACGTGCAGCACCAGCTCTCCAGAGGCAGGAGGGAGCCTGCCAAGGGCTCGGGATCAGAGCAGCCCTCATGTCGGGCTGTTGTAATGAAGTGCCTGGGGAGAGGTACATGAAACAGGGCCTCTCTCATCGGAGTGTCTGTGCAGAATAATTACTGTGCCGAAAGCGGGGTGTGCAGGGGAGGGGTGGAACCCAGGCCCTCGGCAGAGGTGCCTGGTGCAATTCAAGAGGCTCTGGGGGGCCTGAGACATCTCCACAGGGCTGGCAGATGTGACACAGGATCTAGGGGAAACCTGTGGCCTTCTGGCGTGACAGATGGCGGCCAGGTGGGCTAGCCCGGGGTGCCTCAGGTGGCACTGGGTGTCAGCAGCGGGCTGCCAGGGGACACACCTGAGCACAGACACCCGATCCGTGTGTGCAAACACCCAGCCCGTGTGCGGGGCTTTCCGACATCTGCCCCTCCGTGCCTCAGTTTCCCCATCCGTGTCAGGGGGCCACACCTGTCACCACCACACCTGTGCTGGGTGTGTCCCCCCGTCTGCACCCCCTGACTCGGGCTCACTTCAGCTGCTCTGCCAAGGGGGGTCTGAGTCATCCCTGGGAGCTCTCCCCTCTCTCTGCCTCCATTAACACCGAGCCTCATTTCTGAATCTGTCTCCCGTGGATCTGCCTCCAGCTCCTGGTCCTTGCTCTGTCTTTCACAGCCAGATTAAAGGGCCCTTTAGTACCTTTAGGATTTTATCCCCATGAAGGCACTTACGCGCTGCAATTAAAACACTTCTCAGCCTTCCCTCTGACGAGCTGAGCAGCCCAGGCCCTGCGTGTCTCTGCCAGGCTTTGTCCTGCCCTCCCCTGCACGGGGGGCTCCTCTCGGGGCTCCCTTCACCCCAGAATGGCTCTGCCCCAGGAGTTTGCCCTTGCCCTGCGTGATGACTGTGCTGCCCTGCACAGCTCTGTGCAGCTCAGGGGTCTCCCTGTTTCCCCGGCATTCCTTGGTCACACAAAAATGCATCTTTCAGCTCTGCCTGGTGCAAGGACTTCACAGGTAAAGGCACCACTCCTCTCTCCATTCCCTTGAGACAGCTCACTGCCCACATCCTGTGGGTGGGGAAACTGAGGCAAAGGGCAGCCAGCACATTCATGGCTCTAGGAAGAGCCCTTGGTGCCCCAGCCCCTTTGCAGAGTCTGCTCTCACCACACCTTGAGAGCCTGCCGAGGTGGAAGGGGGGTCACCCCACTCAGCTAAAGCCCCCAGGAGATGCTGAGCAGTGCCCCCAGGCCAGGCTCCCTCCTGGCAGTGACACAGGACAGCCCAAACACCCAGATGGCAAACAAGAATCCATCAAGGACAGAAAACCAAGAGGCAGAAGGATCCCCCTGAAGGGCAGCACTCACACACACGCTGGGTCTGTCTCCTGGCCCCATGGGTGGCCCTTCAGGGAAGGACATTCAGAGCACGTTGGAGGATGCCCCAGATGAGTTCCCCAGCTGCCCCTCCTGTGCTCTGGGGATGCAGGACTGCAGGGGAGGTCTGGCCAGACACGGCCACCCCATGCCCTCCTCATCCTCTTCCTCCTCCCTGCCTCCCCAGCACGGGAAGAGGAGCACAGAGTGCTGAGCCCCAGCTGGGCCCAGCCTCGCTGCCTTCTCTGCTGAGCCCCCCAGAGCTCTCTCCACCCCTACTCGGGAAGACCTCACCCACCTCCAGCTCCCCTGAGCTCCCTGCAGCTCTCCCTGGCCTCTGCTCCTGGCCGAGGATGATTCAGGGAAGGACAGCCAGGACTTCCCTATGTGCCAGCTTAACCCTAATTCCTCAAAAAGCTCTGGAACAATTAATCAAACAAGCTCCTGCAAGCCTGTAGCAGATAAGGAGGAAATGAGCAGCATCCAGCCTGGGTCTGTAAGGAGCAGAAGGTGTCACACAACCCAATTTCCTCACCAGGACGCAGTGCCCTGGCAAAGGCTGTGTCTTGTACCCAGATATGCACAAGGCTCTTGACAGGGTCTCTCCAGATATCCTCCCAGGCAAGTTCTGGAAACGTGGATGGGAGAGAAGTCAGGTGAGGGGCAGTGCCAGGGGTTTGGGAAGCTCAGCACTGGCTCTTTACCTCCTGAGCACCTTTTTCTTCAGGAGCAGTCTGGGAATGAGGCAGGGGAGGGAGTACATGGAGACAAATCCCACAGGGAGCTGGAAAAATCCTACACAGCAGCACGGCCAAGCATTTCCTGGGAGCAGCCTGTGGGATGCGCCAGCTCAGCCCAGGCTCTGCTGAGGGAGCTGTGGGCTTTGGGTAAAAAAAAAACCTGTCCAAAATGGGTTGAGCCCAAAGAAGAAGGAGAAGGGGAAGGTGGGGATGTTGTGGGCAGCAGGCCCCCAGGACCAGGGGAGCTCAGCCCAGCCCCATTGCCCCTCCTGAGATGCTCAAGCAGCCACTTAGGGACCATCTCTGGTCAGTCTGCAGCCAGGATCACCCTCCAGACCTGCCCCCAGCCCTCCTGGAGCCCTGAGCCTGGACACTGGCAGCTCTTCCTTTTTCGGCCAAGGAGAGCCCAGATTCACCCCTGCATGACAGCAGGGGAGCAGGTCCTTACACAGGGCTCCAGCAGCTCCCACGGACCTCCAGACACTCCCAAAATAGCTTTTTTTCCACCTGAATGCCTTCATTTTTAGGCTGTGGGTGCATGATGTGGAAAGGAGCCTATCCCTACCCCACCAAAGCATTGAGAATGTTGGATTTCCAACACAAGGCATCCAAAGGAGACATTTTTAGGGACTGGGATTCGTGTGCTCATTTAGTCATTGCACACATAAGCAAATGTCTGAATATGGGTTTTTTGGAGGAGAGAGAGACTCAGCAGGCAGGGAGCAGAGACAGGAGAGCCGAGGAGAGGGGACAGGCAGGGACAGAGGCTGGCTGTGGCTGGAGGAGGGGACGCTGGCCAGGCCTGGAGGAGAGCAGCAGATGCTGGACAGGGCTGGGAGGTGGCCGTGTCCCCTCAGCAAGGTGGCCGTGTCCCCTGACCCAGCACGGCTGAAGGCTCAGACCTTCTCCCAGCTCTCCTTCCCTCCCCTGGCTCACCCAGCCTCGGCGGGGTGGCAGCTGTCACCCAGCCTGTCAGATCCATTCCAGTGCCTCTGTCCCTTGGTTCCGGTGCAGGGTGCCTCGCTCGTGGCCGTGTGATTGACTCTGAACAGAAGAAGGCAAAACAACCAAAGGCCACCCATGGAAAGCCGAGTGCCAGCTCCTGACAGCTCCCACGTCCTCCCTCCAGCTCATCAGCACAGCAGTTCCCCCTGATGTGACACTGCTCTGTCTCTGTCAGCTGGCAGGAGTCACCCCACGAGGTCCCCAGGGAGGGGACAGGATGCAGCCGAGGCTGAGCCACCTCAGGGTGAGCGTCCAGCTGGGTCAGGCTGGCTGGTCCCAAACCCAGCGAGGAGCAGCTGCCCCAGGGGGGCCCCAGCACCTCAGGGGTGGCTGGGATGAGCCTCCTCTGACAGACACGTGAGGGTGGGGCTGCTGTCACAGCAGGAGAGAGCAGCGATGGAAGGAGAGGGACAGTGGGTGTCTCATGAATGAGCATCCCAGGCACTGCCAGGAGGAAACACAAGGGGCTGAGAGGGGATCTTGTAGGGATTTTGGGGGTTTTGTGAGGCAGAACAGTCTCAGGGCAAGGGGGAGTGGCTTGAAGATGAAAAAGAGTAGATTTACATTAAATATCAGAAAGACACTGTTTCCTGTGAGGGTGGGGAGGCTCTGGCACACCTCTCACAGGGCTGTGGCTGCCCCTGGATCCCTGGCAGTGCCCAAGGCCAGGCTGGACAGGGCTTGGAGCAGCCTGGGACAGTGGGAGGTGTTCCTGCCATGGCAGGGCTGGGATCATGTTTAGTGTCCCTTCCAACCCCACCCACTCGGTGATTCTCTGTTTCCCATGGAGGCACGGGGGCAGGGAAGCAGCGGGAAGTCAGGACGTACTGACAGAGTGAAATCCACTGCTCCTGGAAATGAAAGGAAGATCATTTCCTTCAAACTCAAGGGTGACCTCAGCTTGCCCCTGGGCTGCTGGGCACGGCCGTGGCTGTGTGGCTGGGTGTCTGCAGGCCGAGGTCACACTCACAGTGACAGGAGACACCCCCAGGGACGCCACAGGGCCAGGGAGCCCTCAGGAGCCCTCAGGTGTCCCTGAGGTGTGACATTGCCTGTCCCCATAGCACGACAGTGTCCCCAGGCAGCAAGAGCTGGAGGGCACCTCTGAACTCACCACTGCTGCCATCAGTGTCCCCTGCACAGCCAAGGGTCCCCACCTGGCTGTCACCTCGCCCAGGGCACTGACAGGTGCCTGCTGGACAGCAGTGCCCCAGAGACCTCCCTGAGCTCCCCAAAGGCCCCTTCTCCCTTCACTGGAGCAGCTGGGACTTGTGGGGTGGCTTTGGAGCAGCCGAGTCCTGGTGCCTCCCCCAGGCCAGGATGAGCCTCCAGTGCCAGCCTGAGCAGGACATGGGCAGTGTTCCAGGGGAGGAGAAGCTTCCACAGGGACAGGGAGGGCCTGAGCAACCTGACCTAGTGAGTGGCAGCCTACCCATGGCAGGGGCTGGAATTAGAGGATCTTCAAGGTCATTTCCAACCCAAACTCTTCAATGATTCCATGAGCTGCACCTGCTCTGGCTGCAGGTTCTTCTGGATGATCATCCTTGGCCAATGTGGGGCTCCACGAGCTCTTCTGGGTCACGGGCAGAGGTCTGTTCTAGTCTCAGGCCCTTGCAGAATAAACTGTAGAAATAATGGCAGAGAATGCTGTGAGGAGGCACCTGCCAGGACCTGCCAGGACCTGAGTGCTCTGTCTGCAGCCTCAAAGGAAAACTGGGGCCAAGGAAAGCACAGCTGTGCTCAGGGGTTTCAAAGAGGAGTCTGGATGTGCTGGAGCAGGGCCAGCAGCTTCTGTCAGTGATCTTTGGGGTCCCTCCAATCCAAACCGTGCTGTGATTCTTCTGTGCATTGTCAAGGACTGAGAGACACTCAGAACCCACCATCTTTAGCTCATTCTGGAAAAGCAGCACAAGAATGAACCTGTGGAGAAATCAGGACACACTTGGCAAGAGGGGACAGACCTTACTGGAGTGTCCAGAAATCTCCTCCATTGGCCTTTTGTATGGGAAACTCTTGGCAGATCAGCTGGAGTCTCCAGGAGGTTGGAGGGGCCGCAGGTTTTAGTGACGGGGAACTTCAGGAACACAAACCAGAGCCAGGCACCACCAGATCCACTCAGGATGGGCTCCCAACCCACGGAAAAGGACCATGGAATCCCAGAATCCCGGAATCCCAGAATCCCAGAATCACTGGGTTGGAAGAGACCTTCAAGATCATCGAGTCCATCCCATGCCCCAACACCTCCACTAAACCCTGGCACTGAGTGCCACATCCAAGCTTTGTTTAAACCCATCCAGGGATGGTGACTCCACCACTTCCCTGGGCAGACAATTCCACTACTTTAGCACTCTTTCCATAAAAATCTTTTTCCTAACATCCAACCTGAATTTCCCCTGGCACAGCTCAAGGCTGTGTCCTCTCGTTGTGTCAGTCGCTGCCTGGAGAAAGAGACCAACCCCACCTGGCTCCAGGCACCCTCCAGGGAGGTGGAGAGAGTGACAAGGACACCTCTGAGTCCTGGCTCCCACCTTGGTGCCCCACACCCATGTCCTGGCCCAGCTTCTCCTCCCTCTGAGCTTGGAGTGAGGTCAAGAGCCAGAGGGTCACCTCGAGGAGGGGGAATGGCCAGGACTGTGGGAGGAGGCATTTCTGAGCTGCTCTAACACAACTGATGCTGTGTTAGCCCTGAGGGGCTGGGTGGCCTCAGCTGGGAGGGGGGTTAGTGCTCCGTGTGTGAGCATGAAGCAAATGTCAATGCAAACAGGCATTTAAAGATAAAATTGGTGTTAATAATAATGATTATGATAATGCTGCCACCAAGAATAACTGTGGAAACACTGACAGAGTGAGGGCAGGGACAGCCTGGGTTCTGACAAATTGTCTGTGCTTGCAGAGCTGCAGCCAGTTTGGGTTTGGGAGCTGGAAAGGGGCTCAGCCTGGAGCAAAGGAGGCTCAGGGGGGACCTTGTGGCTCTGCACAGTCCCTGACAGGAGGGGGCTCAGGGGGGGTCGGGCTCTGCTCCCAGGGAACAGGGGCAGGAGAAGAGGGAACGGCCTCAGGGCTGGATATTAGGAAGAGTTTCTCCATGGAAAGGGTGGTCGGGCTTTGGAAGGGGGTGCCCAGGACAGTGGTGGAATCTCCATCCCTGGAGAAGAAATGACTGGATGTGGCACTCAGTGCTCTGGGCTGGTGACAAGGTGGGGATTGGTCACAGGTTGACCTCGATGGCCTTGGGGGGCTTTTCCAGCCTCAGTGATTCTGTATGGGCAGGGCAGGTCTGGCTGGGGCCTGGGCTCTGCAGCCCAGGAGCTGCAGCCCTGGGGCTTCCTGCACGCACATCCCAGCCAGGGAATTTTCACAGCACTTATGCAAGTCTGGAAACAGCCAGAAAATGCACTGGCACCTCTGGAAACCTCTGGGATTGATTTCAGGTTCTGAACAGGAAATTGTCACCAAGGCAGGAGCTGTGCTCGGTCACATAAGGGGCTTATTTTGGGGTCATTGTGGCAGGGGTGTGTGAGTGTGTGGAAACCCACGATGGAAAAGGGGATTTTGGCCTGTTTCTTGCTCCAGACCCACTCTGCCCTGTGCTCCCCACCAAGGGTGATCACCCTGCAGTTAACTCAGAGAATCCTGGAATCCCAGAATGGTTTGGGTTGGAAAGGACCTTAAAGCTCATCTCATTCCACTCCCATTCCACAGGCAGGGACACCTTCCACCATCCCACATTGCTTTCATCCAGCCTGGCCTTGAACATTTCCAGGGATGGGGCTCTGCAATTCCCTCTCATTATCCCCAGTGCAGGAGAAGGAGGATTTTTGCCATTGCCTCGGAGCAACTGTGCTCTTAAGTTTCTTCCAAGACTCACACCAGGGCCGCTTCTCTGCATGTGTGGTCTCTTGGACTGCGTAGAGCTCATAAATAAATAAGGAGAAAAAGTTCTTAATCTTCATTCGAAAGCTCCTGGTATCACAATGCTGCTGCACAAAAGCCATCTTATTAGCCCCAAGTGCAAAATGCTGCCTTTTCTTGCAGAAGCTCATTAATTGCAGGTCACCATTCAACAAGAAAGATGAGGCACTTGAGTTCTTCAGGCTCTCATTAGCCACCGAGCTGAACAGTATGTGTGAAATTAACAGTCACCTGAGTACCTCTATAATTTCATAATTATTAGGCCTAATGGGTTAGTCTCTGCCAAATGGTTTTAACTCCTTCCCAGCCAGAGCAGGGAATCACAGGAGATGCCAAGGTTGGCGCATTTCGCGAGTTTTAGAACCATTTAACAGCTTTCTTGTGGAAATAATAATAAGGAGAGGAAGTTTCCAGGATCATGTACTGTTTGCATTTTTTAACATATGTTTAGCTTTTAATTATTCATATCCAGCGCGCCAAGGAAGCAGATAGCCTGTATCCTGGAGAGTGGGTGAAAGAGCTTTCTCTGCAAAGGGATTTTAATTGGTTTTAAAATGTGTTCTGCGTGTGTGTTTATATTTGCGTGTGTGTGTGAGAGCCGAGCCTTTGGTTTCTCTTCTCCTTGATGATTACATTACATTATTTCCCGTCTCTTACATTTTTATTTATCTTAGGCTTAAAAAGCAAAATCAGAGCTGAGATTTCTGTCTCTGCTTTTGAACTCGAGGAGCTCGGAAATGGCACTGCCTTTTAATGGGGATTTTCTCCTACTTGAATCCAGCCGGAGGGGAAGGCTGCCTCTCACCTCCAATCACTAATTGTTTTTTTCTCCTGGTTCGTCTCACAGTCCGGAGCGTGGGCGTCTCATTCCAGGTGGGAACAAACACAGTAAAACCCCCCCAAACTTGGGGTGAGCTGGTGGGGGGCTCTGGCCCCGTGGCCATCACATTGCACCCCATGGGGAACACGCTGGGCAGCCTCCCTGACCTACAGCACATGGAAAAACAGCCCCTTCCCTCCCTCCATCCATTCAGGGCACAGGGCAGGTGTTCCAGCCTGTCCCAAACACTCACATTTGATAGCTGTGATTTAAATCTCCTTTCAAAATCATATCGGCACCCACTCCAGAATGGGTTATTCTGGGAATGCTGTGCTCTCCTCCGGGATATAAATCCCTTTCCCACTGCTTTCAGCCTTGATGAGACCCTTAGCACTGATGAGAGGACAGAGACGTGACAGCAGCAGGCCCAGGAAAGAGGTTAATGGTTGGACTCAATGATCTTGGAGGGCTTTTCCATCCTTAATGATCCTGTGAGATGTTTAAAGTCCCCCTCAGTGCCGTGTTTTCAGGAGGTGACTGATCTCTGGAGGCAGCTGCTCGTGCATTTCCCACCTCGTGGTGGGGGCTGGCAGCAGGAACGGAGCAGGGAGCCCTTTGGCTGCCATGGACCTGGCCCAGCTGAGCTCAGGTGTGGCCTGCTCTCACCTGGAGAGGCACAGCACACCCTGAGAGTGACAAACACAACCCTGCTTGGTGACACAAAGTGGCCTTGGCACTGTGATGGTGTCTGCTGCTGCTCCAGCCCTCAGCTCTTCCAGCCTCTCTGCCAGCCTCTCTGCCTCATCAACTTAATCTCATTTGCAGGTTTGGGGCTTTTTGTTTTTGGCTGATGCTGTCCTGAGATCGGTTCTCATTGTGCAAGAGCCTGGGAAGGGGTGAGCAGATGATGGGACCTCCCAACACCCGTGACACAGCAAGTCCCCGATGGTGAGGGGCTGGAGGCATCAGCAGGAACCCAGAGCATCCCCAGGCTGTGTCTGCAGTGAGAGCAGGGATGGGCTTTCAGGACAGGAGCCAGCTGGGAGATCTGCAGGCCATCAGAAAAGTCCAAGGCCGGGATGCAGAGGCTTGGATGGACCCCAGGGTCAGGCCCCATGAGCTAATCCTCCACGGTGCTGCTCCACTCCTGGCTCTGCCTGTGCTGGGAGATCAAGGCTGGGAGGAGGGAGGGTCTTTCTTCACTTTAGGTGCTGGAGAAACGTCTCCTTCGATGAGATTTCACCTTACCTCTCCTTGCCACATCTGTCAACTTCTGCTAATTACCGAGTTTGCTATCACCCTCTGCACTGATGTGAAGGGTAGGGAAAACAGAAAAAGGAGGTTAAGGGATTCTACAATTATAAATGATGTCTGGCAGGCTAAGGTACCATATAATGCATTATAAGCACTTAAAAAGCTAACCCATTCTGTCTTCTTTCTTTGGCATAAATAATGGCTTTTTTATGAATAAATCATGCAGCCAAGGTCTCTGAAAATAGCAGGAACCTGGAGCAGAATGTCTCCATCCTCATTTTTGCTAGGACAGCAGAGAAGTCAGCAATCCACTCCATCACCACTGATAAACCGGGGCGAGTGCAACTCTCAGTAATGAAATAGGGAGATAAAGTTTCGGGAGGGTGAGCGGGGCACCGGGATATTTCTGCCAAAGCACCGACTGCACCCAGGCTCCAAATGAAACATAATGGACTCCGAGGAGATAAGCATTTTTTTTCCTGCCCCATGAATAAAGCAAGACCTCATAACTCATAGACAGGCAAAGCTGCCAGCAACTTAAAAGTGCTTCCTTCTGCTTCTGGTTTGTGTTTCCTTTTAATGAAGCTGCTCCAGAGGCGGGGGGGGCTCAGAAGTGGGGCTGGAAGCAAACCCTGCCTTTGCGCGTGTGGAGTCCGGCTGGCTGCGGGCGCTGGGGAGGGCTGGGTGGGCTGGGAGGGCTGGGAGGGAGGTGGGGAGGGCTGGGAGGGAGGTGGGATGGTCTGGCCACCCAGCCCTCGCACAAAGGGCTCTCTCGCAGCTGCCCGTGCCGGGAGGGGCAGGGAGGGAGGTCCTGGAGGTCCCGCTGCCCTGGCAGGGTGGGGACCCTGTCAGTGGTCTGGGCTGGGGGCTCTTCTCAGCCCTGGCTGTGCCTGCACCCGGCGTTTCCCCTCTCCAGAGGGTCTCTTCTCGCCGGGCAGGGGCGCACCCACCCATTCCCCTGGCCGAGGGTCTTTCCCACCTCCCTGGTGCGGCTGGGACCACCCAGAGGGACCCACATCAGGGCAGGGCTGCGGGTTTGGAGCTGCCTTGCAGGGCACGGGGGCAGCTCAGAGTCAGGCTTCTTGTGCTCCCTGTGTTCCCTGCACCCCACCCCAGCCCTGGCACAGCCCACCCCCCGCTTCTGGGAAATGAGGGAGAAAAGCTCATCCCCGCAGAAACACGTCCCGTGTGGGTGCGGGGCAGAGGAATCTCCGTCCTCATCCTGCAGCACGCAGGGCTGGGATTCACATCCACCCCGGGCAACTCCTGGATGTCCTGCAGGACAAAGGGTGCAGAGCAGGTCTGGGGGCTCAGCCCACCACCAGCACTCTCCCCTGCATGAGCCAAGCCTGTCAGAACCTCTGGAGGACTTCAGGGCTGGGCAGAGCTCCCACAGCTCCCCACCACCCCCTGAGCCCAGCACCGGGTGCCACAGCCCGCAGAGAGCATGAGATGCTGCTGGACAGAGGGACTCTGGCACTGGTCCTGACCCATGGCTGAAGAAAAGCACAGTGGGGCGTGGGGACAGCCCTCAGAGTGCTGGGTGGCATGGGGACACTGGGGACACTCTCTCAGCTCACACTCAGACAGGAGCAGCCCTGTTCCCTGCTGGGACACAGAATTCCACTGCAGCCTTCACCTTCCTTGGACCAGGAGACACGTTTGTCATCCTTTCCAGGCCCAGGGCAGGGCAGGCAGCACCAAAAGAGCCAAGGAACTTCCAGCACGAGCTGCTGCTCAGCAGGGAGAGGGGCTCTGCATTCCCAGGGGCTGAGCACCTGCCAGGTGTGTTTGCAGCAGAGCCCAGCCTGGTGCCCCCTGGACCAGGGGCAGTGACAGGAGCCACAGTGTGTCCTAGCAGAGACCTCTGCCTCGCCCACCTGCTTGTGGCCCCACAGGTCCTAGCCAGGAATGATTTTTGAGGGTCCAGCCGGGTGCTGATGGGTTTGGGGAGCAGGCAGTGCTCAGCACAGTTTCCAGCCTGGCAGAGCTTCCTGCAGCATCCTGGAATCCACAGGGCCCTGGGGAAAGCCAGAATCCCAGACTCAGGGACTGTTCATGAGCAGCCACAGGTGCTGGGTCCCTGCTCTGGGGCTGGGATTCAATCCTGGATTCCTCAGGAGCTGCTGCTCCCCAAAGCCAGAGGTGCTGCTGGGGCTGGGGCTGTGCAAGGGGAGGGAAAGACAAAGCTCCAGCCTGTCCTTGGAGGAGGATGAAGGGTAGATGGAGGGGAAAATGGAGCAGGGAAAAGGCAGTTAGAAGTGACTTTTGACAAGGGCCTGGAGTGACAGCACAGCACACTGACACAGGGCAGGATTGGATGGGATATTCAGGGTGCCCAGAGAAGCTGTGGCTGCCCCTGGATCCCTGGCAGTGTCCAAGGCCAGGCTGGACAGGGCTTGGAGCAGCCTGGGACAGTGGAAGGTCCCAAGCCATGGCATGGGTGGCACTGGATGCTCTTTAAGGTCCCCCCAACCCAGACCATTCCCTGATTCAACGATCAGAGCTGTCCTGAGCAGGGCCAAATGCAGGGACACCTTTGCCCAGCTGCCCCCAGTGCCACCACTCTGCCCTTGGAGGGAGGCAGCGCTGGGCCCTCCACCCCCGGGGACACCTGGGGCTCTGCTCTGTAAAGCCTTGTTCTCTGGGGACATCGTGCCAACCTCCCTGAGCAGGAAATGACATCTCCCTGTGCACACACACACGTGAGAGAGACCCTCTGCCCATTTGTTCTGGGGGATGAGCTCAGCAGGAGCTCAGCAGAGCTGGGCACAGCCCCAAAGCCCCCCTGTGCCACCCCTGCAGCTGTGGCACACTCAGCCACCAGCACCTGGTGCCAGAGGAGGTGCCAGCTGGAGCTGCATTCCCCGTGAGCTCCTCCTGAGCTGGCGGCTCACCAAAGCCCTCGGGGGGCTGGGAGGTGCTGCTGGTGCTCTGAAATCCCCCGGGGGGCGCGGGGTGCACACTCACCCACACCCACACCTGTGCAGAGCACACACACGGCCACCTGCCCGGGGACACGGGGGCTGGCACACGCTGTGACACCCCTCACACACACAGGGTCCCGTGCTGCACTCACGGGCTGGGGATGGAAGATCTTTACACTTTCCCGAGGTCTCCACGCTTTCCCAGCAGATCCTTCCCTCTCTCTCTTTTTGCTGCAGGGAAATGAAGGTTTCCTGGGGACAGCTCCTCCTCCTCCTCCTCCTGCTGCTGCTCCGGGTGTCCCCAGCCTGCACACGGTGTGTCAGCCCGTGCCATGGGGGATGAGGAGCAGGGAAGGAGCTCTGCCTGCCCTCGTGCTGGCTCCTGCTGGCAGCCCCCAGGCCAGGTGGCTGGGTTGCTTCCTTGGGCTCCATTCAGCACAAGCAGCTTGTGCTGTTTCTCCTCCTCCCTGGGGTGGGCTGCTCATTTTTGCCCCATAAGACAATGCCCTTTTTCAAAAACAAAGAAATTATAAAGTACATATGAACATATGGTAACATATATTCTAGGCTGCCTATGTGGCCAATTTTCTGTATGTTACCATATGGTGCCGCGTATTTAGCAAAAATATAACTTGACTGTTTCTCTTTCCATATGGGGATTCTTTTGCCTTAATTAATAACATTGAGCAAAAACTCTTTCTAAGGTTTCCAAGATTTCTGCAAGGGAGTATCTTATGACAGACACATGCTCCTGAAGGCTTTCCTCCTCGTTTGTCTGCACCCTTCTGTCCCTGTCCTCTTCCACATCCTCCGGGGCAGCTGTGGGGACATCTGCCCGTGGGATTGTAGGGAGGGGGATGCTGCACCCTGCCTTGGCTCCCGGCCCAGGGAGCCCCTGTGCCCCTCAGGACCTGCCTGCAGCTCTGGGCATCACACAGTGCCTGTGGGCTGGATCCCTCTGGCTCATCCTGGAGCTGAGTTATTGGAACAGAGGGGAAATGGAGAGGGAGCTGGTGCAGCTGAGAGAGAGCTGGTGGCCACACAGGGACTGCTGTCTTCAAAGGGCTTTGCAGCTCTCCAATTAACCCTCTCAAGTGTTATATCACAGAACAGTGAAATGTGTCAGGATGCTCTCAGGATGAGCCCACAGCCCGTGAGATGAGCCAGCTGTGTCCCAGTGGGATGGGGTGGGAAGGGTCAGAGGCACAGTCCCCGCTGCCAGAGACCCTCCCGCTCATCCAGCCAGAGCCTGACAATGAGGACAAATCCCTGTGTGGCTCCAGATGTGTCCCTTGTCCCTCAGGGATGTTCCTGCCGTGCAGGCAGAGCGGAGCTGGCACGGGGCAGGAGAGCGGGGACAGCAGGGGAGGTGCTGGATCTCCACCTCTCCCCATTCCCTGGGTTTTGTTGGAGATGCTGAGCTCCCTGTCCTCCTCCTGGGGTGGAAAGGGACACAGGCAGTGGCGGGAGGGCTCAGTTTTGCTGTGGGATGAGCCTGTTCCTGCTCACAGCAGCACATCTCACCAGGCTCTGCTCCCTGAGGCGCTGCCCCACTCCTAGCAGCAGGCAGATCCCTCATGGGGCTGTCTTTGAGTGTCCTCAGCCTCCCTCAGCCCCCAGATCCTCCTTCCCTGTGCTGCTGGGCCAGCTCTGCCTGTGGGAATGGGATTGGTAATGGTGCCTTGCACTGGGTGTGAGCATGGTGGGTGCTTGGCTCCCCCTGCCCTCCCCCTGGAGCACCCAGAGCAGCCCCATGAAGGCCAGCAGGGCAGGGTCAGGGCTCCAGGGTCAGTGGGAACCAGGGGCTCCTTGTCTGGGCTGTCCCATCCCCCAGCTCCTCACACCCCTGAGCTCCCCGTGTCAGGAAATTTCTCTTCTGAGGAATTCTCCATTTCCCTCTGTCCCTTCCTGGTCCAGTCCCTCTCCTGCTGCCTCACAGCACCTCCCCACACCCCTCAGCTCTGCGTGGATGCTCCGCAGGTCCCTCCTGCTCTTTGGGAAGGCCTCCTGGCTGGGATGTTTGGGACATGTTTTGGAGGACAGGTCCTGGGCATTAACCAGAGTATCCCAGGCGTGTGTTGAGCCAGCTGCCCTGCTCAGCCCTGCTGGCTTCATCCAGTTCCCTTGGGCAGCTGGGATGGGGAGGGAAGTCTCTCGTGGGCTTTGTGCAACCTCCTGAAGGGTTTCCTGGGCAGTCGGGGCAGTCCTGTGTAGCCTGGACAAAACAGCTGGAGCAGCTCCTGTGTCTGAGCCTTGTCCTGCTTTCCTCTTGAGGAGCTGAGCTGCCCTGGAGTGCAGCCCTGCCACCTCCAGCTGGTGTCCATCCCCTGAGCACCTCCCCAGCGCATCCTGGCAGGGTGGGACACAAGCTGAGCTGGCAGAGGGGCAGTCACCAGCACCTCTGTGGCACTGCCAGCACCTTGTGTGCAGCTGTTCCTGGCTCAGGACTGTGCAGCTGCTCCCCCATTTCCTGCCAGTGCCCAGAGCAGGACACAGGGTGGGACATGTGCAGAGCAGACCATCCCTGATGGAAATCAGCCATGGGGACTGTGGCTGCCTGCTGGCTTGGCTGTTTGCAGGGTGGCTTTGAGCTCGTGCCTGGGAAGGCTTTTCCAAAGGGCAGCACAGCAGGGCTTCACCAGCAGCCGGGATTCCCAAATTTGCATTACAGGCTGGCTGTATCCTGGGTATCCGTGTGCCATGGCTGAGGTACTGTGGGATGCAAATCACAGAATCCCAGAATGGTTTGGGTTGGAAGGGCCCTAAAGACAATCGGGGCACCTTCCACTAACCCAGACTGCTCCGAGCCCTGCTGCAGGAGAGCAGCCCCGCTTTGGGAGGCTGTCCCTGAGCCAGGCTGCATTCCCAGCACATTTCAGACCAGCACAGCCTCTGCCCCCTCCTGCCCGACCCCTTGGGACAAATCAAATCCCACCCTCGCACCAGGCTGCCAGCCGGGCTTGCACGAGGGCTGTGGCTGCAGAGCCTGGCGGGCTCTGGTGACGTGGTGGCATTCAGAGATGGCACAGGGAGAAGGTCAGTGCGTGCAGAGCGGGCACAGGCTGTCAGCACTCAGCTCTGCTCAGCCTCTGCAGCGAGGGCAGCCATGGGATGCAGGAGCTCTGCTCGGGAGCTGTCTGGGGATGCTCAGCACGGGGGGGTTGCAGTGCAGGGAGGAGAACCAGGAGATCACCCTGGAGTGCTGCCCATGAGTTCTGCTCTGCTGTAGAGTGCACGGGGATTTTGGGAGCCCTGGGAGAAAAGTGGAGCTTGGCCTAATACTTCAGAAGGGGAAACAAGGGCGATGTGGGTGATTTCAAGCCTGTCAGGCTGACATTGATCCCAGGGAAAATAGTGGGATGGCTGATACTGAACGCAAGGAATGAAGAATCCAAAAGGGTGATATAATTAATGCCAATCAGCAGGGATTTATGGAAAATAGATCCTGTTAAACCAACTTGACAGCTTTCTTCCTGTTGGGTTTTTCTTCTTTCTGTCTTTTTTTTTTTTGTTTTTGTTTTGTTTGTTTTTTTGTTTTTGTTTTTGTTTTGTTTGTTCGTTTGGTTTTTTGGGTTTCTTTTTGTTTTGTTTTGGGGTTTTTCTTGTTTAAAAATAGGATTACAAGTTTCTCAGCAAGGTGAGGTTTGCTGAGGACATGGGATCACCCGGACATTGTGTGTTTTCTTATTAAAAAATAGAGGAAAACCCAACCAGCCATGAGGTGTGGGTGGTTTAGGACCACATTTAGGAGCTCATGAGTGGGCACAGACTGACCCTGCAGGGGATTCTGCCCCTGGCCAGTCCCACCAGTGCTGGGGAGGCCATGCTGGGCTGTGTCCCAGCAGCTCACTGGGAGCAGGGAGGCTCTGCTGGGACATCACTGGTGCTGCTGGGGGATATGTGATTTGCAGAGAGGGGAGGACCAGGCATCACATCACCATGGAAAGGGCTGATAATGCTGCTGGAGAGAGCTGGGGGTGCTCACCTGGAGAGGAGAAGGCTCCAGGGAGAGCTCAGAGCCCCTTGCAGGGCCTGAAGGGGCTCCAGGAGAGCTGCAGAGGGACTGGGGACAAGGCCTGGAGGGACAGGAGGCAGGGAATGGCTTCCCAGTGCCAGAGGGCAGGGATGGATGAGAGATTGGGAAGGAATTGTTCCCTGGGAGGCTGGGGAGGGGCTGGGATGGAATTGCCAGATTTGCTGTGGCTGCCCCTGGATCCCTGGCAGTGGCCAAGGCCAGGCTGGACATTGGGGCTGGGAGCAGCCTGGGACAGTGGCAGGTGTCCCTGCCATGGCAGGGGATGGGATGAGGTTGGGCAGGAAATAAATCTGACAAGTTGAAGGGGAAGTTTCAGTTCAAACAGCTCCAGCAGCAGATGGAAAGGGGGATTTCCAGGACACTGTCCAGAGGTCTGTGTCCAGGTGAGATCATAACTGCTCACTCTGCACAGTCCCTGACAGGAGGGGGCTCAGGGGGGTCGGGCTCTGCTCCCAGGGAACAGGGACAGGAGGAGAGGGAACGGCCTTAGGGTGGGCCAGGGGAGGCTCAGGGTGGATATTTGGGAAAATTCCTCCATGGAAAGGACTGTAAGTCACAGGCTGCCCAGGGCAGTGCTGGAGTCACTGAAGGGGTTTAGAAGAGGTGTGGATGTGGCAGCTGGGGACATGAGTTTGTGCTGAGTTTAGAAGTGCTGGGAAATAGTTGGACTCACTGGTCTTAGAGGACTTTTCTTAATGATTCTGTGGTTCTATGACCTGCTCAGCCCAACCAGCCCCACGCTCAGGGTGCAAGCTCAGTTTCACCAAACATCTCATCTCCCCTTTGGTAACTCCCCAGGCTCCCCAGCTTCCCTGGGGGCACCGTCCCCCCTCCCTCAGCCCAGACACCCAAACACTGACGGCAGCAGCCCCACCTTGTAATATTTAAAACAATTTTATTCATGAAAATATGCTGTACAATGCACTATACACAGTTCTTTACATTGCCACATACACAAACTCTAAATAGCACAACCAAGAAAGTTACCATTGCCTACGATAGATGCGTGTGAGAGATGACGCCTCCGAGACCCTCCCCCCCAGTCTGTACAGTTATAAATACGAGGGAAAGGACCCAAAACCATCAGGGGGGCCCTTCGGTGTCCCCCCACACCGGCTCCAGGCAGGGCAGGGCAGGAGCAGGGCGGGAGCAGAGGGAGCTCCTGGTCCCCAGAGGGGCCCTGTAGGGTGGGGGTGATGGAGAGGGGAGGATGAAGCTGAGTGAGGAGGGACACGAGGTGGCCTCGCTGTTTCCAGAGAGGGAACTTGGAGCCTCAGCCAGCCCGGACAGCGACACAAAGCCCTGGTGTCCCCTTCCCCACACTCACAGTCACAGGGAGGGCACAGCCATGCCAGCCACCCCCAGGACCCGCCTGCCCCACGGGCAGAGCCCCAACACCCCCATTTCATCACCACCACCCACTGGACACCAGGCCCCGCATCCCCAGGTCCTTTGGTCCAGCCTGTGCCACCTGCCCCCGCAGCCACCCCGTCCCCGGGGTCCCCGCCGCTCCGGGCGCGTCCGTGCCCGCCCCCGCCGCCCCTCGCCCCGCACGACGACTGAACACACGACTGCACCAACACGACTGCACCGCACACACGACAACCCCACGGTCACGAACCACGACGACAGCTTGGCGAGGGGCCGTGCCCACGCAGCGGGGCGGGGGCGCGGGGGCAGCAGGGCGGGTGTGGGACAAGGGACGCTCCCCTCCTGCTGCTGCTGGAGTGGTGACGGCCAGCCCGGCTGTGTGACACCGAGGGGGGCTCGGGGACACCTGCGTGGCACAATCCCATCTCCAAATGCCTGATGGCTGCCCGGCATGCCGGTGTGCTGCTGCATCTGTGCGTGGAGATCAGATGCCTGGAGGAACCAGGGCCCCTTCCCTTTCTCCCATTCCTGGGGGGCAGAGGCCCCCGTTTCCTCCAGGGCAGCCACAGCTGCCCTCCTGCCTCTGGGTCCCTCCTGCCTCTGGGTCCCTCCTGCCTCTGGGTCCCTCACACCCACGTGCTGAACTGGGGGCTCGGGGGTTAAATAGCCATTTGCAGTCGGTTTCCAAGGGTTTGAAAGATGCCTGAAAACGAGAGGTGGTGTACAAAAGGAATGCAGTGATGATCCTGACCAAAGAATAATCCTTTTTAAAAAAGCATTCAAGAAAGATTATATATAATAGAATATATTAAATTCTGTACATGATCAAATAATGTAAACATAATTAATTAACTTGTAAGAATGTCTTTAGACTGTGCCTGCCGTGTGCCCCGGGTGAAGGTGAGCGGTGGCACATGGGGCTCCTCTGTCACGCTCTGCCACAGCCATGTGGGTCAGGAGAGGGGCAGGAGGTGCCCACCCGCGGGTCCCTCTGCCCCAGCTCAGAGCAGCCACGCTGTCCCTGTGGCTGGCTGGGACCCAGTGCCTGCTCCATGGCAGAGGAGCTGGTGCTGGGGCAAGAAGGAAAGAGCTGGGCTGGGAAAATGTGCTGGTTCAGTGCCCTGACCCTGCTGCAAGCCAGGGCTGGGGGTCAGAGAGAGCCTGTGGTGCCCAGGAGGAAGAATGGCTGAGCAGAGATCCCATGGGACAGAGCAGCAGCTCCCACCACCTCCTCCCAGCTGCTCCATCATCCCCAGACCAGCTTCTCCTGCTGCCCAGCAGCCTGTCCCCTCCAAAACCCTGCTGCTCCTGGCAGCTGTGCGGAATGGCCAGGACGTCCCAGGCCCACTCCTGCCCCACAGAGCAGTGGGCAGTTTGGGGTCCTGGCACACAACAGGACCACATGTGAATCATGGTCCCCATCCCCTTGGAGCCCCAGCCCCTGGCAGGTGGGTGCACCCCCCTTGCTGACAGCTCCTGGACCAGCTCTCCTGGCACCCCAGTGAGCCCACTGGGACAGGCATGGTGACGCTGACCCCCCAGGAGTCCCACAGCCCTGGCTGGGAGCCCCGTGGCACCCCCAGCAATGTGGGCCACCCATGTTTGGGGCAGGATCGACCCCACGCTGCCTCAGAGGCCTGGCCACCACATCCATCCCTTCCTCACACCCACAGCCCCTCCTCGAGGGTGACCCACATCACAGCCCCCCAGCTTTCACCCCATCAGCCAACACGCCCCGTGGCCAAGCCAAGATGAGCCATGTGATGGGACACAGCCACCAGCGTTGCCCATGGCCTCTCTCTCCTCTCCCTAAGCTCGACCCTTCCTTCCTTCCAATGCAAAAACTCAATGGCAAAAGAGTGCATGAAATCAAATAAATACTCCCCCCTCCCCGCCCCTGCGAGCTGCCCCTGAGCCTCCAGCACAGGGGACCCTCACTCCCAGCAGGACCCCCCTGGAGCGTGCCCAGCCTGCTCCAGGCAGGGGCTGCAGCCTTCCCCTGGCACCCTCAGGCCCCGGGCGCTGCCGAAATGCTGCTCCCAGGGCTGCTGACTGCACATCCCCCTCTATCACCGCCCCTTTCTCACTGCTGCAGTGGAGGTGGCCTAGGGGTGTGGGCTCGGCAGAGCTCTGATCTCCACCAGGACTGAGGGGTCATGACCCCCCCTTGCCCTGGGGCAGTGTCCCCACTCCTGACACTTCTACCCAGAGGACTCGTTTCCCAAGGTGGCTCAGAGAGGAGTCCCTTCCCAGGGGGATGCCCATGCAGGGAGGGTCCCACACCACCAGCCGTCACCACTCTGTAACCCAGCCCCAGAGCACATCAAACTGGCACCATCACCACAGGGCACTGGGATCGCCTGGAAAGGCTTTCCCTTCCTGCTACCCCCCTGGATCTGCCTGGCTCCGGCTGCCTCTCCCACCCACCTGCCATGTGTCCTCCAGAGGATGCTGGCAGGACCCACAGACCGGGCACACGTGGGGCTGGGGTCCTCCCCCATCTCAATATTTGACCCTCTGGTTTGTGTTTCGTGTTCGACCTCAAGCTCAGACCGACGGCTCTCGCCCATCTTAACAAACAAAGGCAGAAGAGAAAGGAAAAAAAAAAGTTAGTCTCAATGTTCCCCTCGTGGCTTCCCGGCCGTGAGCCCGCGCCAGGGCGGGCGTCACCCGGGCACCCAGCTCTGGTTCGTGGGCTGTGGCCCCCCGGGCAGCGCGGGCACGTTGAGCCCGTTCTGCGGCGGGAGGGCCGAGTCGAAGTTGAAGTCCATCTCATCACTGTCCATAAAGTCATTCAGGATGATCGACTCCACATCGCACTCCAGGCTCCCATTGAACATGTCCAGGTCCAGGTCTGCTGGGAACCTGTCTTGGCCCAACACGGGCGGGTGGACGGCCCCCGGGTAGGGGCCCTGCAGCGAATCCAGCAAGCTCATGTGTGCCCCTTGGTTATTAGCGTAGGAATGCAGGTGCCCGTGGTGGTGCGGCATGGCCGTCATGCTGCACGAGTCACTGGGCAGGCTCATAAGGCTGACGGGATTGGCTAAGGCACTGGTGTTGACCGCAGGGTGGTGACCGGCTGGTGACGGGTGGTACAACGCGTTGCTCTTCATGAGAGAGCCCGGGTGGGGCGGGTAGGAGGACAGGCCCTGCTCCCCGCCCCCGCACAGCAGCGGGTTGTGTCTGTGGCCACGGGCCGGCACCATGGGGCTGGCCTGCGGCAGGGGCAGGTCCCCCGGGACCATGCTCTCCTTGTGCGCGTAGGAGATGGAGGAGAGCAGGTCCTGCAGCGAGGCGTTCCTGTAGGAGCTGACAGGCGAGAAGGTGGCCTGCTTGTTCTCCTGGATGGTCTGCATGGGCAGGCGGCGCATGAGCCCCATGGCCGGCTGGCTGTAGATGGTCCCGCAGTAGGTGTTGGAGGCGGCCCCCATGCTGGAGCACTTGGAGTTGAAGGTGAAGCTGGAGCTGCGCTGCCGCAGGGCAGCCGGGGGGAGCTGCTGGGAGGGGCTCATGCTGTAGCCTTCCTGCAGGTCCTCCAGCATGCTCTCCCCCAGGCTCTCGTTCAGGCTGATGGTGCCGGTCAGGTCGGTGAGCCGCGGCAGCTCCACGGAGCAGCGGGCGCTGAGCGAAGGAGACATGGTGCTGGAGGGGCTGGGGTACATCAGTGGGGACGAGGGGGTGCCATCGTCCTCCTCCAGCTCGTCCGGCTCGTGGTTGGCCATGATGGGCGAGAGGCGCCCGCTCAGCGTGCTGGCCGTGGAGTTGGCCCGCGTCCGGAAGTCCGCCCAGGCATCGTACTCATCGCTGGCGTGGGATGCGGGGCTCTCCGACCACTTGGCCTGCTGGGAGGATGGGCTGTCCTCCCCGCGCTCCTGCGTCACCTGCAGCTGCTTCTTCTTGCTGGCCTTGCCCTTGATGCGCAGGAATTTGCTGTTGTTGTCCATGGACACGGCGCGCCGCCGCGGCGTCTTGCCCGTCTTGCCACCCTCGGGGTTCAGCATCCACCAGGAGCTCTTGCCGGTGCCCTCGTTCTGCACGCGGATGAAGCGGGTGTGCAGGGACAGGTTGTGCCGGATGGAGTTCTGCGGGGACAGCAAGGACAGGGGCAGGATCAGCGGCAGGGACAGCACCCCAGGAGGAAGGAGACGGCCATGGGGCTGGGGGGTACATGGGGCTCCGTGGGACACCTGGGCTCCATGCCCTGGGATGTCTGAGCCAGAGGGGTCAGGGCTGGGACAGCTCAGCTGGCAGGGCCCTCCCTGTGACCGTGGGTCACAGCCGTTTGCTGCACCTCCTAGCTCTGTCTTTGGCACAATTCCTGTCATGGCTGGGATGGGGGTGTCTTTAGCATGTGTCCCAGGGACCTGCAGCAGCCAGGGCCAGCTCTCAGGGGACCTGCCTTCCCTGGCAGGAGCCTGCAGAGGGACGAGGTGAGGAGGCAACAAATGCAGTGACAGAGTCAGGGCCACGCACAGGTCCAGGGCTTCCCCATCCCTCCCAGCCCACCATATCCCATGGGATGCTCCCAGCACAGCCTGCACCTCTGTGGAGATCCCAGCCCACTCCCCACCAGCTCCACAGGCAGAGGGATTCCCTTTGGAGTGGACTCTGAGCCCCTTCTCCTTCCTGGCGTTTGGGATGTGCTCCCCTCCACCCTCAGCACTGGGACATGCCCTGTGCAGGGCATATCAGCACCACCACATCCCAAAACAACCTGCAGGCACCATGTGAGATCTTGTCCCCAAATGCCTGTCACCCCCTGTGAGCAGGACTGCAGGCCCACAGCAAGAGGGCATGGCTCCCTGCATGTCTGGCTCTGGTGACGGGGACACTCACCCTGCCTGGGAGGCTCGAGTACCTCCCAGCACTGTGGCTCTGTAAACCCAGAACAACCCCAGTGCCCACGGCAGGCCTGGCTGGGGGCTGCTTCCACCCTGGACCCTTCTGGCTCCCTCATCCACACCCAGCACCTCAGGGGGTTTCCTGCTGAGAGCAGCACTCAGTGCCCTTGTGCTGGCAGCCCTGGCTCTGAGCAGCTCCCTGGCTGCAGCAGGGATGGGCTGGCAGGAGGCAGGAGCAGGGGGGCACATCCCAACATGAGCATCCCTGGCTGTCCCTGCCCCTGGGGAGGGACAGGACACAGGGAATGCCTTCAACTTGGCAAAGGGGAGATTTGGGTAGGATATTGGGAAGGAATTGTTCCCTGGGAGGGTGGGAAAGGGCTGGGATGGACTTCCCAGAGCAGCTGTGGCTGACCCTGGATCCCTGGCAGTGGCCAAGGCCAGGCTGGACATTGGGGCTGGGAGCAGCCTGGGACAGTGGGAGGTGTCCCTGCCATGGCAGGGGTGGGATGGGATGAGCTTTGAGGTCCCTTCCAACCCAAACCAGTGTGGGATTCTCTGACACCTGTCCCTCCCTGCTGACATGCAGCTCATGGGATGCCACCCCAGCTCCCTTTGCCTCAGTTTCCCCAGAGGAAAAAGGTAAGATGCAGAGCCCAGGGAAGAGCCTCAGTGTGCAGGGTTGAGACCTTTCCCCAGCTCTGCCCAAAGGCTCAGGGCTGGCCCAGGGCTGCTGCAGAGGGGACAGCCCCTTCCCTCCTGCCCAGCCCCTTCCCTGCTGCAGGAGGGGCACAGGGACAAGGAGGGGGAGGAACCCACGGTACAGGGGAGAAAGTTTGGTGCTGTTGTGGTGTACAGTGGAATACTAATGAAGAGGCAAGTGAGCTCCAGCCTCATCTATCATATTATGTAATGGCTTACTTCTCTGCACTTCATTTATTTGGAGATTGCTCCCAGGCTGGCTCCTCGCCAGCAGCCACCAAATCCAAGTCTACAGAAATCAATCTCGCACTGACTGATTAAGCCGTGTTTAGAACTAATTGCTCCTTCGTGTGTGGGGAGAATAAATTACGGGCTTTAATTTCACATCTTTAAAATGCAACTGCAGGTATGGGCCAGCCATTAACCCCTTCCTGCACGGCTGGGGAGGGGGCCCAGGGGGTGGTTGGGACACAGCTGCCCAACCAGTGCTCAAGCAGAGCAAGGTCAACCTTCCTGGCAGGGAGAGTCCCCTGACCCTTCCAGCATCTCTCCTTAAGCCACAGGATGATCCAAACTCCCATCCATGACCCAGCCACCGTGCAAGCAACAGGGATAGAAGCACAGCACGTGGTTGTCACTGCCCCGGCAGGACCATGCCACCAGCCAGCATAGCCCCACGGCACTGCCCTGCACCCACAGCCCGTGGGGAGCTGGGGATGCCCAAGCTGGGCTTGCTGGAGTGATGCCCAGTCACTGCTGGGCCCCTGGCAGGGGTGGGGACCCCCCCTTGGCCACAGTCCCTCCCTGGCAGCACTGCCAGGTCTGCCCAGCCTAGAGATGCTGCAGCCTGTGCAGCTGGGATGGAGCTGCCACGCAGAGCATGGGGAGAGGGGATGGGCTCTGGCGATGTCACAGCTGGGTGGGGGTGACATTCAGCATCTTCTCTATGCCCCCCTCCCACCCCTGAGGGAGCACAGGGCACCTGCACCCCCCGAGGCAGGGGACAGGGCTGGCAGGGTCAGACTGCCCGAGGGAGAGACGGAGAGGCTGCTGCTGCTCCTGCAGCAGAGCTTCATTAAGAGCCAGGAGACAGCAGCAATTAAGTGCAAGGTGCAGCACACCCGGCTCTCTCCTCATTAGCACCCCGACACGCTCGGCTGGCCGCGGCTCGGGGCACACGGAGCAGGGCGGGGGCTGCGCTGGGGCGGGCCGGGAGCTGATTAACAGAAGCCAGGCAGGGACCTGCTTCACCCGCGGCCACGCCGGCACCCCCGGGCACCCAGCGCCCCGCAGGCAGAGACGTGCAGGTGGGGATACACAGGGGACATCAGTGTCGGCAAGCCCCGGTGACAGCGGCTGCCTAGGCAGGGCGTGCCCTGGGGTCAGGAGAGGATGGTGCCAGTCCCAGAGCCCCCACGCCGCCTTTGACGCCGCTCCCTGCCCTGCTCCACTTACAGCAACCTCTACCTCTGCAGGGCTGCCCGTGCCCTGTGACCCCCTTCCCGTCCCCTCTGTCCCCGTGTCACCGCTGTCACCCCTGCCTGTCCACCCCGCTCCGATGGCTCAGCCCCTCACTGGTCCCACACGGCCCCGCAGCGCCCGGGACCCAAACCCCGAACAGCACCGGGCAAGGAGCGTCGGTCCCCAGCGCACAGCCAGGGGTGACACCCAGCCCGTGCCGGGGTGACACCCGCACTGCAGGCCCCCGCACTGCCCCCGCATGCTCTGGGGAGCAGAGGGGCGGGCTGGAGGTGGCACCAGGGCTGCAGGTGAACCGGACCCTTCGTTCAGCCCCGGCTGGCAGCAGGGCAGGACGAGGCTGAGCCCGTGCCAGCCCCCAGGCACCAGCTGCCGGAGGCTTTGCCAAGCTGGAAGACCCCAGTGCCATGCCGGTGCCCGTCTGCCGGGGGCCGGTCCTGCTGCGGGGCCTGCGGTGGGGGCTGTGGGCACCCACAGAGCCCCTCACCCCCCCCAGGAGCCCTCCTCCAGCGAGCCTCATTGTCAGGGGAACAGGCAGTGTGAAATCGGTCTGATTAGCAATTAGTCCCATTGTAAAAGGATTAGCCGGACCCATTGTTTAGGAGAGTGACTTGACTGTCAATGGGCATCTGGCAGCGAGGATGATGATGATAACGATGATGCGGTGGGAGCCGGAAGCCGTTCCCCGAGGCCGGACTCCCGAAATGGGCATCGAGCCCCGAGATGAACCTCGAACCCCGAAATGAACCACCCAGGGGGGTGCCGACCCCCAAGACGAGCATCGCTGCCCATCCCCACCCCAGCAGCAGGTCCCGGGGTCCCTCCCCAGCCCTGGGGTTCCCACGAGTGTCGGTGTGCAGGGAGTGGGGCTGAACCCTCTGCGTGCCCTGGGGAGATCGGGGTAGGGGGAAAGGAGAGCAATTCGACCAAGGACAGGCCCCGACCAGAGCTGGGGAGAGCAAACAAGGCACTCTGTGGGCCTCCCCATCCCCGTCACATCCCCTGCACCCCTCTGCTGTCCCCAGCACTGCCCCTGAGCTGTCCCCCCTCCCTGCACCCCTCTGCTGTCCCCAGCACTGCCCCTGAGCTGTCCCCCCTCCCTGCACCCCTCTGCTGTCCCCAGCACTGCCCCTGAGCTGTCCCCCCTCCCTGCTCTCTGCCCAGCACCAAGGGTTTTCCAAGCAAACCCACCGCTCCCAACTGCTCCCCACACATCCCACACCTGACAGCCTTGCTCTCAGAGCCTGCAGTCAGGCTGTGTCAGGGGCTGGCTGTCTGTCCAGCCTGCTGTCTGTCCAGCAGAGGAGCCCGTTGGTTGTTACCTGGTGGGGATTCTCAGGCCGTTGACAGGAGGAAGCAGGGACAGGGACAGAGACAGAGCCACTAACGAGAGCTCTGCCAGCAGCACAAGGACGGCTCCAGGGGTTAATTGATGCTTATTCACTTCTTGCACATAAAAATTGCCACTGCTGGAGGAAATTTTCCAGAGGGCAGAGGCTGCTGACAGCCTCGGTGGGGCTTTATCCCCAGGGATGCTGTACAGGGAGGGTGGTGGCATGGGACAGTTAGTGGTGACACTGCCAAAGCCATCATATTCACCCAAAAAATGGCTCTGCCTATGGGCAGCCTCCTGGCACCATCCCCTGGGCATGGGCAGCCCTGCTGCAGCATTGGTGTCACCACCCTGCCCGGAGCAGCCGGTGGCTGAGCACAGCCCAGCAGCGCTGGCACCACCACCCTGAGAGGGGCCCAGGCCGGGCTGGCGAGCAGGTGGCAGCTGGCACATGTGGCAGTGCTGCCCACACGCTGGGGATGGCTCATGACAGGGATGGATGGCCCGTGGTGACAGGAGCGGATCCCTGTGCTGTGCCACAGGCAGGCAGCTGCAGGAGACCCCAGCACCTCCTGTGCCTGCAGGGGCATCAGCCCACCCCACATCAGCCCAATCCACACCATCCTGACCCACATGAGCCCCACACCATCCCCATCCACATCAGCCCACCCCACATCAGCCCAATCCACACCATCCTGACCCACATGAGCCCCACACCATCCCCATCCACATCAGCCCACCCCACATCAGCCCAATCCACACCATCCTGACCCACACCAGCTCTCCCTGCATGGGTGGGAGAACCCAGCAAGGGGAAGCCCATGGAGCCAGCCAGGGGGTGGCTGTAAATCCAGCCCAGCGTGTGCCAGGGTTCCTCCAGCCCCACACCAGGACACACTGGGAATCCCATTGGCCTCTCTGCCGTGAGCAGCCCCGTGAGCTCCCCATGCCCCTGTGCCCCCAGGGCCCCCCGTGCAGCCTGAGCCCTGTCCTGCCCCACAGCAGCCCCCATGCTGCCCTACACAGCGCCCTTGCAGCCACACAGCCACCCCACAGCCAGCCCGTGGCACTGCCCTGCACACGACCCCCACACCAGCCCTCTGCACCATCCCACAGTGCCCGCGCTGTGCCCCACAGCATCTCACAGCAACCCTCCTGCACTGCTTCATCAGCTCCTCGGTGCCCCATGGCAGCTCACAGCCAGACCTGCTCCATGCCCCACAAGCTCCCTAGGCCCCCTCAATGCCCCGTAAGCTCCCTGACCCCTTCAATGCCCCACAAGAACCACAGGACCCTCAATGCCCCATAACCCTGCAGCCCCCCCAGCCCCTCGCTCTGTCTCAGCCCCCCACCAGCAGCTGCTGCCCAGGTCCCGTCTGCCCTGTCCCCCTGGGGAGCCGGGGCCGTCCCCCCCTCCCCGGCACGTCCTTGCCCGGGGCTGGAGCCGGGCAGGGGCCACCCGGTGCCTCCGGAAAGGGCACGGCAGGGGCAGGGGGAGGCAGCCGCCCGCAGCCGCCCCCAGCCGCGGGGGTCTCGCCGGCGGCGGCGAGCGGAGGCAGCGCATTCGGGTCAGCGCTCCGGCTGAGCAGAGCGGGGCTGACGTGCTGCTAATTGAACCAAATGCCCATTAGAGGCGCGAGGGGCCGCGGCCGCCCGGCCCCGGCGCAGGTGGCTGACACGCGAGGAGCCCAGGGCGGCACGGCCGGAGCATCCCCGCCTCCCCCCCGCGCTCCGAGCGCCGCCGACAGCTCATTAGGGAGCGCTAATCACCCCCGAGGTGTGCGCGGAGCCGAGGGACAGCTGGAGCTGGCGGGGTCCCCGTGGTGCAGCCCCCTCCCCGAACATCCCCCCGGCCCCTCTCTGTGCCCCGCCAGGGGCCGGGCAGGGCTCCAGCCTTGCCTTTGTGGGGCACACAGACCCACGATGGCTCCAGACAGGCTCCACACTCTGGAATGCGGGAGCGGGGCTGGGATCCCACACCGTGGGGCCAGGCTGTGCCACCCCTGCCCACGTCCTTCTGCCACTCCCGGGGCTGGGGGATGGCGTGTCCCAGACCAGCCTCTTCTGCAAGAGAAGGTCTGGGTAGGAAACCACCACCCCGACCCTCTGGCAGGACTCGCCAGCCCCATCCTGAGCCCCAAATCCAGGCAGAGCCTGGCTGTGGCTGCCTGGGCTCCAGGCTGGTTTCAGAACCAGTGTAGGTGCTGTGGAACTGGATGGATCCCTGGGGTGATGCCCATTCCCTGCCCGGTCCCGTGCTGGTCCTGGCCCATCTCCCTCACATACCCTGGTGGCTCTCACTCGATCTGACCCCAGTGAAGCCCCAGTGCAGCCCCTCTGCACCCCCTGGCACGGAGCTGCTTCTCGCCCCCCCAGTGCATTTGGCAGCTGAGGTTGTTCCACAGTTGGCCCAGTGCCTCCCTTCCCCTGATGACCACAAGCAGTTCCCAATCTCACCAGAGACCTGACTGACACCCATCAAACCCCCTCGGCTCCCCAGACCCCCCCAGCAGCCCCCCAGGCCACAGCCCTTGCCCAGGGACACCAGGGCACCCCCACACTGCAGCCTCCTGCCCCCTGGCCTGGCAGAGTCCCAGGGGGACACCCCACGTGGGTCTTGGATCAGCACCCAGTGCTGCACAGAGGGGTGAGACCCCTGCAGCCCCCAGCCAGGAAGGAGCTGGCAGAGGGCACACTGATCCCATGGGGACACTCCTCGTGCCCAGGCTGGAACCAGAGTGCCAGCATGTGTGGCAGAGGTGGCACACACGGCCCGGCATCCCTCTCCCAGCCCTGGGACTGCTGCTGTTGCCATGGCAGCCGCTTTATTTTAGCCAGCTGCCATCACTCCGTGTCCCCTTCAAAACCACGAGCATCCTCCCTGCCCTGGGGAGAGCCCAGGGAGCACCTGCAGAGCTCATCCCTGTGCAATGGCTTTTCCCTGCAGCCCAGAGGGGGGACAGACACAGCACCAGCACCTTGTCTACATCCCACTGTGGTCAGTGGGGTCACACCAGCTCAGCCACCAGGTCCCAGTTCGGTGGCTCAGGGAACCACAGAATCTCCCAAGCTGGGAGGGACCCACCAAGACCATCGAGTCCAGCTCCTGGCCCTGCACAGACACCCCAACATTCCCAACCTGTGCCTCAGAGCGTTGGCCAAACACTCCTGGAGCTCTGGGCCACTGCAGCCCAGGGGGAAGGATGGAGGGAGGGAGGGAGGGATGGATGGAGGGATGGAGGGATGGGTGGATGGAGGGATGGATGGATGGATGGATGGATGGATGGATGGATGGATGGATGGATGGATGGATGGATGGATGGATGGAGGGATGGATGGATGCATGGATGGAGGGATGCATGGATGGACGTATGGATGGAGACAGAATCAGGTCTGGTATCGAGTGATTTCAGTGCTGGGGGAACACCTGCATGGTCAATCCAGCTCCCACAAAGACAACCCGTGCCTTGGGCTTGTCCTGATGGGGCCAGCTCAGCCCCAAACCCGCCTTGGCTGTGCTGGGGCTCTCTGTCACCTCTCCTCCAGCCACAGCAGTTTCCAAGCTGGTTTAGGACAGGAGGGGCCAGAAGAGCTGGTCCCAGGACAGCTGGGAAAGATCCCATCACCCCAGTGTGTGCCCCACACCCTGTCCTGCCCCACCACCCCGAGGGTCTGTGCTGCCCTCCTTGCTGGGACTGTCCACCCTTGAGGGGGTGACCTCAAGGTGATGAGGAGGAGCTTGAGGGTGATGAGGAAGGCAGGGATCCCTGCACACCCTGCGTGCAGAACCACATCTCTGTGAATCCCCCAGCACCCCTCCTGCCCCGTGCTCCCCAAAGGGCTCATTAGATCAGAGCAGGGCTGTGATAACGAGCAGGCACACGCTCCCCCCTGGGGACATGGGCAGGGCTGGGGACTCCCCATGGGACTGGGGGATGTTTCAGGAGAGCCCAGCCTTTTCCCACTCCCTGCAGGGGGGCAGGAGCCCCACAGAGCTGTGGGCACACAGGACCCAGCTGCAGCTCTGCCTGGCACAGGTGACACGGCCCCAGTGCCACGGTGATGGGCTGTCCCCACACCCTCCCTGGGTATGGGGGAGGCTGCAGGTGCCACTGCAGGGCTGGCAGGAGGCAGGGGACAGCCAGGACCCCTGCCCACCTCCTGCCTGCCCCCCTCATGTCCTGTATCCCTGCCCTGGAACACTGCCAGAGGGAGGGGGTCGTTAGGGACCAGCTGAGCTGATGTGTTGCCCATCTCAGCTCTGTGGCCCTGGCATGGGCTCACCCTCAGAGCTGGAAGCAGCTGGGCCACCTGTCCTGGGCAGCTGGCCAAGGGATCCTGCAGTGCCACAGGGCACAGCAGTGCCCTGGGGACCTGTGCCTGATCCTGCTGCCCACCCAGCTCTCACCCAGCTCTCAGCCAGCCCCACGGGGGTGCTGAGGTTGGGCTGTGGGGCAGGAGGGTGCTGAGCAAGGGGGGAGCACAGGGTCGGACTCTGCCCCTCCCTTTGCAGCAGGAGCTCCAGCCCAACTCGCCTGAGGTGCCACCACAGCCAGGGACACTGCAAGGGACATCAGCCCCCGCCTTTGGGAACAAAACCCACCCTCAGCATTCCCTGCCTGCCCGGACCCCTCTCCAGCAGGTGAGGCCAGGTCAGGTGCGTTGGGAAGCCGCTCTCCACCAGCAGCCACTTACCCCGAAACGCTCTAATGACACCCCAGAGTTGGCCACCAAAATAGCTGCAGTAAATCACCCGGAGCTGCCATGTAATTTTTGCATGAAATTACAGGATTTTTTTCCCCTGGGTTCAATTTCCTCCACACCAAGTTCTCACCGCAGCCAAATCATTAAAGCAGCCGCACTCCCTTTTCCTCGGGTGCCACTTCCATCTCCCTGCTGGCACTGGGGCTGGGGCTGGCTGGGGACAGCGGGTGCCCCAGTGCTCCCAGGCAGTCCCCACACTGAGACAAGCCAGAGCTGCTCCCAATCCCAGGCAAGGCACATCAAATCCTGCCGAGAGACCCCGGGGACCCCCAGCACCCAGCAGGGACGTAGGAGATGCCCCTGGCAGGATGCTGAGCCCCCGTGGGGGGTTCCAACCCCAGCAGGCAGAGGAGCTGGCTGCTCCCATGGGGGAAACCGCCTGCCTCCTCCTCATCGCTGCGGGAGGAAGGGGAGAGCAGCAGGGCTCAGCCTGACCCACAGCAATGCTCACACACGCGTGGGAGGTGACCCTCCTGCGTGGGGCCATCAAACACCATCTCTGGGTCACTTGGCTACCTGGGAGGGACACAGGTCCCACCCTTGTGTCACCATCGCGTCCAAGCGCACTGAGCTGAGCAGCCCCCTGAGCTGAGTCCAGCCCCATCCTCCTGCGTCTGTTCCTGTCCTGATTTCCAGCCCGGGAGCCCTCAGAGCTGGGCTGTTCCCAGCAGAGCAGGGAGGGCTGGGCAGGGAGCCGTGCACTGGCCATGTGTTCCCCAGGGACTCGCTCTGCTCGGGGGGTTCCCTGCCTGCCCCACATCCTCTCGTCACCTCTGGGGAGCAGCCCCACAGGGGTGCCCCAAATCCCTCTGTGCTGTGGCCTCCACCTGCAGCCACGGGGCTTTCAAGGGGCTGTGGAGCACAGCCAAGCCCTCTCCACACGCTGTGTCCCACCAGGACTGTGCTGGCTGCTGGAGCAGGGACAGGCTCCCTGTGCCCTCAGGGCAGCTCCTGGAGATGAGGAGCTGCTTTAGCCCTACATGGAAAAGGTACCTTTTGCTTCTCAAATAGAATCAGAGAATTCCAGCCTGGTTTGAGCTGGAAAGGACCTCAAAACCCACTCCATTCCACCCCTGCCATGGCAGGGACACCTTCCACTGTCCCAGGCTGCTCCAAGCCCTGTCCAGCCTGGCCTTGGGCACTGCCAGGGATCCAGGGGCAGCCACAGCTTCTCTGGGCACCCTGTGCCAAGGCCTCCCCACCCTCACAGGGAGGAATTTCTTCCTGCAAGAGATTTCATCCCACCACCAGCAAGCACAGATGGCAAAGGCTTGGGAGAACTCAGGGCTCTCAGCCCTGAGGGGGATGGGGACAAGAGGGGTGGCCAGCACAGCAGGGACATCCCCACCACCAAATGCCCTTGGCTGAAAGATCCTTCGTGGAACAATTTTATTTTAAAAAATATAAAATAAATCCCAGTTGCTCAAGCAAACAAATGCTTGTACCAGGTTGCAGGTTTCAGGCCCAGAGGGTGGAGCAGGGGAGGGTTCAGTGATGCCTCTGAGGGAGAAAATCCTCACCATGGGGACCTGCTGTGCAGAAACGTGGCAAGGAGCACTATTTATAAAACATCTCTGAAAACAAGGAGCAGTTTCCAGCCAATGGTGAGGTCGAGTCCATCTGGTCAAGCCCATGGCACCTTGGCAGGCTCTGGGCTGTCCCTGCTGTCCCCAAGCTGCTGTTCAGTGCTGACAGCCCAGCCCAGTGCAGCACACACCGTGGGCTGGCCCCAGCCCCCTCCTCACTCAGCCTTGTGGGACAGCACAGCCCCAGCCCCTCCAGCAGGGCCAGCTGTCCCCAGCCAGCCCTCGAGCCTGAGCCCCCCACGCCAGCACACACTGAAACCCTCCAAAATCCTCCAGATCACCCCTGGAAGTGCCCCAGGCCAGGCTGGACAGGGCTTGGAGCAACCTGGGACAGTGGAAGGTGTCCCTGCCCACGGCAGGGGTGGGGCTGGATGGGCTTTAAGATCCCAACCCAAGCCATGAGTCTGTGAAAACCCCACATCACTCCCTTTTTTCCACTTTCACATTAATATTTTGCCCTTGTGCCCAGGAGGGGGAGGGCACGGAGCCCCCTGTGCCCAGCACAGCCCACCGGGGCCAGGCAGGACCCGGCTGCTGCAGGGGGTGAGACCTCCAGGGTCAAAGAGAGGGGCAAACACTCCCACCTGGAGCCGGCAAGGGACGCTGACAAGGAGGCAGCAGTAGGAGCTGTCACCGGTGTCACCGTGTCCCTGCGTGGTCAGAAACACAGCAGGGAGTGGCCTCTTGCTGATGCCCCTCCTGGCCCGGGCCAGCCCAAAGCTCCAACCCATGTGCCACAGCCCCACAAGGGGATGTCAGCCCTGATGCTGTCACAGCTGAGATGCCCCCGAGCGCAGCAGATCCCCGAGTGTCTGGGAACTGAGGGACATCAGGCACCCCAGAGCAGCCCCTGGAAAGCAGTGCTGTCCCCGGGGTCCCTCACAGACAGGGGGGCTCAGCTGCCTCACACCCACACAGACCCCGGGGTGACACGTGTGGGGATGGGCACTCCCAGACCAGGCTTTTGTGTCACTCGGTCTGTGCCTAGGGCTGCTCTGTGCCGCACACAGACCCTGCTGGGACACACAGGGACACACCAGGGGGGTGCAGAGACCCCTCAGACCCTGCTGGGACACACAGGGACACACCAGGGGGGTGCAGAGACCCCTCAGACCCTGCTGGGACACACAGGGACACACCAGGGGGGTGCAGAGACCCCTCAGACCCTGCTGGGACACACAGGGACACACCAGGGGGTGCAGAGACCCCTCAGACCCTGCTGGGACACACAGGGACACACCAGGGGGGTGCAGAGACCCCTCAGACCCTGCTGGGACACACAGGGACACACCAGGGGGGTGCAGAGACCCCTCAGACCCTGCTGGGACACACAGGGACACACCAGGGGGGTGCAGAGACCCCTCAGACCCTGCTGGGACACACAGGGAACACACCAGGAGGGTGCAGAGACCCCTCAGACCCTGCTGGGACACACAGGGACACACCAGGGGGGTGCAGAGACCCCTCAGACCCTGCTGGGACACACAGGGACACACCAGGGGGGTGCAGAGACCCCTCAGACCCTGCTGGGACACACAGGGACACACCAGGGGGGTGCAGAGACCCCTCACGCCACCAGCCCACGTCACACACCCCTCGCAGCCCCCCCGGCACAGGCGCAGCAGCCAAAGTCACACAAGTGGAGCAAGGTCACCACAAGGCCCCGGGGAGGTCTCTGAAGCTGCAGCCCCGGGGGAAGGAGGGATGCTGAGTCCCACCCCCAGCCCAGGACTGCTGCAGACGGGGAGGGGGTGGTGGCAGAGAGGGAAGGCGCTGCAGGAGCCAGCCCTACCCTGGCCACCTGCTGTTCCCCCCAGCCAGCCCAGGCCACTGCAGACACCCACCCTGCCCACCCACAGAGGGGGTGGTGGCACCCCAGGGATGCTCTTAGGGGTCACTGGCACCGCAGGCGGGGTGAGGGGCTCACAAGTGGGGTGGCTCCTGTGTAGGGTCCTGGGGGTGAAGAGGGATGGGGAGTCCATCCCTGCTGTGCCCCAGGGTGGCAACCACAGCTCGGGGGGCTTTCAGCCCCCGCTGGGTGCTGGGCAGGAGCCAAAGCTGTGGGAGGGGAGATGTAAAAACTGCAAGAACAGCCCCTGGCCCTGCACCAGCCCGGGTGGGTCACAGCCCTGCCCGGGATGTCCCCAGCCTGCAGTGGGGTGTCGCACACCACTCCAGCCACACCCTCACGTGTGCCACCACCCTGCACATGGGCACCCACAGTCACAGCCCCCTGTACCCCCTCCCGTGTCCCCTGCCTGCCCTGACTCAGCTGACCCCTTTTTGTTTGGTTTGCTCTGCACCTGCTAATGACAGACACCCCCCCTGCTGCCCCCGCAGCTCCGGGCTGGGGTCCCACCAGCCTGTGTTTACTCGGCACAGGGAGCCAGCAGGAGGAAGAGGAGGAGGAGGAGGGGAGGCTCAGCAGCTGCCCAAGGGTGGGCTTGAAGCCCCCCCTGTGCCCCAGAATGTGTGGGGCTTTGTGCCAGGGATAAAACCCCCCCGGGTGGGAGATTCACACACCCTGATCCCCCCTGCCCAGGCACTGCCAGCACCCAGCAGCCTCCAGGCACCCACTGAGCACAGCTCTGCCCATGGCTCTGGCTGAGCCCATGGACCCCTGGTGTCACCCCACAGATCCTTCTTGTCACCTTCTGGACTCCTGCTATCACCCCACAGACCCCTGACAGCAATGACAAACTCACTAGTGCTCGTGGGGTTGTGCTGGGTGGGAAAAGGAGGACCCCCGGGACCTCCCCCTGCCCCGGGGGCTCGGCAGGATGGGAAGGCTGGATCCCCTTGCTGCTGGCAGAGGTGAGGTGGTGCTCCCAAGGGGGGCTGTGCAGGAGAGGGGCTGGCTGCCAGCAGCCAAAATCACCCCCGAGGAGCTCCTGCCTGCACTCAGCTCCCGGCCCAGCACACGGGGCAGAGCACAGGATCCACGGGGAAATCCTGGCCAGCGCCGCGCTGCAGGCTCCGGTTTCATCCAAACTCATTCCCTGGGCAGGGCTGAGCAAGGGAATTTCCTGGCTCTGCATGCACTGCTGGAGACAGCACGTGGAACTGCCCATCCTGGGAGGCTCCCAGCCTCCCCTGCCCTGGGATCCAGCCCTGAACCCCGATGCCACGGGGCTCAGGGGGTGTCTGGTCCCCCCGAGCCGTGCACTGGGAGCAGGGAACGTGCCACTGGGAGTGGGACAGGGCAAAGCTGTTCACAGAGCACAGGGGACACTCTGCCCAGGGCACTCATCCCTGCATGGGCTCATGGCATGAAGGGCAGCACCAGCTGCAGGCAAACACCAGCTCCAGCCTGTACTGGGATGCTGAACCCACCTCACCAGTGCCCTCCCGCCAACACCAGTTACCTCAAGGTGACCAGGAAGGCCCAGGAATGACCAGGTGTCCTGGACACTCGCCAGCATCCCTTGGCTACTCTTCCCTTGGGAACGCTGAGTGCCCACAAGCCCAGACAGAGTCCCCAGCCCCTTGTGCAGGCACAGGGTCCCCAAGCCTTGCTTCACCTCCCACCCCCAAGCTGCCCATGGCTCCCCACACCTGGCAGACCCACGAGGCACCTGCAAGGAGCAGAGCGTGGGCTGAGCTCTGCCATGACAGGCAGGGCTGCCTGCTCCCCCAAACCTGCCAGGCTCGTGCCTCATCCTTCCATCCCTGCCTTCGAAAGAGCAGCTCTGGGACCTGTCAGGCTGTCCCCACCACCCAAGGCCACCACGGGCCCCCACACCAGTGCTGGCAGGTGGCTGGGCACAGCAGAAGGCAGCTGGGGACCCCCAGTACCTGCCTGCCAGAGCTCCCGGATGCTGGGTTACCCGGGAAACAGCGATGACATCGCAGGGGATGCAGGGAAACTCTGCCCGAGGTGTGCGGGATGCCATCGCCGTTGCCAGGGAAACAGCAGGCGACATCCTGCAGGTGAGGTGGGTGCTGGGGTGGGGGCCTGGCAGTGCACCCCAGCCTCACCTGCCTGCAGTCCAGCAGGGGTTCTTGCCCTGTGGCACATGCCCGGAGGGCACTGAGGTTGGCCCTCCCATTGCCATGCCCCTGGGGCACTGGTGAGGCGATGAGGAGGGGACTTTCCCCTTGGGGACATTGCCACCCCGCCTGGGGCTGCTCTGCTGGGCTGCTGAAGCAGGGACAGAGAAGCCACTGCGCCCCAGCTCTGGCTGAGCACTCTGCTCCCTGCTCCTCCACTCCCGGGTCTCCACAAAACAACACCCAGGGACACGTCCCCCTGCCTGCAGCTCCCCCCCGGCAGCGAGCCCACCCCGTGGAGGGGGAGCTCTGCATGCCCGCGTCACCTTCAGCTCCATCACAGCCTCTGCTTTTCCCTCCGAGGGCTCAGAAGCATCAGGAACGCCTCAGGATTTTTCCCAGTGTCTCAAACTCTGCCCGCAGGGATGCACCATCACCCCGGGCAGGGTGTTCCCCCCCACTCTGAGTGCTGTTTGATCACACAGGGTGACAGGAAAGCCACAGCCACAGGCACTGCAGTGGTCCCTGGGCTGCACCTGCATGGCTGTGGCAGGATCCAGGGATGCTTCCCAAGGGCAGGCAGTGGAATGCAGAAATGCTGCCAGACCAGGGGTAACAACAAGCCAGGGGGCTGCTGGGGCAGGGGCAATTTGTGGTGCAGCCTCTGCCCCCCAGGCACAGCTCTGGGAAGGACTCAGCCAACACAGCCCGAGAAGGAGGAGGAGGAGGAGGAGGAGGAGGAGGGGAAGCAGGCAGCCACCCTGGGGAGGCAGCGGGATCCCTGTAGGCTGCTGCAAAGCAACAGGAACACAACAACCCCCTCCTGCCTGCCTTGGGGGAGTTTGCCACTCGAGGCGGAGCAGTTTTACCTGTAATGGCAAAAATTACATCAGCCGGAGCTGCCGAGGCAGCCGGGCCCGGTGCCGCGGGAGGGAGGATCCGGATCCACCCCGCGCTGCCACCGCCCCACGGGGCCACTCAGTCCCCGGGCGATGGGACCAGCTGCCCTCCTGCAGCGACCAGGGAGTGGAGATGCTCTGGGCCAGGCCCTGCAGCACCCTCGGGACTGTTTTTACAGCTGATGGGTCTCTCTGGAGCAAGAGCCCCCAGTGACCTGTTCCCCAAAAACCGGCAGCAATGCCTGTGGCTGTGGGATCAGCCACCACCGTGGCAGGAGCTCACGGCCCCACGACCTTCCCAGGCCCACACTGCCAGTGGGAGCTTGTGTGTCAGTCAGAGGAATCAGACACTTGGAAATAAAACTACCAAAAAAAGGTGCCTGGGCGGGAGGGTGTCACAAAATGCCCAAAAACGGGCAGAAGGAGCCAGTGCTCAGAGCAGCACAACAAACCATCTCTGGACTGCAGTGACAGTGCCCTGAACCTGCACTCAGGGGCTGGGACCCATCCACAGCCCCCCTGGATGGTAATTTTAGGGTGTTCCTGGGGGGTGGGGGCTGCAGCAAGGCTGGGGCGGATGCCAGGCTGGGGGACAGAGGATGACAAGGCACAGCGAGGAGGTGTGGAAGCAATGGGAAGTCACATATCCCTGCAGGAAAGCCGCTTCTCACCATTCCTTCCCTCTGGAAGCCCATCCTGAGGGGTCTGAGCAGCCGGGGTCACCCCTCAGCACAGCCCAGTTGGGGATCCCCGGGCTGCGGGCACCTGCCTGTGGTGGGCACAACGCCGTGCCTGGGGGTGTCCCCGCAGAGGTGGGGGCAGCAGGACACCCCCGTCCCATCCCGCCGATGTCCGGGGGACCTGGCAGCCCTTCAGAGGCCACCCCTGCCCACGGGGCCCCCCAGCCGCCCCCACGCACCGCCGGCCCCGGCTTCGTGACACGGAGCTGTAATTGAATTAGCCTGAATTAGCCGCTGCTGCCCGGGCAGCGCCGCCTGCAAACCATCCTCGAATTCCTGGGCACGGCGCCCGCTCGCTGTCTGCATCCCGGCCCCCCGCCCAGCGCCTCCTCCCTCCCTCCCTCCCTCCCACCCAGCGCTGACCCAGAACCGAGCGGCCCCGAGGGTCCGGCGGGTCTCGGGGGGCTCGCTACCCCGCTCAGCCCCGGGGGTGCTGCAGCGCTGATGGGGAGCCCCCCGCGCCTGTCCCCGGGTCAGCTGCGCCGTGGCAGCCGAGCCAGCCCGTCCCTGCGCCAGCTTCCTCCGCTACAGAATGTACCGAGGCCCCGCGGCCGCAGCCAGGGACACGATGTGCTGCTCCCCGCTCCAGGGCCTGTTTTTCCTGGCCGGGCTCCTGCTCCGCTGGCGGCCGGGCTCTGTCACTCAATGCAGCTTTTGTTCGCTCCTCGCTCGCCTCTCTTCACACCTCCGTCCCACCCCTGCAGCCCTCCCGGAGCCCTCTGGACCCGGCCGTGACCGTCCCCAGCCCTGGCTGTCCCCGGCCGTGACCGTCCCCTGGCCTCTCCTGCGGCTCCACCAGCGCCTCGATGGGATTTTCCCCTCCCCGCAAGCTGCTGCCAGCGCCCTCCCAGCCCCTCCTGGGCACCGTTTCCAAGATGCCATCCCCCAGGAGGGAGGAGGTCACTGTCCCCCTCATCCTGCCCACAGGGTCACTGTCCCCTGATCCTGCCCACGGCCCCGTCCTGCTCTGGGCACAGACTGGCAGCCTGTGGGCGATGGCCCATCCATGACTCGCCCATGGGTGTTCTGGGGGTGCAGAGGGAATGTCCCCCTGCCCGGTGCCAGGCTCAGCACTGTGCCAGCCCCATCGCTGATGCTGTCCCAGCTGAACAGCACTGCTGCCGTGCCAGCACCTACAGGGACCCACAGCCACAGGGTGACACCCATCCACAGTGGCGATCTGGGGAGGGCAGGGTATGGAGCTGCCCACGAAGGAGAGCTGAGCACAACCTTCAATCCTGACACCCACTGGAAAACGGGGATTTTCCACTTAACTGACAGAGGGCAGGGATAGATGGGATGTTGGGAAGAAATTCCTCCCTGTGAAGGTGGGCAGGACCTGGCACAGGGTGTCCAGAGAAGCTGTGCCTGTCCCTGGATCCCTGGAAGTGTCCAATGCTGGGCTGGATGGGGCTTGGAGCAACCTGGGACAGTGGAAGGTGTCCCTGCCAATGGATGAGTTTTAAGGTTTCTTCCAACCCTCCCCACAACACCACCATCCCCCTAACCCATGGCATCTTGGCAATCACCTGCCACCGTCCCTCCCCACAGCCCAGGAACAGCCAAACCTCCTCCGTCCCTCCATCCCTGAATCCCTTCACTCTCCACACCCCCATCCCTCTACCTCCATCCCTCCCCACAGCCCAGGAACAGCCAAATCCTCTCCCACTCCCTGCACCTCATGGATTCATGGTGGCACTGCTCCTGTATCCCCAAGCCCGTGTATTTTTGCCCCCCCTCATTTTTTTTGCGGCTGCTCTCTTCCCTGGCAGCGGGAGGGGGGTCTCCCCTGCATCCGTCTGGCAGCTCAGCCCCTGTCGCCACGGGGGCATTAGCACCAGAGCTGCAGGGAGCTCCCCGGGGAGAAGTAAGTGGATCAAAGGGTTTTAGCAGCAGACGGCTCCCAGACAAATCTGGATCGTCTTCAAGGCAGCCACTTGCGGCTACAAATGCACTTTCTGCCTGCAGCTCCCCAGCCAAAAGTTTCACACCGGCTTTAGTGCGTTTAACCCCTCGCTGCTCCCGGCCCCGCAGCCAGATCCCGGCTGGATGGGGGCTTGATCTGCCCTGGAGCAAATCCAGCCCTGAAGGAATCGCTGCATTTGTGGAGAGACTCCCTAAAACAGAGGGTGTCCTAAGCCAGGCAGTGAAACCAGCTCAGTTCCCCCCATCCCTGGCACAGTGACAAGGGGGACACTGAGGCACAGGGATGGGGAGCAGCGGGGAGGGTGGCAGTGGTCCCGGGGGTTCATGCCTCTCCATTCCCTGCCCGCGCCACCCCCAACCCCTGGCAGCAGCTTGCAGGTGACAAATCCCCCTCTGTCCCATCCCCACTGCCCTGGACAGCCTGTGCCCCCACCCACGGCCCCCCCCAAAGCCAGGCAGTGCTGGGGGGAGCAGGGCAGGGAGAGGCTCTGCCGGATTCTACTGTTATTAATTATTCAGGGCACGAGGATAATTGCTGGAGCCCCCGGTTCTGCTCTCTCTCCACACGCAGGAGCAGGGTTTGGACTGTGGGGAGGTCTGGGGACCATTGCTGGCCCTATCTGCCTGGGACTGTGTCACCATGGCGGCAGTGAGGCAGGAGGGGACCACAGGCATCCTGTCCCTGGCTGAGGAGCCACCTGAGCATCTTGGCTGGGGGGTCCTGCCCCAGACCCTGCAGCTGGGTGCTTTTTGGGGTCTTGTTGGTTAAACTGGGGAGCCAGACTGGCCCCCATGAAAGCACTGCCCACCCCCTGTGTCTCCCCTTGCTGCTTGGTGGCAGCTGCAGGACCCCCCAAATCTCCCAGCCCTGCACCCCACTCTGCACAGTCCACACCCCAAATCTCCCAGCCCTGCACCCCAGCCTTCCCACAGCACTGCCCCCACATCTCCCCAGCTCAGTGCCCAATCCCCAGCCATGGGGTCATCCCCTGAGACCCACATGGGCCGAGAGAGGTGTCCCTGACCTCGGGGACGGGCACAGAGGGACCTGCCCAGACCCCACTGTGCATCCTGGTGCTCACCGCATGTCCCCCCACACTGGGTCCCCACCTCAAAGCCCCCCAGTCAGTGACAGTCTCACTGCTGGCACGGGGGCGTGGCAGGAGCCTCCCGTTCCTTGGCTGGTGCACTCAGGCTCCAGGACAGAGGGAAAACAAGAGAGGGTCAGCCAAAAAATCCACACAGGGGGTGAGGAGATCCTGCCGGGATCCCAGAACTGCCGGGCCAGGAATGGGCAGCAGGAAACCTCAGCCAGGAAGTCCTGGCACGTGGCAGGACACCTGAGAACACGTTGCTGGGAATCTGGGAATCCGGGAATCCTCACCACATCGCAGCAAGGAACAGCACTGCACCCCCAGAGCCATCTGGGGTCAATCCCAGCTGCTGCTGCTGGTGTGCCATGCAGCCAGGGGGGTCAGGGGTTCCCCCCAGTGACATCCCATAACCCACAGAGCACAGAGGGGGCAGGAGGCAGAGCCAAGCACACCAGAACTTGTGGGCATTGGCACAAAGTCCCAGCAAGACAGAATGTCCCAGTGCTCAGAGTGCACTGGGCCAACTGGGAAACCCCCGAGGGGCAGGTGGCAGTGCCCCAATGTTGACTCCAAGGTGTGGAGCTCTCCCAGGAGCAGATGTGTGGGGCAGAGGCAGTGGGGTGCGGGTATGGGGCTTCCAGCAAGCACAGAAACCTCCATGTGTGGGCTCGGGGTATGGGGTGCACAGGGCAGGGAGGGAGGGAGGGAGTCCAGGCAGGTGGGGTGCAGCTGCAGGGTTTGGGGGGCAGCATGCAGGGTTGAGTGTGCAGGCTCTGGGGAACAGGGAGCACAGATTGGGGAGCACAATGCAGGCTGAAGGGGGTAGAGTGCAGATCTGGGGTGCACAAGTGCAGGCTTTGGGGAGCAGAGTGTGGAGTGCAAGGCATAGGGAGCAGGTTCAGAACAGTGGGTGCGGGCTTTGGGGAGCACCATGAGGGGTGCAGGATGCACGTTCTGGGCTGCAGAGTGCAGAGTTTGGGGAGCAGAGCGTGGGGAGCAAGGCACAGAATGCAGGGTGCAGGATTTGGGGTGCTGCAGGGTGCAGGATTTGGGGTGCAGGCTCTGTGGAACAGAGTGAGGGATGCACGTTGTGGGGAGCAGGTGGAGCACAGTGGGTGCAGATTTTGGGAAGCAGAGTGAGGGGTGCCAGGCGCAGTTTTTGGGGTGCAGGGTGGTGGCCTGGCATGGCACAGCCCTGCAGGGAAGTTCATGCCAACGACACAGCCCCTGCGTGCCTGGGGCCGACATTCCTGCCGCTCCCAGCTATGCCCCCCACACCCCACACCCCACACCCCACCCTCCCGCTCCCCGGTGCTGCGGGGCCGTGGGTGCCCAGGCCTGTCCCGCCGTGCCCGGGCAGGCTGTGGTGCCCCGCCAGCCCTGCTGCTGCCTGCCAAGCCTGCCACAGCTCCCCGCTGCTGCTGCGCCCGCCCCAGGCACGTCTCCAGCTGCCTGGCACTGTGTCCCCAACCCCTGCCCCGTCCCTGCTGCCTGGCACTGTGTCCCCAACCCCTGCCCCGTCCCTCCTGCCTGGCACCATGTCCCCTGCCCCTGCCCCATCTGTGTCCCCTGCCCCTGCCCCATCCCACCTCCCTGGCACCGTGTCCCTGACCCTGCCCCATCCCCCCTGCCTGGCACAGTGTCCCCAGCCCCTGCCCCATCCCCCCTGCCTGGCACAGTGTCCCCAGCCCCTGCCCCATCCCCCCTGCCTGACCCTGCTCCCCAGGCTGTCCGAGGGCTCTGCCCAACACCGTTGCAGGCGGCTGCTGGAGCATGAGGCACAATGGGCACAATCACAAGGACGTGGTAAGTCCCAGGGCTTGGGTGGGCACTGGGTGGTCCCCAGGCGTGAGCAGAGGGTTTAGCATCTCCCAACAAAGGGAGGAACTCAGCATCCTCCATCCCTCTGCCTGGTACCCGCAGTGCCAGGGACACACTGCCACAGGCATGAGCTGGGAGCTCCTGTCCTGCTTCCCCGATTTTCCTTAAAAACACAAAATCCAGCAGGAAGCAGGGACCCCCCCAGACCCAGTCAGCTCCTGTCTTTCACCTGTCACCGCCACTGCCACACACACCTTCACCACCTGGCACCAACCCAAAAGGATCTGAAATTAATCCCTGTGACAGAACAGAGCTGATTTTAACAACCAGCGCCATCACTGCGTTACACCACTACAAGGGTGTGAGCAGAAACCCTGAAAAAGAGACTCCTTGTCTTGGCTTTTTTGTTTTCCCTCCAGCTTACAGGTAATAGCCAGGAATGGGCAAACCCTCTTTTAATGGACTCTTAATAATGCTGTAATTTCCCTTTGCACGGAAAGTTTTCCAAACAGTCAAAGATTCAAAACAAAGCAATGATTGTTCCTATTAGCATTAAATTCTACTCTGGGAGAGAGAATAAATCAAGCAAGGGGATTCAATTCAAAACAGAACTATAAAAAATCCAATAATGATTTTTTAATATTAATAAGAAAAATATATTGTTATGCACCCTTAGCATTTAAACTTCTAATCCAATCAGCGCAAAGTGCAGAGATAAATCACAGCCACGGAGGAGAAGGGAACAACCATCAAGCAGGCAGCAATAAAATGCTGTCTTACATCCCTGGGACAGGCATAGGTTTGACAGTCTCAAAAAAAAAGCTAAAATTTATGAGTCTGTCGCTCCCCGAGCTCGTGAATCCCTCCCCTGCATCCCACACACACATTGCACCTGGGGCAGGGAGGAGAGGGTGGCTCTGGATGCAGGGAGGAGATGATGGCCAGTGTCCCGGCTGCCCAGGCCTGGTGGTGTGGCTGGGCAGAGACAGGCACTTTCCCATCTTCACCCTGCTGGAACCTACTCCCAGCAGGCACCAGAGCTCCAGCTGGCTGTGCCGTGGGATGGGATTGCTCCACTGCAAGCACAGCAGGAAGCAGCCACTGCTAAAGGAGGTCACAGCATAGTCCCAAGCCCGGTCGCAGCCCTGGTCTCCCTGGCTCTCCCATCCTTACAGCTCGCACTGGATGTTTCCAACCCTGCGTTATCAAACACATCCAACAGCCCGGGCAGGCTCCGGGGATGCTCCAAACCTCATCGTGCCGTTGTGTGGTGCCCACTCCCCCAGCACTCACAGATGCCAGGATGGAGCCAGTGCTGTCCCCACACCCCCCGTTCCCCATCCCCGTGCGGGGGATGCCGGGCAGCCCTTCCCATCCCCGGCTCCGCACAAAAAGCACACGGCCCTGTGCCCTCCCACCGCGCCTGCCGGGCTGGGAGATGCCCCCGGCTTTGGCAGGGTCACAGTCCGGGAATGACCCGGCCAGGCTTCCCACGGCTCACGCTGTGCCAGGCTCCCCGCGGCTCCTGCCGTGCCATCCCCGCTGAACTCATTACGGATAATGGCACCACAATTCACCCCGGCGCGGCCGGGCTCTGCTCCCTGATTTATCGGCTCCGGCGGCCGCTGCGCTGCCACAGGGGCCAGCACCGAGCCGGGACGAGCAGCGAAACGCCACGAAACGCGTTCGGAAAGCCTCAGCTCCCCCTGGATTCCCCCAAACCCCGCAGCTCAGCGCTCCTGCCCAAAGCAGCGACGTGCGAGGGGAGGGAAATGCCGAGCCGGCAGCGCAGCACCTGCAGCTGGCGGCCCCAGCCATGCGACAGCCGAGGACAAAAGCCATCTCAGCCATGCAGGGAGTTCCCGGCCGTCTGGCAAACTGCTGACGCCACCAAGCAGGGCGCGAGGGCGTTTGGGGACAGGGGGCCGGACACGCTGCTCCTGCTCGGGAGCACCCCGGGGCCTCACTCCCGGCGGCTCCCAGCTGCTGAGCTCCTGGGAGAGGCTGGGGAGGGGGGGAGAGGATTAATCACAGCTATTACAAGTCCAAACCTGACACGTTTTGGGGCGTTTCTGCTCCAGTTTCCCTTCAGATGGTTTGGGCAGAGGGTTGGGGAGCAGGTGCCAGGCTCATCCCCAGGCTCCCCAGGTTGGCATGGGTTCCACGCAGCCAGTGACACCCTGTCCCAGGGGAGGAAAGCTGCCCCCAATGCCCTCCTGGCACTGTGCAATGTGTTTTAAGGAAAAAACCAGGGCTGAGGTGGCCATACATCCTTGGAATGGCACTGGGAGCATCGGGCTCAGGGTCTGATCCAGCCAAACAGGTGGCCCACAGGCTCAGCCCTCCTGTGGGGCACCCAGGGGGGCCAAGAAGGGGGGAACCCATGTGCTACCACCCCCACACTGCCCAGTCACTCCTGCCAGTCTGGCTGCTGGAAGAGATGCCAGCCATCCTCAGGGCAGCACAGTCACCCGTGCTTGTAGCCAGGACTGGAAAGTGCCTGGGGACCTGCGAAGTGGGCAGTGCCACCACTGAGGCTTTCCCGCCGGGCAGGACCTGGCACCCTGGCACGCAGCACCCACCCCCTGCACATTCCTTGGGGACCTCAGCAGCGCCAGGGCTGGGCTCGGAGCCGGCACAGCCCCACGGATGCCCGTCTCCTCCACACCCCAGGGCTGGCCTGGCTGCAGCCTCCTCCCAGTCCCGATGGAGATGAGCCAGACTCCCCGGGAGACACCGCGGCTGCCCCGAGGAGGGCAGTGGACAGTGCCAGGCTGCCCGGGCACGGGGCTGTGGGGACCAGGATGTGCTTCCCAGGGGTCACTCACAGCCTGAACAGAGGTATCCCCACGGGGTGGGCAAGCAACGGGGGTTTTGGGGAGAGGGGGGGTGAACTTTTGAACCCACAGGCAGGAGATCAGTGCATTACCTTAACGCGAGTTAAAAATAACCGTCTCGTCTCTCGAAATGAGCCTGTCTGCAATTACAGCTTGGCATGTCTGCTCCGGAGCGTCCCCGCGCTGGCACCGCGCCAGGCGCCTGCGAACAACCCTTGCCTTTCTTCTCCTCCGTGCCATTGCCTCCTTTATTTTGGCCGGGGGGGTGATGTTTTGGGTGTTTTTGAATTGCTGGGGTTTTTTCCCCATCCCAAGTAAATCAAAGGCAGTTGCTCAGTGCCCCAGCTGGGGCTCCCCGCACCCACCCAGCCACAGCCTTCAAAAGCCCCCAGTGCCTGTGCCCCGAAGCACGGTCACGTTGTGTCCCCAAGGACATACTGTCCCCCAAGGTGCCTGAGGAGAGGGGACACTGTCACCAGCCCACGCTCCCAGAAGGGAGGTGCAGAGGTCAGCAGGAGCCAGCCCGAGGTGTTTGAGGGCCCTTCCCGTGCTGCCCTGGCACAGCCGATGCACATCCTCCGCAAGGCGTGGGCTGAGTGGGGAGCCCAGGCACAGGAACACATGAAGGAACACAGGAGAGAACACGCGAGGGGACACGTGCCCATGGAGGCTGCAGGTGCCTGGCAGCATCGCTGCCTGGGATCTGCCCAGCCCCATAGGCAGGGGTCTGTCAGCACCAGGGGATCCGGGTGGAGCCATCCCACTGCCAGCATCCTGTTTGGGAACCCTCCTCAGCCTTACAGGCCCCAGGGAGCAGGAGCTCGCCTGCATCGCTGCTGCACCCCTGGCTCAGGGTGTACAAAGTGCCACCAAGCCCAGTGGAAAGCCCAAGAGCCACCCAGCTCCAAGCCCTGCCGGCCACAGAGGGATGCATGGAGTGGCACGGGGGTCCTGGAGAGGGGAAGAATGAGTCCCTTGCTGACTAAGTGGACACCAGCCACATAGAGCCCAATATCACCCCAACCAGCAGCAGTCCCAGGGCTGGACATCTAGTGGAAGATATCCCTGCCCATGGCAGGAGGTTGGAACAAGATGATCTTCCAGCCCAAACCAGTTTGATTATGATTCTGTGACACCCCACAGCAGGCATCAGCTCGGGATGCCCTGGGACGCTGGAGCATCCCTGCTGGGAGGGAAGGGACCAGCCTGCCTTGGGGGTCCCCGGGCTCCCCGCCCAGCGCCTGGTGCCTCCTCCTCCTCCTCCTCCTCCTCCCCGCGGCGGGTGAAAGCAAGCTTTGTGCCGGGGCTTTCAGTTCCCCTGGCTGGCACCCGGCCAAGGCACCACATAATAATGAACAGATGCTGTCCAAAATGAGCCTCAGCGGCAGACAGGCGAGTCTCCGCGTGTCCTTCCGTAACCCAAAGTGCCTTTCACCTCGGCACTAATCAGGCACCTTCGCCGGGAGCCGGCGGGAAGTGTCAGGATAATTAAAAGTAATGTGAGCTGGGAGCGGGGGACCACCGTGGTGGGTGCAGGGGACGGGGGGGAGCTGCTTCCCCACAGGCAGGGTCGGGGTGCAGTGGGGTGTCAGGGCAAGGGGACACCCAGCCCCAGCCCCAGAGCATCGCCACGGGAGACCAAGGACACAGTGGCTGTGAGGATTGGGATGGACCCCAGGGATGGGGGTCCAACCATGTCCAGACCCTGTTGATGCATGGGGACAGGAGATTCATCCCCATCCTGTGAATTCCCTGTGTAAGGACCCAGAGCTGACAGGTGTCCAAGTGTCCAGCCTCACTCCTTAAGCCCCACTGCCAGCAGCATCCCGGTGAGGATCCCACTGGAATGAGAAGCCTGGCCCACTTCACTCCCAAAACACACCTGGCCCGACCCATAGCCTCCCTAAAAATTATTTACAAGGCTTTTTAATTAAAAAATCCATTTCCTAGGCCAGGATGCTGGTCCTCCTCCCATCCCAGCACCAGGAAACAGAGGCAGGGATGCACAGAGGGATCTATGGGGGGAAGGATGGTGAGAATGCCAGGCTGCAAGCGCTCTTCTAGTCCACAGGATCTTAACTGTAGTTTATATTCCAGTGGTTATTAAAAATAAAGGGGGAAGTGGGGGGAGGAAGCTAAGAGCAGAGCAAGCTGTTCATTTGGAGCCTTTCCCTGGGGTTTAATAAAGCCCCACTCGCTTCTGTAGTATCATTTTTATGCTATCATAAAGCCGGACCATTTAGCAGGTTTGTGTTACTTCAGCAGTTAGCACTGCATGAGAAGCGATTCCAGAAGAAGGGAGAGAGGGGAAAAAAATTAGAAGATGAAAAAACCTCCAAAAGGAGAGAGTGAAATGAGGTGGGAAGGAGGAAAGGGGATTCCTCACAGCCACACCGGTGGAGGCACTGCAGCACATCGGGGCAGCTCAGGGGGATGGGAGTGGGTGAAGCTGGGGACAGGTGGAGACAACCCCGTGGTGCTGAAGGGTCAGAGAACCCAGCCCAGCACCCAGAGGGACCCTGCCCGTGCTGTGGTCCTCTCACACGAGCGGATCCTGGGGGTGTTGCACCTGTGGGGACAGGACAGCCATGGTGGCTCACCCAGGAGCTGCAGGAGAGGGGCTCCCCGAGGTGAAGGAGCCAGCAGCTTCCCCCGGGACCTGCGTGCTCCCCGGGCTGACCGGGCTCTCCCGGCCCCTCTGCTCCCAGCCCAGGGCAGCTCCCTGGGGAGCACCGGGCTCTCCCTGCTGCTGGAAAAATCTCCATATATGGAGAGGATGGGATACGTGACCGAGCTGAGCCGAGCCAAACTGCCCCAAGGGGAGCCGTGCCCGGCCAGCCGCACTCAGCCGAGGTCCTGGGGCCGTGCCCCCGCCGAGCCCCCCACTCTGCTAATCCATGCAAGCCCCATGGGCATCCCCAGAGCCAGGTCACCCCATCCTCCCTGTAACTGCTGTACCACCCCCAGTGGCAGCACCCCCGCCCCCATGGCACTTGGGCTGCCCTCCATGCGGGGAGAGTCATCCCCATCGGTCCCAGGCGCTGAATTGGAGCCTCTCCAGCCACACTGGGCAAGGCTCCAGAGGCACTGTCCCCATCCAAGAGGGGAAGGGCAGGGGGTGGCACCAGTGAGAGCGCCACAGAGCCAGGAGCTGCTCTCTGGAAGGCTCCTCCGGGGTGCCCAGCAGCAGGGAGGGGAAGCAGCCTGGTACCCCAAACCCCCAAATCCTCGAGCAGCAACGGGAACTCTGACCACGCTCCCACCCAAACACCATTTCCACACCTTTTTCTCCCTAATTCATTCCATTCTGCCCTGCAGGAGGACGGTGGCACTGGGCAGGGGGGTGTCTCTGCACGGCAGCCCCGGCCCCATGCCAGGCACGGCCGCCACACTACCAACCCGGCAGTATAAAGGAGGAGGAGGTGGAGGGAGGGCTGAGAAATTAAGGTTTTCAGCGCTGTCAGAGCCGCATCAAACAGGCATCCACCAGCTGATGGCTTGATTGTTATATTTTGGATGTCAAACTGGAGCAAGCAGAACCCTTTAAAATGCATCAGTGCCGCTGCCTTTCTGACGGAGGGTGTTGGTTTCCCATTAACAAGAGGAAAGCGTGAGCTGGAGCAGAAAACTTCAAGCGCTTTGGAATTGATAAAATAACAACTCCCTAATTAAGCAGAACTGTCAGTCAGCGGGCACCCGTTGCCCTGCATCGGGAAGCAGCAGCAGCAGCAGCTCCTGGTGCACAAGCCCGACACGCTGGCTCAGCCCGTGGGGGATGCACGTCCTGAGGATCTGCAGCCAGAGCATCCCCACTGTGCTCTCCATCACACCCAGACAGGTCCTGCTCCTGGTCCCGAGGCTGGGCACGGCCGAGGTGTTCGGGTTCTGTACCTCAGTTTACCTCACCGTGAATGATGTGGCTGCCCCATCTCTGGAAGGGACCAAGGGCAGGTTGAACGGGGCTTGGAGCAACCTGAGATAGTGGAAGGTGTCCCTGGCCGTGGCAGGGGGTAGAATGGGGTGAGCTTTAGGGTCCCTTCCAACCCAAAGCATTCCACAATTCTATGATTTTATGAAAGCACATAATGCAATGCGCAGCCTGGTGGGGAAGGAGAGGCCTGACCCCAAAATGCAACCCCTGCCAACAGCCTTCCCTTTCAAGAGACAACCACCAGCCTGGGGCACACATTCCTGACAGACACATCAGACACCACAGCCAGGTGCACATTCAGCATCCCCACTGCCAGCTGGATGCAGGAAGGGGTCTGGCTGTGAAGGTCCCTCCAGTGCCGCAGCAAGGCAGAGAAGATTTGGAGAAGTCAAGAATGGGATTTGAGTGTTCAAGGCTGGGTTGAACACAGCTCTGGGCAACCTGGGACAGTGGAAGGTGTCCTTGCCCATGGCAGGGAGTGGGATGAGATGGTCTTTAAGGCTCGGAACACCTTCCAACCAAAGCATTCCATGATTCTACAAAGCCCTGCCAGAGCAACAGCCCAGTCCATGCCCGTGGGGACGCTGACCCGGACCCCACCATCGTGCTCTGTCCAGCACGAAGAGGCTGTGGAGGAACCAACCAAAGAAGCAGCCAAGACCTTGCTCCGACTGTGAAAAGCTGTAGCTGTGCCATGCTTCTCCCAGGCCTGGGGCTGTAGGGACTGCCATCTCCAGGGGTTCTTTAATCAGCCACCAGCAGCTCCTCACCACAAAACCGACTGCCCAGCACCCCGGGGGCTCCCTCAGCACCTGGGGCAGGGGACAGGGGACAGCCAGAAGGGGCCAGGGGCTGTGGCAAGGTGTTTAACCCCTGACATGCTGGTGTCTGATGAAACCACCACTCAAAGGGGGTCTCTGCTTCTCACTCTGGGCTGTTGCCAGCCCTCACACTCCAGCCCCAGCTGGGGACTGGGCACTTGCAGCACCAGGAGAGGCTTCAGGGCACTGTGCTCTGCCCAGCCCAGAGTGCAGGCAGGGTGGGCAGGGCACTGCACCGGGCAGTCCTCAGCCCAGCTGGGGGGTTCAAACCCCAGTGCAAACAAGGGGGCCAGGGAAGCTGCCAGGAGGGAAGCAGCCCCAGCAGTGCAGCCCAGGCAGCACAGCCACCTGCCCACAGCCCAGGCAGAGCCATGGCAGAGGTGCTTCAAGCCAGAGACGGGCCAGGAAAGGGGAGAGGGTGCACACAGGGGAGCCCACCTGAGCAAGGAGCCCCTGAAAACCACCCTGGTGCCCAACAGCACCCGAACTCTGAGCCTGTCCTCCCTCCTTGCGCACCATGCAACATGAAGCCCCCAAGGACACATGTGACTGCCTGGGAATCCCTTCACTCCTCATCCCAGCCCTCTCAGCCCCCAGTCCAGAGCCCTGACACATCTCCAGATCCCATCAGTGCATGTCCCCTGCTGTCCCCATGGCGTGTGAGCATTGGGAGACCTTTCTTCCCCAGCACGCACCCAGGGCTGTGCAGGTCTCACCGCAGGTGGAGGTTTGAGAGGCCCCACACAAGCACCACCTCCTGCCACCTCCACAGCCCTGACACCCTTCCTGCACCAGGGGGACACCAGCTGCCCTCTGCCCGCTCATCAGGAGTGGGTGCCCAGCCTCAGCCTCCACACAACACCAGCTCCCACTGCCTGCATACAGGTGCTATATAATCTGGCCTTCCTGCCCCAAAAGAGCCCTGTTTGCACCCAAGAGTGGGTTGGGTCTGGTTGCCCCTAGCCGAGCCAGGACATGCGTGCCAGGGCTGCAGGCTGGTGTGGGAGCCCCTGGAGCCTGGTAACACACTAATCACACTGGAGGTGACAGGGGCTTAAGGGAGGACTTAAGAGAAACTGGCTCCTTTTTACTGACACCATCTGGACACAGCCGATCTCTGCCCCCTCTCCAGTGCAGAGCCCAGCCAGAGGGGCAGGGGCCGGGGTGACCCCAGACCCAGCACCCTCCGTGCCCTTGCGGGTGCTGGGCTGGCCGGTGCCACGGATCCCCAGCTCGCAGCGACAGAGAGGGGAATTCTGCCTGCGCCAGGGAATCCTAACGAGCCCACAGTGCCAGCCGAGCGCAGAGCCGGGGAATGCCAGCTCGGAGCCGCGGGGACCGTGTGCTGCCTGCCGGGCCCCCCGGGAGGGGGACGCGGCCCCGGAGAAGGCGGGGGCTGAGACAGAGGGGACGCACAGGGTAAAAACCAGTCTGGGGACAGCTGTTTGGGAACAGCCCTCCCTCTGGCTGTCCTGCTGGCCACGCCACCGGCACGCGGGGACCTGGCACTGCCGGGGTCCCCATAGGCAGGGCCAAGAGAGCTGTGGCGGTGGGGTTATCATTCGCTGTACCCCGGTACTCGGGGTAGGCACTCAGTGTACCCCAGGGCTGGCACACCGGGGAGAGCCGCCTGCGACCTCGCTGCCTGTCGCCATCCCTCGCCCTGACCTCCCGGGGGGACGGCGGCACCGCTCCGACCCTCAGCCCGAGGGGTGACACAGGGACAAGCTCACCCCGCTTCCAACACACAACGCCACGAGGCACCACCTGTCCCTAAAACTTGACCGAGCCCTTATCTCCCCAACTGGGAGGACGGCGGGGATCCCCCAAACCTCCCCGCCAGGACCAAGCTCCGGCTGCGCCGGGAAAAACCATCAAGCTTCGGCACACCTTCGGGAGAGAGGACAAAGTTGCGCTGGGATTGGGGTCAGGGGGTCAGGTACCTTCCAGCCGGCGGAGCTGTTGCTGTCTCCTTTATCCTTAAAGTAGGGGACGTATCGCACCATCCAGTCGTAGATCTGGGAGAGGGTGAGGCGCTTCTCCGGCGAGCTCTCGATGGCTTTGGTGATGAGGTCGGCGTAGGAGAGGTTGCCCCAGGCGTTGCGCCGGGAGGTCTTGGCCTTGCGGAGCTGCCCCACATCCGCGCCGGGGGGCGGCGGGGGAGCGGCGGCCACTCTGCGCTCCACCGGAGCCGCCGCGTTCTCGGCTCCATCCCCGCCGGCCGCCAGCGCCGGGGTTCCCCCCGTGCCCCCATCCTCCTCCTCCGCCAAGTCAGGGTGGGGGAGAGGCCAAGTGCAGGAGCGGGGACGGCTCTGCGGCTCGAAATCCGGGTCGATCTCCACCTGATGCGCCTGGAGCTTTTCTTCCATGGTCGCCTCCCCGCTGCCACCCCACAGCCCCCCCCCGGAGTTACGGGCGGTTTCCACCCAAAAAAAAAAAAAACAAAACACCAAATACACAACAAAAACCCAAAATCTCGAGAGGGAGAGGAGTGCGAAGGCGGGCTCCCTGCCCGGCTGGAGGGGAGAAGGGAAGGAGGAGCGCTCGGTGCGCGGGTCCTGGCGGGGGGAGCCCCGAGTCCGGCGGCTCTAGGAGGCGGCTGTGCCCGGCGCCGCGCCGGGAGTGCCGAGCCGGGGGACACGCTGCATGGTCCTCGGTCGCCTCTCCAGTCCGGCCCGAAGCGGGGGGGTGTTTTTTGGTTCGGATTTGGTTTTGGTTTGGTTTTTACCAGCCGCGGAGCTCCGGAGCGGTTCCCGACTCGGTAGCCAGCGGGGCGGCTGCGGGCGGGCAGGGCGCGGGGGCGGCCGCATCCATCGGGCTGGCGGCGCGGTCAGGCAGCAACAGATGAACCGGAGCGAGCGGCGGCGGGCGGCATCCTCTGCCGGGGACCGGCGGGCTCCGGGACCGGGCGGCGGGGCACCTAAGCGGGGAGAAGCGGGACGGAGATGGGGGGAGCCCTCGGCACGGCGGGCGCAGTCTCCCGCGGGCGGCCCGGCGCTAGGTCCGGCGGCGCGGCGGAGCCATGCTGGCGGGCGGCACGCACCTGACAGCGCCGGCGAGGGCGGCGGCGGGCGGCTCCCGCCCCTACGCCCCCCCGCTCCGCTTCAGCGGCCGCGCACCTGCCCGCCGCCGCCGCCGCCGCCGCGCTGCCGCCACGGCGCGGGCGGGCCACATGCTGGGGCGGCCGCGGCTCCCTCGCTCGCTCGCTCGCTCGCTCCCTCCTTCCCTCCCTCCGCCGTGCCCGTTCCCGAATGCGGGCGCCGCCGTGACACAGGGGGAGGGCCCGGAGGGGCGGGGGGAGGGCGGGGGAGGGGAGTGCCCCGGCGGCTCGCGGGGCAGCGGCGGGGCGGGACGGAGCGGAGCGGAGCGGTGCGGAGAGCCCCGGCACCGCGCCCGGCACCGCGCTGCCCCCGCCCGGCCCGGCCCGGGCCGCGACCCCCGCCCGGCCCCGCGCGGCCCCACGTGCGCCCCGGGCGCCCCCCATTGTTGCCCCGGGCCGCCGCCGCCGCCTCATTGGCTGGAGGGGCCCGGCGGCCGCGCCCCCCTCGCTCTCTGATTGGATGGGCGCCGGCGGGACGCTCCGCGGGCGGGGGGGATGAATGGGGGGAGCGGCCCCGCCCCGCGGGTGACGTCACGGGAGCCGGCTGCATCCGCGCGTCACCCCGGGCAACGCGGCCGCGCGAGGGACACGCCCCTTTACTACGGCCACGCCCCCCGCTCCGGCCACGCCCCCGCAGCGCGGCCGGGGAGACCCCGAGCGGGCCACGCCCATCGCAGCCACCACGCCCCCGTGGGGACACGCCCCCAAGGCACCGGACACGCCCCCCCACGTTGGGGGCGATCCCGACCCCGATCCTGATCCCCGCCCCGATCCCAATCCCGATCCCAATCCCGATCCCAGCCCCCTCGGGGCCTGTCCCCGCAGCCCGCCGACCCCACCAGCCGGGTGACTCCCCGGTGATGTCCCCACTGGGCACGCGGTGACCGCGGGGTCGGAGCCACGAAGCCCACCTGCGGCAGGTTCGGATGCCCGCATTCCCCGGGGCCCGGCGGGGCAGAGGGACAGCGCTGTTTGCCCCGAGTCAGGCACCCGGCCACGCACAGCCCGGAACCCACGAGGGTGCAAACCCCTCACCGTGCACCCCCCTGCAGCTCTCACCCAGCACCCACTGGGGACACTCGCCTGGTCCCTGCTCCCTGCGTCACCTCGCTGCCTGCGCCCCAACATCCCCCTGCTCACGCATCCTCTGGGGACACACCCCTGGTGCTGCGCCGGGGACAGCGGTGTCAGCAGTAGCAGCTCTGTGTCCCCCACCTTTATTCCCTCCCCACCATCCCAGGGATCCTCCTGCCTCACCCTGCCCGCTCTGCCCGTCCCCATTGCGCGCCTGTCCCTGTCCACCCGCCATGCCTGGGTAACGCTGTCACTGAGTTCCCCGCATCCGTCTGGTCTTTGTCACCCTCGGTGCCACCAGTTGTTCCTGTGACAGCGTCTTTCATGCCACAGTCACGTGCAGTACTGCTCCTGCAGCCCCATCACCGGCCCAAAGGGACGGCCTAAGGTTACCCAAGCAACTGAGGAGCTGATGGTTCCAGCCTGGAAGTGCTCGGCCTGACAGCTCTAATAATATAATAAAGTATAATATAATCTAATAGATACAATATAATATAATATAATAAATATAATACAATATACAGGCGGGACTTGACAAGTGCTGTGTTTCACAGCCCACAGCGACAGTGATGGCTGCAGAGGAGGCACATCCCAGCAGCTGGGGGCTGGGGGGGTGTGTTCCCTGACCCCTGCTAGGCAGCTGGGGACCTGCTGGCCAAGCCCCACATCTCCTGGTGCCACTGGTCCGGGGAGGCTGAGCCAGGCAGGCACCAGAGCAACCCCAAAATCCCCTGACCCTCCAGACCTCAGAGTGGTGCCAGCCCCCACATCTCTCTGTGCCTCCCTCCTCCCCTGAGCATTTCTCCAGGGATCTCTCCCAAATTTCCCTTGCTGTGGTTCACACCCATGACCTCCTTCCTCTGCCCAAGGCCCCGCTGTTCCCTTCTCTCTCTGCAGCCTTTTGCCCACTTGGAGCCCAGCAATGTTTTTTCCCTCAGTCTTGCCTTTCTTAGTCAAAACCCTCCCACATTTCTCACCCTCTCTCCCAGCCTTGTTTTCCCAGCCCAGCTCCCCAGGGCCGAGCCGAGCAGAGGGTCCAAGCCTGCACAGTCCTTCCCGTGCTGTCCGTGGGTGCCTCTCCCTCCTGGAGCTGCTCCGTTCCTCTCGCAGCACTTTTCCTCCTCTGCTGCTGCAGGTGCCTCTCCCTGCCCTCACCCTGAGCCACCTCAGCCCCTGGGGATGGCACTCAGAGCTCCCTGCCCACACTGCCAGGTCACCCTGGGGCTTTAGCAGCTCCTGATGCTGCAGAAACACTCTGGGCTCGCTCATCTGCTGTCTCAGTTTCCCCAGCTGTACAGCCCCTACAGGCAGGGATGGCTGCTGGAGGGGAAGGTGACAGGTTGGACAGCTTTGTGGCTCCTTGCAACCAAAGCTACTCCCGTCCCGTGGTGCTCCCATGCCTGGCTTGCCCAAGGCTCAGCCCTGACCTCCTCACTCATCCCCGTGGATGTGGAGTGGCACATTCCTGGGTGCAGGTGACCCCATTCCGGGATGCCAGGCACACACAGGGCTGGGATGCCCAGAGGGGAATGGGGAGTCCTCTGTCCCCAGCAGCAACATGGGGCTGGCTTTGAGTTCCCCCTTCCTGAGCACCTGGACAATTATCCCTGAACATCCTGGCACCAGGCGGGAGCATCTCCATCAGCCACCTGCACACCACCACCGGCCCCTTGGAGCTGCAGCCCCCCTGCTCAGCCCTCACCCCGTGGGGACAGACAGGCCAGAAGACAGAGCTGGAGGGCACCTCTGCCCCCCATAGCCCGGGAAGGGGCCAGCTGCCTGATCCTGGATGCCAGGTGCCCAGTGGGGAAGCTGGGGCTCTGTGGGGTAAGAGCTGGGATTTCAGAGATCTCTCTGTGTCAATACCCTCTCACCCCTCTCACCTGCTGCTCCAGAGGCTGGGATGAGCAAGGGCACAAAGGGCCAGGGGGAAAGAGCAGAGCAGGGCAGAGCAGAGCTGGCTGGGCAGCAGCAACAGCAGTGAAGGGGGTGAGGGGCAGTTGATGCTGCAGGGTCTGGGTCTCAATCTCCAACATCCTTGGGGATGGCCACAGTCCTGTGACCCTGGGCAGACCTGTGGGATCACACCCCTCCACATGAAGGGAGAGCGGCCAGTTGTGGGATGAGAAGAATGATCAAGATGAGCAGGAGGAGGAGGAGGTGGAGAGCTGCTTCTCCAAGCATCTCCTCACAGCCCAGATCCCAGGAGGGCAGTGCAGACTGAATCCCTGCTCCCCCAGCTGAGCCAAGGCTTGGTGTCCTCACCCGGTGCTGCTGTCACCTCCCAGCCCGCCCTATCAGGCCAGCAGGATCTCCATCTTACTGATTCCCACCACATCCCATGAAGACCCCCTCTATCCTTCCCACCTCTCGTAGATTGACACCCGAGGGGTGTTCTGAAGCCCCCATCCTCTTCACCATTCCAGCAGCTCCAGGGTCCAGGGCAGAACCCCAATGGGAAGCCGCCGAGCAGTTGTTGGGTTCCTGCAAAGGGCTGAGAGGGGAGGAAGTACCAAAACAACCCCTCTGCTCTGCTTTGGGAGGCAAAGCCACACGTGCAGCACATCCTGTGGAATGAAAATTCCCCCAAATGCTAATTCAGGCCTCGGAAATGCCACGTGTGACGCTCCCGCGTCGCCTCCTCCCCGGGACGTCGCGGTGCGAGGAGATCTCAAGCGGCGCCTATTAAAAAGTACTTTCACGGAACATAAAGTGGAAGTTAAGTGAAGGAAATGATAAAGTCAAAATGAAATATTTTTTACTTTCCTGAAATGAACTTCGTGTTTTGACATGATGGGAATAAACATTTTGACATTGCTGAAACAAGAAAGTCAAAGTGATTCTGCGAGGCTTCTTCCCAGGAAAATGGCAGCGAGATCGACAAGTTCCCAGGGAAGGATTTGATTCCAATAAACCCCTGTTTCCTGATGGAAAACCATTCCAGGGAGTCCTTCAGCCCTGTGCAGAGAACAGGTTTCCAGGTGAGACCAGCACCTGCCTTGCTCCCCAGAACAATCTGGAAGGGCAGTCTGCCTTTATCCTGCTGGGAAAGGGAGGAATGGGGTGGGATGGATGCACCCTGGGGCTGGATTCTCCACCATCACGAGGACTGATGCTGAACCCTCAGTCCATGCAGCAGGGTTTTTCCCCTCTTCATGGACATGCTCAAGGTCATTTTGTGTCAAACCAAGGGTGTCACAGTGGGATTAAATTTTCATTCTTTTATTTGGGGAAATTTCTAGAGTTATTTTTTTCTAGTTGAAAACCCAAATCGTTGCATTTTGAAGGGCTCGAGTTTTGCTGAAGAAAACAGACAGATACTTTAGCAATAGTCTCATGTAGCTGATGGCTCCGTTTTTCATGTGATACCAGATGGGTTGGAAATTTCTGACCAACCTTTGACAAAAAATTTCTGCTTAACCTTTGGTGCACATGCCAGGTATTGGATTTTACTCCAGAACAGCATTTAGGGGGAAATCTGTTCTTTAATAATAGTAATGCCTAATCATAGTTTTCAATGCTAATTCTTGGCAGCAGTTCCATGTGATTAAACATACCTTTGCTGCACAGAAAATGCTGCATGTCGTGCAGCAAAGTTCATTCACCCTCTAATCTCCCCTTCTGGCACAGCCACCATGGCCAAGCATGAGGGCAGGGAAATCTGCAGGCCAGCACAGCATTCCCTGACTCCACAGCACCGGGGTGCAGCAGCTCCTCTGGGCTCAGCATCACCCTGGCAGCTCACAGGCACTGGTCACAGCCCCTGTGCCCCCAGTCAGAGCCCCCCAGCAGCCAAGGGAGGACCTCCTGGGCAAGAGACCTTGGGGGACATGGTTGATTCCTCGCACGGGTGAGGGCACGAAACCCTTGCCAGAGGCTCAGGTCACCAGCAGAGCTGTGCCAATCCCATTGGGAAGCATTTATGGGCAGCTGAGCTCCTTCAGCACCCCCCTCCACCTCCCGGCTCTGTGTGGAAGAGGTGCCCCACATTCCTGGTGCTGCTGACCTGGAGGCAATCACCAGCACCATTCGCCTCCCCCAGTGACCAAGGACAGACAGGGGAGGTGGCTGGTGAGAGACCAGGAGTGACTGGGGGCAGTGCTGCTGTTGGTGACCAATGTGGGGGTGACCCAAAGGACCTCGAGGTGACCCAGCACCCCTCCAGGTACTGCACCAGGGTCCCCAACATCCCTGCAGGATGGCATCCATGGGGGCTTGGTCACCCCTGAATTTGGGAGATGGATCCCTCAGACTGATCAGTCACAGTTTCTGCAATAGCTCCAGCCTCCCTTTGCATGTGGAGGCATAGCTCTCCTCTCCAGATTGCATGCTAATGCAGCATCCCGGAATCCCTGCGTGGTCGCTTCCTAGTTAGGCTCATCTGCCTGAGTGAACTGAAAACTGTTAAACGCATTGAGTGTGTCAGACCAGATATTATCAGAAATAAGAGTACCTTTCGCTGGCACCCACAGCTCCCAGACACACAGCAAAGAGATATTTAAATCTTTTTCAACTGTCTCCCATGTTTCCAGAGAGGCTCAGCTCTGACAGGTCTTTTAACCCTTCCCTTCCCTTCCCTTCCCTTCCCTTCCCTTCCCTTCCCTTCCCTTCCCTTCCCTTCCCTTCCCTTCCCTATTGTATTTTGGTTTTCTCTTTCCTTTCCTGGGCTCCAGGAGTCCCTGCTGGCCTGGCCCAGTTCCCTGCCATCCCATCACTCCTGCGGGCTCATCTCCACCAGCACCAGCAGTGTCTCCCAGCACCCTCCACCTTTTCTAACACATCCCACAGCCATCCCAACCCCAGGTGCCCACACCCAGCCCTCTCTCCTCCAGTTTGGGATCCCCCCCACTCAACTCAGGCCTTCACAATTCAATTACCACCCCGAGGGCTCTGTGCCGCCAGCTCTGTCCCTCCCCACCCTGGCTTGGCCCAGCCCCAGCGCCTCCTCCTCGGCGCGGGGCGGCGTGGCTGCCTTCCCAGAGCACAGCCTGAATGCGCCGTTTCACGAGGCTGCCTTGGAGCAGGAGCAGGATCCAGGAGTAAAACCCCGTTTGCACGGCCAGCGTGTTTGAGCAGGGCCATCTGGCCGGGCTCGGCGTCCAAGCCCAATTTGCTGGATGGCTTTGAAGGTCACTGAGCAGGGACTGGAGGCGCTTCCATATTTTCTCATATAAATAACGGCATTTCCAAGGGAGAGAGCAGGAGCACATGCTGGGAGGAAGGATCTGGAGATGAATCTCACTCTCCCTGCCCAAAGAGGAGGAGAGCAGGACACAGGAGCACAGGCACAGACATTGGTGGAACACACAGACACTTGCTGACACCCACACCCATGGGTTCAGGTGTGCCCAACACTCACCTGTCCATGCACACACACGATGCTCCATGCAAGCCCTCGCACACACCTGCACAAGGACACAGCTCTCCCAGCTGGGACAGGCTCCATCCCCAGCCAGGATGTCCTGCTTGCCAACCCCAGCCAACAGGGCTGGATTCCCTCTGGAAGCAGAATCAGGCCCTCTCTGGAAGCAGAGCCCTCCTGTCCTTAGGCTCCAAGACAGCACTTTGTGCCCCACAGCAACCGGGAGCAGGACAGGAACATCCCAAATCCTGCAAGACCCCCAAAGACTCCTCCCTCCAGATCTTGCCTTGCCTTTCCACAGCCGTCCAGCCTTGCCCTACTCTGCACAAGCTGGGATCCAGCACTCAGCACCCAGGTGCAGTGCTCAGGACCTTCTCCCAGCCACACTGACCACTGCATGGGGACAGCCAGCCCTGTGGCCACTCAGACAGGGCCAAGGTTCCCTGTTGCTTCCCTGGAGAGCCCTGGAGGAGAACACTGGGCTGCCACTGCTCCTCAGCACTGGCCGGGTGCCACATGGTGCCAGCCATAGCCATCTCCCTGTGCCCCTTGGGAAGCAAAGGCTCTGGGCAGGGAGCACCTGCAGGAAGCAGCACTGCCACTTTCCGTACTGGGGGAACGTGGTGGCCCTCAGTGTGTGGGGTGACAGGTGAGGGAAGGTGCGGAGACATGAGCATGGTCAGTGTCTGGTCGTTTTGGAGGCATTTCCTGGTGTGCCCAGGTGACACTTCACTGCAAGGGACAGGTCGCTGCCACCAAAGGCTCAAACCTGGCTTCTTCAGTGACCGAGGGAGTCTCGCCCCAACCACAGCACCAGAGCCAGGTGGGTCTGACACCCGTGAGGCAACAGAGAGCTGACAGCATCCCTGTACCAGCACTGCACAGATCCCAGGATACCTGAAGGGGGTTGGCCAGGGCCCTGCACTCCTGGGACCCTGCCATGGGGTTATGCCCACTCCCACACACCCCAGTCGGTGCTGAGCACTCCTCTTCCCCTGGGCAGCCCTGCTGGGAGCACAGGAGCTCCTGGCAGGACAGGGAGTCCTCCAGAGGCAAAGATGCAGTCAGTGAGGCCACAGCCCCAGGAAAACCTGCAGCAGGGACAGGCCTGAGCTGGGGGCACAGAGAGCTGGGGGTCTCCCAGTGCCGCAGGACCCCTCTGTGAGGCGGAGGGCTGAGTCCCATGGCAGGGACAGCCTTGTGGCCCTCCCCATTGAGCTGGTGTATGCAGCCCAGGGCCTGCCTGCTGCACATTCAAAGAGAGGGGATTCTCCTCGCTGGGGCTGCCTCCAGCTCACCAAGCAGAGCCGAGTCCCGAGTGCTGTGCCCAGAGCAGGGGCACCCCAGCCTCGTCCCATCCTCCCTGCACCCCATGCCGGGTCCCCACCTGGGCTGAGCCACTCCTTCCCCTCCTTTTCCCCGCTGGATGGGCAGCCTGTGGATGCTTTGGGAGTTTCTCCTCCATGTCTCCCACTGCTGTGAAACCCAGCCAGAGCTTCAGCAGGGAGCAGGGGTGCTGGGAGGCTTTTCTTGCTTCCACACCACACCTGGGCTTGAGGCTCAAGCCGGGGAATATCCCTCACCTGCCAAAGCCCCTGCCAAAGCTCCTGCCGGGAGCCCACCTTTCCCGGGGGAGCCGGCTGGTCCCTGCACCCGAGGGGGAGGGAGCTGAGGTGCCCAGCGCCGGCAGCGCCGCCCGGCCGGAGCACCGGGAGCAGCCCCGAGCGGGAGCCGGCGGAGCGAGCAGGGAGCGGGGCGAGGCTGAGCTCAGCGCAGCGCCGGCTGCCAGAGCCTGCCGGGAAGCCTGAGGCGGCTGCTCCCATCTCCGGAGCCTCACCCCGCTGGGCAGGACACGCTCCCGAGCCAGCCTCCAGCAAAGGCAGCGGCACAGGGGGCTGCGACCCCCACGGTGCTGGGCAAGGGGCTGGGAGGCCAAAGGCTGCGCCTCAGTGCTGTGGAAAATTACAGATTTTTTTTTTTTTTTTAAAGGGTGAGGTGGGTTTGTTTTTTTCCCCTGTTTGTGCAGGTATTTGTCAGAGGATATTTTTAAACGAGCTGAAGTCAAGCAGCGCGGGATGCGAGCGGCCTGTGCTCCAGCATTCCTGTGGCTCGGGCCAGCGGGGACCTGCTGACCCGGCCGGAGAGGTCGGCCAGCGAGGACGTGCCGTTCCCGGCCTCTGCCCACGGGGAGGAGGAAACTCGGCGCTGTCCAAGAGTGCCGGAGGAGAGCTCAGCTCCCCGGACGCTCCCAGCAGCATCCTCCGCTCCAGTTGCTCAGGCGCGCACAAGGCACGGCTCCCAAGACATCCCGAAAGGCCAGCCCGGAGCGAGCCTGGCCCCCGCCCCGGCCCACACGTGGCTCAGAGCCGGAGCCCTGCTCACCACCAGCTCCTCTCCACCGCAGCTTTGCAAGCAAACAGCCCGGCCTCGGCCCTCGGGTCCCGCCCTGCCCAGAGGGACCCGACCCGGTGGATGTGGTCACCTGCTCTGAGAGCCTTGTGGGGAGGGCACAGCCGGGTCAGTTCCTGCTGCTTGCCTTTTGCTTCCAGCCTGCAGCAATTCAGACCTTCTGCCATGCCCAGCCCCTCCTTTTCTGCCTGCCTCAGTTTGCCCTCAGCCTGGTGTAGTTTGCAAGGGGGTCACGGTGAGGTGGGCTCTTCTGGAGCACAGAGGGGTGGCAGGAGAGCCCCTCGTTCAGGACCCTGGGGCTCCTCCTCTCTCCACACCAGCACCAGCACCTGCTGACCCCCTGCAATCCCCTCGCGAGCCCTGGTGGGTCCCTGGTACCGAGGCACATGGAGAGGCACCATAGCACAGGGGTCAGACGGAGCATCTGACAGCCCAGGGAAGGGTCCTGACCAGGACTCCTGGCCCAACCTCAGGGAAGCTCCGCCTCCAGCCAGACTCGGATGGAATCCTTCTTGTTGGATTTGAGCCTGTGTTCCTCCCTCCACCCGCCCTTCTCCCACGCAGAGGGCTGGTGGCCAGGTATTTCTGGGGTTGTGGGCTCCAGCCAAGGGCCAGGAAAAGTGGGTGCCATGGCCACCACGTCCTGCCCCTCTGGGCCTCTGTCCAGGGGGCAGAGCCATGGGGAAACCCTTCCTGGTTTGGAATGATGGAGTCAGTGCCCTGCTGAGGTGGTCATGATCATCCTGGAGTGAAAGGGGAACGGCTTCCAACTGACAGAGAGTAGGGATAGATGGGAAATTGGAAAGAAATTCTTTATTGGGAGTGGGGGAGGCCCTGGCACAGGGTGCCCAGAGAAGCTGTGGCTGCCCCTGGATCCCTGGAAGTGTCCAAGGCCAGGTCAGACAAGGTTTGGAACAACCTGGATTATTGGAAGGTGTCCCTGCCCATGGCAGGGGTTTGGAGGTCCCTTCCAACCCAAACCAGCCTGAGATTCTATGAACTCTTTAAGCACCAGCGAGTGTGGGATGGACTGTTTCTGTACCAGGTACATCTGGATTTAAATACCAGGACCACTGCTCCGGGATGAAGAGGGAGGAACTGGACTGCTGTGGACAGAATGGTTCAGCATTGAGATGGGAAGCTGGCAGGGAAGGCACGTGCCAGGACCCCTCCCCAGCACCCCCCTCAGCCTTTCCTGCCCCCTCCTGCACCTGCAGCAGCACCTGGGCCAGCAGCACCTGGGTCAGCAGATAATCTTGCCCTGGACCAAGCAGGGCAACATCCCCACTCCTCCTCTCGACAGCAAACGGGCTGAAGCACTCCTCCACCTCGTGTGCCTCCACCCTAACACCCACATGCCCCAACACCCTCATTTGTGGCAGACACCTTCAGGATGGGAATCCACAGGAAAATCCCTCTCCGTGAGCAGGGCTGCTGTGAGCTGTGGCCTCACTGAGGGGAAACAGTCAGGGCTCAGGCATGGGCAGCTCCCAGCTGGGGGCACGTGCCAAGAGGTCACTCGTGCTGTCAGGGGAGAATCACAGAGTCATTAAGGATGGTAAAGACCTCCAAGACCATCAAGTCCATCCTTCAACCAAATCCCACCACGTCCACAGAACCATATAACAAAATGCCACATCTGCTGGTTTTTTTTAACTCTTCCAGGGACAGTGACTCTACCCTGGTCATCCTGTGCCAGTTCCTGACCATTCTTTCAGTGGAGAAGTTTTTCCCAATATCCAACCTGAATGTCCTCTGGCACAACCTGAGAACTGCCACGTTTCTCTCACTAAAGGCAAAGCAAAACCCCACCCATTTCCCTATTTCTCACAAAAGGATTGATCTGACAGAGCCAGTGAAGCCTTATTTAGGGTTACTGGCACAGCTGGGGAGTAACCCCATACCACAGCTACTGTCCTCTTCCCCTCCCATCCCTTTCCCACCTCTGTGATGTCCCTACAGCAGGACCTGCCCCACTCCCAGGAGATCCCCAGAACCAACTGATGGGTCCAAATGGGGAGCACTGGGAACAATGAGTCCTGCAGATCATCTGCTTCATCATGTGAGGGTTGCAGGGAGCACAGAGACACTGAGGGCTCTGGAGGAGAGCAGTGGGAATCTCTGCAGGTCTCCACAGGCCTTGGCAGGTGTAGAGGCCACCAGAGAGGAAGACACCAAGGGGCTGTACCTGCTGCAGGTGACATCCAAACCCCCAGACAGGGACAGTAACAGTTCTGCACTGTGTTCCACCCTGCAGAGCTCTGTCCAAGCCCCCTGTCGGCAGCACAGCTGCCCTCCGACTCCCAGGGGTTTTCTCACACACTCAGCAGAGTCACAGGACTCAGTTTGTGCTGGCTCAGGGGGACATTGTCACCATGGAACCCACAACAGCCATGGGTATGGCACAGTGGGGAGGGGGGCAAGCACTTCACCCCTTACAGCTACTGCTGAAATCTCATCATTAGCTCTAAATTAGCTCTAAATTGATGTCAAAGGCTGTTCACTGGCCCCCTGGACCAGCCCTTTCAGCTGGTGCAAGCAGAGTCTTGGGAGTACCCTGGAGCAAACACTGCCCAAAGCATTTTCACTGGAGTTTGAGTCCCTGGGCAGCACAGTGGGCACAGTCCCGTGGGTGCAGTGTCAGTGGTGGCACCTCTAAGGAGGCACGAAAGGTTTGGGAAGCTCCTCAAGTGCTTTCAGCAGTGTCCCCCAGCAAACACCCCCAGCCCTGTGTGCAGGAGCTGCCTGTTCGTGCTGGGACGTGCTGGACCCACGCCCGGCGCTGGGAGGGTGGTGCTGCACTTTCCCTGCCACGAGCAGCTCAGCCAAGCTGATTTCCCCACACTGAGCATCCCCACCCTGCATGGTGTTGCCTCCTCCCACTTCCCCGGGGAGTTTTTTCGGGGGGGTGGCAGGTGCTGTGGTTTTGGTGCTGTCCCAGAGGGGACAAAGGATGTCCCTGGGCTGTCATGGAATCACTGAACACCCTGAGCTGGAAGGGACCCACAGGGATCACCCAGTGCAGCTCCTGTCCCTGCCCAGACACCCCAACAACCCCAGCCTGGGCATCCCTGGCAGCGCTGTCCAAACGCTCCTGGAGCTCTGGCAGCCTCGGGGCCGTGCCCATTCCCTGGGGAGCCTGGGCAGTGCCCAGCACCCTCTGGGGGAAGAACCTTGCCCTGATCTGCAGCCTGAGCCTGCCCTGGCCCAGCTCCAGCTTCCCTGGCTCCTGTCCCTGTCCCAGAGCAGAGATCGGAGCTGCCCCTCCAATGCCCCTCAGGAGGAGCTCTAAGAAAGCTGTCACCTCCTTTGGAAGTGGCATTGATACCTTTGGTTGCTGCTCTGCTCTTCCAGCCTCTGGGATAGTGCTTTTAGCTCTCTCCTACCAGGATTTTCATCAGTTGTCCTCAGGATCTCCCGTTTGGCTCTCTGTGGCCACGTCCTCACCTGCACAGGTGTGAGAGGCCATTCCTGGAGACCCAGACCAGAGGGCTGGTGGTGCTGAAGAGAGTTCAAACATCCCCCACTCACACTCATTGGCTACAACAGGATACCTCATCTGGCTCTGGGTCTTTCAGCAGAGCAGAGTGAATCCAGGGAGGCCACTGAGGTGATCCATGGGCTGGAGTGTGCTCCACTGCGCTAAGGCAATGAGGTTTGCTCAGACTGGGGATGAGAAAGCATCAAGGGGGGATCTCCACAGCCACCTACAAGGAGAGCACCAAGAAGGCAGACCCAGCTTCTCCACAATTGTTCGCAGAAGGAGGACAAAGGCAGCAGACATGAACCAGAACAGCTTTGGAGTGGATACAGGGGGAATATTTCACCATGGGGAAGGTCAAACCTGGCAGCAAGTTGCTCAGAGAAGCTGTGCAGCCTCTGTCCTTGGAGGCCTTCAGGACCTGACTGATCATGGTAAAAAAATCCCTGAGCAGCCTGGTCTGATCCTGCTTGAAGCAGAAGGTTGAAGAGAGACCTTCAGAGTCCTTCCACCCTCAATTTTCCTGTCATACCGTGCTGCTGCAGGTGGGGTGGTTTTCTTTCTCTGTACAGTTTTCCCCTTATTATATCTTCTGTCTGAATTCCTTAAAAAGCCATTTCACTGTTGAAGGAATGTCTTGGGAATGGCTTTGTGCTTTCACTTCAGGAGCATTCAAGATTGTTTCCATTTTCTGGTGGCTTGGGGGATTTTTCACACCCATGATTGATAGTGTGCCACATGCAGCAGCTACACGAGCACTTAAGTTGCAAAGCAAAGCAACTCCAACCCACAGAAATGCCACAAGTGACACAGTCCACAAAACCATAACTGTGCCTTCTTATCCATATTCAGGCTGCAGGGTATTTAATTACGAGATCCCAGATTATCAGCACGCACTCCTGCCTGGTTCGGTGCAGGAGGAATGATGTGTCTGGAATGACAAAGCTGTTCACACTTTCTTTTCCTTGGTTCTCGTTCAGTGAACCACAGGATCCTAAATGTCCAAACCTTGATAGGAACCGAGCTGGAGCTGGGCCAGGGCAGGCTCAGGCTGCAGATCAGGGCAAGGTTCTTCCCCCAGAGGGTGCTGGGCACTGCCCAGGCTCCCCAGGGAATGGGCACGGCCCCGAGGCTGCCAGAGCTCCAGGAGCGTTTGGACAGCGCTGCCAGGGATGCCCAGGGTGGGGTTGTTGGGGGGTCTGGGCAGGGTCAGGAGCTGCACTGGATGATCCCTGTGGGTCCCTTCCAGCTCAGGATTTTCCATTCCTTCTGTGCAATTCTATTCCATCCTTGTGCTGAGCCTGGCAGGAGGATCCTGTGTCACTCTTGGCATGAGCAGGACAGGAACCACCAGCTCTGTGCTGACAAGGGACACTGACAAATGTGTCAGAGTTATTTCTGCCTTCCTCCATGGAGCCTCTGCTCATCTCACCTCTGCTCCATTCACCCATCTTCCTCTAGAAAATCAGCCTTTAATCCCAGGGATAGGTCCTGGGAGTCTTTATTCCTGGGGATAGGTCCTGGGAAGGTCCTTTGCAGAGAGGGACAGGGCTGTGGGGCAGTGCTGGGGTGTGGATGTGTGGGATGCAGAGGGCTGCAGACCCCCAGTGCTGGCTCAGGGAGGTGACCAGCACCTGCACAGCCTGGCATTGGTACCTCCTTGGCCTCTGGGCTCGCAGAGGAGACCCAGGGCAGCTGCAGCTGGTCCAGGCCAGTCCCTGCTCCTTTCCTGGGCAGAGCAGTGCCTGTCCCAGGCTGGAGCTGGCAGCTGTGCCAGAGCTGTGCAGCTGCCTGGCACCCGCTCGCCATACGGGCGTGCGTGGGGGCGTGGGACACACGTCCTGCCCGCCTGGCACGGCGCCTGGCAGGCCAGCTCAGGGCAGCAGCCAGCTGTCTGCTCCGAGCTCAGAGCGGGCAGGGAGCTGGCCGCACTCCACTCGGCGGAGAGCAATTGAAAAATCGCTGGAAGGCTTCCACTGAGGGGAAAAAAATAAAAAAAAAGGTGTCAGTGAAAACTTGTTTAGCCAAACGGGCTTCCCTGGCACGAGGCTGGGGCTGGGCACCTCCCCACTTTGCCGTGGTGCTCGGGCTGTGCCAGGAGGGCAGGCACAGGCAGGGAGCACAGGGAGCTGGCACTGGCAGAGCTGTGGGATCCACACTTGAGGCCAGGCAGCTCCCTGCAGCAGGGACAGGGGCAGCGGGCCACAGGACAGCCTGCTCTGCCACTTAATGATTTTTATTTATATTTTACTGAGTGTGAGCGTTTCCCAGTGCTCAGCATCACCCTGGGAGCAAAGGTGGAGGAAGGGAAAGGCCCTTCTGAAGAGCTTTTCCCACTCTGCTCACACACTGCCCACCCTGCCTGCAGTGCCCTGTGTGCCCACCCTGCCCTGCCCACCTGTGAGCTTGGAGAGGGGCTCCCAGCACCACCAGAAACCCCAGCACTCACTTCTGGACCTCCAGAATCACACACCCCCCAGCACCTGCTTGGAGGACAGATCCTTTCCAGGGAACAAGGCTCTGAGCCCGGGGGTCACCCAGCATGGGGTCAGCGTGAGGAGGGCTCCAGCTCCTTTTGTGCTCTGTGGAGCTCAGAGCCAGCCCAGCCCTTCAGGCTGCTCAGGATTGAGAGTCTTCTCCTGATTGTCACTGGGTTATACCGACAGCCACTGGGGCAGGACCCACTGGGGTTTTCCTGTGTGGGTGGGAGATCTCCTGCCCATTTCCACAGTCCCTCATGCTGGACACCATGTCCCGGGGATGCTCCCACACAAGGTGCTCAGGTGCCTTCCAAGGCCTGGAAAAACACCAGTGTAGTTTTAGTAGCCAGATTTTATAGCCCCATTTTGTAGCTCAATCCATCACTCCTGCCCTGGGGTTTGTCCTGGTAGCTTCCTGCTTCATCCCCCACCCCAAACCTGCTGGGGATTCGCCAGGGAGACCCTCCCTGCTAAAAAAAGCCACCTGCTTGACCAGTAAAGCCACAGTCTGCTTGCCAGAGTCCTCACCTGCCTGCTCTGTCTGCTCCCCCTGCTCCAATGAGGTTTCCCTTTCTGCTCCAAGGAGTTTCCCTCTCTGCTCCAAGGAGGTTTCCCTCTCTGCTTCATAACTCCCATCAGCATCCCCACCATCAGCAAGGACAAGCTTGGAGCATCCCCTGCCCCAGCCTGGCACCCCTGCCTGGGGCCACGGGCCAAGGCAGCTGGGCAGACCCCAGATCAGCCAAGCAGATGGGCTCAGATGCCAGCAGCCAAGAGGCCGTGGAAATCCATGTCACATTTGGAGGGCAGGATTCCCATCGGCGCAGCTCCGTCTGGCTGGGCATGTTCCATAGGCAGGGGAATGCTCAGCTGCTAATCCACGTAATCCTGCTCTAGGCTGGATTCATTTTAAAAAATAAATAAGTGGCTGAGAGCGGTTTTTGGACCATCTGACTCAAGTGCTGGGCTCTGATGGCAAGAGGAGTCTTATTTACATTGATTTTCATGGAATGTGCTGCTTGGATCAAGGAATTAAAGGACTACAAGGCGAGGGTAACCTGCGAATCAGGCGAGGGCATCCCAGTCGGCACGAGGGATGTAAGATCTGATTACCACTTGCCTGGGCTTTAACCCCTGTTTGCTGCACCATTTTCATATTCACATCCAGAGCCCAGGCATGCATACAAATGAAACAGACTGCTGGGCCCAATCTTGGAAATTTTGGTCAAAGAACAGAGCGAATAAAAAACCCAAACCATTTCCTACAGGAGCGTCCATCAGGTTGTTTCCCCCATGGTGCAGGACTGGGGACTCAGCAAATCTGAGGATGGCAGGATCCTCTGGGGCATGCAGAAAGCAGCCCCCTGTAGGTGTCAGGGAAAGATTTCTCACCCTGGCAGCATTGGACAGGCTGGGGTGACCCAGGCAGCCACCTCAGAGGTGTCTGCTCCATTTTCCTGGGGCAGGACCTGCTCTTGGCAGGACCTCTGGGGTGTGGACCATGGTCTGGTTGGTGTCAACCTCTTCCCCACCCCAGGATGACCTCGGGAAGGGCAGCACCCAGCCTGGCTGATCCGTGTTAAAGAAAATAATGCATCATCTCCCAGGCAGCTTTGCTTTGCTCCCAGGAGAAGGGAGCCGTGGTCGTCAGGAGGAGCCAGGGCCTGAAGGGACTTGTCCCCATCAGACACCTGCAGCTGAAAGCCAAGTTTCTGTGATGATCTCAGGGCCAGATTCACAGCGGCAGCACAGACACACACCCCAGCCTGCTGAAACTGGCAGCGGGCAGGAGCCAAGAGACTCCTTGCAGAAATTCACCCGTGGCTGTGGCAGCCAGGGATGATCCGGGTGCTCTGCCCAGGTGTCTCCAGGTGCCCGGGTGCGCTGCTGGTGCCCGCATCCACCCATCCCCAGTGTGGGAAATGCCTGACCCAGATTCACTGCTCATTAGCAAGTCAAGTTCCTCGTGAAAAGCAGGTTCTTGATGCTGCATCTGACCATGAGTAACTCCATGTGATTGCACAACCCCTGCCTGTGCCATCTCGCTTCCCTTTCCACCCTGACGAAACCCGGAGCCCGGGCATCACCCTCGGCTGGTGCTGGCAGGTCCCCATGGCCTGTGGGCAATGCCAGGCTGAAGACACCTGCAGGACTGGGGCCACTCATTTAGCCAGGTCAGCAAAACCTGTTTTCCAGGTGAAATATCCTTAGTCTGTAAAGGAAGAGGCCCTGACTGCGCACTCCTCAGCAGAGGCCACAGATGAGCCCTGGAGCTGTTTGGCTGCAGGTTGGTTATGGGGAAGGGTGGGAGAGCCTGGAGGAGGACAAGGCAGTGTCAGGATGCACACTGGTGTCTGGCACATGGAAAAAGTGTGGGGGGTGTAGGAGGATGGAGAATCTTCCCCGTTGGGAGTTTCCCCTGAATCCTGGCCAAATAAAATCCCACAGGAATTAGCCTTGTTGGTGCCAGAGGTGAGAACATCTCTGCTTGCTTTGGACACCTCTGGCTGGCCTGCAAAGCAAAGACCTGGCAGCAGCAAGGTGCCCTGGGCAGGTGGGCAGTGGGGAGAGGCAGCCCCAAGGACAGGCTGGGGGCACAGCACAGCCCTGCCAGCCCCTGGCTGTGTGCAGGGGCATCTGCCAGCCCCAGGCTGCTGATCTGATGCCTCCTGCTTGTTAGGCTGGCACAGACTGACAGGTCCTTGACCCTCATTAATGAAGAAGTCACCAGGATCAGCAAATTGCATGAATTACCCCCTGGAAGTCTGACACCCACAGGACTCACAGCCCCAGTGTGGCTCATGGCATGGTCGTGCCCCTTGGAGCATTGAATTGTAGAATCACAGGATGGATTGCATTGGAAGGGACCATTAAGCTCATCCTGCTCCAGCAGCCCACATCTCTCTTTGCACTGCCATGGCCTAGGTCTTCTGAAGGCCACAGAAGGTGCTGGATATGCCCATGGGGCCTGGGTCACCCCTGACTGTGTGAGGGACAACCAGAGTGGCTGCAGTGTCACACAGGGATGGAGTGTGGTACCCTGTGCTTGCTGCAGGGTGTGAGAGCTACCACGAGCATCCTTCTGAGGCCACCCAGCTCCTTCCCAAACAGTGGCAGGTGAGGAAAGCTTGCATGACACCCAAGGAAAAGGATTTTTTCTGGTCCATCTTGTAGATAAAGCTGGACAGAAGTGCCTTGCAGCAGGTGAGTGGCCAAGCACATCTTCCATCACCTTGTCTTTGCTGGAACGAGGCCTCATCATGCCTGGGAGGACTCAGAGCCTGCAGCTGTAGGGGCACGGAGCAGTGCTGGTGTCTCCTGCAAAACCACCTCACACATACAGAGAAAACACTCAAAACAGTGCCCCAAAACTGAGCCACAGGGACTCAGCAGCTGCATCCCCAAAACCAGCATGTGCCTGGAAAATGCACATTGTGTGATGTGGGAATGCTGGAGCTGATCCTCAAAGCAAAGTCCCACTCCAGGGACCCCAAAAACTGCAGGAACCTGCTCTCCCCACTCCCCACGAGGAGCAGAGGAAGGCAGTCCCTCTCTCATTGCCTGCTGCCCAGTGGGACACCTTGCAAGAGAAACCCATTTCCTCTCACAGCAGCGCCTGTCAACTGCAAACCTTTCACTGCCTGGTGATTTAGCTTCCCTTCTGCTCCGAATTAGGGAATAAAAAGCAAAAGTTTTAATGTAATGGAAGCCAGCGCAGTGGCCTTGCAAGTTGTTAAAATTTAAAAAGGCAACAATAAATCTGCTGAGCTGAGAAGAGCTCTCAATGAAAAAGGGTAGGTTTGTTTTCTCGTTATTATCTTGCAGGTGATTTTCAGTGCTTGCTGGTGTTTTACTTCTTGTTAATTGTTCTCCTTTCTGAACTGAGGGCTCTGTCACTCCCCAGACCCTGAGCAGGCAGGAACACCTGGCAGGGGAACGGCAGCAAGGTGAGAGTTAATCCCACACCTGCCTTCCCAGGGGAGGCTCACCCTGCTGCTGGCTCAGATGCTGTTCCTTACCTTCCTCCTTCCCCAGAACAAACCAAAATGTTCAAGGTCATGTGTTCTTTCCCAAGGAGCTCCAAACCACAGATCTTGGAGCTGTTCTCAGTGATGGGGCTGAACCCTGACCTTTCCTGCTGCTTCTGGGTAGTGGGGGCTGCACAGCTGCCCTGGTCCTTCCTTGGAGGGCTCCTGGGGCTGGGCAAGCCCTGGGCACCTCCAGCCACACCTGGCAAGCCCTGGGCACCTCCAGCCCTGCAGATCATGGCTCTCTCTGCTGCCTGGGCTAAGCAGGGCTCAGCTGGGATGAAACCACAGTGGGGTCCCATCATGGTTGGGGGTCCCCCAACAGGACAGTGCCGTCCTGTGTTAAGCCCCCCATCCCACCCCCTCCTCTCCCAGTCCTGCATGTTCTGGGCCAGGGAGGGGACAGCTGGTGGGAAGGGACAGGGCTCTGGGATCTCACCCAAAGCTGCTGAGCAGCAGGAGGTGGGGAAGCAAGCTGGGAAAAGACAGGCAGTGCTGAAGGCTCATCTCCTCCTCCTCCTGGGAATATCCATTCATTTACTGCTCCCTGAGACCTGACAGCCAAAGCTGGAGCACAGTTCAGTTCCAAAGAGCACAGACCACCAGACCCCAGAGAGCAGCTCCAGGTGTGGTCACCTCAGCCCTGGAAGCCCCAGAGACCTGCAGTGCAGAGGAGGTACAAGGGAGGAAACAAGCTGGAAGGGTAATTGGGGTGGACAAAGTGGGTGTGTGGGGATTCACCACCTTCTTTAGCACCAAGGACAATTAAAAGTTCACCGGAGATTACAAAGCAGGTGGCTGCAGAGTCTGCGTCACTCAGGGGACAAAATTTGGTGTTTTCTGGAGGAAATCGGTCTAAAAGGCCCAAGAAGGAAAAATTCCATGTGTGTGTGCGTGTGTGATTGCTCACTTAACCTCACACGGATCAGGAGCTCTGGAATTTAACATCCCTCATTTCTATTGTCCGGATGAAGAATGCTCACACCACTGCCCAAAATCAGCAGCTCCCCTTGGAAAGCACTGAGGTAAAGTCTTCATCGTCCTGGATGTGTCCCTGTGAACCCCTGACACGCAGTTAAATAACACCATGGAGGCTCAACCACAACCCCAGGGATTTGTGAGCACTGAACTCACCACAAGCACGGGGAGGAGCTGCCAGCAGTGCTGGGTTCCCAGTCCCAGGGAGCCCCAAGCACCAGCCCAGCACAAGAGGCTGGCATTGGAGATGGCACAACTGGTCAGGAGCAAGTGGCTCTGAGCAAGTGGCACGTTTCCATCCCAAAATGATGCCTTAGGATTTTAGCTTTTTTACTTTTCATCTATTTGTAACCCTGCAGGTCTTTAGTGTCTAACTCTAAACTCCATATCCAATGTCAGCTGCTGCTCTCCCATTTTGCTCAGACACAACAATTCCTCTCCAGGCCTGGCAATCAAGGACACCTGACTGTCCCAGGCCCTGAGAGATGGAAACAAAAGTGAGTTGAGGGGGGAGCAAACTTGGGGTAAATGACTTCATTAGCTGAAGCTGGAATTGGAAGATGAACCCCCAGTGTGCAAATGGACCAAACTTATAAAAGTGTGATAATCTGTGACCTGTTGTCCATTTTTGGGTGTAGCCCCTGGGGGCTTTGTCTGCCCTAAATGTACCAGAAGGCCCTTCAATCAATACAACCACTGGGGGTCTGGGAGGAGTTCTGGGGGGTGTCCTTGAGCAATGAGATCCAGTGCACAGTGTAAGGCAGACCAGAAACAAGACTGGGATGCTCCAAATGATGGAAGGCAGAGTTTGGGATGAGGAGGGGGAGATGGAAAAGGATGCAGAAGAGTGGCAAAGGGGACAGAGCAAAGGCAAGGACTGAGTAGAGGAGGTCATTTTGAGATGCATTTTGAGGCTCCCACCTGCCCAGTGTCTGTGAGCAAACCCGGGCTGTCCCAGCTCTGGACAGGTACAGAGAAAACAATCCCACAGCACCATCCCATGCCACCAGCTCAGCCAGCACCCCTGGCTCTCCTCTGGTCCATGGGGTTTGTGTGAGGGGCTTTGGTAGCCGGGGGCTTATGGGAGAAGCTTCCAGAAGCTTCCACCATGTCTAATGGATCCAATGCCAGGTGTCTCCAAGACAACTCTGCTGCCAGCCCAAGGCTGAGTGTTACATAAAGACCCTGGCAGGCCCCAGCATTCAGCCACATCCCAGCACACGCCAGTCCAGATTTTCACATTTGTATGAAAAATTGATCAGTGCCTTGCCAATACTGGAAAGTTCAGCTTTAAGACTGTAAAGGGCAGCAAATTTAGGGTTGAAGGAGTTATTTTCATTCACAAGCTGGGTTGTTAAAATCTTCAAACACCAACAGTGATCCCCGGTAGCTCAGCAGAGAACACAGGGCTGTGCTGCTGGGAGCCTTGTCACCCGCTTGTCCCCCTGCTGTTACCTGCACTCCCCCCAGCCACCCAGCTACCTGATCAGAGGCTCCCGAACTCCCAAAACTGCTGTTGTTGAGTTCTTAAATAATACCCAGAGCTGCTATTGACTGCAAGGTGCCCCCCCAGTGCCCCGAAGGGCTCAGGTAATCAGCGGCTCTGCGCGGTGTCACACAAGCGCTGCCAAGTGCCGGTGGCAGCTCCTGCCAGCGCCTGCCTCCAGCATCTTGTCATCAGCCATCTGCATCCCACAGGCATCCAGACAAACCCTGCACCCCGGCCCCTCGCTCCCAAGCCTTTCTCCTCCCCCCACAGGGGTTGTGCAGAGGAGCAGAGCAGGGAGGATGTCACCGGAGCGCAGAATCAGCACTGATTCCCAGCGCTGTGGGGGATATGAAGGTGTCCCACCCTGCTGGTTGTGGAGCTGTGGCCACTCACTCAGCCCTCAGGGCTGGAATGCTGCAGGGCTCCATCCAGGGGTGCTGGCTGGGCCTGGGGTCTCCTCTGAGGTGGGCTTAAGGCCAGGGTGATGTGCTCCAGGCAGCCCAGGCACGGTGGGGCATGGGACACAGGCACCCTGTGCTCATCACCCATGGCCAGGGAAGGGAAATGTCCTCTGGGAACCACCGCCACCATGAGCTGCTTCCCAAAGCTGCGTGTGCGGGGCCAAAGATACCAGGACTCCACCCTGGACCTGTGAACAGGGCTGTAACAAGGAAAGCTGCACTAAATAGAGGATTTATCATGAAAAATCACTCAGCCACACACAGAGCTGGGATCACCCACCTGGAGAGGAGAAGGAATCTCACAGCAGTTGGATTTTGCCCAGTGCTGTGAAGCTGCAGTTGGTCCCACATCGTCTGTGACCCCAAACCCCATCAGGGACCTCCACTGCTGATCTCTGATCCCCATCCCAGGACACCTGAGCATCCCTGTTTCCCCTGCTCCCAGCCACCAGGACCCCACACCAGCTTCCAGACAGCTCCTGTTCCTCTCACCTTTCAGCTCTCTCTATTTCCTTGTTTCTGGGTTGGGAACAAGTGACAGCAAAAGCTGAATTTTCCAGGGAGTTACCTGATTCCAGAAAAGGAATCTTTAAGAAAGGCACCAAATGTTGGGACAGAATAAAAAGGTTTCATCCACGTTTTTTTACTCCAGGATCACCAGTGGAGGCAGCTCAGCTGGGACCAGCACCCCCCTCCATGTGCACGTAATGGGATGGCACGAAGGCAAGTGAGCTAAAAATTAAAGCCTGGCAGATCCTGCCAGGAACGACTTGGAGGAGCAGCTTGCTAATGGTGTAAAAGCTGGTAATAAAAGCTTTTGCAAATACATCAGAAGCAAAGAGCCTGCCAAAAAGTCTGCAGGGCCAAGAGATGGTGAAGATGTAAGAGAAACACTCAGTGAGGAAAAGGTCACACAGATGAATTATCTGCATCATCGTTCGCAGGGAGAGCTGCGTGAGGTCCCAGTGCCAGAGCAGTTCTTTGGGGATGGGGATCTGGGAAGCATTTCAAACTGAAACATCAATCAGAAGCAGGAGAGAATCATCAGAACCAGGTGGATTTAGCTCTGGAGATCTGAGGAACCCAGTGGTGAAACCACTGAACTGAGCCCTGATTGCCCGTGGTGCCACGGGAGTGGGGAGGGCAGAGGTGGCACCTCCTGGGAAAGGCCAGGGAGGGGACCCAGGCAGGCAGAGCAGGGCCTGGCCTGTGCTGGTGGGGAATGCACCCACCAGCGATATCCAGAGGTTTGGAGGGTATGCAATATCAGTTTATTGGAGTGAGTTTTCAGCATACAAAGCTGGAAATCTGCTCTCAGCACTGCAGCACTCCCATCACACCCACCCTGAGCCTCGTGCTTTGCTCACGGAGGAGGAGGAGGAAGAGAAGAAGGTGCTGCCAGTCCCCTTCCCAGTTCCTCAGGCAGAGCAGCCTCTGCCCAAGCTGATCATGACCCTTCAGCCCCTGGGCTGGCACAGCTGCCCTGCCTGAGGTGCTTCCCTCTGGATGAAGTGAGCTGTGCCTTGGATGTGCTGCTCTCCCACCCCTCGTGGGCACACCTGGATGCCCAGAGATCACAGAGCTGCTGGGGTTTCTAGGATGAATCCAACCTTGAGCTGCTGGAAAACAAAACTGCGGGTTAAATACAGCATCAGTGAATACAAGGAATGCACAAAGGGAGGAACGAGGATACAAATGCAAGGATGGGGAAGTTGTGGCTGCTCTTGGATACCTGGCAGTGTCCCAGACTAGGCTGGGCAGGATTGGAGCAACCTGGGATAATGCAAGGCATCCCTGTCAATGGCAGGGAATTGGAACAACAGAAGCTTTAAGGTCCCTTCCAACCGAAACCATCCGATGATTCTGGGATGACTCTGAATTGCCTCCTGTTTCTGAGGGAAGCAGGCAGAGTGCAACAGAACCATCAGTGCCAAACCCAGCCATGGCCCAGAAGGCAAAGAGAAGGAAAGGAGCAGAGAACAGAACTCACCTTCCCTAATCTGACCCTTGCCAGCAGTGGAAAATGGGTCACTCCTTTGAAGTTCTGTCTTCTGCCAGCTGCCCCAGCCTGGTTCTCCCATCCTGGGTTATGTTCTGAAGCCCCCTGAGCATCTTGATCATTCTCTCCACCTCTCCGGTACAGAGGGTCCAAAACAGGGCTCCAGAAATGTCACCCCCAGGGCCAGACAGGGGAACGGGACCTCACCCCAACGTTCTGGCTTTGCTCCTGCTGGGGAGGCCCAACAGAACCTCAGCCTTCACCACTGCAGTGACACACTGGGGATGACAGGCCCATGCCACAGGGTGACCCAGATGTGACCACAGCCTCAGCAAGTCCAGAAGCTCCAAGAGCACAACAGCAAAGTTCCTGTGTGCACAGCCCAATTCCAGCCATGGCTGTGCTTTTGGAGGTCACAGCTCATGCCAAGCACGGAGAGATCAAACATCTGCCCACAGTGAGGGTCTGCAGCTGTGGGGGGATGTCCAGGATCTCCTGTCACATTGGTCACTCTGGAGGCACGGAGACTGACGAGTGAATTAACAAATCACTCGAGTTTTTTGTTCTTTAGCCTTTTCAAAGGGCACTGAGACATTTGAGCCCTGCCCCAAGAGCTTGGGTGCAGCCTGGAGCAGAGCCCTGTGCTCTGAGTGGGTTTGTGACCCATTTGTGCTGTCCCAAGAGCAGCCACAGAGCTCCTTAGGTGTGGAACTCCACAGGCATGGTCTGAGCTCTGGAAACACCCAGGTGGGTTTGGAGCCAGCACAGGGCTCTGTTTGTACTCACCCCTGCAAGTCTGGCAGTCCCATCCCTTCCCTTCTCACAATCCTCTGACTGATATCTGTGGCCATGAGAAGAGAAAAGCCTGGAGAAAAGGAGGCTCAGGGGGACCTTCTCGTTCTCTGTAATAAAAGGAGGGTCCAGCCAGGGGATGTCGGGCTCTGCTCCCAGGGAACAGGGACAGGACAAGAGGAAACAGCCTCCAGCTGTGCCAGGGGAGGTTTAGGTTTGACATTAGGAAAAACTTTCTTCACTGAAAGGGCTGTCAATCCCAAGGCACTGGTGGAGTCCCCATCCCTGGGGGGATTTTGAAAGATGTGGAGATGTGGTGCCTGGGGACGTGGTTTAGTGGTGCAGTTGACAGCATTAGGCAAATACTTGGATTTTATGATTTTGGATGTCTCTTCCAACCTAAATAATCCCATGATGCTGTGTTTCTATAAGAAAATGGTGACACTTGCAGTAAAACCCCCAGAGGCAGCACCTGGCTGAGGGAAGCTCATGGTCCCCAGGGCAGAGGCGCTGGCCGGGAGCACCCAGCTCTGGGGACATTGGAAGGGTGAAGGCTTTTGGGGCTCTCAAAGGGGCCTGGGTGGGGACCTGCTAATGGGTAAGACCCTGCAGATCTGCTTGGGAGGGTGAGAAAGGGGTGAGGAGGATGAGGAGGGTGAGGAGGGTGAGAACAGCCCCCGGGCAGCCCAGGGGCAGCCCAGCTGTCTGGGACCAGAGCTCGGAGCAGGGATGCAGCTCAGAGAGATGCAGAGCCCTGGGCCCAGGCTGCTGTGCCAAGTCCCTGAGCTGAAGGATGGAGAGCTGTGCTGCGAGGCGCCAGTGCAAACCACAAGAAAGCCAGGCTGGGCTCCTTTGTAGCACTCCAAGCTTGACAATTAATGCATGCAAGCCACTGAATTATAGGCTGGAGACACTGGGAGCCCAAATGGCAGCTAACGAGTGCTGTTGATTGGCTTTCCGGAGGCCATGGAGACACAGACACTTATTCTTAGAGACAGGGGTCCCACAGGGAGCTCTCGGGGCCACAGGAGCCTCTCTGCAGCTCTCACATCCTCCCTGTCCTGGCAGCCCTGCATCCCCTCACTGGGGAGTGAGGCAGGGATGCAGGGAAAGGGAGCACTGAGCCCTCACCCACTGATCTGTTCAGTCTCAGACATCCCAAATAACTTTATTTGCTCTTTTCATGCCTTGTGTCTCCACCCTGGAGGGCAGAACTTGCCCTTGGGAGGCGAAGCCTGAGGATTTCAGCCTTTCTATTTTTCATCTATTTGTAACCCTGCAGGTCTTTAGTGTCTAACTCTAAACTCCATATCCAGTGTCAGCTGCTGCTCTCCCATTTTGCTCAGACACAACAATTCCTCTCCAGGCCTGGCAATCAAGGACACCTGACTGTCTCAGGCCCTGAGAGATGGAAACAAAAGTGAGTTGAGGGGGGAGCAAACTTGGGGTAAATGACTTCATTAGCTGAAGCTGGAATTGGAAGATGAACCCCCAGTGTGCAAATGGACCAAACTTATAAAAGTGTGAAAACCTGAGACCCATCATCCATTTTTGGGTGTAGCCCCTGGGGGGCTTTGTCTGCCCTAAATGTACCTGAAGACCCCTCAATCAATACAACTGCTTTTTATTCCCTTAATTTTGTCCGGTCTCTGTTTTCAGGTAGTCCCAGAAAGGCATCAGAGGGATGGGTTTGATGCCAGCAGGTGCCAGTCCCCTGAGGGCTGGGCAGAACCCACAGGATGCTCTTGGCTCTGGGAGGGCAGGGAGGGAGAACGAGGAGGGGCAGCTGAGCTCCCTCAAGGCAGGTCATTGTTGCAGAGAAAAAACCTGGCAGTGTCAAGGAATCCCAGGAAAGCATCAGAGCCCCGGTGCTGTGCATCCCTCACATATCTGTGCTTCCAGACACTCCATCCAGCCCAGGAACGCTTTGCAGTCAGTGCATGTTTCCTGTCACACCACCAATTAATTGCTGAAGTATTTGAATGCTGCCTTTTCTCTCCATCTCGCCAGAACAGAGGCCGTGTGCTGCTGTCCTTCCTCTCATCTCCACGCTGGATTTTCCCCTCCCTGATTATTTCTGTGTTTGTGCTCTCCAGGCACCAGCCAGGCATGAGCCTGGCACCTCCCGCAGCAGGGCAGTCAACTCCAGCACTGACTGGAGCAGCCAAGGGCGACCAGCTGGAAAATCACTCCCCGGATCAGGCACCGCTGCTTCAAGGTCAAGGCAGCCCTGTCCACGTCAGGCTGTGGCTCTGGGGTGGCTGCATCCCCTCAGGACACGTCTGGGGCACACAGGACAAACACTGCACCACAGCAGACTGCCCTGGGCAGGACTGGACAGCCCAGGGCACTCCAGGGGGTTCCTGCAGCATCTGAGAGACAGATCTGGGACTCTCACAGAGGCTCCAGCGGGGATGAATAAACGTGTTTGTAGGGAAGGGTTTATTTGCCAATGCCAAAAAGCAAACGCCCAAATCTCAGCACTGAAATGCATGGCTGGACATCTGAGGACGGCCCCAAATTGGATGCTGCATTTCTCAGTGCTCACAACACAGGGATGTTTGGTTAGGGCTGAAAAGGCTGATTTCTGAGGTTGTCATCAGCTTTTTGGGTAAGGAGGAACTCGGTGCCTTTGGCATCTGTGTCTCTTGTGTCACTCAACCCTGTTCCCTAAGTGTCCCTCACCCCCTGCTCAGTGCTGGGACACAGGTTCAGATTCTGCCCCAGCTGGGACCTCCTCCCTTTCCCAGGCCTCAGTTCCTTCCCTGGCTCTTGATCAAAGTTTCCAACTTTGCAGTTGCCATTTAAAAATAAGAGAATAGCGCTGACACATCTGAAAGTGCAACGAGGTTTTTAGTGTTTTGTTTTGTTGTTTGATTTGGGTTTGTTTTTTTTAATTTCACGGAAATTCATCCTCTTTTGGACACTCTTTAACAGCTCTAAGTCCTTCTCACGTTATGGCACCCAAAACTGCCCCCAGCACTCGAGGTGAGAGAGCAGCACCTTCCAAAGCAGGAAGGTTGTTCACCATTCAGTGAAGAACCTGTTGAATGGTGAGTGATGGATTTGATGCCCTTCTGAGTTCCCTCCCTGGTCCCTGTTGCCACCCTTGAGCTGTGCCACCACTGCCTGTCACCAGCACATCACACAACAAAGGCAGCAGTGAGATCCACACAGCCCTGGTGGGGATGGAGGAGTTTCCCATCCCAAAGGGAGGAGCTTCCCAAAAAGGCTTTGCTGCCTTCCCAGCACAACCCACCCAGGAGCCTGCAGCACCACTTTCCCCAGGTGCCTCTGAGAACAACACTTTTATCCCAAGAAATTTACAACAATTCCCCCTTATCAAAAATCCATCATTTCACCAAAACCCCCATGGATGTGATTTTCTTTAATTTTCCAGTTGTTGTTGTTGTTGTTGAAATGATAATTTTCGTTTTTTCTTTCCCCATTTTCAGGGTGTTTTAGCAGATTGCTGTTTTCCACATCCTTTTTGTCAGACCCTGGTTACCACAGGATGAAGGGCATCAGCCTTGGTCCTTGGGGCTTTTTTGTAATTTTCCCTTTGCTAATGTCCAATTTTGCAAACTTCTCCACATTAGAAAAGTGGTAAAAAGGGCTGCAAAGAGTGAAGATGAAAAGCTAAAATAAACCCAGAGTCCTTGGCAAATCTGGGCATCACACTTTTGGGGTTACCAGTGGTGAAATGAAAGAAATGGGCAAGGTGGGAAGGAGGATGAGCAGCCCAAATCTCTCCCACGTCATGGCTGGTTTAATCAAATAATTAAAAGGCATTCTTCCTGCTGGGGAAAGAACATAAACCACAGACATTTGGGGCATTTCTTCCCCAGTGCTATTGCTTTCTCCTCAATAAATTTCACCCCTGAGTGAGCTCGGTGCTGCCAGGTTCTGGCAGCTGTCTCTGAATGTCCCAGAGGCTGCATTGCTTTGCCCAGGATGGTGATTTGGGGAGGAAAGCTGCAGGTTGTGGAGAAGAACGAGGGCTGGACCAGCTGACCTTTAGAGGCCCTTCCAGCCCAAGCTGCTCTGTGGTTCTGTGAAGGCACAGAGGGGTCAGGAGGGCACAAACCCATCCCACAGCCTGCCCCTGTGCTGGCAGCAGTGGGGGAGTGTTTGTGGGGCAAAGACACGGCCCCCCAGCCCTCAGCCACACAGCACCAGTTAGAAACAGTCTGGGACTGGTGCAAAGCCAGGAAAACCTTGGCTGGTGGAGTCCAGGTGCAGCAAAACCAGGCACACACTCACTGGTGAAGAGAAGAGCAGTGGTGGCTGTGGCCAACACAGAAAATCCAAAATCCAGCCATGCAGGCCCTTCCCTGTCCTCCACAGAGGCTGCTCAGCTCCAAGGGATCTCACAAGGTGGCCCTGGGAACACGATCCCTTTTTGTACCTTTTTGTACCCATCCAGTAAAGACTTTTGTCCCCATTTCCATCATGAGAGGGAGGTTGTCCCACACCTCCTCCCAGGCACCTCCCTCGACCAGCATCACCTCTTTTGCAGGTGTCAGGACCTCCCTCCTTCTGCATATGAGGAATGTTCATCCCAAAAGCCAAGTTTCCAAACTACTCCGAGGCAATGATGAGATTATTTCAGGATGACAAGGCTCCTTGCAAAAGTTACAGGGACAGATCTTTGGCACAGGGTCAAAGCTGAGAATCTCTGGATTCAGCAACGTGGACAAAGGAGGAAGATCCCAGGGTGTGTAAATCAGACAGGAGGGTTATTTCTGAGGGGATGTAATACAGCCATCCTGACGTTACAGTAATTCTTGGGATAGGCTGACTGAAAGAGGTTCAGGAATTTGAAGTATGGGTGATGAGAAATTATTTTGGAACCAGCATATTCACTTTATTGAGAATAGTGGTAAGGTGCCCATAAATCTCTCTAGGAGCATTTCAGGTACTTTTATGACTCCTGGATGGGATTTATTGCATATTTTCAGAAAAAAAAATATAATTTAAAAGGACATTTCTGAGCAGTTTTTATAGCTTTTATTTATTTTTTAATCTCCATTGTTTGCAGAGCCCTCCTCAGTGCTGGAAAACGCAATCCTGCCGTGTTGCATCTCTCAGACAGGGAATTTTGTTGTAGCTCTGCGATGCTGGGCAGGGATGGAGGCAGAGTGTCCTGGGCTGTACCTGGGCTGGGGTAGGTGGGGTGAGTCCCTCCTGCAGAGCTCCAGGAGCACTGGACCCGCTGCCCACAGAGGGACAGTCACATTTTAGGTGTGATGAATTTCCCTGTGCTGGATCTCACTGTGGGAAGGTAACAGAGAGCTCTGACATTGTGTTTTAAAGCCCATTTTTTCAGCGGTGTTGAGAAAATCCCACACAGCCCAAAGGCTGCCTTGGAAAACTGAGCAGATCAGGAATGCTGGAGAGTGATCCCCATCATGGAGAGGGTCTGTTTTATTTGATTCCACCAGGAGCAGCTCTTATCAGTCATGGAATCACAGAACACCCTGAGCTGAAGGGACCCCAAGGATCACCCAGTGCAGCTCCTGTCCCTGCCCAGACACCCCAAACCCCAGCCTGGGCATCCCTGGCAGCGCTGTCCAAACGCTCCTGGAGCTCTGGCAGCCTCGGGGCCGTGCCCATTCCCTGGGGAGCCTGGGCAGTGCCCAGCACCCTCTGGGGGAAGAACCTTGCCCTGATCTGCAGCCTGAGCCTGCCCTGGCCCAGCTCCAGCCCTTCCCTGGCTCCTGCCCCTGTCCCAGGGCAGAGATCGGAGCTGCCCCTCAGGAGGAGCTGCAGATCCCTGAGCTCCCTTCTCCCTCTGGACACACCAAGAACCCTCAGCTGCCCCTCCTGTGGCCTCTCCTGACCCTCCACCATCTCCTTGTCCTTCCTTTGGACACTCTCTAACAGTTTCATACCCAGCCTGGATGTTCCCCAGCTCCATTGGAGATGTTTTCCAAATCTGCAGCACTTCTGGCCAGAAATGCAACCCTGGAGTTTTGGCTCCTGCAGCCTCCTTTGGACAGCCTGAGTTTGCTTAGCCTTCCCTGGCCTTCCTGTTCCTAATTGAAATGCTGCTCTTGAGGCCAGTCACGTTGTGCTGGTGTCTCCTCTGCCTGCTCCCACATCACAGGGACCCAGGGCAAGCCAGGACCTGAACGTCCCAGTGCCACACACCGAAGGCTGGCACTGCCTGGCAGGGAAGGGACTGGTAGTGTTGGCACTTCTGCTGTGCTGTGGGCAGGGGGAAGGAGCTGCCTGCAGGGGCTGCATCTTCCTGGCAGGGAGCAGAGGTGCTGGGGCCAGAGGATGGAGTGGGAGGATGGAGCAGAGAGCGTCGCTCCCAGCCTGACTCCTTCACAGACCCCAACAGCCTCTTCCAGCAACCCCTTGCCAGCAGTGCTCCCTGGGGGCTCTGTGAGCAGGAAAACGTTAAACACATCAATCAGGCAGGTCTGGCTCTTTTCCCCTTTCTTCATCATCATCGCTGACCCCTCCAGTTTTGTGGGTTTTTTTCCTTCATTCTCTCTCCCATAAAACGCTTTTCATTTGGTGGCTGTTGTTCCTTTAAATACTTATGAAAACTCATAAAGCTATGTGGAAACAAGCAGCCGTTTTCTTCTTAGAAAGAAGCTTATGCCAGCAAAGCAGAAAAAAAAATCTCGCTTGAGTGATGCAGAGAAAAGGAAGGAATAAAGGAAGACGGGAAGCAAGAAGGGATGCAAGCAAGGAAGGCTGATTTTCACATGTCCAGAACAATTCCTTTGCCAAAGACTGTGGCCATGAACATCAGTGTTTCCAAGGCTTGGCCCAGAGAGCCCATGAAATCTAAATGACAAAAACGGGCTCTTCCATCTCCAGCTGTCAATTCCTAGAAGTGTCACACGCTCCGAGCAGAAAAACCAAGGTGGGAACCGCCTCTCCTGTGGCCAGGACGCTTCTCCTCCCAACTGCCTCAGGCTGAGGGACCAGGATGGAGGAGGAGGTGCTGACCTGCAGCCCCAGGGGAGCCACCCTCCTGCCACAGTGCCTTTTGCAGCAGTTGGGTGGCAGGAGGCTGAAGCTGCTCCCATCCAGAGAGGATGCTTTGGTCAGGTTTGCCCATTAGCAAGTCCTTGATAGGCATTGCTTGGGAGGTGCCTTCTCACCAAAGGGTTTGAGCTCCTCTGGCCCAGCCCTCAAGGAAATAAATTGCACTACCCACATACTCAAATCCAGCCCCTCGATTTCTCCTCTGCCAGGGCACCAGCTCCTCAGAGAGGGCAGGCTGGTGGCTCTGGAGCTGCAGGTGTTCCACCCACCTGTGCTGATGTGAAGAAGTGACCCTGACTCATTCACCTTGCCTGTGGTTTTCCTTTGCTTGGTCTTGCTCGAGTCCTCCTGACACGAGATCCCAGGAGCTGGTGGTATCAATTTCCCAAATGAGGGAGGTCTCCTTGTGAAGTAAAATCACAGCAGCTAAAAAGCTTCCTCTGCAGGTTCATGAGTTTGTTTATTTCTGTTGCCTTTTATCTAGTAACTGATCTATTTTCTTGCGTTTTCCACAGTGTCATTGGAAGCTGAAGCTCACAGTGGGCTCAGCAATTAGTGGTAGCACAGAAATATAAGGCAAAAACAAGTATTGCTAATGAGCTGACACATTAAACAATGAGTCACACTTCCATAAGGAGCCCAAATCGAGTTATAACCCTAAATAAACAAGCTGTGAGAAACAGTTTACAAAATATGAATGTGTTACTTATTTAACTGCTGTTGAGAAGCTGCGATCTGAACCCTGAGATGTATTTAAATATCTGAAACAAATTCTCAGTGAGTGGTTTGTCAGACTGAGGCAGTGGGGGCTGGATGGGATGGAGGGACCCTACAGAAGGACAAATGGATCAGCAAGACACTGCCTTGGGATTGTGTCCTCCCCTCTACATCCTTCCATATCTCTGTGTGGACCAGGCAGGGGCTGTCCCACTCCAGGGAATGGAGGCAGCAAAGGCTGAGAGCCAAGGGAGGCTGCAGATGGGGATGTTCCTCCTCTCACAGGTGTCTCTGGGGAATGCCAGCAATTTGGGAATTCTCAGGCTGCCAAAGAAAGTCATCACAGGGTCAGGCAGAGCACCTGTGACTTTTCATTTGGGGGCTAAAAGGCAAAACTGAAGTTAAATGATTCGTCCTAAATCAAATGAGAAACTTCCTTTACTTTTTATCAGGGCCTGTTGTGACAGTGGGGAATGGGTTTAAACTGCAGAGAGATCAGTTTGGATTAGATACAAGGAAGAAGTTTTCTGCAGTGAGGTGGTGAGACCCTGGCACAGGGTGCCCAGATTTGCTGTTTGTGCCCCTGGATCCCTGGCAGTGCCCAAGGCCAGGCTGGACATTGGGGCTGGGAGCAGCCTGGGACAGTGGGAGGTGTCCCTGCCATGGCAGCAGGGATCAGATGACATTTAAAGGTTCTTTCCAACCCAGACCCTTCTATGATTCTATGGTTCTGTGGACCTACTGAAAGGTCACAATAAGCTCAACCCAGAACCTTCCCCAGGCTGAACAATCCCAGTTCTCTCAACCCCAACTCTCTATCCCTCAGAGTGGAGGAGGTTTGCAAAGGAGATTGTATTTACCCCAAAGAGGGGGCAGAGCATGAGCTGGAGAAAGGAGATGTCTCCCTGCCCGCCCCCCTGGCAGTCAGCTGTGAATGTCCAGCCTGCAGGTGCCAGCAGGAGAGAAGGACAAGGGTGCAGGGGCTGTGATGTGAGGATGCTCCATCTATGCCCTGCCCCACTGCTCTGATCCTCAGCACAAAGTGGGGTGTGCCCACCCCAGCACAGCTCCATTTCCCCCAGACTGTCAGTCCCTTGCCCCCCTCTGTGTTCATTCTGCCAATGCCACCAGGGCCAGCTGTGGGGTTTGTGACACCCCCACCTCGGCAGGCTCCAGGAGGAGCTCAGACCCGTAGCCACAGCTCTGATCCTTCCCAGACCCTGCTGGTGCTCATGCCATCCTTCCATCCCTCTCCTCGTGCTCTCCATCCTCTCACACCTCTCCACACCTGCCCCCCTGTCCAGAGAGTGACAATCCTCAAATCACAACTGGCAGAAGGACTGGGACAAGCTCCTGGGCTGGCAAAGTGAAGAGGTTTTAGAAGTCTATTAGGAGTAACAGCAAGCCCAGCAATGGCAAAGGGTGCTGCTACACAGAGAGGGTAAAATTGCTCCCAACGAGGCAGGAGAGGCAGACGTGACCAGGGAGCATTTCTGCTCTGTGTGTTTGGGAGGAAGCACTTCCAACACACAAGGACAATGAAGAGCTCTTCAGGCTCTTGGTACCTAAGGAGAATGTCAAGCAACATCTATGTGGGACAAACATTTTCAAATCGCCCTAAAAATAACAGTAATCTCAATAATCAGCCTAATTTCACGTGTCAAGAGTCTGAAAAGAGCTGGCTGAGGGTTTCTGCAGCCCTGCACAGGCAGTGCTAAATGATTTTATGACCAGAGAAATGAGGTGCATCATATTGGGCAGGTCCAGAGCTCAGACCCCACAAGCACCACAAGAGCTCAGACGAGTTTCGTGAGCTGCAGGAGTGATGAGTTACTGAGAGTGCTGTGAGCTGCCTGAGTGGATGGCTGTGTCCTCTAGCTACCCACCATTCCTCCACAGCTGCCTCCAAAGAGGGGCTTGATGCTGGGTGTGGTGCTTTCAGAGCACTGGAAGAGCTCTCTGGGGAATTCCCATGCCTTGGGGATCCAGAGGAGGTCTGCAGGCAGCTCCAGTGTGCCTGGGACAGTTTTCCCCAACCCTCTCAAGGTTGCTGGGCTCATCCCAGGCATGGCCATGGGTGGTTCATGAGGGGAGGAGGTGATGGGAGCTGTGCCTACCCTGGGCTTTCCAGCTTGCAGGGCTGACCGTGGCCCCTGCAGAGGCTGAGGCAGGGCCACCACCACCCTCCCTTCTGGGAGAGAATGCAGACCCAAGGCAGCTCAGGAGGGTTTTTCCCTGGGAATTGTGTCTCCCACACCTCAGGTCAGCAGCAAAGGGATGAGTTATCTGCCCCATTGCACATGAGTAGCTCAGGACAAGCTAATTTCCATCCTGGAAATGCCCTTTTGTCTCCAATGCCTGCAGGGGAGCCTGGGGTGAGCAGCCCAAGAGATTCCCCCCACATGGGAGGAGCTGTTGTTTGACAATTTGAAGCCTCTTTCTTTCCACAGGCACAGAATCAGAGACTCAGAGAATTATTTAGGTTGGAAAAGACCTCTAAGAACATGGAGTCAAACCACACAGGGACACTGGAGTGGCTGCACAGGGCCAGACCCGAGCTCCATCCAAGCCCTGGGCCATCTCCAACCAGCAGCAGATGCTCAGAGATGCAAGGCCAGCACTGAGCCATCCTTTCCCACAGTATTTCTCCTGGCTTCAGGAACGATGCAGGAGCTGCACACAGCATTTGAGTCACTCCAGCAGCCCCTGTGGCAGTCACTGGTGGCCCTGTTGTCCAGGAATTTGTCTAACCTGCCTGTCCAGGCATTGACAATTCTGGCCTTTGTGTCGTAGCGTGGGGATGAGTTCCACAGTCCAACCACCCATCCCATGGAAAAGCGTTGCTGAGGCAGGTCCTGGAATGCTGGGTGTGGCCTCAGTGTCTGGATTTCCTGGAGGATGTGGAAAGTTTGCAGGTACTGAGGAAAGAGCCACATAAATTACACAAAACCTTGGAAAAAACACCTTGTGGGGGGACATTCAGGAAGCACAACTCAGCAGGAAGGATAAATTGGAAAGGGATTAAATCCCACGGCTGGCAGAGGTCTTTGGTCCTCAGGGGCAGAACCAGACCAGCCTGGACACCCAGCTAGAATCAGTTTTGTAGGAATCAAGGCAGATGTTCCCAGTGCATGGGAGTTTAGCTGCAGGAGGGGGAGAATCCATCCCTTGGTGCTTCTGCAAAGATGCTTCAGTGTCAGCTTTTGGGTTCAAGCTGCAAACCTGCTCAAAGTGCCTGGTTTGAGGCACATTTCCAAGGACATGCCCAGTGACAGCCCCCACCAGGCAAAGCTGAAACCCCCAGATCCCAGTGGCTCAGAAGTTCCTTCTGTCTTGAAATTTAGTGAATCACAGGCCATGTCCCATGGCCAGCAGCACTCCCCTCCTCTCTCAGAGCTGTCCCATCAGTACAGCTTCCCAAGAGCCACCTGGGAGAGGGAGAGTCCAGCCCAGAGGGCACAGAGCACATCCTGGGGCAGTGCCAGGCCCTGGCAAACTTAGCTGAGAGAGGAGCACCTCAGGCAGCTCTGGTGGCTTCCTCTCTGCACCACACGGTTGCCCAGGCTGATCCAGGTGAGGGCATGGGGCACAAAACCCCTGAGGCTGTGGAATGGGCAGAGGACAGACCCTTCTCCTGGCCAGAGGAGCACCAGGTGAGAGGCTCAGAGCCCCGTGGTGGGGGCTGGGTGCCCTCCCCACCTCAGACACAGCAGGCGAGCCCCCAGCAGTGCAGGGAGAGCTGCAGGGTCAGAGATGGAGCTGCACCTTGGCTTCCCTCTCCCACAGGCTGCCCAGGGGATCCCAAGACCCCTCGTGCCCCCGAGCACAGCCCTGTTCCAGGGCAGGACGGGCTCCAGGGCAGCAAGCAGCCCGGGGCAGGATCAGGGCAGGGAGCAGCTCCCAGCCTCCCTGTCTGTGGGTATTTTTATCTCTTTTTCTTCTCTCCAAGCTGCCTGTTTCCCAGCTCTTTCCCCTCAGGGCAATTTCCTCTCCTGGCAGCGCCTCTGGAAGGTGTGAGGGCAGCAGCTTTGGCCCCACACCATAAGCCATCCTCCATCCCTGAGCAAACAGCTCGGAGCTCCCTCCACGGGCAGCCTACCCCTGGTAATTACCTCAGCACACACCTTGGGTCTTAAGTACATGGTTAGAAACAGATCAGTGTGAGACATCTCCTTAAGTCTCATCTGGGAATCGCTGCTATCACCGAGCCCTGCTTCCCCAGTCAAAGATGATTTACTCTGATCTGCACTATTGATTTTATTGTGGGAAATGTGGTGATACCTAGAGAGAGAGCGAGACAGAGATTTGACTTATGTGAGCGTGCGGGGAAGGCTCCAGTCCTCACCACAGCGCCTGCCTTTTCTGCATCTGTACCAGAATTATTTGTAGTGTTTTATGCACCCATCTGCTCCCTGCATGCTCTCTATAAATCTCACTGGCTCTCTCACACACACACATGTTTGCTTTCCATGTAGATTACTTATGATGAGAGTCTAATTAGACCCGGGGAAGCCTGCCTACAGAGCGAGCCTGGGGAGAGCTTAATTAAAGTCAATGGAGAAAATTATAGGGGGAAAAAAAAATTAGGGCAGCAAGGAAAAGATATCAAGAAAGAAACCAAGGGGAAAAAAAGAGGCAGGGAAGTAACAGCACCGGTGAGGGAGCGTGTGAGGCTGCCAGGCTTCTGGGGACAGCCACACTGGGCATCAGGATCAAGGGCAGGAGTTGGTGCTGTGGGTTGGAGAGCTCAGGGGGTGTTTCTGGGTTAGCAGTGGGGCTTGTGACAGGGTGGGTGGGTGCCCACAGCCTTCTGCAGAGACTGAGCAGGGGTCCTGCCCTCCTGCCCTCCTCCCCAGGATGGATGCTGAGGGTCTGGATCCTCTCCACGTGTGCCTTGAGCTCTCCTGGTCTCACTCACACCCCAGGTCCATGAGCTGGGCAAGCAGGAGATGGACAGGGATGCACAAGGACTGGTTCCTCCCTCTGTCTGTCCCCCAGTTCCCAGAGCAGACCGTGCTCATTCTCCTACAGGAATTTGTTCCCCTTTTGCACGTGGGATGTGAGTGATGGAGAGCCCGGCCTGGGAGGGCAGCAGGGATCTTGGGTATCCCCACAGGGCACTGAGGACACCCACTGTGACCTCTGCAGGGCAGGACACTGTTCTCCCCCTGTGACACCTGGCTGAGGGAGAGCGTCTCTTTTAGAAAGTCTTGATTTAAAGACCACGGATGATGGAGAATCCGCCACATCTCTTAGCAAATTGCTCCAATAGTTAATTATACTCCCTGCTTAAAAGATGCATCTTATTTCCAATTTAGGTTTTTCTAGCTTCAGCTTCCAGCCAATGAATCTCATTACATTTTTTATCTGCTAGATTAAAAACCCCTCCATTATCAGAAATCTCCTCCCTCCGTAAGTATTTATAGACTATGATCAAGTTGCCTTTTAACCTCCCCTTGATAAAATAAATAGGCTGAGCCTCTCTGTCTCTCCCAGTCAGCAGGCCTTGCACACCTTCACCCATTCCTGCTCTTCCCTGAGCCCTCCCTGTGCCTGCACCATCCTGGGCCAGGATCCTGAATCAGGGCAGGTGAGGGGGTGATGTCCTGGGCTATGACATGTGACAGGGGACCAGGGGGGCTGGTTGGCACAGGACCAGGGGGGCTGGTTGGCCAGCAGTTATCCCATGGCAGTGATGAAGAGGATGAGGATGCCAAGGAAGATGTGAGAGGGGGAAGGGTGAGTCCAGCCCACAGGGCACAGAGCACATCCTGGGGCAGTGCCAGGCCCTGGCAAACTCAGCTGAGAGAGGAGCACCTCAGGCAGCTCTGGTGGCTTCCTCTCTGCACCACACGGTTGCCCAGGCTGATCCAGGTGAGGGCATGGGGCACAAAACCCCTGAGGCTGTGGAATGGGCAGAGGACAGACCCTTCTCCTGGCCAGAGGAGCACCAGGTGCTGCTGCAGGAGGGATTGGTGTGGGTTAGAGGCACTCTGTGCTCAGGGTGGTGCCAGCACAGAGGAGATCCTGCAGAGAATAGAGGGGGACAGGAATGGAGATGAGCAGTTAGGAATCACACAATCATTGGGGTTGGAAAAGACCTCCAGGAACATCAAGTCCAATCTTCGACTTCGACTGAATATCACTGTGCCCACTGAACCAAATCATGAAGTGCCACAGCTGCTTGGGTTTTGAACACTTCCAGGGATGGTGACTCCACCACTGCCCTGGGCAGCCCCTTCCAATGCTTGGCCACTCCCTCAGTGAGTAAAGTTTTCCTGATACCCGACCTGAATCTCCTGAGGTGCCACTTGAGGCTGTTTCCTCTTGCCCACTTGTTCCCTGGGAGCAGAGCCCGACCCCCCCAGCTGCTCCCTCCTGTCACGGACTTATGCAGAGCCACAGGGTCCAGGCTGAGCCCCTTTCCAGCTCCCTCAGCCACTCAGCCCCTTCCTCAGTTCCGTTCCCTTCTCTGGACACACTCCAGCATTTCAGTGTCTTTCTTGTCATGAGGGGCACAAAACTGACCCCAGGATGTGAGGATGGATGTGCTGATAAGAGGAAAACCAGGAGAAGAGAGGTGTGATGCAGGGAGAACATCAGCTGGGCAGGGGTGAGAGCAGCAGCATTTTGGGGGGCAGGGGCTGCAGCATCACAGTGCAAAGTCAGCTGGGGGTGATGCTGCTGCACCAAAATCACTCAGCAAGGAGAGCTGGGCAAGTGCAGCTGTGCAGGCAGGAGGGAAGGAGCTCTGAGGGACCCACACAGACAGGTCTGGAGGCTCTCCCAGCTCTCAGAGCTCTGAGTGACCCGCACAGACAGGTCTGGGGGCTCTCCCAGCTCTCAGAGCTCTGAGGGACCCACACAGACAGGTCTGGGGCTCTCCCAGCTCTCAGAGCTCTGAGGACCCGCACAGACAGGTCTGGGGGCTCTCCCAGCTCTCAGAGCTCTGAGGGACCCACACAGACAGGTCTGGGGGCTCTCCCAGCTCTCAGAGCTCTGAGGGACCCACACAGACAGGTCTGGGGGCTCTCCCAGCTCTCAGAGCTCTGAGTGACCCACACAGACAGGTCTGGGGGCTCTCCCAGCTCTCAGAGCTCTGAGTGACCCACACAGACAGGTCTGGGGGCTCTCCCAGCTCTCAGAGCTCTGAGTGACCCACACAGACAGGTCTGGAGGCTCTCCCAGCACCAGAGATGGTCAGCTCAAGTTCAGGGTCCTCTGTACCCCTCTCAGAAGGTGCAGCCTGGGAAATGGTAGAGACCTCACCTGAGTGAGGATGGGAACACCTGGAGAAGCTGAGCTGGAAAATCTCTTATATGATGTGCCTGTGCTGCTGCCAGAGGTGTGATGAGCTCCCCCAGCACTGTCCTGTCTGGGACAATTTGGCATCAGTGGTTCAGACATCTCTTCAGCCAGCTACTTGTCCTGCAGTCGTGTTGACAAGAACACGCTGAGTTTCCTTCCAAGGCAAAGAGAGAGGCCCTTGGGTGGTGAGTGTCTCCTTCACAGGGCCTGCTCCACACCTGGAGTGTGATCAGACCTGGCTGGCAGTGGGGCAGGATGGGCTGATGCCTTGGCATCATCATTATTGGATATTAGTAAAAAGATTTTTATGGAAAGAGTGATAAAGTACTGGAATTGTCTGCCCGGGGAGGTGGTGGAGTCACCATCCCTGGATGGGTTTAAACAAAGCTTGGATGTGGCACTCAGTGCCAGGGTTTAGTGGAGGTGTTGGGGCATGGGCTGCACTCGATGATCTTGAAGGTCTCTTCCAACCCAGTGATTCTGGGATTCTGGGATCCTGGGATTCTGGGATCCTGGGATCCTGGGATTCTGGGATCCTGGGATTCTGTGATTCTGTGATTCTGGGATTCTGGGATCCTGGGATTCTGGGATCCTGGGATTCTGGGATTCTGTGATTCTGGGATTCTGGGATCCTGGGATTCTGAGATTCTGGGATTCTGGCACTATGGAGTGCCAAACAGACAATGCCCTCCACAACATCATTTTGGCAATGCCATCACTTCTGCACCATTGGGCACCTTCTCCTGGGTCACCACTGTGTCCTTGGGGCCACTTGAGCCAGCCTTGGCAGGAGCTGTACCCAAGATGCTGCAATCTGATGGGAATATTGCAGCCTGTGTAGGTTGCCCACAGGCTGGGAACTGTCTGCTTCCCATGGCAGCCTTCAGTGCTTCCCCCTGCCCTGGGTGTCACCACGTCCCCCATGCTCTGGTGTGTGACAAATCCCACAGTGCTGTAGGGAACAGTGGATCCCAGTGGCTCTGCTCCTTCCCCTTCTCTGTGTCCCAGACTGCCAATTCCACTCTGTTTGGGCTGAAAAAGGAGTTTCCTGGAAAGCAGCGATACAGATGTGCTTCTGCTCACAACATCCAGCTGTGGTTTCCAGTGCCACCAGCTTAACCTCACTCTTGCCAGCTGACAGCTGGGGAGCAGGTCTGTGCCCAAAGCCACCTCCTCTTGCGTGCTGGAGACCCAGGCACTCGGGGTCTAGGGCAGTGCAGGGTCCAGCAGGCTGTGGGGAGCTGCTTCTGCAGGCCAGGGACATCAGGATCCTGCTGTGAGCACAGGCAGCAGGAGGGGGAGGCTGCCTGCAGCCCTGGAAAGCCTCCTCACACCCACAGCTGCAGAGCCTGGCTCCTCCTGCCTGGTGTCAGATGCAATAAGGGAGATGAGCTCCCCCAGCACGGCCAGCACACACTGTGTGGTCTCCCTCTGGCTTTAGGCTCCCAGAATTTCTTCTTCTCTCTGAGAGATGTCAGGTTGAATAAAACCAAATAGATCCTGATGGAGGAAAACTGCAGTTAAGTGGGTTGGCTGACTGCTTGCCTTCTTTTTATTTTGTTTTCTAACTTGTCACAGATAGAAAGCCACCAGGGAAATGTAGTGGCAGGCCCTCGGTCATGGTCCCTCGCTCTTGCAGGCTGTGTCCCCTGAGCCTGGTTAGCTCTGCCTCCCTGCCACGACAGGAGGCCACTCTGGTCCCAGGAGAAGGGTCAGCACCTGACAAGTGTGAAATGAAACTTGTGTCACCATGTGCCTGGGTGATTAGGGAAGGATCACCTGTCCCTGGTGGCCCCGAGCCAGCGGGGTCCTGCTCACAGCCACCCCCCAGGAGCAGAGGGAGCCCAAGGCTGTGACCTGGTGGGAGGAGAGCCCACCCAGGATGCCCTGCTGGAGGCTGGGCAGGACAAAGACAACCCTGAGTCCCTGCAGAGTGACCAGGTCCTGTCCTTGCAGAGTGACCAGACCTCGTCCTTGCAGAGTGACCAGACCTCATCCTTGCAGAGTGACCAGATCATGTCCTTGCCGAGTGACCAGATCATGTCCTTGCCGAGTGACCAGATCATGTCCTTGCCGAGTGACCAGGTCTTGTCCTTGTAGAGTGACCAGGTCCTGTCCTTTCAGAGTGACCAGACCTTGTGATCTCCATGTGCACCTTGTGATTTCTGACACAGCCCCTGGTCCCAGCATCATGTGAGCCCTGAGCAGAAATGGGCCAGTCATAGACTTTTCTCTGAAGTATTTTCTTCTAGTTTATTCCAGGTGTCCTCGTGCTCCTCCCAAAACTCAGCAGTTTTTAGACTTGGGGCTTTGTCTCTTCCATTTCTTTTATTTTCTTCTTTTTTTTCCAGTCTTATCTTTTTTTCCTTTTTGGTGAAGGAGGAGATGAAACCAATGGAAATGCTTAGGTCATTAAAACTGAGAGCATTCCAAAACACTACTTTTCTTTGAAAGGAACAGGAATTTAATATAATTTTTGCTGATCTAATGCTGTGATGTTTCACTCATCTCTGGCCACAGCAGATTTCACAGAGCCCCACTGGAGACACCTTCTCTGATAGCTGAATGTGTCCAGAGCAGATCCCAGAGCCTGTGAGCATTTTGGGTCCCAACAGCTGATCCAAACTTGTTCCATGAGCAAGGAAAAGACCAGAGATGCCCGATGCAGACACACAACAAGGGGCAGACCCAGCCAGGCCCTGAGCAGGGAACCATCCACGTCCTGCCAAGGTGGCACCACATCCTTTGACCAGGGATCCAGCTGTGCCATCCTCACTCAGCACAGGTATGTTTGAAGCTCTGGCATTTCCTGGGACCTGTTTTTAGGTGCTTTTCTGTAACAGTGATGTCTGTGGTGACAGCAGGGAATAAAGACAGATCTCTCCCCAGCCCTACCTTCAGACCATGAGGTCAGAAATGTGCCCACAACTGGATGGCAGATGATTCCCTCCTTTCCTTTACCAATGAATGCTCTCCAGTGTGGTTTGGCAAGCCCAGTTTGTGTCCTGCTGATGGAGGGACAGTAGAAAAGTTTGGACAGGGGGTAACTTTGCACTGAAATGTCTGACACCTCCCAGGGAGGAGCACTCAGTGTTTCTCAAGGGAGAGGGCAGCTCTTTAACCCTGCTCTTCTAATGGGGAGGCCCTGCCACTGCTCTTTGGTCATGATTTCTTCATGAGAAACAAATCCTGGTGCTGTGCAGGAGCACAGACGTCTCTGAGCAGCTCAGGAATCAGAGCAAGCGCTGGAAATCAAGCCCTGGGTGTGCAGGGCTGCGGGCAGCCGCCTCTCCTCACTGCAGCGGAGGTTAATCAGTGCTGATTAAACCAAAGCTGGATTTTCCTAGAGGGGCTTTAAAAACGTGAATTCCAGGCTACACTCCTCCATGACCCTCACCTTGGACCATGAGACTGAACTTTCACAGGCTCGTTGGCTTTCTAGGGCTGAGCCCCTGAGCCCTCTGAGATGGGGGGTCTGGTTGGCCTCCAGACGTCTCCAAAGCATTCTGTCCCAACCCCAGAGGCTTGAAAATGTTGGTCTTCCCTCCAGTCCTGTGACATGAGAGGGAGAGGGAAGCTCAGGCCCTGTGATGGTGAGAGGGAGGGATCCCCCGTGGATGCTGGGGCTGTGCTGGCACCAGAGCGAGGTGCTGGTGCTCACCGCTGATTTATTGGCAGGGCTGGTAGGTGTTGCATTGGGTTAAGTATTAACAGATCTCATGAGCCTCATTAGCTGTCCTCTTTTCACTCTCCAGCTGAAGAGTTACTGCTCCAAAATCTATAGTGCCTTGGCAGCTGCCTGGCTGATTCCCAGGTTAACCCTCACGGAGCTGCTCCCTCGGGCTCCCCGCGCGTTCCCTGCGCACATGGCACGTCACAAAGCACACACATCCCGGCCCTGGGGCTGTCCTGCTGCTGGGCAGTGGGGCAGGAGGGCTCTTGGGTCATTGTCATGCACGTCTCTGCCCTCCAAAGCAGAGAGCCAGCCTTCCCCAGCTCTCTTTCAGCCATGCCAGCAAAGGCTGGCTCCTGGTGCAGACTCCTGGCACTGGGATATCCCCCTCAGCTGGGAGCAGCTCACGGGGTGTGCAGGAGGGATCTGCCTGGCTGATGGTGGCACCTGTCCATCGGCATCTCCATCAGGGCCAGCCCCTGGAGCAGAGCCCATCAGCCCTGGTGATGCAGATGCCATCTGAGCTCATCACCCCCGGGGCAGACACCAGCAGGCTCAGGGGTCACAGGCTCTGCAAGCCCCAGAGCAGAGGTGGCTCAAACTGCAGACACCCCATGCTTGGTCAGGCACAGCCCACGGCCAGGGCTCTCCTGTCATGAGCAGCCCAGGAGGTGACAGAGTCCATCACAAACTGCTGGGGATGTCACATCCACCAGGTCACCGGGGCAGCCACAGGGCTGCAGATCTCCAGGGATCTTGGCTCAGAAGCACCAAGCACAGGGCCAGGAGAGACCATGGGAGCACCAGGTGTGACCCCTCAGCCATGGGCTGACCCAGGCTCTTCCTGTGGCTGATGTGGGTCCTGGTGGGGATGGGGATGCAGTGTTGCCAGGGCAGAGTGCTCAGCTGTTCCATCCCCACACCATGAAATATTTGGGCCTTTCTCCTGCTGGACTGTGCCTGGTTTCAGCTGCCTTGAGAAGAGGCTGCAGCCATCTCCACCTCACCGTGTCCAGAACTGCTTCATTCACACCAGATCCTCATGGTCCAACAGAAGCATGAGCAGCAGGGACATTTTGTGGAGCCTGGCAGGTTTCCTGCTGCCCTCCAGCTCCAACCCCTCCAGCCGAGTGCCCACAACCCTGGTGATGCAGGAGCAGCTGGCAGGGAGTGCAGGGGGTGGCATGACCTGATTCTCCTTCTCAAGGGCAGCTCTTGCTCCAACAAGCCCTGGACAGTTCCTGCAGCTCCCGGTGAGTCTGTGCTGGAAAGCCCTTCCTTCAGACCTGTTAATTGTTAAACAACACCGGGCTTTAATTAAAAAAGAGTCAAGTACCTTACAGGGAGAGCTGGAGGTTAACGAGCTGGGCAAGGTCATTATCTGACCTGCTCCTCCCCTGCTCCTCCCCTGCCCTGACAGGACTGGGAAGGGCTGTGCAACCCCAGTGCTTTCCCATCCCTCAGAAACCAGCCCGTGCAGGCAGGAGGTGCCATGCCAGGGACCCCCACACCCAGCCTGACCCCCTGACCCTGCCCAGGACACTGCCCAGGACAGGCAGAGGGCACTGGGAGTTGCTGGTGGGGACCTGGGCACCTCTCCAGTGCTGGGGGAACAGTTGTGCTGGAGGATGTGACAGTGCAGGTAGTGACCAGGGTGAGGGTCAGCGTGGCTCTGCAGTGGGCAGTGAGCTCCTCAGGGAGCCTCCTGCTACCTCTGAAGGCAGCTGGGAAAGACCCCACATGGTGGACAGGCTGAGGTGGGCTGGGGACAGGTGACATCTCAGGGGACTTGGATTCTGGGAATGCTCTTCCACAGTGCAGAGCCACTGGGAGCCACTGCTGGTGCTCACACAGTGGCAATGTCCCCCAGTGTCCCTCCACCCTGCTGGGTGATGCTGCAGGTCCCCACAGCCACCACAGCTCTCCTGGAAGCACCTTTGAGGCAGGAACCAGCCCCTTCCTTCCTCTTAAGGACAGAAACTTGTGTTTGCAGAGTTCTGCATCTCATCTGGGAGGAGAAAAACGAGATCTGACAGCTCTCAGGCTGCTCCTGTGGAGGTCTCAGTGCTTCCCAGTGGACTTTTCTGCAGCTCCTGGAACACACACGGCACCAGGAAATCAGGTGCAGCAGAAGCGTAGCACTTACTGTCACTGTGTGCAGCTTGGTGTGGTAAAATACCTCTGCAGACACGGGGCTGAGTGACAGCCTGAAGGTCAGTGAGGAGATCAGCAGGACTGCAAGCCAGGGAACCATCCCAGGCCATCTGAGCGCTGGGGGGGTCAGCCTTTGGCCAGATGCTGCCCACCAGCCCATCAATAAGTTGGCAGTCAATAGCAAATCTCTGCGGATGGGACTTGTCGATGACACAAAGATTGGCAGAGTGGTGAGCAATGAGGCTGTCACATGGAGCTGGATCGCTGCCCTCGCTGGGCCCGCTCCAACAAAAGGGGTTTTAGTGGCCCGGGATGCAAAGCAGAGCAGGGCTGGGCTGGGCTGGAGGCTGGGCCAGGATGGGAGGGCCCACGGGAGGCTCTGGAGGTGGTGAAGGTGGCTGTCACCTCATGGGTGTCACCTCCCAGGATGGGCAAGGACAGGGTCACACCTGCATGGGGAGGTGACAAATAAACCCCTCAAGCTGAGGGGTTCACAGTGAGCCTGGGGGTGTCTGGCTGCATGCAACAGCCCTGAGTGGGAATCCCAAATCCTCTCCCTTCCTGCTCTGTAGGCAGGAAAACCTTTCTCTAAACAACATGGAGCTCCTAATGCTCAGCCCTGTGGTGAGGATGGCACAACTGGCCAAGGCCCCTGAGGATCCCAGGTCAGGGTCAGGACAAAGGTCCCTGGCAGAGTCTCCATGCTCAAACTCGCAGCCCTGCTGTCCCAAGGGTCCCTCCTGCCCCCACCCCACAGCCTGGAGCCAGCCCTGTTGGTTGGCTCAGCATCACCACAGGCATGTGAATGGCAAGGGAAATGGGGGTTTATTTAGAAACCAAACCCCAGAGCATGTTACTGAATCAGGATACTGATCCCAGTGCCAAGGAATCCTTCCTTGGGTCTGGTGGACCTCTCTTCCCATCACTGAATCACCCCAAGCTCCCAGCAAGACCTTTTCCCAGAGCTCACAGGTTGCTGTTTCCTGAGAAACAGAAAACTCCAGGATCTTCTGTCACAGAATCACACAATCCTAGAGGGGTTTGCATTGGAAGGGACCTTTATAGGTCACCTGATTCCACCCCATTCCACCCCCTGTCATGGGCAAGGACGCCTTCCACTAAACCAGATTGTTTTAGGGCTCATCCTACCTGGCCTTGGACAATTCCAGGCATGGGGCAGCCACAGCTTCTCTGGGCAACTTATGCCAGTGTCCCAACACCCTCTGAGTAAAAATTTCTTCCTACATCTGGCCTAAATCCAGTCCCTTTTATTTTAAAAACATCACTCATTGTCCTGTCACAACAAGATCCTACAAAAATGATTGTCCCCATGTTTCTCATAAGCCCCTTTAGGCCCTGGAAAGGGCTCTGAGCTCTCCCTGGAGCCTTCTCCTGTCCAGGTGAGCACCCCCAGCTCTCCCAGCCTGGCTCCAGAGGGGCTCCAGCCCTGGAGCAGCATCAGGGCCTCCTCTGGGCTCTCTCCAGCAGCTCCAGGTCCTGCTGATGTTGGAATTCCCAGCTCTGCAGGTGGCATCTCACCTGAGCAGGGCAGAGGGGCAGAATCACCTCCCTTGACCTGTTCAAGCAGAATTTGATGCAGCCCAGGCCATGATGGACATTTTGTCCAAATCTGGCTACTTCGTCTTCCAAGACTCCCTCTCCCCATCCCAGAACTTTTCAGCCATCTGAAACCCCAGGAATGCTGGAGAGGAACAGAGGCTTTTGGGGAGGATCCTCAGATTTGAGGGAAGGGGGAACAAGAAGAAAAGCAAGGGAGGATGAGCTGGTGCTCTGCATTAAAGGTGACAGGGCAGCAGAGCTGTGCAGGTGTCACTCTTGCTGTCCCCACTCTGTGAGGTGGAGGCCACCCCTGATTCCCAGGGGAAGCCTGGCAGGCTCTGGGCAGCTCCTGGCCGGGATCTGGGAGCTCCTTCCTTCAGACCCTGCTGGAGCCTGGTCACTCTGTGCCACCCTGCAGCACCTGCTGGGGATGGAACCGTTGGATGGAGCAGCCCTGGCAGGGATTTACATCCCTCGGAAAAATAATTATGGGAAGAAAAGTGCCGGTATTAATCGGAGCCTCCATTTAAAGATTAACCACAACAAATGTGTTGCATGCAGGAAGTTTATTTAACAATGCTCCCATTGTACACCCCGAGAGCGTGTTTGTCTTCATTAGTGCAGTAATTCATTATATGGCCTCTCTAACATTCAAATCAGAAGGAAGAATATTAAAAAAGTAATTATACTTTTCAAAGTAAAGCTTTATGGGTAAATTGTATGCAAATCGCTGTCTAAATCAGGGCGGCATATCTTAAGCAGATCTAAAAGTTGCAAAGGCTTCCACGGCATCATTGATATGTAATCAACATAGATGTATGATTCTGCTCCTTACTTAGGCAAATTTGAATGGCAATCCTCAAGTAGGTAATTGGTATTTATCACAATGGCTGATGGGGAGAAGCTATAATCTTGTTACGGGTGGGACCGGCCTGTCATAAATCAACCTGCTTGGAGGTTACTGCAAGACTCTGTCACATTTGGGTTTCCAGATGCTTTTAATCACCTTTTTTAACCTTCACCTCGCCTGTAATATGGGCAAATAACCTTCAGGTCTTTGAAGGCCTGTTCTGCAGGTGTCAGTGTGTTCGGGGAAATAGCTGAGTGCCCTCACACCATTTGTCCACCCCGTGATGACAGCCCCTTTTCTCTAATCAAGATAGTTTAATGAGATTTTTTTTTCCTCCTTACTAAAATAGCGCTAGGAATAAAACATGAAATTGATCATTTATGTGCACCAGGGAAATCATGTCGTTTGGAAAATAATTTAACAGGATTGGATGGTTCAGATTTACTGCCCAAACTGCAATCAGCAGCTCTGGGGGCTGGGAAGGGAGAGCAGAGGGGCAGCCCAAAGCCTCCTGGGGAGCATGGATGGCTGGAGGACACCCACGCCCGTGGCCCTGGGGACTGATGTCCCCTGCCACCTCATCGTCCTTGTGAATCCATGCTGCTTCCCCAGGCATCAGGAGCTGTGTGCAGGTGCTGAAATCCCTCCCCCAGCTCCTGGGGATGCAGCAGCTGCCCCGGGGAGCCATGGGGTCAGGCTGGACCCTGGGATGGGGTCAGCTGGGGTATATGGGAGTGTGCAACTGCCTTTCCCCAAATTCATGCCCCCAGGTCCTGCTGGCTGTGACAGGGGTGCCCATGCAGCCCCCGTGTCCCTGCTGTCACACAGCACCAGGGTCCCTCAGAACTCTGAGGCTCAAATACTCAGCAGGGTTTTGGCTGACAGGTCAGGGCACCCCCAAACACCCCCAGAGGATTCACGAGCCAACAAATTTCCTGCAGGTGTCTCGGGGGGTCCCTGGCCACGCTGCTGAGGGACCACCAGCCCCATGTCCCCACCAGTCCCTGGGCATGAACACAAGCAGGAAAGTGCTTCTCCTCTGGGCACAAGGTGCCCAAGGTGCCCAGTTCTGCCCAACCCCAGGCACCAAACAGCCTGAGGGAAGCTGCTGCCAGGCTGGGGTCACCAAAGGGGAGCCAAGGGTCCCTCTGTTCCACACACTGTGACTTTTCTGCAACACCTGCCCAGCTCCTCCATGCTGGCAGCTCCCCTGGGCTCCTCCCAGCACAGATGTTGGCATTCCAGGTGTCCATCGGCATCTCTGCTTCTGCCAGGGAGATCCTTCAGTGCAGCCAGCCTGAGGATCGAGGGCGTGCAGGAATCTGTCAGCTCTGCACCCCCTCAGATCCCTGCTCTCTTCATCCCTCTGGCTGCTGGGTGGGTTTCCCCCTCCCTTTTGGGGCACACAAAAGCAGATACCCCACAAGACCTTGCTGCTGTTGCTGCTGGATAAGCAGAGCTGCATTTTGTGCCCCTGCTCGTGGCAGGGGGCTGGAACTGGATGAGCTTTAGGGTCCCTTCCAACCCATACCATTCTGGGATTCTCTGATGTCCCAGGCAAATGGTCTGTGGTGGCCCCACAGAGCCAGGGGGATGAGCAGGAGCCGACTGAGGTGCAGGTAGGAGGTGACAGGAGAACATGGGACAGAGCTCATCCTGCCCAAACACCTCAGGCTGAGACCTTGCACTGATTTAGGGGAGAAGCAGACAGACCTGGGAGCGTTCAGGGAGGCTGACAGGGAATCATGGCAGAGAAGAAAACAATTCAAGATGTCCAGAGTGACTGGAAGAGGATTCACAGCTGAAATAGGGGTGAAATGGTTTCTGCTGGTTATTAATGCCGTGCTATTTGCTCCGTGTTATTAGCAGGAGATAACGTGCCGTGCAGAGGTGAAAAGCAGATACAGAAATGCACGCTGGAAATTCATCTCCTCCAGCACGAGGCAATTGCAGGGCTGAGCTGGGGCACTGCTGAGCACCACAAGCCAGCAGAGATCTGAGCACTGGAAAAATGAACATTTTTTTTCACCCCCTTCCTTTCTTCTTTTTTTTTTTTTTTTTTTTTTTTTTTTTTTGGAAGGGGAAAGAGGTTACATTTTTCTGTGTCAGAAATACGCCGCGACACGAGGGAATCCATCAAATGACACTGCGTGTCAGGTCATGTCACAACATCATTAAAACATTATATCTTGTTGATGAGGCTCTTGCCATCAATTCAGAGAGTGACTGATTTGATCTGCAAAAAGTGGAAGTTTTCTGTGCCCTGTTTGCAAGACAGCTGGCAGCTCCGTGAGAGGAAGCACTATTTCATATTCTATTTAGGGCATTAAGCCTTAATCCCATTAGAAGATTCATAGCATAGCCAGCTTCAGATAGAGAGATACTTCCATAGCTGGATGGATTTCTCCTGCAACACCTGCACCACATGCTACATGGAGCCATTTGGAAAAAAACAAACAAGCCCACGGTCTTCCCAGCTCCTCTCTGAGAGCTTATCTCTTCCTCTAATACAGTTTAGTGCCAGGTTTTATAGACTGCTCATGCTGTCGGGAATGTTTGCTGGTATTCTGTTAACTTGATGCTTGGCTGTTCCAACACTATTCATTTAGGGCAAGCATCTGGCATGTAGCAACAAGATGGCTGATCGAATAAAATTAGGCAAGTTTATGTGATTAACCATAGCTGGGAGCCAGCACTGGGCTCGGTTTGTGAGAGGTTGTGATGCATCCTGTGGGTTATTTATTGGGGAGAGCAAAGCTGTGTTCTCACGTCGGGGGAACCCAGGGAAACACACCTTTGGGGGGTGCTGACACGGCTGCCTGAGGGGGTTCTGGCAGCCCTGAGGCTGGGAGGAGGGAAAAGCCATGATGCTGCAGAGCAGGGGATGGTGCTGGCACAGCCTGGCTCTCTCTGACCCCTGCCTGATCCACATGGGAATTGGGAACCTGGTTAGCAGGAACCTGTGTGAGCTCAGGATTCACATCCTTCATCCCCATCTCATACCTTGGTGCCAGAGCAGTGCCCCCCTCCCCCAGCTTGTTTAGCCCAGAGGATGATAAACCCAGAGAACAGAAAGAGGCCAGGGTTAGATGAGATATCAGGAAGAAATTCTTCCCTGGGAGGGTGGGCAGGCCCTGGCACAGGGTGCCCAGAGAAGCTGTGGCTGCCCCTGGATCCCTGGCAGTGTCCAAGGCCAGGTTGGAGGGGGCTTGGAGCAGCCTGGGACAGTGGAAGGTGTCCCTGCCCATGGCAGGGGGTGGAATTGGATGGTGTTTAAGGTCTTTTCTAACCCAAACCCCTCTGTGATTCTCTGCCTCCTCTGCCTTGGTTTGGTGTGACAGCAGGGGACAGCCCCAGCCCTGATCCTGAGGGGGATTAAGCACTTCCAAAGCTGCAGCCCTGCTCTGGGGGGGCACAGTGTCTCCTGTCACCTCCTACCTGCACCTCAGTGGGCTCCTGCTCATCACCCTGGCTCTGTGGGGCCACCACAGACCCTGGACTGGAGATTCCCATGGATCCCTCTGGCCAGATGAAGAGCTGCTTTTGGCCCCTCGCTGCTCTGCATCCCAGTGGCTGAGCTGCTGTTTGAACTGGGAGCCCTGATGCTGCTGGGAGAGCCAGCTGTGAGGGGGCCAGGGTGCTGAGCTGTCCTCAGGATGCCACATCCACAGCACAGGAAAATTGTGTCCCAAATTATGCTGCCCCAAACGTGCCAGCAGTGCTGGGGTGCAGAGCAGTGTGCTCTGTCCTGGCAGATTTGCTGGGGAAGGTCAGTGTGGCCATCTCCTGCCAGCCAACCCCCCAGGTTCTGGGGGACAGTGCAGGCAGTGTGGGATCTGTGCTCTCTGCAGGCCTGGAGGTGTCTGTAACTCAGGCACGGGGCAGAGAAATGGGTTACCAAAAAGTTAGAACTCAAGAAGGAAAGCAAAAGTACAGTCTGAGCTGAACCCTGAGGTCCTGCCAAGCTCTGGCTGTTTAATGTTGCTTTTGTGCCATTGCAGTGCTTACCACAGTTCAACAGAATCTGAAGGAAAAAGTCATCCTGAGCTGAGGAATGAAGCACTTGTGCTGCTGTTAAATTATAATTCCCATTTATCCCTTTCTTGCAGAAAGTTTTCTTTTTGAGGTATGGCCATTTGCAGGATTAAAAAAGAGGGTGGAAAAACCCTCCAGTGCGTGGTCCCAGCTCTGCATCTCCCCGGGTCTGTGTCGGTGTTGTGTGTGTCAGGAAGTGCAGCATCACCTGCCACGCAATAGAGCCGTGATTGATAAGTGTGTAACAACCCTGACCCAGAAAACCACACCTGCAATCTTCCCCTGATGAGCTCTGCCTGCATCAGGCCCATCCGAGTGGTTAAATGCCTCACTGGTCTTTAAAGCAGCCAATTGACCCAGCTGAGATGAGATGAGATGAGATGGTGCTGCCGAGGTTGCTGGGGAGCTCTGGGTCAGGGCAGCCCCGTGGTTCTGCCCCACCTGTGGCTCTCTGGGGTGTCCACCCACAGGTCACATCTCCACAGTGTGCTCCACTCTCCATCCCAGCCCTTTCCCCATCTCCCCAGGACACCCCTGGTCCCAGGCACAGCCCCCACCCTGCAGCCAGAACTAGGAAACAAGGATTTTCCAAGTGACATCAAACACTGGCCAAGAATTTTTAAATAAACCCCAAAATCAGCTCTTTTCTCATTTATTACGAAGGAACCAGCTGTGTGCCAAGCCCTGTGCTGGGCTCTGTCTGTCTGTCTGTCTGCCTCCCTGTCTCCCCCAGCCCTCTGACTCGCTTATCTATTTACCTATCTATTTACATGTATTTCTTTTCCCAGTGAATTATGTCAGGGAGGCAGTAAAGTGTTATGTATTTGCAAGCCCCATAATCTTTAAAAGCACAGTGATGCATGCTCCAGATGAGAAAAGAGCCTCCATCCAGTATGTTAATAGATAGCATTAGGGCAATAATGAAAAGCACTTGAGACAAGTAAGCCCCTATCAAAAGCTGAGTAATAGAGATGCACAGAATGAATCACAATGCACCTCCTCTGCAAAAGATATTAAGACGTCTGCTTTAGTGCAGGGTCTATTCACTCCAACAGCTGCTTCATTTCTCTGATTAAAACGGGAGTGGGGAGAGCTTTTCCAGCCATTTCCCCTTTTCTGCAGCGCCTCACCCACGGGCAGACACCCACGCCGTGCCCACTGCGGGGCTGGGGCACCCCGGGCACGCCGGGGGCAGGACACACGCACGGCGCACGCGAGGACACGAGCGACGCAGGCACATTGTCACACTGTCACACTGTCACACTGTGACACACGCACGGTGACACAGACGGATGGGGACTGCAGCAGCTGCGTGTGCAGCGCTCCCAGGCTCCACCAGGCACCTTCCGGCTTGCATTTTGGCCGGGCATTTGGGGCACAGACTTCCTCCTAAATATTTGCACTAAACCAGGACACCAGTGTACGTGGGAACAACCAAAAACACACCACACATGGACATGTGGCACACTCAGGGCATCCCTGGGATTCTGACACCCATCCCCACCACAGGTCCAGTACTCCCACCCCAGGGTTGTCTGTAGCCACCGTGGGGATCTGGGCTGGGCTGTAGAGAGCCTCTCCCCCAGCAGGGACAGCCATGCCTTGTGTGCAGAGAGGAAGGGAAGGCAGACAGGCTGAGGGGTGCAGGAGGAGATGAGGGTCAGGGATCTGGGATGCAGGACAGCCTCACTGGGAGATCAGCCAGCAGCCATGGACGGGGGAGGTGGAGGTGTTGGCACTACAGGAGGGTCCAGCCCTGGTGGGACCCTGCTGGAGGCACTGAATGCAGAGGAGGGAAATGCCCTGTGAGGGCTCTCCTGATGGACCCATGGCTACCTTATCCACCAGCAAGTGTTTGATGCCTTTGTTAAAGCTGGAGACACCAGCTGGGAGCATCACTCCAAGACACCAGCCAAGTGCCAGGCTCTGCTCTGATGTCCCAGTGGGAAGGGAGCAACACCCAGCCTTTGCCATGAGTCCTGCAGGCTCCAGAGCAGGAGCGTGCGCAGGTTGGAGCCGAGGTCTGAGCCAGGGGCATCTCCTGCTGCGCCAGGCAGGGCTCTGGCCGTGCTGAGGGGCCCTGGACACACCCTGCTGGGGTCCAAAGGAGCTCTCTGCTCCTCCACATCCACGGCTGAGAAGCTGGGGGGCTGCAAGCTGGTGATGCTGAGGGTGTTCCTGGGATAACCCTCACTCACAAGGCCTGTCCCCATCCCACTGCTTCCCCAGGGCACAGCACACATGGACCAGCCTCTCCAAATGCACATTACCAATTACAGCAACCCCCCTGCATGGACCCCGGTGCTGTAGCAAGAGCAGGAGATGAGACAAACACCAGGAGCAGCAGCCTGACAGCAGCTGACAGCCATAAGCAGCTGGGATATTCCACCTGTGGCCAGCTTAGTCCCATTTCTGTTTACCAAAGACACACTCAAGGGTAAATCCCTCTGCCCTGGCCACTGTGGGCTTTCACACCTTCCCCACCAGCACCTGGAGAGGGCTGGGGTTGCAGGAGCTGAGGATCAAAGCCTGGCTCATCCCGGTAGCTCCCATCCTTGGCACTGTGGGTGCATCACTGGCCCGAGCTCTGCTGGCCCCCTCCCTCCCCCTGCTCGCCCACATTTCTTCCTCAGATTTTGGAAGCAGCAGCAGCCAGGAAGAGCAGATGGGCACTGGTGATGACAAAAGTGCCTCTGGCTGCAGCAGGGAATAGACCCAGGGAGTGAAAAGCCCCCTGGCAAGGGGGAGAGGGCTGGGGAGCAGCAGAGGACTGAGAGGATGGTTCCATATCCAGGTCTTGCAGCCACCACCTCTGCTGTCCCCAATGCCCAGGCAGCTGCTGCTGGGCTCCCACAAGACTTGTGCAACAAGGAGAGAGGAAGCCACTGAGGAAAGCTGCCCTGATGAGAAGCCAGAGCAATGCCAGAGCCCAGTGAGAAACAGAAGCAGCACTGCTGTGTGTTGGCACAGAAAAGAGAGAAAGCTGGACAGGCACAGCCCGGGCTCTGCACTGCACTGTCACATCCCCAGGGCAGTGGTGGGAGTCCCCAGCCCTGGAAGTGTTCAAAAAACAAGTGGAGTAGCATTTTGTGGTGTGGTCCAGTGGGAATGGGGGGAATTCGGGCAAAGTTTGGAACTGATGATCTTTCCCAGGTGCCAACCCCTGCCCAAAGCCAAGCTTGCTGTGCTCAGTTGTCCCCGTGGTCCCTGCTGAGCCATCATCTTTGTGCCATGCTCTCAGGGTGTGATGTGGCTCTCCAGACTTTCTCAGCCTCTCTCCATGCTGCTCCCTGGCCTCACCCTCTGTGTGTCCCAGGCCATTTCCCACTGTCCTGGGCAGAGTGTGCCTGCAGGTCCTGTGAGGGAAATGAAATGCAGCCTGGGAGCAGCCAGGAGCTGAAGGGACAGAGAAGGGAGACCCCCAGAGTGGATGAGGAAAACCAGGGGGAGGAAGCACCTAATGTGGTGTTTACAAAGCTCCTGAAGATGGTCCAGGTGCAACCACACATCTGTGGGGTCTGGTTGGGTACGGTCCCCCTGGGGCGCTGAGCAGCTGCGGTGGCAGAGCTTCCCCAGACCCTGGCTCCGTGAGCTCCCAGCATCAGCCGTGACCAAGCTGGACACGAGGCATGTAAATCCTGGGGAGACGGGAGAAGATCTGGCAGGGCATCAAAGGGCTGCAGCTGGAGAGCCCAACGTGAGCAGTTTGACAGCAGCCACTCGCTGTGTGCAGGGCACCAAGGCTCCCCACGGCCGCCTCTCTGATGTGTTTGCCACCAGCAACCAGCACGGGCACTGCCAGGCCCCTCGGCGGTCCTGGGAGCCACCAGCAGCACAAAACCCCTGACACACCAGGGAGGAGGCTGCCATCGCCACTGGCACCTCCGAGCTCGTTGCCAGATGCCCAGGAAAAGGCAGCGAGGCCTCAGCAGGGAGCTCCAAGCGCCGCGTCTGCTGCTGCCTGCCAAAATTAACATCACTGACAAAAGGCATGATCCTGAAATTGCACCACCAAACAGATGGATTGCTGGAGAATGGGAGGCCTCGTAATGGAAAAGATGAGTAATTCAAGGAGAGAGCGTGGTGCCAGCGATCCAAGAGCTTGGCTGCTGCAGCAGGCTGGGAACCTGGAGTGCTGCCTGTGGCAGGGCTGGATTCCTCTGGCTCCCCAGCAGAACCTGCCTGCACGGTGCTCGCGGGCTCCTGCCGGCCACCGGCGCTGGGGACATGGCATGGGGCACAGTGCCACGGCTGGCTCTGCTGCTGGGTACAATCCTGTGCCACGGCAGCCCTGCCCACGCTGCCCCAAGGAGAGCTGGAGCACTGGTGAGGGCATCGAGGTGGCCCTGGAGCAGTTGTGCTGCAGGGATTGCTCCAGAACCCCGGCCATTCCCGCTGCAGGAATGTGCAGGATATCCAGCCGGCTTCTGTCCAGCAAAGAGGGGAAATAGGAGTGCCTTTGTGTAGCTCCACTTCAAACATGGCAATGAAACACATCCCAAAAAGGCCCTCTGAGCCCCCAGTTCTCAGCAAAACCCTCACCCTGAGCCCTGTGAGGGCTGGCTCATTCCTTCTCCATGAAGTGACTCACGGGAGGATCCGAGAAACTCTGACTTTCTTCTGGCACTGAGCCACAAGATGGATGAGAAAAGGGACACGCTCCCTCCTCTAGCTACTGCTGCCCTGGCTGTCCAGGAGTGTCCTTGTGCAGCCTGTGGGGTCGTGCCAGGGGCTGGGATCCATCGCCCAGTGCTCACGGGTCACACAGATCCTGCCAGCACAGCTCCTGATTGTGCAGTCAGAGCAGAAGAACAGGCACAGCCCCTCTAACAGAGCCAGGATCTCACCTTGCTGCCACCCCGCAGCTCTCCCTGCCCTGTCATTAGACCTGGGATTATTAATTGTTCTTTTTCTTTTTTTAAGCACAAATGTACTGAAATCATCCACTTGTCAGGGCTATAACCGCGGTGATGCAAATGTGACACAGCAGGCTTGTACTGGGCACTGAAATTCAAATTAATGGGAAAAAATGAGCTTGCTGGTTTTTTGGCAGAAGACCTGGGCTGTTGGTGTTGTCCAGTGCCCTGAGGCCGTGCTGGGTCCCACGGGGACACCAGGACCAGGGCTCAGCTGGACATGGAGTGACCCTGCAGCCACTGCTGGGCCCAGCCTGCTCAGCTCCCTGCAAGTCCCGTCTGACACACTGGGGGAGTTTAGGCAGTTCAGCATTTCAGCTGCTGGAAGAAAAAAAAAAGGCAGGAAAAGGAGGGAGGGAGGGAGGGAGGGAGGGAGGGAGGCATAAATCAGCCCCAGCTTAAGGCCCCTTATCTCAGAATGACGCCCTGCAGTCCGTGAGGGCTGATACATCCACAGGCACGGATCCTGCTGTGGGATCACCCGGATTAGATGGGCTTTGCTGTGCCCTGAATGCTCCTGCTCCTCTCTGGGTCCCAAAAATGGGGCCGTGGGGTGGCACCAGGGTCCGGGCAGAGCTTTCGGCTGGCCCACGGTGCAGGTCCTGCCCACTGCATCCTCCTGTGGGTCAGCAGGTGCTGAGTTTCAGAGGCAGAGCCTGCGTGGGGCAGCAGGCAGCAGCTGTGGGGGGCTGCTGAGCAGGGAAATGTGGGTGCTGCAGCCCCTCTGTCCACCAGACACAGCATCCCGGGGCTGGGGCAGAGCTGGGTGCAGCAAAAAGCACCATGGGTGGCATCAACTTGGCTGGCTGTGTGTGCATCCAGTGCCTTTTCGTGGGTAAGGTGTCATTAATGTGATTTATTCACCAGAAGGGTTTGGGATGATTTCTCTGCCTGTGAGGCTGAAAGGGGACCAGGCATTGCTGGGGTCCTGCCCTCCTGGGGCTCCCCTAATGCAACCATCACAGCTGGGGAGCAGGAGATGAGGACCCCCGTGAGCAGGAGCAGTGTGGATGAGAGAGAGCAGAGAGGGTGAGCTCCTGTGGATCCCCAGCTCTGGTGCAGAGGAGGGGAGGACACCAGGACAGGGAGGGACACGGAAAGGACTCAGGGACAACACCCCAACATGTCACTGTGCCTCTTCCCAGGCACTGTGAGGGGACAGGGACTAACAGTGCCCTCCCACCCACCCCCGTGAGGGAAAGGTACGTGCGTGTGAGTAGCAGAGAGCAAAACCAAGCCCTATATGTTTAAACTGGCAAGTTCTGTGTTTGTCATCGAGCTGTAAAATGATACCCGAACAGATGAGGACAGGAACTTCTTGGAAGGCTCAAGCACAGACAGCAGGAGTGGGGGAATAGCATTTTGCTTTATTTCTTTACATGCAATCCAAGGTTTTTATTTTTTTTTTTCCCTTGCAGTGTTATATTTTTCTATCCAAAAATGGTTATGAGTCTGCCAGCTCTCAGACAAGGCAGCACTGAGGGCTTGTGCCTTGTCTGACACACCGGGGCTGAGGGCTGGGGCACAGCAAAGGCACAAACAACAAACCCTGGCCTGGAGGGTTAATGGAAAAGCAGAACACGATGGAAGCAGCGTGTGTGTGGTGTGAGAGGGCAGTGTCAGAGCTCACATCCCACATGCACCCGGCCATTTCCAGCTGATGCGCCACACGGAGGTGCAGGGGACACCAGAGCCATGCAGGTGATGCCGAGCTGGGTTTGTAGGAGAACGTGTGCTCAAAGCAACAGCAGCAGCAGCAGCTCCTGTTTGTCACCAGGATATTGTACCTGCTCCAGTGGGTGGATAATTTTAGGTGAATGAGAAAAACGCTGCTTTTCTTTGGGTTCAGGCCATGTGCTGGGTGGGATGATGATCGCAGCAGTGACTCCTCTCAGGTGCTGCGTGGTAGGGACGCAGCCACTTCCCCTGGCACGTGTTCCCTGGGTTATTTATCACGCAGAGGTGGTGCCTCGTTTGTCTGGATGGATCCTGTGTGAGGTTATGGGGCAGGAGGTGGGGTGAGCACAAAGCCAGAGTTCCTCTCTGTGGTGCTGTGACTGCCAGGAGACAGAGCACGGAGTGACAGGATGCACATGAGCCAGTGATGGGTTTAAGGATGTCCCTTTTTAGCTTAAATTAGGGGAAAATCCTGTGCAAAATCCTTAACAAAGCCAGAAAGGTTTATTCTCCAGTCATTCTCCAAGATGCCAGCCAGCCTCTGAGCTGCATTTCAGCTCTCAGTTTGTCTTGAGGCGTCACAAATGTCTGAACAGCAACAGGGGAGTGTCAGAGAGATGGGCTCTGGGCACTGACCCAAGGTGATCCCTCAGACTTTTCTTCATCTCCCCTCAAGAGAGAACCTTAGAGAGGAGTGGCTGGGCTGGGGAGAGGGCAGGGACCACATTCACTGCTCAGGGCATCAGCCAGGATCTGCTCTGCTGTGGGGACCCTTCAGCCAGCACTGGCTGGGAGTGCCACGCTGAAGGCAGCTGAGCTCTGACCCTCTGTGAGGCACTGTCCTGGTGCTTTATGGCCATGCCTGTGCCCCAGTGCAGCACAGATTGTCCCAAGGGGTCACAGCCCACCCAGCTCCATGGGAGAACATCAAGAAAGGCCAGCACAGGTTTCTCACCCCTGAGGGCCCTCCTGAGGGCACACCTCATTTCAGGTGATGTTTGGGAGGGAAAGGGCTGGGAAACCTGGAGTTCCTGGAGTCAGGAGGGCTGCGAGATTGAAAGAAAACATCAGTACCCGTGGAACAGAGCCCTTCAGAACCCTTGGAGCAGTGCTCCAAGAGGAGCCAGGCTGTGGCTCCTGTGCTTGTCCAGAGTCCTCCTTCACAGACAGAGCTGAGCTCTGCAAACACAGCCACCAAGTGAGGCTGTGAGGGAAAGCTCAGTGCATCCAGGCTCCCAGCACTGTCACAGGGGTGACACTGAGGGGACATCATGGGGACCATGAAGAGTTCATGATCAGAGGGTGTGTTAGAGATTGATGGGGACGTGAGGTGGCCAAATTCTGGAGGCTTTGGGGATCATGGTGTGGGGAGCTGTCACAGGAAGGCCACGCCAGCTCTTTGGACCCTGTTGTGACAGCACAGCCACGCTGGTCCCACTGGCTGTCCCAGGTCTCACAGGTGGTGTCTCAGGAGGGACATGCTGGTCTCTGTGCCCAGAACCATCCTGGTGCTGTGGGAAAAGCCCTCACGCTCCACCCTGCTGCTCCAGGTCCCCACAAAGCCATGTGCTGGTCCAGGTAGGGGGGTCAAGAGCCAGGATGCTGAGACCCATTCAAAAACACCCTGGGAATGAGGGGATGGGCACAGCCACCCTCCCTGCCACCCTGCCTGCCCCATCCCACCCTCCCTGCGCTGCCCAGGGCGGTGCCCAGGGGCTGGAGAAGTGGAGCACCTGAAGTAGGGCAGTGTGCTGGCCGTGGGGCAGGGACAGCCAGGGGTTGGGTGCCCAGAAACCTTGACACAGCTGGGCTCAAAGCCAGGGCAGCGTGTCCTGCCCTCACCCTGCTCAGCACAAGGCACACCAGGGCTCAGCAGGGCAGGAACTCTCCGGTGTCCTGGTCATCTTCAGGTCCAGAGGGACAGCTCAACCCCCAGGGTTTGAAATCCTCCCGGGAACTGAACAGGCACAGTTAAAAATGTGTCATTGAGAGCCACAAAACTGCTGGGAAGGGTCACAAAAACCCCATTTCAGCCACCCCAAAGCACTGCACCTCCCTGCCCAGCGCAGGGGGATCACTGGTGGTGGCAGGGGTCCCACATGGGGGTCTCTGCACGCATGTCCCCTCTCCTATGTCAAGGTGAGGGACATCTGAGGATATCACTGTGCCTCAGAACGGAGCTCTGTGGGCTAACTGAAAACAGATGTATAAAAATAAACAGATACTAGAGATGTGATTACCAAGGAAACGCATTTACATACAGGAAAACGTCCAAAGCGACTGTCATTTACTTCCTTTATTTATTTGCATTTATAGAAATGCTCCCACCCAAGGATCTGGGCTCAGTCGTGCCCAAATGGCAGGAAATGGGGCCTGCTGGACCCTTGCCCCATCACCCACCACCATCGTGCCCCTCCCAGGAAGGAAAGCTGCCCCTCTCTGATGGGGCTCAGTGTGTGCCATGGTGGAAACTGCTTCCCTTCATTTCCCATCTCTGGGCACAGAGATTCCCTGTTGGCTTTCCTGGGATCCCCCAGGAAAGGATTTTGTGGGCTCACCATGGGGCAGCTTCTCCTGCACCCAGCTCTGGGCAGCCACAATGGGAACTGGGCACTGAGAGCTGAGGGATGGAGCGAAGGGATGATTTTGGGGCAGGGATATGGGGGATTTCTCGGTCCAGTTGCCAGCAGGGAACATGGAGGGGGGAGAGACAGGCTGAGGCAAATCAAAAGAGAAGCATTTTAACTTGCAAGAAATGGAAATGAGAGGAGTGAATTTGGGTCATGCCAAAGCATTCGTTCTACAGGAAATGAAATGTTTTACAAGCCTTTCCTTTTCTCCCTTTATTTTCCCTTTTTTCCTCTCTCTTTGGGGGGATTTACAACAATAAAAAAAAAAAGTTTTATTTATAAAATGCACAAAGGAAATATTTGAGCTGTCCTTTTCCCCTGCAGCTGCACACAGCCCTCACACCCAGCTTCAGCACAACCAAAATGGCACTGGGGACTCATTTACCAACCACCAGCAACAAAACAACTGCACTCTTTGGCTGGGATTCTCTCAGATTATAATCTTGCCTCCAAACCTTTCCTGATACCCACAAGGGCACTCCCTGAGCAGAGATATGAGGGTCTGGTATGGGGACAGGACCCACAGTGGGGACGAGCCAGCTCCTGCCAGGGCCCAGCCAGCCTGTGGAGATGCTGGGGTGCAGCAAAGTGGGCAAACCCGAGGCTCCTCGTGTTCTGGGAGTGGCTGAAAAGGTTTGGAAAGAAGATTTTTTTGTGTGGGTCTGGGGGGAATGTGTTTGTTCATGGTGCAGCTTTGCCTTACAGAGTCACGGGCTGGTTTGGGTTGGAGGGCACCTGAAGCTCACCCAGCTCTGTCAGCCTGGAGCTGCTCCAGCCCTCAGAGCATTTTCATGTGGATGCAGGGACAGGAACAATGCCAGCAGCTCTGGAGCTGCCCCCTCTCAGGGTGGCAGGAGGGTGCAGCTGTGGCAGGACAAGGAGCCCATGACCTGCAGAGCATCCTCGGTCACCACAGGAGGAAGGGACACAGAGGCTCTGGGGCCACACTGCTGCTACTGGAGGGGACATTTGGCACTCCTGAGGAATTCCTGCTCCACCAGCTCTCCCATGGGAGTGTGGGGATCCCACAGCACCGAGGGAGAGCTCCCCAGCAGCTGCAGGAGGCTGAGGCAGCAGCATCACCCACACTTCAGCACAGAGCAGCTGCAGGCTGGATGACACAGTTTGCTGCTCTGCTCTGCTCCGGTGCTGCCTCTGCCAGGTAATTAGAGTTGACAGGGTGTGTGCAGAGTTACTGGGTAATTGCCCACACACCTAAGGTGTGGTGGAAGTCGGGAGGTGAACCAAAACCTTCCCCCTGACCTACATGCAGAGGTGCTGCCCGGCAGCAGCAGGACGAGGAGGTGGTGAGGAGGAAGCAAATGATGAAAGGCTTCTGCAGGCACAGCACAAACCTGGCCATCCCCTGGATGCTCTGGAGAAGGGACTGGAGTAACCCCAAACCAGGCTGGAAGGGAAGGCAGGGCGTGGAGCCTGGGGAGAGCATCCCTGCCCAGCCAGGGTGCCGGGGGCTGGCTCGGTGGCTGCTCCAGCCCCACAGCACCATCAGGGGAGGGCTGGATTAGCAGGAGCCTCACGTGTAGGACAAGGCAGGTAACGCTCTGCTGGCTGCCCGTGGCTGTGCCCACATGTTCAGCTGATCAGGTTAACTGGCTCATTTGCCTGGGAGCAGGGAGCCAAGCACTAATGGCTTTGGACATGCAGCCTGTGCCATGCTCTGCTCTCCAGCCCTTCCGGGGGCTGCTGCAGGTGCTGCTGAGCTGGCCCGGCTCAGGGCAGAGGGGCTGGGGTGCAGCTCCCGGGAAATGGGCCAGGAAATGTGCCAGGAAATGTGCCAGGAAACGTGCCAGCTTCTGCAGCAGGGCCTCAGCAGAGTGGTGCAGTCCTGGAGGTGCAGCAGGGCTGGCCTTGTTACACGGCCTGAGGGGACAGGGGGCTGCTGAGTCAGAAACACAGAACCATGGCATCATTAAGGCTGGGACAAACCTCAGAGATCATTGAGTCCAACTAATCACCCAGCACTGCTGTATTCACCACTAACACACCTCCCCAAGTACCACATCCACATGGCTTTTGAATATTTCCAGGGATGATGACTCCTGTTCCAATATCTGACCACCCTTTCAGTGAAGAAATTTTCCCTAATATCTAATCTACATCTCCCCTGGTGAAACTTTAGGCCATTTCCTCTCATCCTTTCCAGTTCACAACCTTGGCAAGCAACCGGAGAACAGAGATGAGGGCCAGGTTAGCCCTTTCCTTCATCCCCTCGTCTCCCAGGGCTCACCTCTAACACGTACAGAAAGTCTGGGGGCTACAGCAGAGCAGAGGGAGCAGGAGGAGGAAAGCAAAGCCCAAGTGGCTGTCGCATCTTAACCTTGAACCTGCAAGGAGCTCTCACCAGCCAAGCACCAGCACTGAGCAGGCAGTGGCCACTTCCAGTCTTGGGAATCTCACTGTGTAGCAGGACTAAACATTGTCTTAATAAATAAATATTCCTGGTGCCACCCAGCAGCCCCTGCCTGAGTCTCTCTGTCACCCACAGAACCCTGAGATCTCCTGCATCTAGGCTGGCCTTTCATCAGTCCATCCTGCTTGTGTCCCACCTTTCCTCCCCTCCCAGCCTTGCCCTTTCCTGCCATCTCTGCCTGGCTTAGGGCTTGGGACCTGCAGCCCTTTCCTCCTGCGGGGATGTGGCTCCAGGCAGCCCTGGCCACGTGTCTGTGCTCACTCCCTGAGCTCCCCTGGCCAGGCACCACCATTATCTGCTCTGCCTCAGCTCTCAAAGCCTGCAGGCCAACACCCAGACCTTGGGCAGAGACCAATTCGTGTCCACCCCAGCCCATTCCACACAAACCAAACCAGGTCATGGCCGTTCAGGCTCAGGTTGTCATCAGCACCAAATTCTCCTCTCCAACTCTTCAGCAAAACTCTGAACTCACCTCCCCTGTCCCTGTCTGGTAGAACAATCTGCGATCGAGAATATCTGTAACACTTGTTCTCCCATCTATGCTCTGGAAGATAAGTTCTCCCAGATCCACAGTTCCCAGGATTACTCATTCCTCCTGGATGAGGCCTTCTAATTCTTCCATTTAATTGCTCATGTTCCTGGCATCAGTACAGAAATACTTGAACTGTTTCTGCCTGGTCTTATCTGTGCTCTCAGCCGAGGAGGTGCCGTCCCCTTGCTGGCTGCAAGGGCTGCCTGACGTCGGTTTTTGGCAAGGTAGGAGCTCTCCCATTCCTCGCCGCTCTCTGCTCTTCCTTTCTTGGTCGCCCTGCTCCTGCTGACATGGCCACCCTGGGGATGGATGTGGATTCCAGGCAGGGTGCAACCAAGGCCAAGAAAGGAAAGGCTGGGAGACGGCCCTGAGACCCGTCCGCAGGGAACATCACTGCTTATCTGCCTTCCTCCTGATAACCTCCTTTCAATATTATCCACTGCAGACTCACCCTTCGCAAGTTCTTTATCCTCTTTAATTCTGTGATCCCATCTTCCCTGGGTTAGCTAATAATTTCCCATGGGTGCTTTATCCAATAGTTGCTTAAATCCAGACAGACACAGCGCCGTGCAGAAAACCCATGGACTGCTCAGCCCCTGACAAGCTGCCTTTGGAGAACCCATGCTGCATTTTATTTTTTCATACCTCTCGCTGGCTTTAGATGTTGTCCAACATAATATAAGCTCAAAAAACTTACGTATGAGGCAGGCCAGAATATTTTCCCTGCATTTATAGGGTGGAGCTGCAGTGCCTTGGGCTGACTTCTTGCTCCAGTTCTGCTCCTTCACAAGAACTGCCTCCAACCTTGTAGTTGTTCTACTTCTGTAAGTCCAGAGGAGCCTCTACACTGCTCCAAGGGCTGGAGCCCCTCTGCTCTGGAGCCAGGCTGGGAGAGCTGGGGGTGCTCCCCTGGAGAGGAGAAGGCTCCAGGAAGAGCTCAGAGCCCCTTGCAGGGCCTGAAGGGGCTCCAGGAGAGCTGCAGAGGGACTGGGGACAAGGCCTGGAGGGACAGGAGGCAGGGAATGGCTTCCCAGTGGCAGAGGGCAGGGATGGATGGGAGATTGGGAAGGAATTGTTCCCTGGGAGGCTGGGGAGGGGCTGGGATGGAATTGCCAGATTTGCTGTGGCTGCCCCTGGATCCCTGGCAGTGGCCAAGGCCAGGCTGGACATTGGGGCTGGGAGCAGCCTGGGACAGTGGCAGGTGTCCCTGCCATGGCAGGGGTGGGAATGGGATGGGATTTAAGGTCCATCCTAACCAAAACTGTTCCAGCATTGTGTGATCCATGAACCAATTCTTCCAGGACTCTGAGGCAGAGGTGAGCTGGTTCCTCACAATCTCAGTGCATTGAACTCTGGAACTCTCTGCCCACCCAGCCAGCGTCACTGTCATTTCCACACTGTCACTCCCCTATTCCCCAAGTGCCTCCTCACCAATGGCAGCACCAAGGCCTTGGGCAGTGCCCTCCATCCCATGTGCTCCCCCCAGACTCCTCCTGTCATAAAGCCACGTGCCACTAGTGCCACTTCAGCCCCAGAAGACTCCTTCCCAAAGTTCCCAAGGGAAATCACACATTTAAGAACAACACTCTGTTCCAGTGACTTCCTCGTAAGCTCAGATCATCTCCCCACCTCCACTGCGCTCACTCCACTGTGCACCACAAACAATGACAGAATTCCTCTGAAGGCCACCCAAGTGTCTCTTTTCTCTGCTCACATCCCCCACGCTGGCCAAGACACGCTTGGTGTGTGACAGCAGGAGCCTGCCCAGCACTTGTCTCTGTCCCTCTTTGCCTGCTCTGTCCTCTCATCCTACCCTGCCTGTCTCCTTTCAGCTCCACCTCTGCTTCCTGGTTAACACTCTTGTCTCTGGCATTCTTCCTTTATGACCTGCTGCTATCTTCTCTCTTATGGCCGACCCTCTGTTTCTCCTCCCTGAGCTTTGGGACTCCAAACCACGGTCTCTGCTCCTTTTTCTGTCCTTCCACCTTCCTCCTCCTTCGCCCCTGGGTTCCTATGGAGATTCCTGAGGGTGTCAATCCTGGTTCAGATCTTTTAATAGAGCAGTTATTTGGTTTCTTCATGGCTCCTCCTTTCTCCTTTCTAATATTGTTCCTGATTTCCCATTTCACTCCACCACCCCGTCCAGCTGTTTCTGTACTTTTGAGTCTCTTCTCATGCTCTCTGACACAGCCCCACTTCACCCAGAGGACAAGGGAGGACAAGGTGGGGCAGCTCTGGGATCAGAATCAGGAATGGTTTGTAGCTTCTCTCAGCCTCGTCTCTGTGTAAAAAGAAAAGGAAAATCCATCCGCATCCCCATCCACAAGCCAGATTTCCTTTTCTGCGAGTGAGAGGGGAATCAGCTCGTGTGACACCCTGGCAAAGGCTGCACCACTCTGACCCTTCCCCATGAGCATCCCACTTACTAAAGAAAGGAACTGCAGGACGTGTTCAGCCACACAAGAGCTGGGATGCTGGAGTGTGAGATATCCATTCCATTAAAAAGCTCAGAGATAAAATCCTCCTCTAGCAGCATTGTTATTTCCAAGAACACCTTAAAGATGCTTTGATTTTCCTTTTCTTGTGTCCTTGTTATACAACAGCTGCAAGAGCAGCTCTCCTCACAAGCACCATTAGCTACTTAACACACCAGTAAGGAGGAACAAAACCTGGATCTGTGGCTGTTCTTCAGGCCCAGTACATGGAGCTGTTCAGGGATACACCAAAATCCCAGTGATATTCCAGCCCTGGAACCAAAAGGCTTTGGAGTGACCCAGGTGTGACCTTCTAGTACCTGAAGAGGTTGATTCAAAAGATGGGAAGAGAGTGTTTGCAAAGGCATGGACGGACAGGAGGCAGGGAATGGCTTCCCAGGGGCAGAGGGCAGGGATGGATGGGAGATTGGGAAGGAATTGTTCCCTGTGAGGGTGGGGAGGGGCTGGGATGGAATTCCCAGAGAAGCTGTGGCTGCCCCTGGATCCCTGGCAGTGCCCAAGGCCAGGTTTGGAGCAGCCTGGGACAGTGGCAGGTGTCCCTGCCATGGCAGGGGTGGCACTGGATGGTGTTTAAGGTCTCCTCCAGCCTAAACCATTCTGGGATTCTCTGATTCTCCCTCCACAGAAGCCAGCGTTGTGAGATGGTTTTGTCAGTCAGGACAACCACACTCACTTGTGGATTTTATCTGATTTCATTTGTCTCTGGAGCAGAACAGAACATGTGAAGGCTCCAAGCTCATTACAGACAGACCTCAGAGTTCATCAGAGCTGCCCTCCTGAGCCACCCAGTCACACAAGAGAGTCATTTATTCTGGGAGATAACCACAAGGAACCCCATCCACAAGCCAGATTCCATCAGATGCAGGGTTTGTTCACCTATAACGATATCTCAAACTCAGAATCATCAAGACCCAGACATCAGACCCAAAAAGTGCAAACCTTTCAGTGTGTCCCAGCAGTCACTCTGGTTGCCATTTTTCTGCCTCTTGCCTCCTGGCCCCTGGGCTGCTTCGTGAAGAAGCTCCACAGTGAAACCAGCCAAAGTTGAGAATTTCCAAGAGATGTGAAAATAGCAGAATGCAAATTTTGTGGAGGCTTGAAATTTCAAGTGATTTACCGGTGTCAAACCCGTAAAATCAATTTGGCAGGTGTTCGCTGGTTAAAATTAGTTTTAACTGAGAGCTGGAGGCATTTTTGTGGGAGTCTGAGCATTGTTGTGGATGCACAAGGCACAGGCAGGACTGCACACAGCCATGAGTTGTGGGGTGTAATCCTCCTGGAGTGCCTTGTGATGCTGTTTGTGTGGCTCAGGAAGCTCTGGGGGCTGAGGCCGTGGGGCTGGAACCACAAACCTGCACTGGCAGAGGTTTTCTGGCATTCCCTCGGGCCCTGGGGTGGTTGGTGTGTGGGGGTCAGGGGCAGATCCCAACCCAGTGCAGTGCTAGTGCCTTGGATGTTGTCCCAGGTTAAGCGTGGCCAGAACAGCTGAATTGCAGGGACAGTGAGGGGAAGAGACACCTGGTGAGCTCATGGAACCACAGAATTCTTTAGGCTGGAAAAGACCTTTAAGATCCTCATGTCCAACCATCCAAGCACCACCTAAAGTGTTCCCAAGTGCCACATCCACACACTTTTGGAACACTTCCGGGGATGGTGACCCTTCCACTCCCCTGGGCAGACGTGCCACTGCTTTACAACCCTTCTCATGGAAAAATATTTCCTAATATCCAGTCTAAACTAAACCTCTCCTGGCAGGACTTGGGGACATTTCTCATTTGTAGGAAGGCAGATGGGTTCTGCCCAGCCCAGCTCCAGCAGCACTGGGAGCAGAGCTCACCCCGGCCACTTCCTTGGCCTCTTTTCCCCTGTCCTCAGAGGAGTAGGGTCATGTGTTCTTCTGTCTCATTGCTCTTTTTCCCAAGGAGCTGGAAGGGATGGGGGCAGTTGCAGAGGAAGGTGGGTGTGTTCTGCACTGGTGGAAAGGGGTCAGTGAGTGCTGAGTGGAGATGAGTGTGGGTCACATCTCACACCCCATGTGTGAAAGAGTGGAATGGGAGACCTCCTCCTTCATCCTGACTGTTCAAACCTCACCAGCAATGTCTGCCTCTGCAGTTCACCTCCTCCCAGTGCCCTCTCTCAGGCCTTCTTGGCCCTGGAGTCCCCTCCCAGGGTCTGCTTCCCTACTGCCGTGACACGGGGCTGGCAGGATGTGAGTGGAGGAACGAGGATCCTGCACAATCAGGTGAGATTCCAGGTGAGAGGGACAGACTCTGGCACAGCAATCCAGGGGAGCACCGTGTCCCTGATCGAACCCTCATGAACTGAGAGGGGCCAGGCTCCAGCTGCCTGCCTTGCCCTTTCCTCAGGAGGAGATGCCATTTTGTGACAGTCCTGCTGTCACCAGGGAGCTGCTGCACAGCTCATCCTGCTGGATGTGGAAAACCACCCCAGCCCCGTGACCCTCATCTGCCCTCAGCCCTGCCTGCTGATGTCCATCCCAAGCAGGGACTCCCACACGACTCACCATCCTAGGAGACCCCAGAGAATTCCAGTAAACCCTGGGTACAGCCCCCTGTGCACTCCAGCCTCCCAGTCTGCCCCACCATGCTGGGATGCCAGGATGCCCCCACACCCTGCAGGACCCCTGTTCCCTGTGACCTGTGCAGAACCCTGCTATAGCACCACAGGCACCAGTGCCAGTAGTTTCCTCTGCCATTCCCTCCTGTCCCATCCCTCACTCCCAGCTGGCAGTCCTGGAGGTGACAGCATCCCCAAAGTCAGGGATTTGGGGTGCTGATGCTGGCAGCCAGGGTGGTCTCCCCTCTGTCACAGTGCTGGGTTGTGCTGAGAGCCCTGGGGTGCAGAGGAGGAGCCCTCAGAAAGCAGGTGTTGAGTCCTTCAGCACATTGTGGAGGCGAAACATTGTGAACTTCATCAGCCCCATCAAATCCTTCTGCTGTATTCATGTCTGACCTCCTCCCTGTCCTCTCAGCTTGTGTCTGGAAAGAAAATCCTCCCCACCTCTCCTGCTCTTGCTGTGCAGTGGGGCTGCCCTGGCAGTGGCTCTGTCCCCAGGCTGGCCACCATGTCCCCAGGCAGGCCGACACCTGGACTCCTTTTGGGTGTTTCCAGGGCCTTTCACTCAAGCAGATCACCCTGGGACTCCTCTCCAGCCTGAAACACCACCCAGTTCCCCACACAGGACCCATTCCCAAAAAGCTTTCAGGAATCAGAAGCTGCTCCAGGACCCCAGTGCCAAGGGAGAGGGGTCTGTGGAGCAAGATCCAGGTTTGGGGCTCTGGGCTGGCTCTTGAACAAGCAGCAGCAGGGCTGGAGCAGCACCACTCCTGTCCTCACTCCGGGGTCAGCAGGGAGTCCAGAGGGCAGGGCAGGGAGTCCTTCATCTTCCCTCTGGAAATTAAACAAGAAGCAGAAAGGGTTTGGTTTTCATTAATATTTTTCTTCAAAAGTTTTCTGGCTTCCCTTCCCCATCCTCTGCCAATATTTCTTCGAGGGGGCGGGCAGCGAGGAGCAGGGAACGTCTGGCAGCTTTTTGTTTTCAATTTGCACAAACCCATTCTGTGTGTGTGTGTTTTTTTTCTCTTTCTGGAAATTCTCAGCAGACAGGCACTTCCTGCAGAAATCATAATTTGCAAGGGAAAAATATCTAACAAACATGTTTTTTCCCTTCCAGTTTGCCCCGGCTCTGCAAAGCCCTGGGCTGGGCTTTGTGCTGCTGACCCTGCCAGGCACCAGTGGCCACCAGTGACACCCAGCACTGAGGTCCCACACCAGCCCTGCCTGTCCCATCCCCTCTGCCAGCCCAGCACAGCATCTCCCTGGGCTGCCCCATCGCTCTCATGGATTTGTCCAAGACCTGGGAAGGAAGATCCAAGTGGTGGGGTGGACATGATTTTGGGATTTGGCCAAGAGAGGGGTCTTGGTTGAGCTGGTTGAGCTCCACCAGTGTGTCCTGTCCTGGTGGAGCAGTGATGTCCTGCCTTGGCAGAAGGCCACTCCAGATGTTTGACCAGCTGTGCACATCTGGTTTGCTCTCAGAGCTCTGGAGGATGAGCAGGCAGCTGGGCAGGGGCACCTGGGAGGAGAGGGGGCACCTGCAGCTCTCAGACCCTGAGTGGGCTTTGGTCTCTGCACAGCCAGGTCCCCTGTGATCCCCGAGCACCACCAGTCACACACTGGCCCATCCCGACCTGGGCTTCCCTAGACAAAGTTCCCTGGTCCTGGAGCCTGGGCAGGCTCAGGGGTAGCCAGGAGTGTGAGGTTAAATAATTCATTCCACATAAATCTTTCCTGGAAACAATTTTTTCTTCCCAGGGAGACACATTACCACCTCACACACACAGACCTGACCAGGAATTATAAGAGTGCGTTTCTGCCACGGCGAATAGGGCAGGGAGAAGGGAGAGGAGGGAAGGAATAAAATATAGATTCTTGAACTCAGACCTGGGAAGCAGCAAAGCATCAATCTTGTTAAAGGACTAGTGTGGACTCTCCAGCCAGCCCACTTCATCCTGACTCCTGACAGGCCCCGATGATTTGTGCCTGCTCAGCAGAGGAGAAGTCCCATAACTCACCCACCGAGACGGCGTGGGATGGAAGCAGGAATGACTCACCACACCCCGCATCCTGCCGTGGCACCGGAGCTCCCGGCGTGCCCACCGCCCCCACGGACCCGGGACAGCCACAGGGGCCATCCCCACCCCTCATCCTGCCGTGGCACAGAGCTTCTGGCATGCCCACCGCCCCCACAGACCCAGGACAGCCACAGGGGCCATCCCCACGCTGCACCCAGGATGGCACAAAAGCCTCGGAGCGTGGCAGATTTGCTCAAAAATGTATGGGGCTCGTGGTGTTTTCAGCCATTGCACAATCTGGATTATGAGAGGGGGTGAAATTCCTGGATTGTCCCAATTTACTGTGCTGCTTGCCTGGAGAACAGGCACAGCAGCTGTCCCCTGTCTCGCCAGCCAGAAGGATTTGCTCTTTCCACCCAAGGCTCGCTGAAGCGGAGGAATCCTGCCACTGCTCCTGCCGGCGGCAGGTCGAGCCCGCAGGGCTCTGCGGGGATGTGCTGAGCATGGAGATCATCTCCGAGATGGACGGTACCTCTGCTCCCAGCCCTGCCCGCAGGTGCCGGAACTGAATGCTTGATTAGTGCAGAATCCCGAGCAAGGATAGGAAATTCTCCCTGGAGTCCTGCCAGGCCGAGCCCGCATCCAAAAATACATCCTGCCGTCCTGCTCGGAGCCCAAAGGTTTTTTTGGAAGGGAGAGCGCAGCTGCTTCGCAGGCAAAAAATAACAGCAGCCCTGAGAGCCCCCCGTCCTCGTGAGCAGGGCTGGAGTCACTTTCAAATCACAGCACTCATTCCAAAACAGAGATGGGGGGAAGAGGAAGAAAAAGACACACATGCACCACCACGGATCTGGCAGGCAAACACAGCTCCAGGGCTTCTGTTTGCCCATCACAGGAAGATTTACTGGGGGGGAAAAAATATAGGCTGATTAATTATGCAGCCGGTTTGGTCCATTATATCATAAAACCCAGCTGTGTAGGACAACCTTGGAGATGCTCCTCTCCAGCATTATCTCAGCCTGGAACCAGGCGCCTGGAGCCAGGAGGAGCTGTCTCGGCACCGAGCGCTCGCCGCCTCGCCGAGCGATAGCGTCCTCCCAAACCCACCTTTTCCACCGGAGATTAGGAGTGCACTGAACTTTGATATGGTACCAGTGCTAATTTCAATCGGCAGGCCCCTCGCTGGTGTCACCGGAGGCCTTGGGTTCATTCAGAGAGCTGCGGCAGCGCGAGGGGAGGAGGGAAAACAGCCAAAGACTCCCCTTGAATATTAATGAAGCATCAAAGCTTTTAGCTGCATGGCCGTGTCTGAGCGCGACTGCTCTCCAGGGCTCTGCTATGTTTGGCACAATAAAGCCTTGGTAATTATTTCCAATAACTAATTTAGATTATCATTAGCCCCACATTGGAGGCACAGAGAATGCTGCCCTTTCAAACACTTGAACCACTGAGCCTCAAAAATAAAACGCTCGCTCTCTGCAAAGAGATCTTTGCCAGCTCTAATAAATTAGAATATATTTGTGTGCGTTAGCGCCTGTGGTGGCTCCGGATAATGAGAGCAGGTTGTGTCTGGGAATGGAGGAGAAGGCGGCACCTCCCCTGCCCCCACCCCCGCCTCCTCCCGTTCCGCCAGCGCACATTCCTTCGGGCCCCAATTTGTCCCCATTATCCTCCCGGACCCCCCAACCCCAAATCACCCAGGCCTGGCAGCTGACCCTGTCACAGCCAGCAATACCCCATAAATCATTCCACACCTTCAAAGAAAATTTCTGCGTGGTGTTAACAGGCTCCTGTGCCCCAGCCCTGGCTGGCAGCCCCGTGCCCAGCTGGGCTCTGCATCCCAGGGCGGATGCTCTGCCCCCGCCCTGCTACCTCTGCAGCCTCCAGCAGCTCTGCCCACACCTCTGCAGCAGCCAGGAGAAGCTCCCCAGCTCCTCAGCTGTCTGTGCTGTCCTCATGGGCAGCCCTGGGCACAGCGAGCAGGGTTCCAGCTAGCAGTGACCCCAACACTGCGAGGCTCCTCCAGCGCACACTGCACTCCCTGCATTGCCTGCAGTCCCTGCACTGCCTGCAGCCACCCACTGCACCACCCTGGAGCAATCCCAGCCAGCAGAGATGCCCCGGGAGGAGCTGGGAATGTGGAACACACGCAACAATCCGGCTGACCTCCAGCTGCCCCAAGACAAGGCAAAGCTCCCAGCGCCCACCCTGAGCCCAGAGCCCAGCCTGCACCCCTGCCTGCCTCTGTAACTCCTGGCTCTGGCACTGCAGGGGCCTGGGGACCTTGGGTGGATCACTCCAGCTTTCACAGCCTCCGTTTCATCAACCATGTCATTAGGCTAATGATAATTAATGCCTGCAAAGGGCTTTATGCTCTTCAGCTGGAAGGTGATAGTGAAGGGTAAATTATTGTTATTACCATAAACACAGGGTACCTGCCACATACCGGGGCGGGACCTGCTTTCTGACTTGCCTCAGCTCTTCTTGGACTAGGACTAGGGTCAGGTGTGGGCTTTGCTTCCTGCTGGGTTCCAGCTGAACCTGTGTTTGAGCCAGGCAGAACTTGAGTCTGAGAATTGTTCATCCAGTCTCAAAATAAGGGTTCTGTTCATTCAGTGGAAGTTGGGCACTGCTGGAGTAGGATGGGAGAGGTTCCTTCGCCATCTCCATGCCTTGATGGGCCGAGGCCAAGACTATGATGTTCAACAGGTTGATGTGCCAGGTTCTGAACCAGGGTTACAGGAGCCCCAGGCAGCACTCTGGACTGGGGGCAGAGTGGCTGCAGAACTGCTTGGTGGGAAAAGACCTGTGGGTGCTGATTGGCAGAGGGTGAACCTGAACCCACGTGTGCCCAGGGGGCCAAGAAGGCCAATGGCACCTGGCCTGCACCAGCCATGGTGTGGCAGCAGGGCAGCGACCATCCCCCTGTGCTGGCACTGCTGGGGCACCTCCAGTCCTGGGGTCAGTTTTGGGCCCCTCATGACAAGAAGGACATGGAGGGGCTGGAGCCCCAGGAGGGGCTGAAGGAGCTGGGAAAGGGGCTCAGCCTGGAGAAAAGGAGGCTCAGGGGGGACCTTGTGGCTCTGCACAGTCCCTGACAGGAGGGGGCTCAGGGGGGGTCGGGCTCTGCTCCCAGGGAACAGGGACAGGAGGAGAGGGAACGGCCTCAGGCTGGGCCAGGGGAGGCTCAGGGTGGATATTGGGAATAATTTCTTCACTGAAAGGGTAGTCAGGCTTGGAGCAAGCTGCCCATGGATGAGAAAGAATCACCTGGAAGTGTTCAAAAGCCATATGGATGTGGCATTTGGGGACGTGGGTTAGTGGTAGCCTGGGCAGTGCTGGGGAATCGTTGGACTCAAAGATCTTAGAATTATTCCAATCCTAACAACTCTGTGATTCCATGATTCTATCCCCATCCTCCAAGGGGACAGTCACCTCCACTTACTGGCTGTGCCATCTACTCCTTCGGTGGTGAAACCAGCTGAGCTGCACCACTTCTCCAGCGCACGTGGACGCGCAGAGCTGTGTGTGCACCAGGAACAGGTGGGTGATGGGAAACTCCCTGTGCATTCCAGCAGGGATGTGTGCAGGCATCCCACACTGCTGCCCTGCAGCCACCGAGACCCAGCACAGCCCCTGTCCCTGCAGCTGTGGCTCCCCAGTGTCCCCAGTGCCACACGGGGTAGCAGATGGTGATGGGATCTGAGCAAACCCTTCAGCCCCAGGGGAGCATCCACATCCCACAGTGCAATTCCACATGTCCCAAATCTCCTGACCACGACTCCTCCACGCCTTTATGCATCCCAACACCCTTCCCATGGCTCTCACACCACTTCTTCCCACTTCTTTATTAAACTTGTTTGTGGCTCATATTTGGTTGGATGGTTGATTGACTTCATTGTTTACTTTTTTAAGCTCCTATTCCCTATGGACAGTTTCCATTTTCATTACAAGTCTTTCATTAGAAGGAGCCAAAATTGTTGAAGGCTGTTCCTGGGTTTTGATTAAAAGCTGAAATCTGCAGTGAAAAAAAAAAAATATATATATATATATTTCCCTCCATCCTTTCTGACCCTTCCTCTCCATTTTTATTGAAATCTTCCATACAGAAAATTCCTCTGCTGGTGTGAGGAGTTGCCTCACATGAGATGGAGCAGGGGCTCATTTGCTCTGAGCCAGAGAGAGCAGGAGCATCACTGAGCCAAGCTGAAGGCTCACAGCAGGCTCACAGCAGGGATGCAGTGCTTGCCTGGCTGTTGTGCCCAAGCTGGGATATCGGCATGTGGCATTAAAATCATGGCATTGTCCAAGACCTGAACAGTCCCCACCACTCACAGGTGAACCAGGAGCATTTCCCACAGCTCCAGGGGATGTCCATGCACCATCCTGCCAGGGCTCACACTTTGCTCATGCCATCTACATCGTTATCCATGAATTGTAATTATTTCTTCTCCTCCCCTCTCCTGCCCCAGTTCCTCTCACTCAATCCCAAAGTGGTTTCTTCCAGCCCATGTTTCTGTTCCTGGAGGAAATGGGCTATTTTTCCTATCTTTCCTATCTTTCCATATGTGCAGAATCACAGCTCCTACCCCCCGGCTCGTCACTGCATATTAATGGGGAGGAGGCTGAGACTGAAATGTATCAAAATGCAAGAACTCTGCTTTGCTTTTGCATCCTCCAAAGCCTTATTTTGCTTTTCGGGCCAAACATATTGTGCATTTTCTGTAACAATGAACTTATCACACTTATTACGATAAACTGAGAAGGCACTTCCCACGGTAGACAAAAATCCTGCAGATTGACTTCAACTCTCAAATATTTTTGGATACACGCACGTTTTTCCATGGGTTTTCCAGCAAGCGGTATATCGTGACTGCAGCCAGCCCTCCTGTGAGCACAGCTGATCTCCAGGCACTGGGATCTCCTGCTCTCTTCTGTACATGGAGAGGGAGCAGCTGGTGCCATGTCCTTGCTCCCTGGGAAGTGCCAGGGCATTACTTTCCCTGCCTTGGACTCATCTGGACATACTGGAAAATATTTATTTTGCTACTGCAGAGTAAGTCTATCCCAACACTGCGATCACCCAAGGCACAGGGACTTTTAGGATGTCCTACCCAGCCTGTGCTACCACTCACTGAAGAGCAGTGCAGAAGTCATCCCCCTCTTGAGCACTGTCCTGACAGCAGGAAGCAGGGAGAGCCTCTGGAAAATGAAAACCTGTGGATTTGCTCTCCTGCTGAGTCCTGTTCACCCCCTGCCCCACCACAGCTAAACAAAATCCCGAGCTAAAGCAAACATCTGGCAACTACAGCTGGAGCATTTCCCTGTGTGACAATCCACAAGGACAGCAAGCACGCCCCCATTTTGACCTCCCCCCTTTGCAGACACCTGGCTACACATTTTTCCTGACACCAGAGATCCACCACACCCTGCACCCATCCCATCCCATCCCATCCCATCCCATCCCATCCCATCCCATCCCATCCCATCCCATCCCATCCCATCCCATCCCATCCCCATCCAGCAGTGTCCAACCACCCCTCTCCAGGGGCCACAGACAGAAATAATCTCACAAACACACCAGGCAGGGAATAAAAGTGCTTTCCTCTTCACACAGATTGGCCAAACCTGGGAGGATGCTGCGTGGGGATAAATGCTGAGGACATAGCAGCCCGCTGCCAGCTGGCCAGCCTGTCCCTTGAAGCACATTTGGTGGCACGAGGAAATAACCACCATGTCAAACTCTCTGGAGTTAATGCCTAGGAAATGAGAGTGCTGTGCCACAATGAGCCCGGTGGCACAGAGCTCACCCCACAAGTGGCCCTGGACAGCCTGTACTGACGGCAGGACCTGGGGCAGTGGGGAGCTGTGCTCTGGCACATCACCTCCACCCTTCACCTTCAGAAACGAAGCACGCAGAAAACGAGAGCAGAAATGCCTTTGCTGACAGGTTGGAATTAAGAGATTCTATTTTTTTTTTTATAAACGGTCCTCGGATTTCCTGAAAGTTACGGCACCGGGCATCATTTGTATGCAGGATGTGTTGCGGCTCAAAGGTACCAGAACTAATGCTGTCCTGTTAATGAACTGAGTGAGTAATAGCCATGGGTATAGAAAGCTTATGTCTGAAACTAATCCTAGTTAATGAATCTATTGTTACAGGTATTAAATGGTGACAGGGGGTTTCATCCATCAGCCCTCCATTAATCACAGTGTCCCCGCCTATGCTTATTATTTAGAAGCCAGCAAAGGGATCTTAATGATATTAGTAATAGAGCGGCTGTGGTACGTGACCTGGGACAAGCTGGGGATTGGAGGTGATAAGTGTCTGATCACATAAGGCATTTTAGAGGTGATCCAGGCAGCTCTGCTCCCCATGGCACGTTATCTTGTCTGTGCCAGCCTGCTCTGCTCAGCCAGCGCTGCTCGCAGAGCACCGAGCCGTGGTGGCCACGCCGGAGCCTCCCCTCACCTGCTGCTGCCTGCAGGAGATCCCTCTGTACGGGGGCCTCCAGAAATCCCTCCCTGCACGCACCACCAGCTGCAGGGCACAGCTCAGGGTCTGCTCTCGTGGGCACAGGAGGGATCTGCCTGCACAAGTAGCCAGGTGCAAGCCCACGTGCACGAGCACAAATACCCACCCACCCACGCAGCCTCAGAGCAAATGACTCAAAGGTTTCTCTGGAAAGACGTGAGGAGCATCTGATATTCTACGCTAATTCTCCATCTGGACGTTCTCAGTGTGTGCGTTGGGATGGGATTCATCTCATCGTGGTCCCCTAAAATCAGATATTTCAGCCCAGTGGAGGGACACCAGCAGACCCAGGGCAAGGCAGGTTGTCTGAGAGCGCCAGGACAGTGTCTAAGATGAAACAGGCCACTGGAACTTCAGGGATGGCTTTTGCTCTCCACGAGGTCCGCTCCCACTGCGTGCACCACGCTGGGGTGCTGATGGGGGGAATGAAGCCAGCTTGGCACAGCTTGGCTCTGAGCAGGTGAGGCTGCATTGCATGAGGGTTCTTAAGGGGGGCAAGGATGAGTAGGTTTGGAGGAAGTCTTGCTCCTAGGGTTCAGTAGTTGTCTCCATTCTTCTCCTGAAGACTGCTGTGCCCTGAAGATTTACCAGAGGTGAGGGACCCCCAGTGCATCAATGCTCACTGGCCCCCAGAGCAGCAGCAGGGCCAGCAGCTCATCCTGGTGGGGTGGGCAGGGATGCTGTGAGCCAGGGCCTTCCCTCAGACTGTGAGTGCAAAATCCCAGACATAAAAACCTACAGCACAAGAACAACCCGGAGGTCCCTGCGCAGCTTTGATGTTCAGCCCTCTGTGCAGTTCATGGTCTGCTGAGTTTCCAGCTGACAGAGCAAGCTCCCCAGTTGGTGCCACAACTGCAGCAATCCCAGTGATCTGCTGGAGCTGATGGGAGCAGAGGGGTGTCCACACACACAGCCCAGGGCTGGAAGAGCAGAGGTCCCTGGGCTCAGAGCCCAGATATCCACTGCCCCACAGAGCTCACAGCACCTGGGGAGCTTCTCCCTGCCAGGCCAAGGCTGTCAGGGACAGTGTGCTGGTTAAATGTCCAAATGCAATGCAGAGTCACTGGGCCAAACACTTACCTTCTTCAAGTCTTGTTGTTCTCCATAAAACTCCTCTCTAGATAAGGGAGGCCAGTGGCACCTGTCCTGCACCAGGCATGGTGTGACAGCAGGACCAGGGCAATGACTGTCCCTGTGCCGGCACTCACGAGGCACCTCCAGTCCTGGGGTAAATTTTGGACCCCTCATGACAAGAAGGACATGGAGGGGCTGGAGCTCCAGGAGAGGCTGAGGGAGCTGGGAAAGGGCTCAGGCTGGAGCAAAGGAGGCTCAGGAGGGGGCAGCTGGGGGGATCGGGCTCTGCTCCCAGGGAACAGGGACAGGAGGAGAGGGAACGGCTTCAGGCTGGGCCAGGGGAGGTTTAGGTTGAATAAAAGGGAAAATCCGTGTCCATGGCAGGGGAACCTGCTCTGGGGAGCTCCACAAAACTCCCACCCTGCATGTCCTGCTCCGGGGGAAGAGCTGAGCTGTGGTCAGTGCTGTGTGTCCACACAAGGGCACCCTCAGGGGTCTCTCCTCACTGCCCATTCCACAGGGTCATTCCATGGTGCACTGGCACCAACAAGCCAGGCATGAGGCAGCTCTGGCAACCTCAGGGTGGGTCAGCCCTTCTCTATTCTCTGCAGGGACTCCAAGCCCTGCATTTCTGTGGAAAACCCAGACAGGTAATCTGCCACTTGGTTATATTTTTAGGTTAATAACAGATGTGTAAATATATATATGTCTCATCTTCACAGGTACTCGGAGCCAGGAGCTCACCACTTGCCAATGTTTAAAACAAGCCCATAGCTAACTTGATAAACTGAGTGTAAATTCAGCTTTAACCTGACCCCCAGCTCCCAGGCTGAGGCTGCAGAGCTTCCCACACAGCTGACACCAAAATCTACCCACAAGCAAGAGGATGGTACCTCCAGCTGAGTGCTCATCCCAAACTCTCCAGCCACAAGAACGATGTGTTTTGAGGGTTGTGTTTTCTGGCAGTGTCAAGAAACCATCCTCACTTTCCTGCCTACTTCAAAGGGAGAAGGCAAATGAGGGCTCCAAGGGGTGCAGGCACCCAAAACCCAGGAGACTGCCCAGAAATCTCTTTGTAAAAGGGCAAGGAACCTCAGTGCCTTTGCCTTGTCAGTCTGTACTCACTGCCTTCTTCCCCATCAAAGAAGGAAAGTGCTTTTATCCAGCAAGGGGAGCTGAGATCCTCCCCTCACCTGTGTCCAAGAGCTGGGGTTTTCACCAAACCCCTGGGGATGCAGGGTCTGGCAAGCAAGGCTAAGCCCTGGCCAGATGTGGGCAGCAAAAGCAGCAGAGCTTGGTGTGCCCAGGCCACACGAGCCCTGGCACAGAGCAGGTGGGTACCTGGTCTCCAGTAGTGCCACTCTGCACTAGGACAGCAGCCAGCAGAGGAGGAAAAGGGAAGAGGAGAGATAATTATTCGTGATTGAAACTGATTGCATGAAAGAAGGACAGATGTTTCTTGTTGTGCTTGTGTGCCTGAGGCTACGGAGCCATGCAAGAGACCGGGGAAAACTCCTTCTCAGCCTGGGAATGCTGTGGCAGTGAGCCGCATTCAAATGAGGGCTGAAACCACACACACTTTCCCTCTGACTCTTTCAAATCCACCTGGTTAAATCGCTGATCTCCTCAATCCCCCCTTGCAGGCAGGTGATGTCCACACAGGTCCCCTCTGTCCAAGGGCCACCAGGTGCTGCAGAGACCACCCAGCTCCTCTCCACACCCCAGTTGTGCACCCATCCCAGTAAGGCCCAGACTCTGGGACATGATGGGACTGGAGAAGTGGAGGAGGAGGAGGCAAAGCAACTGAGGAGTTGAAATTTTGAGCAGAGCATCTATAAAGGCGCAGGACTGAAGGGAAAGTTCCTGGTCACTTTGCTGCCAGAAGAAAACAGCTTTTCTCTGAGAATGGGAGGTTTTACCTGTCAGCATCCTCCCTTGCAGGACCTGAGATGGGGGATCCTGCTGATATTTTCCTTGAGAAAGGATGGTCACCCACGGGGAGAGCCAGCTGGTGTCCACCGGGCTGAGGAGAGGCTGCTGAGGGGACACAAAGCCCCTGTGGTGTGTTCTGTGGGCTGCAGTGCATGTTTAATGCTATAAAATATGCAAATAGAGGCTTGTCTTAGCGATGTTACTGATGGTGGTGATGTGCTCCTGGCACCGGTTCAGCTGGCTCCAGTGCCAAGGCAGGATGGAGCCAGAGATGCATTCAGGGAATTGAGCAGGGGTCTTGTCCCACCATGGGAGGAATCAGCCTCCCCAGCATGGCCTGGCTCCCTTGGGATGGCCTGAGCTCCTCCCTTGGAGGCACCATCCTGCTTGTGACCACTGGGCCCCAAGAGCCCCAGGCAGCGCTCCAGGCTCAGGGCAGGGAGGCTACAAAGCTGCCTGGCAGGAAAGGATCTGGGTGTGCTGGTGCTGAAGGGGCTGAACATGAGCCCAGGTGTGCCCAGGGGGCCAAGAAGGCCAATGACATCTGTACCAGCCATGTGTGTGACAGCAGGACCAGGGCAGTGACTGTCCTCTGTGCTGGCACTGATGAGGCACCTCCAGTCCTGGGGTCAGTTTTGGGCCCCTCATGACAAGAAGGACATGGAGGGGTTGGAACATATCCAGGGAAGGGAACAGAGCTGGGAAGGGGCTGGAGCCCCAGGAGGGGCTGAGGGAGCTGGGAAAGGGGCTCAGCCTGGAGCAAAGGAGGCTCAGGGGGGACCTTGTGGCTCTGCACAGTCCCTGACAGGAGGGGGCTCAGGGGGATCGGGCTCTGCTCGCAGGGAACAGGGACAGGAGGAGAGGGAACGGCCTCAAGTTCTGCTGGGTGAGGATTAGACTGAATATTACAAAAATTTCTTCACTAAAAGGATGATCAAGCCCTGGCACAGCTGTCCAGGGCACTGGTGGGGTCATCATCCCTGGAGGAATTGAAGCAGTGTGGATGTGGCAGCTGGAGACATGGGTTAGTGATGGGACATGGCAGTGCTGGGGCACAGCTGATCTTGACTTTAAAGGTCTCTCCCTAAGAACGATTCTATGGCTCTATCCAGACTCTGACCTGCTTTGGTTTCACTTGGAAGAACAGTTTGATAACCTTGGATATAGACAGGCTCTAGGGAAGGTCCCTGGGAGGCAGCAGGGCTCAGATCAGTGCAGGTCTCACTGCAGGAGGAATCCAAGGGAGACACAAGGAGCCAACGGCACAGCGGATGGGCCAAGGTGACGCTCAGCCTCGGAGGTGCCACCACGAGCGCCTGCTGCCGCCTGAACTGGAGGTCGGTCACCTCCAGCAGGTCCGTGTCCCCAGCGGGGTCACCGCGGGGGTGGTTCTGGGTGCAGGGGAAGTTCCCATCCACGCGGGGCTCCGGTCCTGGATCCCTGCCCCCACTGCGGGCTGAGCGCACAGGGCCGAATCCCCCTGTGTTGGACTGACCTCAGGGTCTGCCTCCGTGCCCGGCTGCCTGTAGGGCCGGTTGTCCTGTCCGGGATGGCTGCAGGGATACCCCCTGCCACGGTCTCCCTGTCCCGGTCCCCCTGTCCCGCTCCCGTTGTCCCTGTCCCTCTGTCCTGGTCCCTGTCCCTGTCCCAGTCCCTGTCCCTGTCCCTGTCCCTGTCCCGGTCCCGGTCCCGGTCCCTGTCCCTTTCCCTGTCCCTGTCCCTTTCCCTGTCCCTGTCCCTGTCCCTGTCCCGGTCCCTGTCCCTGTCCCTGTCCCTGTCCCTGTCCCTGTCCCTTTTCTCCTGTCCTGGTTCCTGTCCCTGTCCCGTCCTCTGTCCCTGTCTCAACCTCGTCTCCTGTCCCGTCCCGTCCCGTCCCTGTCCCTGTCCCTGTCCCTGTCCCTGTCCCGGTCCCTGTCCCTGTCCCTGTCCTTGTCCCGTTCCCCTGTCCCGGTCCCGGTCTCTGTCCCTGTCCCTGTCCCTGTCCCTGTCCCGGTCCCTGTCCCGGTCCCTGTCCCTGTCCCGATCCCTGTCCCTGTCCCGGCCCCGGTCTCTGTCCCTGTCCCTGTCCCTGTCCCTGTCCCTCTGTCCTGGTCCCGTTCCCCTGTCCCGGTCCCTGTCCCGGTCCCGGTCCCTGTCCCTTTTCCTGTCCTGGTTCCTGTCCCTGTCCCGGTCCCCTGTCCCTGTCCCTGTCCTCGTCCCGGTCCCGGTCCCGGTCCCTGTCCCTGTCCCTGTCCTCAACTCCTGTCCCGGTCCCCTGTCCCTGTCCCTGTCCCTGTCCCTGTCCTGGTTCCCTGTCCCTGTCCCTGTCCTCTTCTGTCCCTGTCCTGGTTCCTGGTCCTCGTCCCTGTCCCTGTCCCTCGTCCCTGTCCCGGTCCCCTGTCCCTGGTCCCCTGTCCTGGTCTCGTCCCGTCCCTGTCCCTGGGTTCCCTGTCCCTGTCCCTGTCCCCTGCCCCTGTTCCCTGTCCCTGTCCCATTCCTGTCTGTCCTGAAGTCCCTGTCCTGTCCTCTGTCCCTGTCCCTGGTCCCTGTTCCTGGTTCCTGTCCCTGTCTCCTGTCCTGTCCTCAGTCCCTGTCCCATCCTCTGTCCCTGTCCCTGTCCCTGTCCCGGTCCCTGTCCCTGTCCCTGTCCCTGTCCCTGTCCTGGTTCCTGTCCCTGTCCCTGTACCTGCCCCGTTCCCTGTCCCTGTCCCTGTCCCTGTCCCTGTCCCGGTCCCTGTCCCTGTCCCCCTGGCCGGGCCCCTCCCGGGCAGCGCCGATCCGCGCGCGGGCACTGCCCCCTGGTGGGGACCCGCGGCCGCGCCCGGCGGTTGCCACGGAAACGGGATGTGCGCTCCATCACCGTCCCCCGAGCCCGCGGGGACAGCCAGGGGCTGCAGGGGCCCGGGGGCACACTTGGGTCATCAGGGCACGGGGAACGGTGCGAGGCTGTTCCTGAGGCTGGGCGAGGGCACGGCTGCTCATCCCGCCATGAAACCCCATGGCCGTGGAGGCACAGGATCAGAAATTGGCTTGGGTTGGAAGGGACCTTAAAGCTCATCTCATTCCCCCCCTGCCATGGGCAGGGGCACCTTCCACTATCCCAGGTTGCTCCGACCTTGTTCCAGCCTGGTCTTGGACACTGCCAGGGATCCAGGGGCAGCCACAGCTTCTCTGGGCAACCTCTGGGCACTCTTGCCTCTTCAGTCTGGGGGAAAGGCCCTGATCTTCAGGACATCAGTCCTTCTCAGCTGTTCCTGCTTGTTTTGGGAACACCCATGCATGCATGGTCCTGGTGGCAGCCAGGGACCAGCCCCAGGATTTCTCCAGTTGCTACTGCCCTACATTAGCCACTGCCAAGGTAGTGCTGTGTTTTTCCCACTGCCCAAAAGTCACCTTCCTCCAGCAGGAAAGGGCACTGAGCCTTGTTCTTCCCACACTGTAGACATTCCCTGGATATCCCATGTCATGCTACCAGGCTGGGCTGGTGCTTCCCTGCACCAGGGTATAGGCCAGTGACATCTCCATGCCCAGCCACAGCTGTGCCCTGCCCATGGAGCAGATCCTCCAGCACTGTCCCAACACCTCCAGCACTGTCCCAACACCTCCAGCACTGTCCCAACACCTCCAGCACTGTCCTGGCCTTTCACAGGGACCAGGAACTGGAAACGCCAGTTCCTCCTGTGTTCCCTGCCTGGGACAGGACAGCTGGTCCTGTCCCTCTGATGGGGTTCAACCCCAGTCTGCAATGAAGGATCAACCCATGGGTTCAGATAAGAACAGGTTAATAACTGAAATTAAGTAAAATATTATAATAATAGTAATAGTAATAATTAATAATGGTAGTAATGAAAATGGAAAGGGAGATAACAAGAGGAGAGAGGAACAAAACCCAAGAGAAACAAGTGATGCCCAAGTGACCACCCAGTGCCCAGCCTGGCCCCCAGCTCCATCAGCAGCCCCACATGACTCCCTCCAGTTTCTGTACTGGGCATGACAGGCTGTGGTGTGGAATCTCCTCTGGCCAGTTTGGGCCAGCTCTCCTGGCAGATCATGGCATACTCAAAAGTCCTGGGTTTAGAGGAAGCACTGCTCAGCAGCAGCTAAAACATCGCTTCATCACCATTACCCTCATTCCAACACCCAGAACTGTACCAGTTACTGGGAAGAAAATTAACTCTGCCCCAGACAAAACCAGGGCACCCTCAGCCATGTCAGAGCAGATGAGGAGCATCCCCTGGCAGGGGCTGTGCAAGTGCCACCCCTGAGGCTCTGACGCAGCCACTAACCCATCCTCTGCTTTGCCAGCCTGCATTGGCTGCACTGACCACACTCCAGCAGACCCATGGCATGGGGCAACCTCCTCCTGCTGCTCCCCAGGCAGTGCCAGAGCACAGCTCTCCCGCCTGGACCCTCACAATGACTGCCTGAGCCCGTGCATGACCCAGCCCCCAAACGGACAATTACCCTGCACCTCCTGCTACAACCTTGGCCAGCCTCCTCTGCATTTCCCCAGGACCAGAAATCACACCCTGGACCAAAGGGAAGCTCCTAACAATGGTTTAATCACAACCAAATCCTTTCTGCGGGAAGTTTGGGGTTTGGGAAGTCGCTGCTCAGTTTTGTTCTGGTGTAACTTGGTGTTACCGACTCATCTCAAAAAGCCTCTTGTTCTTTCATCGCTTCTGCCCTCACACTGGAGAATAATATTTTCACTCGCATGCTGAAATTAGATCCTGATGTTTCTGCCAGCAAGGCTTTCAATAACTCACTTATGTTCCTGGATGGAATTGCCTGGCAGACTGTGTTCGGGGTGAGGGGGAGTGTGGAAAAAGACCTGTGAATGTCCCACAGCAGCCCCCAGCCCATGCTGGCTGCACCATCAGAGCCAGATGAGGCATGGGCAGAGAGTGAGCACAGACAGGGGTGACCCCTCAGCACGGCACCAAAGGGAAACTCCAGGAGCTCTGGAGAAACCTGGACTCCCTGCTCAGCACCATGCAGTTCCCCCATGCATATCCATAAGGCAGATCCTTCCCAGCAACTCTCCAGGAGACCTGGGCAGCCTCCCAGCCTGGAGGGCTCTGGCAGTGGCTGAGGGGTACCAGAGTTCAGTGTCCCTGCCCCGCTGCCACCCTGGTAGGTGCAGCAGCAGAACCCAAAATGCTGCAGTGTGAGAGATGAGATTTAATTTTGGGGTTCCTCGAGCTTGCAGCTTTCCTGCTGCATGGCACCTGGCCAGGCATCACCTGGAAGCCCTGATGATGCCAGGTGCTGAGCACACTGCCAGGTTGCCACAGTGCTGGGCCAGGAGCCCCGGGGAGCAGGCCAGCCCAAGGATGCTGAGAGCCTGCCAGGCAGGCAGCAGGGAGCAGGGTATCCCTGCCAGCCCCATGGTCCTTCTGGCTCTCTGTGGAGCGGGCTGGCAATCCCCACTCTGCAGCAACCTGCGTGGCAAGCTGCTGGGGACTCAGTGAGCCTGGAAACCATGGGTGCCCATCTGCCAGCCTGGCAAGTGCCGGGCAGCGCAGGAGCCCCAGCTCCCAGCTCCCAGCGCCAGCAGGGTGGAGCTGGGAGGCGGGAGAGCATCCTGCAGGCTCATCCAGGAGGCTCAGCAAGCTTGGCAGGGGCTGGAGAGCCCCCACCACTCTTAGCCACTCTCGTATTTCAGGAAATCAACATTGGGAGGAACCTCCTTTGCCCATCAGGAAATCACAGATCTCCAGGTTGTAACTCCAAAGTTGTCCTTGAAGCCCCTCTCCAGTCAGGTCACCTCAGCTCTGCTGAACAGCAACTCCTTAGGCTCCAGGAGCTGCTGCACTGCTGGCACTGCCCACACCTTCCACACCCCCTGGGCGCTGGTCAGCCCTGCCCTGGGCTGGCCCCAAGGCTCAAGGCCACCACTCCAATGCCCCATCAGCACACCCTTGATGGGACTCAGCATCTCCTGCGGGGTCTTACAGCTGAAGAGTTGAACTTTCTGAAAGCACAGTTGTTAATAAACAATGGGGAAATGGTATCCATCTCCTCATATCCTCAGGAGTATCCTGATCATTTTCCTTTGGTTTTTTCCAAAACAGCTCATCCTCTGGCACAGACAGCATGTGGGGAGCTCAGCTGGGTGCTTCAGACAACTCTGAATATCTACAAAAAAGGCTGTAAATGGTCTCTGCATTAGAGGCAGCTGCATTTTAAACTTCTGATGGCTCACAAGTCTTCACCAGGATGGTACCAGTTACAGCCCAGATCCTGCAGATGTTGCACAGGTGACTACCCTGAGGTTATGGTGTGCTCCTTTGGGAGCAGAGGCTCAGGCAGGGTGCAGAGGCACCTCTGGGCAGTTCTTGCAAGTGAAGGTGGACTAGGTCTGGCACTGCTGGTGCCATCACTGACCTCCCTGCCCAGCAGGTCACTTCCTCTCCTGGATTCAAACCAGCTCTCGTTCAGAGGAACCTTTCAATAACACCACAGGAGGTTGGCAGCACTGGGGCTGGGAATTTCTGGCTCAAGCCCTCCCAGCTACCATAATTCAGCTGCCCTGGACACTCCCTGTCCCCATCTGGTTCATAACCCACCCTTCAGTGAGCAGAGTGTCTCAGGGCACTGGACAGGAGAGCTGTGTGCACTGAGGAGAGCTGAGCCCCACACCTCAGAGGGATGTCAGCCTTCCTCCAGCCCTGTCCCCCTGCTCCAGAGACAATGCTGCTTGGCCTGAACACCTCTGTGGTCTCTGTGAGCTGAAATCTCCTCAGACCTTGAGATTGAAGGTCTTCCAGCTATGAAAGACAACGCTGGCATGGTGCACAATCATCCTTTTGCTTCCAACTGGTATCACTAACTCCATCAGTTTCAAAAAATAAGCTTTATCCTACTCTATGTTGGAATATTTGTTTCCCTTTTCTCTTCTAAGTGTTCACCATCCTGTGCCTTGCTACCAAAACACTGCATCCTAGAAAGGATGAAAGCAAGACCCCAAAACTGCCTTTTCTTCAGTGCCAATATTGTCAGTGAAAATGCAAAAGACAAGCTCCTCCAGGCTTTTTTCCCCCTCATTTAACTGAAGGCACCGTGGCAGGGGAACATCCCTCCAAGCAGCTGTGCTTGCAGGCTGCTCAGAGTGTCTCCTACCTATGGAAGCAGATGGAGGCCCATGGCACCTGTGAGGCATTCATCTCCTATCTGTTATCCTCTCTTTTTCACGAGCATCATGTGTTTATCCCTCTTTCAGACTCACAAGTCCCACTGGAGTTGCCCCATGTTTTGCCACACTTTGGCTCCTTCATTTTTCCCCCATCCCATCCATATCTTGATTGACACAATCAGTGGATCTTTCTGTCTAGGATTTTTTTTATGGGTTTGTTGCTAGTTTCTTACTAAAATCCCTCCAGGTTTTTAGCTCCACACTGCTCACAGAGCTTCTCTTCCTGCGCTGAAGCTGCCACACTGCTCCCAGACACAGTCCCTTGGAAAGTGTCTGATCCCTGAGCCCCTCCTGGAGCTCATCTCATTCTGCACTTCCCACACAGACACTCCACATCCTTCTGGATCATCAGTGGGAAATCACTGCTGGACACACTCCACGATACCACGAGCAGCCACAAGCTCAGCTCAGCACGACTTTGCCCTTAAATAAGAGCTGCTCCCTAAGGAGGAGACAGAGCTCTTTAAAAAAGAGCAATTTTTTGATTTGCAGCCACTGCATAAACACTACTCCAGTGTCTTCTCCACCACAAAATTCGGGTCAAAAAAGGGACATGTCCTTCCCTGACCTGCCGAGGACCAGGGGAATTTTTGCCTCCTTCACATTCCCTCACCTCCTGCTCATCTGGCTTATTTCCCCAATTTTTGGAAAGCAGGAGTAGGAACTCAAGGCACTTTCTCCTGCCTCCCATAGGCCACCACAGGCTCCAAGGCTCTGTGTTCAGCATCCTGCAGATCCCGTGTCTCTGGCACAGTTGGTGACACTGTAATAAACGCTGAAACTAATAGCAGGTATTTGTGAGCCATGTTTTTGTTCTCTGCAAAATGTTAATAGAGAAAAATCTGCTGCACCATGCCAGGAAATCTTTTTATATCTTATTTCCAGACTACCCTAATATCAATTTATATCTGCAATTCAATTAATGTTCTGGGAGAGGCAAATTAGCATCCCCGGGTCCCTCCTGTCTCAGGAAAGCAAGTTCCCATGGAGAGAGAAAGTCTGGCACAGCCTCTCTCAGGGGCTCAGGGTCGATCAGTGCAAGACCCCAAACACACAGAGATCCCCTAAATAACCAGGGGGTAGCTCCAGACATGCCCTGAAACAATTTTTGTATCATAAAACAGCACTTAACCCCTCCTGAAATTGGTAGTGGGGTGCATGACAGTTCACCTGTAAATCTGCCTGCCAATAAGCGCATCATGTTTGAACTCGATGAATATATGAATCAGATCAGATGATGTCACTCAGCTGTGCATGCATCTGCCAGATTTTATGCTCACAGAAGCAGCAGGATGCTGCAATTTTAATTTAAGCAGAACAAGGGAGCTGGTCTTAAAATATAATCAGGGCCTGTTTGGAGCCTTCTGAGGACACTGCCTTAAGTTGTTCTAGGGGAGGTTTGAATTGGATAATAGGAAAAAGGGTTAAAGAGTGGTTGGGCATTAGAACAGGCTGCACAAGGCACTGGTGGAGTCACCAAAAATCCTTTTTGAAGTGTTTAAAAAATGTGTGGATGTAGCACCTGGGGACGTGTTTTAGTAGCAGCCTTGGCAGTGCCACAGGCTGAAGTGTAGGGGATAGGAAAACCCCACTTCCCTTCAAAATCCCCGCACAGTACAACCCACTGCAGACCCTCTGGTCCATGGTTTGGGAAGAGGCAAAGCCCTGGAAATTAAGAAAACTCCTCATGTAAGTCTCCTCAGCATGCTGGCAGCGTCCCGAGGAGAGCGAAGTCTCTGTAGGAAAAGTACTCCTGAAAGCAAACAGCTCCATTTCCATACTGAGCAGCCCCATCTCCGAGTTCATGTCCTGAAATAGCCCCGGGAGCCATTTCCCAGCAGGATTGCACAGGAACATCCCCCTTTCTCCAACACAGGCACTGTGTTCTTTTCTGTATTGATGGGCAGTGAATAACCCAGCAACACATCTGCAGGGAAGCACAGGGTGCCCTGGAAAACTCTCCAAGCCTAGGAGCTGCCCATGGCCCTCAGTGCCTGTGTGTGGGACTCTACAGAGCACGGCCACCCGTTAATAATTCTAATGAACAACTCACAAATTAATTCACCAAAATTATTTTCCAGCTGGCTTTGAGCTGAGCATGCAGTCAAGGATCTGCTGCAAGTGGTGATGAGGAAAAGGAAAAGGCAAGGTGGAAAAGGTTGCCAGTTGTTCATCCAACGAGTGGGCAAATTTGGTGGGAGCATCCCTGGGGCACCACAGTGGTGCTGCTGGAGCAAGGAGCCTGCATTGGGATTTGAGCACTTCCTTACAGAGGAGCTGGGGATTTCAAGCGTTTCCAGCCCCACATGAATGACCAAGGGCTGGCCCTGCCTTCCTGCCACCACTGGGTACAGGATTTACCCTCCCAGAGCAAAGGAAAATGGCTGAGGTCTCTTGACCTGGGAGAGGCTCATCACATGCAAACAGGAAATAATTCTGTTTCATTTGGAAGATATGAATAGGCTGTATGGATATTTCTAAAAAAAAAAAAACACAGAAGGACTGCAAAGATTAAAGCCACAAGTAACTGCTAGAGACCACTTACTGCAATTTTTATGTGTGACAAGTCTCAGCAAAATGCTCATTGCTGAGCCCAAAGATTGTAGTGAAGCTGAATATTTCAATCCTGAAAAAAATAGCTGTCAGAAGAAAGAGACAAGCAGGGCCACTGGAAGGGGTGGGATCCACCATGATCCTCCCGAGATGAACATGGTAAACCACATGAGTGAGATGGAAACTGTTCAGCCTGAGGAGCAGGCTCCTCCCAGGGTTTTTGCTCCACTGAAAGACTTAATAGACAATTCAGGGTCAGTGGAGACTCTCTGTCATAGATGAAAGCATCATCCACCATACTCCATCTCCAGGTGAAACAGACCTGCAATAATTCAGAGAAAGGAAAACCCAGAAAGGCAGGACAGGTGTTTCTGCAGATACAAGCAGAAGCTCAGTATGTGCTGTTTAAATGCAATCCCTGCTCTGGGGCAGGAATTCTTCTCTCCAACCAGGATCAGTGTGAAGGGGCAGAGCCCCAGGGTGAGATGCTCAGCTTCCCTGGCCCTGGCACTGACATCTCTCCCCTCTCTGCATCACCCCCATTTTCATTCCCAGCCCCTCCATCTCATTGCATCTTCCAGCTACTTCCACACGAGCAGGGCACACAGCATGGCAAAGATCCTTCAGCTTCCTGTGCCAAGCACGAAGAGCTCCTTGACCCCAAGTCAAGGAGGTTTTCTAGCCCCCGGAAGACTTTTGTAGCTTTTCTTCCAGCCCTCTTTGTGCTTCTACAGGCCCTGTCAGAGGCTGACAGCAGAGCTGCTGTGTTGTTCCTGGAATAGCATTTCCAACGCCGTGTGAAGGATCTAGGTCACTCCTGATTCTTTGCTATTCCCCTTTTTATAAACCCTGTGTCAGGCAGATACACAGGATGACTCTGAAGCTGCCCTGAATGATCCTTTGTGAGACAGAGTCTCTCATCTTGGGGAATGCATTTTCCAGGCTCTCAGGGATGGATTTGTGGATGACTCTGGCTGGACCAGGGCTATTTAATGGTCCCGAGGGTTTGGTAGCCATAACCTGCCCCGCTCGGGATTTTTGTCACCTGCAAACCTTACTGTAGATTTTATGATTGTCATCATCTTTACTAAAATTACTTCACAGCTCTGTCTTTCTAATTCCCAGTCTCAGTAGGAGCAGCACCTCTCCTTCATCTCAGTGCATTGGTGCTGGTCGGAGGCTCTGTCACAAAGCCAGGCACAGGTGACATTTAACATGCCCAGTTTACAGCATTAATGATTTCCTTGCTGGTGCTGGTTCCTTAGGGATTTGTATCCAGCCTTCCTGCCCCAAGGTGCTGCTTAGAACTGCTTGGACATGGCCTGGACCAGCGTGGATGTTTTCACCAGCCCCAATCTCTCACAGCAAAGCTCACTAGTCTGTCCAGCCAGAGCTGCTTTCCATACCAAAAGCCATTAATTGTGCCAGCATGTAGCTGCAGGAACTCAATTATCCCTCCTACCATCTGATCTGGGTGCGTGGCTTCCTTTCTCAAACCATCATGACAATTTTATAAATCCCCAGTCCCCTGGGATTTTCCAAGTTTTCAGGGCTTGCTAAATCTCTTGGTTCACAGCTCAAACAGCTTCCCAGCTAATGCCTCTGTGTATCCAGGGTTTAGACTTTCCAGAGTGTCAGCCTGAAAATACTGAATGCCATTGGGCTTGCACCCTCCTTAGTGCAACACAACAGATTTTCCAAGGAAAACCAGCTGAGCTGTAGCAGTATTTTACAGAATCAAAGCACCACAGATTGGTTTGGGTTGGAAGAGACCTTAAAGACCATCTCATCCCACCCTTGCCATGGCAGGGACACCTTCCACTGTCCCAGGCTGTTCCAAGCCCCATCCAGCCTGGCCTTGGCCACAGCCAGGGATCCAGGGGCAGCCACAGCAAATCTGGCAATTCCATCCCAGCCCCTCCCCACCCTCCCAGGGAACAATTCCTTCCCAATATCCCACCTAACCTTGCCCTCTGGCAGTGGGAAGCCATTCCCTGTGTCCTGTCACAATGAAAATCTTCCCAGAAAGACACATGCAACCTTCAGTCAAGTGTGGACTCTACATTCTGGTTTGTTGATCATGTATTTCTTCAATTAGCTAAAATAATAATATTATTTTGCATTCTAAAGGGATATTCTGTTCTGAAGGGACTGGAAAGGTGCCACACTTGCTGGGGGGTGCGCCCAGCCAGCAGTTGAAGAAGGAGCTGCAAGATATTGGCTGTATTTTTAGAGAGAAAAATTTAGTCAGAGAAATTGGATGGAGATGGGGACTTCCTGGTGAAACTGTTTTCAGATACTCATCTGTTACATCATTGTGAGGGGAACAACAGCTGGAATCCATTCTATTTCACTGGAAAAGGAGGGGAAGAAATAGTAAATTGATGATCCCAAATTGATATGTATGTGTCAAAGAGCAGTAAGAGCAAACAAATAGGAAGACACATAAATAATAACATTTTATATTGATCACAGAGTCCAGATGACCCCGAATCTAAGCAATGCCAGAAATTCAATGGGAGGTTTGAGAAAAGATGATTCAAATTGAATCAATACCTTGAGCTGCTTCCTCTGTCCAATAGTTTATTATGATTCTGAAAAATCTCTTGCTTGAAATTTTTTACAGTCATTCAAGAAGCTGAGCAGGTGCTGTGCTGGGGAAAATGGCAAAAAGGAAAGAAGGGAGAAAGTGCATGAGGGGAATTGAACATGAGAACATGACTAGTAAATTAAATTAAATTAAATTAAATTAAATAACTCAAACAATTTGCTTCAAAGTTTGGGTGGGAGTGAAAAGGTCAAAAACTGATGAAAATTTTCACCCAGCTCAGCCTTGCTGGGTGTCAGGGGACAGGAGTTGGGGACGTGATTCACACTCTCCCACACCCCTTGGGAAGGTTCCCTCCACGAGCAAGGCACGGACACCGGACACGGAGCAGTGAGTGCCCAGCTCTCCCACGTCCCTGCTGCTCTGTCCCCTCTGTCCCTGCACCCCAGAGCTGCTGGCTGGGAGCCCACCAGCAGCCCCTGTGCTAATGACCCATCACAGCAGCTCCTCAGAATGGCATCTCTTCCCGATGTGTGGATCAAAGAGGGCTCCGGAGCCGCGAATCCCTGCGGGAGGATGAGAGGTCAGCTCGGATTAAGACGTGCAGTAATTTGTGAAGGTTACGAACACAAGAAACGAGCTATTAGGGGAAGGATTCGTGGCTGGCGGGATCAAAGAGCACCAGTATGAAATGTTTAGAAGGTGCTGGGAACAAAGGGAATTCAAACCCATATGAGTCTATTAATAGACACAGGAAATTTATTAAGAGCGGCAACAAATCAAGTGTTCAATAACTTCCTAAATTCTGCTTTTGCAGAGAAACCAGATCTGTTTTCATAAAGCTGGTGAAGGACTTGCAAGACTGCTATTAGCCAAGAAATTAAACAACACACCTAAAAATAAACTGATATTTTACACCTACACCCGGATAACCCAAACACAATCATCCTTAAAGTGTTGACAAGAGGTGTATAGCAGGCTTTGGAAATACCAGAAAACTGCTGAGTTAGGTCTGAACTATTGTGACAGCCTGAAATCAGATAATTATGGGTTGTATATTGATATTAAGTAATAATTAGATAATAATTTCATATTAGAATAACAGGAGGATTATAAATATGTACCCAAGCTTGGAGAGGTGCTAAGCAGCAAAGGTGGGGTGGGATCAAGAAAGCAGCAACTCTGGGAAGAAGTTCAGTGTGAGCAAAGCAGACCTGAACTGCAAGGAGTGACTCTGTAACAGAGGGGTTTTAGCTTAAATTTGGATGTATATACGGGTACATTTAACCAGGATAGGGCGAGTGAGCCCTGGATATGGCACAGTGACACCCTGGCACTTGGGACCCAGGCTTGGCATCCACCTGGCATGTGGAAAAGATAGAAATAGTTGCAAAAAGCCATGAGAAACGGGAGAAATAGACATGTGTTATGATGAGAAAATGTGTTCTTTTGCCTCCCAGGGATATTGGGGGCTCAAAGGGGTTTGCAGTGGGCAGCCTTCATCAGAGGGTTGCTGTGCAATTGGACAGGGAAAGGCAGAGCTGCCTGCAAATGTCTGGGACATGAAGCCGGGAGATTTCCCACTACCGAGAGCACTCTGGTATTCACAAAGGTGGTTTTCCAGGCCATGAAGCCTTCATAACAAAAATGGACTCTCTTGGGCAGACAGACCCTGGTAAATTCAACAGCTGGTCTCAATATGAGCTTGCTTTGGGAAAGGAAACTTATGGCAGGCCCTGCAAAGTGATCTGCTGATTGTTGGAGCTTTAATCTCAGTAAATAACCTTTTCCTCTGCCTTTTTGAGGCACAGGGAGAAGATTCCCACCTCCCCTCTCCAAGAAAGATGTCAGGTCAAAGAACATATCTATGAGAGAAGCAGGAATACTGGGTGCACATGTTCCTTTAGATCTTCCTGTACATCCATCCCTGTGCCCTCTTATTCACCTTTTTATGAAGTATCAGATTCAGGATAAAAAGGTCACAGACCAGGCAACATTAGACTTTTTCTTTCAAGCAGAACATGCTCTATATCTTCATCCATGCCAGACTGAGGATCAGTTTGGGGCAGAAAACAAAGTTCATTAATGGGAACACTGCAAACAGTGGGAGCAAGGCATTAATAAGGGAAGAAGAGGGAGGGGAGAAAGGAAAACAGCAGGAGATTTTCTTCCCGGTCACATTACCTTCTATCCCACTCCAACCTCTCCTCCTGCAGGTCCTGCTCCAGTGTGTCCGTGCATCAGGGTATTGGTGCCCTTTGAGGGGTTCCCTCCCAGCCCTTCATCCCTGGGAGTTGGCCCAAACCAGGCTGCAAATGTGCTGAGCTTTTCTGGCAACACTTCAAAATAAATGGCAAACCATTTCTGCGGCTCATTCCCATTGCAGTATTAATCAAACTGAATTCCTGTGGTGCTCATATGGATGTCATATGTAAATCCCACTGAACTTGGCTGCTGCTCATTCCAAATTAAAGTCAATGGAGAAATTTCGCTCTGAGCTCTTGCACATTTATTCCATTCATGAAATCCTGATTACTGTGGACATGAGGGAATACCAGAGTTGATGACACCCATGAGAAGCGTTGGTAAGACTTGTGAATTTATAGAGAAGGTGCTCAGGTGCAAGGCTGAAGCAATCATACTTCCATGTCCTACCTCAACTCCACATCTTAAAACAGAAGCCCTCACCAGCATTTCAAACTGTCCATCCCTCAATGTGAGTATTTCAGAACAAGAGGTTTTCCAGGCCAGGGCCGGCCCTCAGCAGTGACCATGCCACCACTCAGAAGAAGACATCAGAAACCTCCAAACAGCAGCTGTGGAAGAGTTTCAAAGAGTTTGCTCCCCCACTATTAGAAATCCCACCCTGTTTGATGAACTATATGTCTTTTTTTTTTTTTTTTGTGGTGAGAGACAGACAAATAGAGGTTTATTTTGCTCTGAGAGTACTGATCCCTTTTTTCTCCCCTTGAGAAGGGGGTCAAAGAGCTGTGGACTAATTGTTGGACCCCAGAAGTTCTCTGCTGGTCAGGCAGAAGCTCCTTTGGCCTTGGGCAGGACTTGCAGCCTTGCACCTGCTGAACCAAGCCCAGCATCTGAACTAGGACAGATGTGAACACCTTCAGGGTATCTCTTGCCTTCAGTCCAGCCATGGGTTCCAGTCCCTTGGGAACACTGCAGCCTTCAGCCCATCCCAATGATGCCATTCCCTTCCCAGAGGAAAAGGGAGGAACACAGGAACAGGCTGGGGTGGTTCCAGCCCTTCCTGAAAGGCTGGGTAGTGGTGGAAAGGTCCCACCCTGGAGCCCTCGCCCACCCTGTGCCTGCCTGGCTGCAGGCTTGGCATCGGGCAGAGAGCAGATGAATCATGGCTTGGCCTTCTCTCTGTCACAGATAACAAAGCCACTCACTGCAGGAAGCCACAGATATTGCAGGGCTTTCCAGGAACAACCTTCCCAGGCTCCACCAAGCCCTGTCCACACCAGGGGTGTTTCCTTCTGATCTCCTTTTGACCTAAATCACTCAAGCCTCCATGTAACAAGAAATTGTTCAGGGGGAGATTCCTACATTAACCATGTCGCTACAAGTATTTTGAGAATTGTTCTCCCTGAGAAGACTTGACACATGTCTGTGTCACTCCAAGGGTATGTAGGAAAACATAGAGGAAAATATATTAGGAAAAAACTCTTCCCTATGAGGATGGGAAGAGGGCATCCAGTTCCATCCCCTGCCATTGGCAGGGACACCTTCCACAGTCCCAGGTTGCTCCAAGCCCTGTCCAGCCTGGCCTTGGACACTGCCAGGGATGGGGCAGCCACAGCTTCTCTAGACAACCTGTGTCAGGGCTGGACAACCCTTTCCATGGAGAAATTTTTCTCAATATCCAATGTAAACCTCCCCTGGCCCAACTTGACACTGTTCCCTCTTGCACTGTCGCTTGTTACCTGGGAGTTCCCAAGATAAGGGGAGACAGGGTATGGTTTTGGGGTACCGTGTGTAGGCTCTGGTTGTTCTACAGGACAGAGAAGGCCCCCAGTGAGGTCCATCTCTGATCAGGAGAGAGTACCAAGGATGCTCCTGGGGTCAGCTTGCACAGGGTTCTCTCTGGATGGAACCTGGAGAAGGTGTGTGAAGGTAATGAGGTACAACAAGGGATCCTTTCAGCTTTAGGACTCCTTTAGGGAGTCACAGGGGTCTGGGGGGAATTTGGGGACACTGAGTCCCCACATACATCTGTGCATCTGTGGTGTCTCTGGCTGGGATGGCACCGCAGGGAAAGGTCCTGCCCAGGCTCGAGGAAAGGGAATATCTGGGGTCACCTCTCCCCAGCATTTGGCTGTGCTGTGTGGAGTCCACCCCAATCCTGGCTGTCCCCAGCAGGGAGCCAGACAAGGATGGACATCACCCTGCAGTACCCAGGGGGGCTCCGGTGGGAACAGGGGATCCACCAGGTCACACTGGGGTTCTGCCCTATGCCCAGGGCATCCCAGCTGGGCACTGCGGCACCCACTCCCAAGCGTGGAGATCATGATAGGGGTCTGCCCTGTGCCCACTGTGCTGGGTGGGCACAGGAGGTCTGTCCCAAGGCTGGGGGAGCAAGTCTGTCCCGTCCCAAGGGTCCTGGGATGGCACAGGGGAGTCTGTCCCCAGGCTGGGGCTCACCGTGGGGGTCTGCCCTGAGACGGCACGGGTAGGGCTCTTCCAGGCTGAAGATCACGGGCGGGGGTCTGCCCGGTGCCGGGAGCGTCCCTTGAGGGCACAGGGCTTCCTCTCCAGGCACGGTCTGACACTGAGGGTCCGCCCCGTGCCCAGAGCGTGGGGTGAGGACGGGGGTCTGTCCCTGCGTGGGACGGTCCCGAGCGGCCATGGCCGGGGCGGCCCAAGGGGCGCAGCGACGGTGGGGGCTGAGGGCCGAGCCGAGCCGGGCCGAGCCGGGCCGAACCCCAGCCGAGCGGAGCCGGGCCGAGCCGAGCCCGAGCCGAACCGAGCGAAGCCGAGCCGAGCCGAGCCCCAGACGAGCGGAGCCGAGTCGAGCCAGGCCGGGCCAGGCCGAGCGGAGCCGAACCCAGACCACACCGAGCGGAGCCGAGCCTTGCTGAGCCAAGCCCGAGTTCGAACAGGAAAGGAGCCGTGCCGAGCCCAACCGAGCCGAGCGGAGCTGCACCGACCTAGCCGAGCCTCGGCCGATCAGCTGCCAGGCCCCAGCGCTGGCCGGAGCCGTCCCGGCGGCGGGGGCGGCGCGGGGCCGGGCCGGGCCGCCGGTCCCTCCTCCCCGATCCCCCGCCGCTCCCCCTTCGCTCCCTCCCGTTCCCTGCCGTTCCCTCCCCGCCTCCCTGCGCAGCGCGAACATGGCGGCGGCGGCGGCGGCGAGGGACTGAGCAGCGCCAGCGCTCGGCGGCCGTGCAGGTGAGGGGGTGGCCCGGGGCGGGCGGCTCGGCCGGGCTCGGTCCGGCCCGGCCCGGCGCGGGGAGGCGCGGCGGGGGTCGGGCGGGGGTCGGGCTCGCAGCCCGGCCCGGATCTCATCCCTCCTGTCAGCGCGGCCCGGTCGCCGCCTCAGCGCGCTGCCCGGGCCGGGGGCGGCTGTCACCGCCCGCACCTGCTGGTGCCCGTCCGGGACCGGCCCTCCCGGCGGCCGGGCAGCGCCCCGGGGGCTCCCCGGCCCTGCGGCTGCTCGGCCGGGCTGTGCCTCCCGGAGAAGCCTCTTCCAGGGCTTTGTTGTTCTGCCGGGTGTCCCCGGGCAGGGCCTCGGGCAGCCGCCGTACCGCCTCGCCCCGAGGCCTCGGAGCGGTTCTTGGGCCGGCCGGAGCCGCCCCCATCCCTCGCGCCGTTCGGTGCCAGCCGGACGCTCCTGGCAGGAAAGGGGAAGCGGGACAGAGCTGCCGGAGGTTTCCAGGAGGTGGCCCCCGGCTGCGGGCTGTGCCCGGGGGGGTTTGTGCCCTTCCTTCCCCCACGAGCCCCTCGGGGCTCGGTGACACGCTCCTGTCACGGCAGGGCGTGTGTGGAGCTGGTCCCCGGTGCTCCGGGCAGGTCTGTGTGAGATCCTGCTGCTGGAGGTGTCAGGGGAGCAGCCGGAGAAATCCCATAACCACTGTGCCTGGGGAAAAGCTGCGCCTCCTTCGCAGCCGCCCCGAGTCCAGTGCTGGGATAGAGCTGGGAGTGAGACAAGATTTGAGCGTTTCGTGCACAGTGAAGTGTTTAAAAATAACCCCGCTGACGGCTGGCTCCTGCCGCGCACATTTAATCCGCGAGCTCTTTGAAGCTCCCGTGTAAAACTGTGGCAGCACTTTGGAGTCTGGATGAGTGAAGGTAGAGCTGGCAAATCCAGGCGGCCTGAGTTCGGGATGCACTGAGCAGCCTGGCTCCCTTGGGCCTAGGATGGTTTAGGTTCAGCAGCTGAACATGAGACTAATTATTTCCATGGGGAAAGCCGCGATGTGGAGACCCAGCTCTGGGGTTCCCGGCTTTGATTTTTTGGCTGAGTTTGTGTTTACTGTTGTTGTTGATAGTAAACAACGTGCACTGAGTGGCTGGGAACAGCCATGTGGTCTCTGCAGTTCGCAGCCAGTAATAATGGGGGAAAATGTTCTCCCACCTCGGTTCAACGCCTGAGCGCCGGCTGCGGCGGGCTGGGCCTCCTCCTCCTCCTCCTCTCGCCCTCCTCTCCTCTTGCTCTCAGCTTCTGCTGGCCAGGCTGTGCTGCCCATATGTGTTTGCTGGGATTGTTTGGAGTGTGGGATGGTGGTTTCATTTCTTGTGCTTCATCTCAGGCACCGGCTTGTGACTTGGTGTTAATATGGGGAATAAAACTTGGCTCATGGGGGGCTCAGTTTGGGACAAGCTGCCGTGGTATACAGTCCTGCATGTGCTGGTGGGTTGTTCAGGATCTGCCCGGTAGATGGTATGAAAATGCAAATGGAAATCAGGGAGTCCCTTACAATGGGCACGAGGGAAATGCAGATATTTCTGTGCTATTTAAAGTATTTATTTAATTAAAGGTTTCAGTGTATTTTATTTGAGAGAGATGTGCTGAGCCTTGGTCCTCCTGGTTTGGTATTTACATCTTAGGAAATTACTATTCTGCATCTTGATAATGTGCTTTTCTTGAGGCACTTCTGTGGAAACCTGATGAATTTTGCAGGATAATATGGAACCTGTAAGTGAAAGATGCTGTTCGGGTATTAAGTGGTGATCTTATCAAGTAGCTGTGCTTCAGTCTAGGTGTGAGTGCTCTGGTAACTGTGTCCCTGCCCTATGTTTAATTTAAAGGAATCTCTGAAACTTTGTTTCATAGCCTCAGACATTGGGAACCTCCAGAGACTTCTTGGTTGTTTCCCAACCCTGGGTAAGGTCAGGTAAACTTCTAAACCCTTCCTGAGTAATAGTTCTTCCTTTAAGGCTCTTTGTGTTGGCAATTCCACATCCTGTGTAGGTGATGTATGCCAACACTTATGCCTCCTCATCATTAGAGAGATTTTTTGGGGTGTTTAATCTAAATCTTTGTCTTGCACTTTAAACCTGTTCTTTTACTGATGTCCAGAGCTCATGGAGAACACCCTACTCCCCACATCACTCCACTTCCTACATGTCTGCAGCTCAGTTAGAAGCATTTGAAGACTTTTTCTGATTTCTCTGTTCTTCTCATGTGGGCATGTCAGTCTAGCTGACCTCTGCCTCTGACTTGGGTTCTGCTTCCATTCACACTTCACCTAAAGCACCTTGGTCACTCAGGATAGGGCTGTGTTAGAGGGGCTCCTGCAGAGCAGTTGTAGTAAATGGGCCCAAATGACCCCGTTTTGTCTCAGCACTGTTATGTCACAAGGAATGCAGATCACATGTTTGCATATTTGTGCTTTTAGCTGTGTGTTTGTGACAGAGGACTTGGCGTGCTCGTGCTTGGTGAGCTCCTGTTTGCAAATCTGGAGCAGTGTGCTAGCAACGTGAGAGGAGCTGTGCTGAGTTAAACCTTGGCATGTTTGGGGCTCATGTTTGAGCTGTAATGTTTGCATCTAGCACCCTGTCTTTTCTGCTTTTCTTCTCCTTGCCTGCAACTGAAATTCAGTTTTTGCAATGAGACAAAAAGATTTTGAGTCATGTATGTATCCATTTATGTTTGAAAAGTTTCCTAACAAGGAGGGGTCCCTGAGAAGTGAGGGCAGATGCACTGGGGACAGAGCAGCAACTCTGGCTGCCTGCTTCTCTTGTGTGGTGGTTAATCTCCTGGATATATGTAATTCAGAGACATGCCAAGGTAAAAATCATCTCCACAAACTGAACTCTCAGTGTATCAGAACTGTAACTCTGACCCCTCCTTCACCCCAGCACTACGCCCTGGTGTAGCACCTGCCCTCCAAGCTGGGACATGAATGTTTCATCCCACTTTATTTGCAGGATAACAGAGCCTAATCCTAAAGGAAATGCTTTTTCTGGATTTAATACAGTTGTAAAGAACTCCTTTCTTAGCCAGCTTAAATATCTACCAGTGGAAGCTGTTACAAAACATTTGCACTATGTTTAAGCTGATAGTGCAAGTCTGAGAGCAGCAGGAAGCACAAGAAAACTTTGCTGTGTATCACCAGATCTCACTGGGCTTGGAGTGATAAAATCCAGTGACCTGGACTAGTGGTGTCAGAATGAAATCTGGTGGGGGCACCTGAGCCCTGGGGATCAGCACCTCCTCCTCTTTGCAAAGCTGTGCTCTCTCCTGGGTGGCAATCTCCCTTAGCAGGACATTTCAGAGGTGGTTTCAACTGTGAGCAGAGGGAGAGATCAGTACAGGGATATCACTGCAGCCTGGCTGGTGCTGAAAACACTTAATTCCCAGAGATCTCTATCTTCATTCAATTCCCTTAAAAAACCAGAGTAATACTTAGCTCTTTTCCCGAGGTTTCTGACACACACCACCTCTAACAGATTTAGATACTGCGATACACAGTGCAGTCTGCAGGGTTCACTCAGGCTACTACCAAATGTTTCTGCCTCTCCAGCAGGGATTTAAGCACTTTGTGCCTGTGCCTCTGCTCTTTCTGGGCTGAATCTCACACTTTTATGCAGACTCATCCTGAGCAAAAAATCAAGAATTTGGCTGAGAACCGAAGGAAAAGAACGTCCGTTTTGCTGCCTCTGCTGTTTGCGTGGCAGCTTGGTCCAACAGGCCAGATGGACGGGTGATGCAGAGGAGTCTAAAGCACTTGACTTCCCGAGAGCTGACTTGATCAGCAGAGGGAAGTGACCCCTGCAGCTCCACGGTCTGGTTGGTAACATGTCACTGGAGATAAGGAAACAGAGCAGAGTCGATGTGGTCATTGCCAGCACAAGGGAGCTGATGTGGGAGTTCAGGGCAGGACTGTTTTTTCCCTGGGAGAAGCTTGTGCTTCTGCCACTCTTCATTTCTTGCTCAGAAGCTTTTTCTGTTTATATTGTTAATTGAATGGTGCTATCACCAGTCAGAAACTAAACTTCTGCTGGAGGTGCCTCCTCCCAGCCGCTGTGCTCGGAGTTACCCAGCTCCAATTAGCCTGTACATTTTCCAGTCTGCCACAGTGGGAACAGCCCAGAAACCTCCCTGTGGCTCGGGTTTGTTTTCGACAACGGAAACTGTAGGAGTAAATGCCAGTGGAAATTTGTGAAGCTCAATCTTTGCCCACTGAATTTCGTGCAATTCCTCTCCTCTCCTGGCCCTTCCAGGTTTCACTGGATGCTGGTCTAGGTTCTTTCTCCGAGGTGTCATGGCAAGTTTGGTTCACCCATTTCTGGAGTGACATTTGCTGCGTTTTGCTTGGAGGTGAGGGGAAGTAGGTGCACCCTTCTGATTCCCTAGAGTGCTGCTGTTGTTTGACTCCAGGAAAAGGTCCTGCCAGGAAAAACGGGATTTGTGCCTGGGGGGAGCAGGGGGACACTCACAAGTTTGAGTTCAGTGTTGGCAGAGGCTGGACAGGGTGAAACCCAGCTGTGCTCCAGTGAGTGAGCCATGGTCCCATCGACTGCTGTGTGCAGTCACCTCCCTATTGCCCACCTGGATAAGGTAATGCTGGAACACCTGCCACCAGTGCCTGACTGGCTTTCATCCACTCTGCCCTCCCCTGTGCCACTGCTGCAGGATATCCCAGCTCCTGGGCCTCCCTCCCTTCCCATTGTGAGCAGCCCCAGCCTCCTCCCCCTGCGCTGACCCCTCAGCAGTGGGATGCACATCCAGCTGTGTCTGCGGTGAGCGGGAGGGCAGTCTGTGTTTCCTGCTCCTCCTGGCTGTGGGAGCCTCCCTGGGCCACTGCCAGGGCCTGCCTGTCCTCCCTGTGTCCCCACAGCTGCCGGAGGCCAGGCCAGGCCAGGGGGCTGGGCTGGGCTGCACACACCATGGGGGACACAGAGGGGCAGCACTTTGGGGCAGGAACCCAGGCTTGGCTCTGGCTCCAGGTGGCACAAAACGTCCCCCACAGTTCAGTTGAATGTCCCTGAAACCGGCTGGTCTGCAGAGGTGATGGCTCAGGGTGAGGGTAGCTACCTGAGCTCGGGCTGAATGTGCTGGGGGATCTCTGCAGTGTGTTGGGCATCTCCTGCCAGTGCTCTCTCTCTGCGGTTGCTGCTGCAGGGCCCCTCATTCCCCACTTTTGCCTTTTCTCCCCATAAGGTGGGAGAAATTTCTGCTCTATACTCGTTAGTTAAGTGAAGGCGTAGTGAGCAGGCAGAAGAGCTGATGGAGTCTGATGTGGACCGAGGAGGAAGTTGTACCAATTCTACTTTCTAAAAATAAGTCGAGTGAGTGTTCACGCAGCCCAGAGACTGCTGCTCTCTGTACGCTGACTGTGGTTGCTTTTATTTTTTTTTGTCTTGTTACAGCAAATCTTAGATACTGCAGTCCATTAAAATTGTGCAGTGACTGTGGCAGAGAGGTACTGATGGAGAAAGTCTTGTGGTTTCTAGAAGTGACCTTGAAGGATCACCTAGACATAATGTTTCCTAGAGGTTTCTCTAAGGTGTTCTAAGATTTCCAGTGATGGTGATTCTGACTTTCCTCAGCAATTCATTCCAGGGCCTGACTATTCTGAGATTAAGGAGCTTTGCTTGATTTCAGGCTGGTATTGCTGTACTTAAACCCCATCATTTTGACACTTCACCTTCTCATCTGGCAAGCTACCAAAGAGAGGAAAAATTCTGTAAATGTAAAAGTAATCATTGTCCAGGATTTGATCTTCCTTTCTACCTTTCCCTTCTGCACTCAGAGAGCATCTGCTGGCTCTTGGGCAGTGCTGTGGATTTCATGACATGTGTGTGGCAGCTGGGTAGCCCCAGTCCTACTTCCCCCCGTTGTGTTGGGCATGACTAACAGTTCTTGATTGGTTCTGATCACTGAAAATAGGGTGCTTGAGGTGACATGGGTTTTATTAAAACTGTATATCATGAATTCCCGAGTTGTCTTATACTTCTGTAGCAAAATGTGTATCTTGAACATTTAAAGACGTTTTGGTTAGTGATAGATTTTATTAAAATCAACAAGGTGACATTTAAAGTTACATTATCTCAAAAGATGTTTTGTTGCCCATAGCAGTTGTGGCTGCTCCATCTCTGGAAGTGTCCAAGGCCAGGTTGGACTGGGCTTGGAGCAACCTGGGATAGTGGGAGGTGTCACTGTCCCTGGCAGGGAGTGGAACCAGATGAGATTTAAGGTCCATCCCAACCCAGGCCATTCAATAATTGTGCATTCTGTGTGTGCATACACCAGCTCTCCAGCCCCGTGAGACTGGTGAGAAGTATCTGGCAGGTGCCAAACTCCCTGGTTTTTGCTGGTAGCAGGTCAGTATGAGGCAGCCCTGACCCAGAGGTCATGGAGCTGTGTGTGTGATGCTGCCTTTGGGCTGAGCAGTGCTAATTGCAATTTTACAATTTCAGCTCAAAACTTTTGCGCCTGCCTTCTAAAAGACTGGGGAGACATTCTCATAATCATCTGGTGTCCTAAGGTATTCATCAGACTCTTACAGAAGATAACTCTTGAGGTAGTACAGCATCACTGAAGAATATTTTCAGGTGTGGTCTCCGTTAGAGTATCGGCTGCAAGTGAGGTAATGTAACCTGCTGTTGTGATGAAGAGCCATCACCACCAAGTGTTGTGATTGTTGTTAGTTTACATCTGTGTCAGGAGAGGTTCCTAGTTCAGTAACAGTGTATAATACATGGTTCTCATGTAGTGCCCTAGGTGACAGAAGTTTAGATCTCCCAGGTTTTGGTGCTAGTAGTATTTCTGTCCTTGTGTGCAGATTACTCAGTAAAATGTCAATTTTGTCCTGTAGCTGAATACCTGCTGTACCTCTTGTTATGTACAGTTGAGAGTACCCAGAGGATATGGGCAGTAGGTATCAGTTCTAGCCAGCAAGGCCACCACCTTGCTGCTCACCTGGAGCCCTTAACTCTGACCACAAGTAGAGTAACCCATGGCAGCTGGCCAACCTCCTGGCTTACCCCATGACTGCAGAGGTGAAGTCCATGTTGCTATTCCCACAGCCCCAAACTGGAGAGTTGTGGGTGGCTGTACAATGCCACGTCTCCTCCAGCATGGCAGAAGGTAGCAGCTCACTCGATGGCAAAGTGCCATGCCTGGAGAGGACAGAAGGAACTTATTTTCCTCGGGCATTATCCAAGCCCTGCACTGTAGATCTGGGCAGTCCCACTGTTGTTCCAGCATTATGGAGGGGCAGAGGGATGGCTTTTGAATCTTGGCTCCTTTTCCATCACCGTGAGCTTTGGTCTCATCTTGTGCTCTGCTGGCGGAGTCTCCAGTTTTGTGTGTGTGTGGTAGTATCTGTTCAGTGTTATCTTGTGCCTGACCAGAGAACTTGGTGTGTTCTGGGGCTGCTCATTTATTTCGTATTGTTGTCAGCTGGAAATTCTGTAAATGTCCTGTGATATTTTACGGCTTTATAAGCTGTACAAAATGTCCAGCAGGTACTTGAATGTGGAGCAGATACAGTCTGTAAGAGTGCCTTGTTTTCATTAGCTCCTTGGCAGACACTGAACATACTTGCAGAGCTGCAGGATGGACTTTTGGTTGCTTGTGGTCATGGTTTGGGGTTTTTTTTAATAGTGTCTACCATGTGTTGTACAGAAAACAGTGAAGGGCCTCAAAGTATATTTTTTAGTTAGTCCAAACTCTTGGCCCTTCAGGAATATAAAGCAGCCTAACAACTTTTTCTTTACATAATTAACAGCAATCTGTTCAGGGTTTCCTGCAGGAACTGGCTAGTGATTTTTCCTCTCTGGGAGTAATTCTTCTGAGCTAATATTTCTGTCTACATCTAGATTGTTCTTTCTTTTGTTATTAAAATTGAGTGTAATTTTGATGGACATGTTAGAATTTTTTTGTATCCAGACTTTGGAGCCAGTAGAGGATATTTCTCCTATTTGAGTAGGTACATGGTTTTGAATAGTGAGATTTTATCTTCTTAAGTCACAGACAAGACTGGAGTTATACACAGGATAAAAATAGCAAGCAGTAATTAATACGCATCCTCGGTGAGCCTGGCTCTTCTGGTTTCTCTAGACATGTTGCACTGCAGCAATTTCCTTTCTTTTTCCTAAGAAATAGATGAATTAATATCTCTCTACATGAGTGAGAAAATAAAACAAAGATGCTTGTTTCCTGCCCTGGCACACCATTCCCTTGGGGTACAGTGAGTTTGTGGGAGCTCTTCTCCTGGGCAGCCCTTTGCCTTGATTGGGCTGGAGCAGGCCAGGCTTCAGGAGGAAAGGCACAGCCTCACTCTCCCAGACATCCTTCCTTCCCTCTATCAGGGCTGGGTTATCTCTGTCTCAGTGCTCCAAGCAGCAGAGACCGACTCCTCTTCCACTCTAACAAGGGTAAATCCAGGTTTTGTGGCTCTGCTCCATACCCTGAGGGTTTGGAGATTTTATCTTTCTCATTTCTTTCACAGATGGGGCAGATCAGTAGGAACTATTTCTCATCTGTCCTTTGATTCTCTGAAATATCAGCTGCTGGAAGTGTTGGAGGGGGGTCTGGCTGTGCTTCGTGCCAGGGAGACCCTGAGTTTTGTCAGTCTAAGGGTAAATTATATATATATATATATATAAAAGGGATCGTTTTACCTTGCCTTCTCTAAGAGAGCAGGTTTGGGAAGGTTGGCTGTATGGATGTTGAGTCAGGGACAGGGATTTATGTCTGGGTCTATGAAGGATTTGGCCTTGAGTGTGACTGGAGTCGTGCTCCTCTCCCCCTGCTTTGTCAGTAGGGACTTGTCTGTGTTGGTGCTGGACTCCAGCAAGGTAAGAAATACTTAACTCCATGGAAGGTCATTCCTTTGTGCTGGATGAGGAAAGAGAGATCTTTAGGCACTCCAGTAACATGCTCAGTGATTTCTTTGATGCCACATGAGGCTTGAGGATGAGTTTTCATCCAGTGTATTTTCCCAAGGGATATTGCTAAGCATTGCATTTAATTGTTAGGGTTGGCTATAGAAGGAAAGCAGAAGGAAAATGCAATTGTAGGTGTATGTAATAATCATCATCCCCCACGTCTCAGTATTTAGCTCATCAGAAAGTGGTGATTTTGTCCCTCACCTTTTCTTCAGGGCTGGTTTGTTCTCCTCTGCTCCCTGAACTCTCATCTCCCTCCCTGCCATTTCAGTGGAAACCCTTGCCCCCTGTGTGTCTCTCCCTGGGGATCACCCTCCTCCCTTGTGTTTGTGAGATTAAAGGGTACTTTAAGAGACTGGATCATCTCCTTCCCCTCTCTTTCCAAGGTTTTCCTCATTTACATTTCTGTTGTGTCCCCTAATTACCATCCCTTTGGTTTTTTATTCCCCCTCAAGCTGCCTTTTCCTGCTTATGATCTCCTGAGGATGTTCTGCTGAAACTTTATCAAGCTTACATTACTAGAAATAGTTAATGCAAAATTTTCTTTGAGGAATTCTCACACCCTGCTTGCTGCATCACTGCACAGTCTGTCGTGACATTTCCAATAGAGGCACAACTGGAAGTCAGTCCTTTCCTTCTGGATTGCCTCCTGTTTCCCCTTCCATAGGGACATAGGAATACATTGTCCTCTCATATCTTCCATCCCATAAAGAGCTTATTTTTTAATAGAATCCAGTAGAGAATTAAGTATAAGGTTGATTAAATGTTTTATATATACATATATCTACTGGGTGTCAACCAGAGACCTGTGAAGAGTTTACAGACTGGAGCCCATTCTGGGGCCACATCCATCACCCGTGTAACTGCTGTCTGGGAAAGCAGCCATGGCTGCCTGTGCAAGGGGGGCTGAACTCGCCTGTCTGGGGCTGATATGGAAACCATTCCCTGATTTTTAATGTACTCCTGTTTAAATTCTTATTTAAAGACTTCGAAGCATCCTATTGTGTGCTTTTGTGAGGGGTGACTTTGTAAGTGCCTTGGGCAGAATCCCATTTCAAGGTCTCCTGTAAGCCATCTGCTTTCAGTAATAGCTCTTAGCTTTGGCATGTGGCTCAGTGCAGGCTGAAATAGCCACATTGCTGTAGCAATGGCTATTAGCCACTTCCTGTACTGCCTGTATCAGTCTGGGCTTCCCACTGTGCCCGTGCAGGCTGGGTGCACCCTCGGGGTGCTCTGCATCGACCCTGTCCTCAGGTTTCACCCTCCAGCTTGTCCCCAGGCAAGGGGGGGGTCATGCACAGGAGTGTGGGGTGCACCATATCCTGCACCTCCTCGTGTTCTGGGATTGCCACGAAAGGAAACTCAGGTATGTGCAAACCTGGCCTGGGGCCTGGCTCCCAGTCACCAGGGTGTCAGGTTATGGTCAGAATATGCTGGGATCAGGCTACAGAGCCCCATGTGTGATAAATCTTCTCTTCTTCCAGGTGTCCTCAGTGGATTGGGTACACTGCTGTGCCAGTCTATAACCCAGGCCATTCCTCTTCTAAAGTCAGGAGACTTTAACTTTTAGCTATGGGAGTCCTGCTGACACCAAATAGCTCTGGCACAGATGGTTCAGTGTTAGAAACAGCAGCCTTGGGCACACAGATTCAATTCCTTGCTTTGGCATGTTCTTCCCATATGGCACTGAAGTCCATCAGTCCTTTGCTTTTCTATATGAAACAGGCACTTTACCTGCCAAAAAAGCCAGTCTCTGTGTTGGGTTTTGTTGCAGTGCATTTGGGAGAGCTCCATGGTGGTACAGGTCAGAAATGTCTCTGCTTAACACCCAGAAACAGAGACCTGCAGCTTTTCCCAAAACTCCTTTGGAGCACTTATGGAGAGCAGTGGTGTTGGTGGCATCTTTCATGTTGAGATGTGGGACATTGCTTACCTCAGAGGCAGAACCTCAAAGTGACTTCAACAGTAGGGCCGGCCATGAAGGATTTGCTGAAATAATTCTGGAGTGTAGTGAAGCTTCCTTAACCCCAGCTGTTATCACAGGGGATTTGTATGGTGAGCTGAAGTCTGCACCACATCAGCCCATGTTCATGGTGGCCCACTGGCTGTCCCTGGCAGGGGAGGCAGCCCAGGCCTCAGCTCCAAGCCTTGAACATGGAGCAGCACAGGATCCTCTGCATGCTGTGAATCCCTGCCCATGTCAGGGGTGTTGGAACAAGAGGATCTTTGAGGTCCCTTCTGACCCAAACCATGCTGTGATTCCATGTTACCCTGCATGGGAAGGTTTTAGGTTTTGCACTGTTTTCTTTCTGCTTGAGTGGGTGGGAAACGAATCAATACCAGTCTTAAAAGCAGCTCTAATTTTTCAGCAGTGTGTGGACTTCTTACAGTAGTTGAGCCCCATCTTTCCAAGGGAGATTTGCAGAGCTGGAGTGTTCACCCCCGTCACTACAGAAATGGCAACCACAGAGCTGTAACTCCCAGCTCATCAGTAAAAATGTCTGTACTGAGAAAATTCCTCCTGTTAAGGGGCTTTCTGTAGCAGACTCAAGTCAGATTATCTTATTTGGCCTTTATTTTAAGCCCTTTCATCTCTCCATTTCTCTCAGCCTGGGTATCCTGTTCCTGGAGCGTGCCAGATATGTTGTCTTTATTGCAGCCTCTTCAGTCTTCATGGAGAGCAAGGTCTGCTCACAGTGATACATGTCAGGATGTTTTTGGTTTGATGCAAGGCCCATGCTGGTTTTGTTGGGTTTTTTGGTTTGTTTTATTTTTGGTTTTTTTAATAGGGAAGGAAACCTTTATTGAAATCCTGCAAGGTTTTATTTAATTTCTTCCATGATCATGAGCAGTGCTAACTGTTGTAGCTTTGCTCACAGTGGTGGTTTCTCCCACTGGTCCCTGGTTTTTGTACTCACCCTGAGGGTGATCTCTTGAGCTTGACTCAGCAGTGTCTGGTGGTCCAGCTGCCATTTCCTGGGAGGCTGACCTATCTCCTCTCCCCACCAACCTGAAGGTGTTCAAAAGGAAGTCATAAATGGATATTTTCATTGTAGAAACATGATCTCTCCAAGTTTTTCACGTGTTTTTGTCTTTTAAAATATGTACTCCCATGAGACTTGGCTGAGGGGCTGAGGAAGTGTGTTACTTGTGATCACATCTTGGAGACACCTCAGTGTGTTAACACAAGAATGTGTTTGTGAGGAGCCTGTCATGATGTCTGGAGTTTATCAGTCCACTTCTTACATGACAGAAAGATAAAATTAGTTCCAGAGAATGAGAGATGTTGGAAATGACAGAAAATCCTTCTGGTAGAAAGAGGAGTAATGCTTTGCAGCCATCAGGTATTTCAGATCACACAAGGGGATCAGTGCTGCACATGGAAATGCCTGCATTCATTGAACAGTGTTACTTCAAAGTATTCCCTGGTATGAATGTGAGGAGTCTCTAGACTTGATGAGAGGAGATGCTTCCAAAGGTGCTGTGTCTTCATCAGCCTTTGTTCAGAGCTGCCGAAAGTGTGACTTTGCACAGACAAGGAAAAATAAAACTCCAGTCTGGCACAGGAGGATGGTAACAGGGAGGTGGAAGGAAATAAAATCATTGGTTAAGATAAATTCTGACTCACCTTTTCAAATTTGGAAGCTGTTCACTCCTGAGAATTTCCTTCAGGTCTCACGTAAGCGTTTTTGGTTTGGGACTCTTTGCCTACGTGTCTGGCTCCAAGAAGGCTAGTGTTCAGTGCTGGGACCTAGTCTTTGGCTTCTGCCCAGGACAGGGGTCAGTCAGCCAGCTCATCAGAGAGTTCCTTGAGAGTGAGAACTGTGGCCTAGACCAGCAAAAGTTCTGGTGTCCACAGGCCAGGCAGAAATCTGAGGAGCCAAGTCTGGTGTGAAAACCAAAAGCAATAAGAGGTGTCACATTATGCACTGACAATCCTCTGATTTCTCAGGGAGGCTGAAAGTGCTTTTCTTTCTCCACCATAGAAATTAAAAATGGCAAAAAAAGGTGTTAAATGAGCAAGCAGGCTGAGTACGGAAAAGATTCTTCCCCTAGAGGATGGTGGGGCACTGAACAGACTTCCAGTCACAGTTCCAAGGCTGTCAGAGCTGGAGGAACATTTGGAAAATGCTCTCAGGGACAGTGTGGAATTGTTGGAGTGGGATCCTGTGTAGGGCCAGGAGTTGGACTTGATGATCCTTATGGATCCCTCCCAACTCAGGATATTCTGTAAATCACATGATCTCCTTATCACGTGCCTGGTTTTCTGGTTGTGTTGGGATGCCACTGGATGCTCCTGTGTAACCCATGGTCAAATAGGGGCTTCCAGAATGGAGCTGAAACATTCCAGCAGGGAGGCTGGAATGGCAGCACCACCATCACCCATGACAGGCAAGAGCTTACAGTGATACTCTCACATTTCCTGAGGGAATTTGTAAAGGACAACTCTTTACTACTGGAAACATTGATGGGTGTTTGATGGAAAGATGACTGTGAACCTCAACTGAAGCAGAGGTTACATGGAAAGGATTTTTAGTGGCTGTAGTGCTCCAGACCTGTGCTTTTGTGGGAAACAAATCAATGACTGCAGGCACTTTGCATCATGAGAAACTGTCAGGATTCTCTTGTGGCGGCCCCATGGGATTTCCAAGAAGTGTCATTCTCACAGTCCTCTGTCAATATGCAGAGTTATCTTTTTTTTCCCCCCAAATCCTAATCTGTGGAGTATGTATCCAACCTAATAAAACCATTTACCAACTTCACTGTTGGTGGCTTTCTTCCTCTTCTCTCTGAAAGCCTCTGGCCTGCTGGCAACGGCATTGTCCGGCAAGGTTTGAAGCTTGGCACGCTGTCAACAAACCTTCAGGTTCTCTTTCAATCAAACATGGTAGTGCTGAGATCCGACTTGGATTCCATCCCAAGGTTCACCATAATCATCCTGGTATAATAGGAAGTCCAAACAACCCCAGGAAATAATTCAAATGTGACTGGTGCCTTGGGTGGAATAAAGAAGTGCCTAGAAGAGACATTAAGAGCCTCAGCTCGAACTCTTTTCATAATTATGCGCTCCGAAGGAGCGGAGGCTTTGGAGATAAAGGGATTACATGCATTTCATGAAGTCTGGAAAGATGGGACAGCATCTTCCATCCGCATTTTCTCATTTTTGTTTTACTGGTATTGCAGTTGCCACATTCTGTGGAAGAATATTGCAGAGCAGGCTCCCCTCTAACCCTGCAGTTCCCTTCCAATCTGGCACAGGTAAATTGAATCCGTCTGCCCTTAGGGATGAGCTTTTGGAAGAGCCTGTTGGCAAGAGCAGTGCGGGGAGAACTTAATTAGATTAAGATGCATTTCCGCAGTGTTTGTGCTGCAGGCTGTGCGGTGCTGGAGAGAGCAGCACTCGGAGCTGGGGATGCCCTGGGATACTCTTCCAGCCCTGGCTGCCTCTCTGCTGCCTGAGAAAAAGCAAAATGCATCAGAGGTGTGAATCTCAGTGTAAGCCAGCACAGGGCTCACCAGGGTGTGAACAAACCATGTCCTGAGCTGGTGTCAGCTGCCTGGAAGTGGGGCAGGGTCTCAGCTTTTCCTTGCCACAGCACAGCAGCTGAAGCAGTGGTGGGCAGAGTCTGGCTGGGCACCCAGCCTTCATTCAGCTCTTGCTTGAGGCCTGGGTACCGATGGCCCATGGGTCTCATAGTTTGATACCCTTGCAAATGCTGGTTTGCTTTTCAATGTCTGTGTCATTTCTAAGGTTACTCGTTTACTTCTCTTGATAACTTCCTCCATAAGGAAGTTGCACATCTGTTAAGTTCCCAATAAACAGTTCCTTCTCGCTGGTATATACTTGGGAGCTTTTTAGTTTTGTAGGTTTGCTCTGCTGCACTGGGAAGGGATAATTTGAAGTCCCCAGTTCTCTCTCTTCATGCTACTCATTATTTTATATGCCTCTCCTGTGGTCTCTCTCCTTTTCATTACTAATCAGGTCTAGTCTTTTCAATCCTCCTTTGTGTGATAGTTTCATTTTACAAAAGCTGAACTAGTTTCTATCAGCTCAGTTGATGTGATCTTACTCATATCAAAGGTGTTTAACAGCCGCAGTCCCATGTACTCACTGCAAGCTGAACTTAAATTGTGTCAAGTTCTGTGCTGCTTTGCGAGTGCAAGTGGGAATGTTTGTTACAGCTGTCTTTAAATTTAAATTTGGATGTTTTAAATGAATTAAATATGAACATGAATAATGCAGCTGGTAACGTAGCCTTTCTGCAATTAAATGCAAACTTTTTCATTTTGTCTCTCTGCTTTCAGGTTTTGCTATGCCGCAGTGTTTGTACTGACTCTGCTGTCTTGTAGGAGTGATGGGGAACTAGAGCCCATGACAGTTCAGTGGAGCCCTTGGCACTTTTGATATCTCGGTGAGTGAAAGTTGTTTGAAACTCTGGAAGAGGCGCTTCATCTGCTACTAAAGGCAGCAAATCAGTTGGTCTTTTCACATTTTTAAGGTAACATCCTGGTGAAATGAATTAGCACATTGATCTGTCCTTTCAGGTTATAAATTCTGGAAACCAACACTCTGTAATGCTGTAGTTCATGCTTGGGAGATTGTCTTGATCTCCACAAGCAAGAGAAACACAGCTTTTGAAAACAAGGGCAGTTTTACCTCTGGTGTGCAGCTCTATGCAAGTGTCAGGCTCTGGAGATGGAGTGTTGCAGCATGTGCTGGGCTGTGGAAATCTCAAAGGCTTTATTTGATGCAGCAGTAAGATTGGGTCCTTTGTGCCATGGATCCAGCCAACAGGTCCTCATCAGGGGCATGTTTATGCCTGAGGTGATTCTGGAAGGTCTGTCTCTGTGGATAGCCCATTTTTGCCCCTTGGATACCAGACTGTAACTTCTGCTATTTATTACTTTCACATTTTTTCAGTCTTCAGTCCCTGAATGGAATGAAGGCCACGTCCATTTATTAAAGGTTCCCCTCTCCTGCAGTGCCTGTGAGCTTGTCTGTTCTGGCATTGACTTTCTTCTCTCTACACTGAATCACCTCACTGGGACATTTCAGCCTCGTCAAAACCTTTAGAGGGATTCCTTGTTGCCATCCAGTCTGTTGTCAGTGAGATAAAGTCCCTGGGTGCTTCGAGTTGGAAGGAATTTTGGTGCTTGTCTGGTCCAATGCTACGTGCAGAGATGGGCTGACTTTGAAGTCAGACTCAGCTATAAGGTTAGATCGGGCTGGCAGGGGAGGGAGCTGGTGATGTTTGGAGTATCTCCAGGGGTGGAGATTTTACAGCTCCTCTGGACAACTGTGAATTACAGTCAGTGGAAGTCATCAATTCCCAAGTCCTGTGTTAGTAAAGCCCAGGGGCAGCAGAGGGGCAGCTCCTCTCTCTGCTCCCTGTGCCCAGGGACAGGACCCAAGGGAATGGCTGGAGCTGTGTCAGGGGGGATCAGGCTGGATATAAGGAAAAGGTTCTTTCCCCAGGGAATGGTCATGGCCCCAAGCCTGCCAGAACTCCAGGACATTTGGACAATGCTCTGAAATACCCTCAGGGTGGGACTGTTGGGATGTCTGTGACAGGCCAGGAGCTGGACTTGGTGATCCTTGTGGATCCCTCCCAATTGTGATTGTACCAGTTTCAGGAGGGCTGGGGTACACAGTGTCTGTCTCCATGGCTGAAGAAGGGCATCCCTGCATCCCAGGGCAGGAACTTGTCCCTGTCCCTGGGATGCAGTGAGGCTGGTGGCATCCATCTGGCAATGTAGGTCCAGCTGACCCTGGGGCAGGCAGGCTGAAGCCTCATGGAGTTTGCCTCTGCCTCTTCTCTAGGCATGACATGACTCTGAGCACACATATTATTTTGCTTTTTTTTTTTTTTCTTGAGTTATGATTTTGCAGGATTAACCCATGTGTTGCTGTGATGTGAGATGTACAGGGGATCTGGGTGGTGCAGAGCTGTGGTGGAGGCTGGTGAAGGCTGACAGGAGTCAGGCTGGGGCTGTCACATTTGGACAGTTCCTTGGGAGTGTATTTTGGAGTGCAGTGTCCTTGAGCTGGCACTCATATGGCTCTCAGCAAAGTGGGACTCTCCTTGCAACATAAGTCTCCTCCTTTGTGGAAGAGTCACTGTTTGTTTATTTATTTATTTAAGTAGGACATTTACAACATCTGATTCTCTTCCATGACATGAGAGCTTGCTGAGAGCCTGCTGTAGTGTTGGCTGAGGGATACCAGCAGTCAGCTCTGTGCTCTATCAGTATCACAGAATTATAGAATCGTTAAGGTTGGAAAATACCTCCAAGATCATCAAGACCAAGCACCACCATGTCCACTACACCAAAGCACTAGTGCCACATGCAGTAATTTCTTCAGTACCCCACCACCTCCCTGGGCAGCCCATTCTTATGCTTGACAACCCTTTCTGTGAAGAGATTCTTCCTGATGTCCAACCTGAACTTCCCCTGGCACATCTTGGGGCCATTTCCTCTTGAACCTTGCTACCTCAAAGAAGAGACTGACCCCCACCTGTCTGCACCCTCCTGTCGGGGAGTTGTAGAGGATGAGAAGGTCCCCCTGAGCCTCATTAGGGTTATTCCCACTGTGAGGATGGAGGTTGTAGCAGTGCACCCTTATCCTGGGCCATAACGTTTCACAAACCGTGTCTGAGCAGCTCAAACACAGTCACAAATTTTTTTCTCCCAATACTTCTGAAAGGAAGGGGTCACACATCCCTGCCAGCAGGGCTCTGAGGTGCTCAGGTTGAGACAGCTTTTCAGAAGCCCTCAGAGGGGCACAGGAACTCCTGTACCAAAGACATGAGATTTATGTGTGTGGGTACTTGAGAAATCCCATAAACAGCACAGGGGCAGAGCCAGAGATGGCGAATGCTTGTCTGGTGCCTTTATGTATAAACACTTTTCAGCCTGGGTTTTTATGTCTAGGGGACTTTTCCTGCCAGGACTGCTAGTCTTTAATAAAAATGACTGAAGAAAATTATGAAAAGAAGCTTTAAAAGTTGTAAATAACCTTTCACATGTAGGTTACCTTCTGCTATTGAACGGGAAACCAACTTTACTCCTTTCACAAGTGTGTACAGACACACACACTATTTAGGAGAGAGGCAATAAGTGACTACTGTGCACCTTTTGATTTGGATTAAAAAAACAACTTTTTTCCCTTTAGTATTTAATATTCCTTCAGTATTTTTCTTCTCAGAGCATTGCTCGATGTTGCATGTAAAGAGGCTGTAGTTTGTAGAGCTGTTATAGAAAATTAAACTCTATTTCTTTTACATTTAGAAAAAGCCTGGTTTTCAAAACCCCAGCTTCTTGCCAAGTTGGATCTGTAAATAACCCTTTAAGCAGCTATTTGGTGCTGCATCCTGAGACAGCTTCCTCTCCCACCCTCCTCCTGACTGCCCTACTGTGAACAAAATGGAATTATATTGATACAATTAATCTTTCATTAGTTAGTGGTGTGTCAAAACATGCTATTCCTGGCTTTCCCAAGGGCTTGTTTGTGGCTCAGCCATTCATTTGGATGTTTTTTGGCAGGGCTTGGCAAGGCTTTGTGGGTGTGGCAGGCCCTGCCCTGTGAGAGTGGTTGTGCTGGAGCTTCTGGGTCCCTGTCCATGTCCACCACACATCTCCCAAGAGCTCTGATCTTTCAGGAATATTTTTTTAAAACAAAAATGCAGATGCCTTTGCTTGCTGGGGACAGTCCAGCCAGTTTTCCTTCAACCAGGAAAAAAAATGCAGCACAACTTGGACGCTCCTGGCAGTACTAACAGCAAAAGTATTTCCTGGGTCATTGTCCAATTTCTCATCCTTATTCCCCAGAACTGCTGCGAGCAATTTGAATTGTAAGTGTCAAGCTGGGGATTGCTGTGCTGCTTTGCCAGAGTTAATGTTATGTTTCCATGTGTTTTCTTTCATAAATTCCAGCTCTGCCTCCCTTTGTTAGTGAGTGGGAGCAGCCCCTCCTTCCACACACACACTCTGGACCCACTGTAGGGTTAGCACAGAGACAGGCATGTGCTCCTTATGCTTATTTATGCTGCTCCGGCTGCCATGAATTTGACGTTGTCCACAAATTGGAGAAAGTCTTGTAGTTTCAGGGGGTGAAATGAATCGTGTGTGCAACCCCGGGTGACAGAGCATGTGTTTCCCCCCACTGTGTGATGAGTTAATGACGCAGATGACTGTGTGCTCCAGAATTGGGAATTCTCTCATTTTTATTTCTTTTGTCCTAGACATCTTCAGTTCTGTAAGAGCAACCCAGTCCCAGGATAAGGACAGCAGCAGGTGGTAGAATGCGGAAACCAGGCCCTCAGAAAGGTGAGCAGTGATGCTTGGCACAGCCAAGGGCCCTACAGTGAGCTGGTGTGGCCTGGAGGGCCAAGTGCCTCAGGGGGCTGACAGTGGGGTGGGAGCTGAGGGGATGTGGTTAGAAGCCCAAAACAGCTGTGTGTTTCTCAATTAGTGTGCAGAGAGCATCAATCCACTCCTGTGTCAGGAAGAGGAGAGTCCTTTTTTAGGGCATCCCTGCAGCTCCTGGGGCGCAGTGTCAGCAGTGAGGGTGCCCTGCAGAAACCATGGCACCATCTGGCAGAGCTCCCAGCAGGAGGCAAACTGCCTGTGCTGGCACAGGCCTCCCCCCTCTAATGAGGCATGAAACCAGAGACCAGCCTACCTTGTGGAGAGGAAATTTGTCAGGAGGTTACCCTGCCCCTGAGTCCCTTGGCCCCTCATGCAGCACGTGCTTCCTGGATCCTGCATCCCCAAGAACAAGGGTGAAGCTGAGCAGGCTGCCTGCAGCTGAGCTGCTCTGGCTTCTTGTGCTTAACAAAAATATTGATTTCCTTTAGTGCTGTGCCATGCATGTGCGTTGGGCTGGAGTGATCTCATCACATGCGCTCCGGAGGAGGGGGGAAGGGAGCAGCGAGAGGATGGAGCATCCTCCACAGCTCTTTGTTCACATCTGCTCCACACTCCCAAGGTTTATTGCAGGAGATTTCTATGCTCGATTTCTCTCCTCCCTTGATTTTTTTTAAATGTCTCCTTTAGCTTCTGTCGTGGTTCATCTTACAGCAGCATTATCCTCTTCCTAACACTGCTTGTCCTTTAATGAAGTGAAAATAAATGAAGGAAAGCAGGGAATGGGGAGACCCTGCTGCGAGGCAGCTGGAGGGCTTGGCAATAAAGGAGGTCGGTTGATTAGTCAGCAGCGTGGCCGAGGCTCGGGCTGCCTGGATTCAGCCTCACTCACAGCTTGTTCCCTGTGCTCCTGGAGCCTCCAGCCAGCCTGCCTCTGTGACCTGTGCTCGGAATGCTGTGCTGGAGGTTGCAGAGGCAACACCTGCACCGTGCACATGTGGGTTTCTGTCCTACTTACCTGCTTTTTTAATAATGCATTGAACTTTCACTGTTTCTTTATTTGTCTACAGAAATCCTTGTTTCTCTCTCTCTCTCCACTGCTTTTGTAACCTGCTTAATGAGGATTTTTGCATGTTAAAGGTTAACAACAATCTGTGCCTTCACCTTCAGAGTATGGTGTGAAGCTCTTCCGAGCGCATGGATGCTGTTAGTGCTGTCGTGCAGCCCTGAGGGGAGCCTTACCCACCCAGGGGGCTCTTTTGCTTCTGACTTAAATACTTTATGTCCTTTATTCTTGCTTTCTTAGGGAGATGGCACAATACTGTGCTTCGTGGCAATGCATTTATTAGGAAGGGTGTCCTTCAGTTCTTTTCATTCATTTATGTCTCTCCAAGGAGGCTCTTTGTCTGGTCCATGTCTAGTGTCAGTGTGGCCACACTCCATATGTCCCTTATGTTCGTTTAAGGGATGCTGATCTGGCATCCCTCTGTTGGTCTGGAGGCTGTTGGAGGCAGCGTGAGCATCCCCCACTTCTTGCTCTGTCACTTTGCAGAGCAATAAAACCTGCATGCCATCCTGTCCATTGTGCTGAAAGGAACATGTCAAGAAGAGAAGATTGCAAAAATAATTGACCAAAAGCAATTCCAGACATGTTAAGACACCCCAGGCCACTTTAGAAGCAGCTCTTAGCCTTGCCTCTTCCAGCTACTTGTCAGGAGATTTCAAAACTTTTCCTTTCACAAGGAACTGCTTTTCATTGGGGCAAGGCACATTTCACAGGGCACTACCAAGCTGTTGTCTACAATAGCCCTAAAAATGCTCTGTAAAATAAAGGAGCTGGAGTGCAGCAACACTCCCAGGATGCCCAGCCTGGCATCAGCAGGTTGAGGAGCTGGCTTGGGGTGAACTCTGCCATGGCACAGGGATTTTTCATCCCTCCTTTGGGCTGGAGGCAGGGATGAGCATTCCCCACTTCTTGCTCTATCACTTTCCAGAGCTGTCTTGAGAACTTTAATTTTTTTTTTTTTTGAGCTCTGAGCCCCAGAGCTCTCATGAGTAAAACAGCTCAGGTGAGCTGCTCTACAGACCTGGTGCTGCTTTGCTTCTGAGCTGCAAGGGACACAAGGAAAGCTGGTGTTGTGCAGATTTTCAGAGAAGTCCTCTCCCTGTCACCAGAAAGGATTGAGGCTGTTTGTGTGGAATAACCTGGAGTTGATACACAAGGAGCTATTCTGCACTGAAGATTCACACAATCCATTTTTAGTGGCTGTTATGTTTGTTCCTCTCAAGTCCTTCTTCTCACAGCTAAAATGATGGAGCTCTTGCAATTTGCTGTTCTTTGTTATTGCTTCTCACTGAAGGAGAACAGTGGCTGGTGGGAACTAAACAGGGATTGAGGTGCAAATGTAGGTATCTCCTGTCAGGTACCTGCATGAGCTGTGGGGAGGAAGGGAGCACACCCCAGAGATGGAGGCAAATCATCCATGTTACTGGGGTCATGACAGGGAGGTCACTGCTCTCCTCTGAAGTGCCTGTAGAGCAGACAGTGTTGCAGGGTGCATTATCTGGCTCCTTTCCCTGACACAAACGCTCTGTTTCTTGTCTCAGCCATAGACTGGAAAGATGGTAAAAAGCACAAGTACAGCCGCCCATCAGAGTCTCCCTCCCAGTACCAAGGTAAGACAGCTCCCTTGTCCTCCTCTCTTTTTTTCCCCCTCCCTTCTCCCTTTTGCAATTTCCAAAGATTTTTTTTTGACAAGTGCATGTTGGAGCAGTGAGGATTGGCAATCACCTGCAAGAAACTCTGAGTGGCTCATCACTGCCCAAAGCTTGGGCACATCCTTGTAGAGTTTGAACCTGGAGAAGAGAGAGGTCTGAGGAGAGCAAACAGCCCCTTCCAGTGCCTCAAGGTGTTCCAGGAGAGCTGCAGAGGGACTTTGAACAAGGGCCTGAAGTGACAGGACAAGGGGAATAGCATCACACTGTCAGAGGGAAGGGGTAGATGGGAGATTCCTTGTGAGGGTGGGGAGGCCCTGGCACAGATTGCCCAGAGAAGCTGCAGCTGCCCCATCTCTGGAAGTGCCCAAGACCAGGTTGGACAGGGTTTGGAGCAGGTTGGACAGGGTTTGGAGCAACCTGGGACAGTGGAAGGTATCCCTGCCCATGGCAGGGGGTGGAAAGGAATGGGCTTTAAGATTCCTTCTAACCTAAACCATTCTGTGATTCTACACAGTGAGGGGGTGAAACTGCAGCATCTTTCTGGCACAGAGCACCCTGTAATCCAGGCTGGAAGGATTTCTGGTCAAAACTGCATTGGAACACCTCTGAGGAGAGCAGGACAGAGCAGACAGCACCCTGGTGTTTCAGAGCTGTTAGTTTTGACTGGCACATTGTCACATTTTACTGAGCAGGACAGTGAGCAGTGGGGCTCATGTTACTGACTGTGGCTGTGACTGATGGAGCACGTGCAGCTGGGCTGAGCAAAGTGCCTGGGATGGGGAGGGGTGGGACAGGCAGGAGCTGTGCCATGCCTGTGGGAGAGCTCACCCCTCAGGATGTTCAGACATCAGGGACAGCCACTGTCACCTTGGATCTGCCAGCCCAGACGATGCTCTGCTCATTTTCATACCGAGCTGCCTCAAACTGTGCTGCTTTCATGTGCTGCCTTGGTGCTCCTTAGCAGCCACACATATGGGCTGCAGACTTTAATGGGATGCCTTGATCTGGGTAGGGCACATTCTCCTTCACAGATGTGACCTGAAACACACATGTATTGTTTCAGTTGGATTGATGACCCCTCGGGAGCCAAAATGCTAATGGAGCCCAAACCAGACTTCAGTTAAAGATATAAACAGAAACTCCATCTTCATTTAAATTCTGGGCAAAAGATCAGTGTTAAATGCAACATGAAGAGAATCAAAACATGAGGGTGCAGAACTGCATTGTTCACAACTACTGCAGTTTGACCCCTTGGGTGTGTGGAGTGTTTTGTTTGGAGTAAATATTTTTGAAGGTTAAGACATCAGAGTGCAAATCTGACTCTCTGCCTGGAATTAATATCTGCCTTTGGCGTGAGCACACAACAAGGAGCTTTCCCAAGGCCAGGACAAGTGACAGACAGTCACCCCACTGGCACTTCCACAGCCAAGTCATAGGGAGTCACACAGGCTCCCAATCCTTGGCTTTTGTTTGGCTCACAGATGTAGTTGCAAAAACAGGGTGTTTCTCATTAAAGTGTCTTTCTCTCATTTCTTCCTGTGAAGAAAATCCAATGTGCTGGAGAGAGCTGGAGAGGGACCTGGGACAAGAGCCTGATGTGCAGGGTTTCCTCTCATGCTGAGGGTGTGGTGGCAGCTTCCAATTGCAGTCTGCAGTTTTTACCTTGGTTTGAGGGCAATCCTGAGAAAGAAGTGCAGCTTCTACCTGTGTTTGCCCTGCCATCTGAGTGTAAGGGGATGGCTGGTAGTGAACAGAGAGGGAGGGAGGGAAGACTGAACACTGCTGTATCAGCTCTGTCTTTTCTTAGAAGTCTTTCTGCTGTTCCCGCTTTTCTTTGCAAAATAAATCACCAGAACCATTAGGTATAGGAATCAGAGAATCACAGAATATCCTGAGCTGGAAGGGACCCACAGGGATCATCCAGTCCAACCCCAGGCCCTGCCCAGACACCCCAACAACCCCAGCCTGGGCATCCCTGGCAGCGCTGTCCAAACGCTCCTGCAGCTCTGGCAGCCTCGGGGCCGTGCCCATTCCCTGGGGAGCCTGGGCAGTGCCCAGCACCCTCTGGGGGAAGAACCTTGCCCTGCTCTGCAGCCTGAGCCTGCCCTGGCCCAGCTTCGTGCTGTTCCCTTAGGTCCTAGAGAAGCTGCAGTTCTAGTGCTGTGTATGTCTTCATACAGTGGTTGAATCCCAGCAGGCTTTAGAATTAATCTCAAATAAGTTCCATGTCCAAACACTAGTTTTAGAGGCCTGCAGCTGTCTCAGAAACTCTGCTGGGGTTGTGCAGTGTGGATCTGGGCTGTGGGGTGAGCTGCTTCAAGGAGCAGGATGGCTTGGCTTGGTGTGGAGGGAGTGAAAAGATTAAAACCATGACAACTTTTAATAGTGATGGATTGAAACCAGCTGAGGGGAGGTTTGTTGGTTTGTTTTTTTTTTAATAAAGTTGTCAAGCACAATTGATCCTGTTCAAGATGCTCACTCAGGGCCTGGGACTGAGACTGGCACTGCTCACCCAGTACTGCCACCTGGGCATCCTCAGTGTTCCAGGGACAATGGTCTCTGAAGGGCCACCCTGGTCTGAGCCCAGATCAATAACCAGAGTTAAGGAGTGAGATGCATAAAGCACTTGCAGGCCAGGCATGCCTGGCTTTACTTTGCCTGGGTATTGACTCCACATTATTCACGCTAAGAGTTTCATTGACAGAACCAAGTGTAAAATCGTATCTTCAATTAAAGCAAAAGAATTTTGGTTTTGTGAGAACATCATTGCAGTAACTCACTGAATTTCTTCATTCACCCAGTGTGAGACTGTGGCTGAAAGGAAAATATGTGCCAGTGGATGGAGCTGAGTGCTCTGGGGCATGGAGCGTGCTGTCAGTCTCTAAACAGCGATATTCAGCCAGTGTGGCAATGAAACTATTTTTTCTGTTCATTTTCCCTATTTCTAACAGTGTACTAGTCATCTGCATAGGAGGTGGTGAGAAAGCAGCGTTCCTTGTATTTATTTGAAACTTGTAGATTATGAAGGCTCCTCTGTGCACGAGGCAGCACTAAGGCAATGTGTGCTGACCTTACTGCCTCAATTTTCAGAAGTGTGGTGTGTGCTGCAGTAGCTAAAATGGTTCTTAATGTAGCTTTTGTTTTGAAAATAGACTGATTAAGAACTTGCCGTGACTCGGGGAAGCAGTGGCTGACTTTAATTGTGCTGCCACCAATGCTCTTGAAATGCCTTGAAAACAGTGGTCTCCCGGGAGCTGTTTGGATGAATACAAGCGAATGTCATGCTGGAAGGTTCCTCTCCCAGCTGCTCAGTTGGAATGGCAAAAGTCATGATTTGCTTGGATCACAGGAGCTTTTAATTCCTCATTTAATAATAGGTTTCCCTGGGTGGCATATTGCTTTTACCCTTCCTGCTGTACGTGAGGAAGGTGCAGGCAAGGATGAAATGCACTTCCCCTGGCAGCAGCACTCAGTGGAAGGGGATCTGGTGTCAGGTGTGAGGTATTGAGCTCAGTAAATCCCTCTTTGGAGGATCCCTGCTCCCATCCCTGCTCCCATCCTGCCCATCCATGGCACTTCAGGAAGTTAATTGCTGACCTGTCCACTTATTGCTGGGGTTGGGCTGATCCCTGGTCCATGGGGTGTGCTGTGTGTATGCTGGACCAGGGGGATTGTACAATCACTACAGAGCAGGGTCCTGTTCTAAATCCATGATTTAGAATCATGGCATCACAGAATGCCTTGGGTTGGAAATGACCTTAAAGATAATCTCATTCCAACCCCCAAGCTGTGCTGCTCGTAGCCCACGGTGACTGTTTGTAATCCCCAGACTGAGTGATGTATTTAATGAATGGTTTTTAAGGGACAGTTGTCTGGAAGCCTCAGCAGATTCCCATCTGTGCTGGGTGTTTCCCATTAAGTTGTAGGTTGTTATCCTGACTCTGTGCAGCCCCTTCTCAGCAGCGCAGAGGCAGGAGGATGCTGAAGGCAGCTCCGTGCTTTGTTCTGCCTGTCAGTTGCAGTTGTAAATCTTCTCTGCTCACAAACATCAGAGGTTCTTGGTGAAAACGTGTTGCCTGTGAGCACCTCCTCTGTGAGAAGTGCAGAACTGCCGGCTTAGGAGTCTGGCCAGTTCTTTTGCTGGGAATTTTGCTCATCCATTCCTATTTAAATCCATTTGTTTTTATTTCTCAGGTCACTTCACCTGGGAGAAGTACCTGAAAGAGACATGTGCCATCCCAGCTCCTGCCCATTGTTTCAAGCAGGTAAGAGGGTGAAAACAAGAAAGGTCAAGGGCTGTGGTCCACTGGGGACCCCAGAGTTCTGTGCTTGGGTTAGGCCCCTGGTTTGGCAAGGAAGATACTTAAGGATATTGGAGACTTAACAGAAGTCCAAGTGCTGAAGCAAAGTTTAAAAAGATACATTTAGAGTAGCACAGATTTTCCTGTCAGATATGCATGTTAGAACGTGAGTATGCTATTACTCTGCCGAGCATGGGCCCTTGGAGAAAGCGTCCTGATCCAGCTTTTGGTGGATCCTGCTCAGTAAGGAGATTTTCAGCAGAATTCACCCAATTGTTGTGACAGAATAGCAGCCCCTGGGCAGCAGGTATTGAGCCCAGAGGTGGTTGTGCTGAGTACAGGGAGTGCAGGAGTGAATCAGTATGGGACACCTGGGTCTGGGCAGAGGGGAACATGAGTGTCTGCGTGGGTCTGGGACTGGCTGGTTGAGTCTTCCCAGGAGAGGGTTAATCCCATATACTGGGTTCTGGTGGGGCTGCACCTCAAATCCTGGGATCAGTTTTGGGCCTCTCACAAGGGGGCTGGAGCATGTCTAGAGAAGGGAACGGAGCTGGAAAAGGGTCTGGAGCCCAAGGAGCAGCTTAGAGAGTTGGGAAAGGAGTTCAGTCTGAAGAAAAGGAGGTTCAGGGGGGAACCTTCTGGCTCTGCACAAGTCCCTGACAGGAGGGGGCAGCTGGGGGGGTTGGGTTCTGCTCCCAGGGAACAGGGACAGGATAAGAGGAAATGGCTTCAGCTTGTGCCAGGGGAGGGGCTGTATATCAGGAAAATTTCTTCACTGAAAGGCTGATCAGGCCATGGAAATATCTGTCCGCTGGTGGACTCCCCATCCCTGGAAGTGTTCAAAAAACATGTAGATGTGGTGCTTAGGGTAATGGGTTGGTGGTGGGCTTGAGTGGGCTGTGGGAACAGCTGGAGTTGATAATCTTAGAGGTGTTTTCCAGCATTAATGATTCTGTGATTCCAAGAGAACAGGCTTTAGTTGCCAAGATGATGTAGGATGGAAGGATGGGGATCTGTTACAGACCTGCCAGGGTTTGATGGAGTTCTCTGTGGTACCTGTTCCATGCTGTGCCTGGAGGGACTGTCAGCCTTCAGTGGGTTCTGTTGGGGTGTTCCTAGTGCTGAAGCTTTGTGCTTGAGCTGGTGCATGCATTGGCAATCCTGGCTCTGACTGACCCCATTCTCCTCTTTTCAGTCCTACACTCCTCCTGCAAACGAGTTCAAGATCAGTATGAAACTGGAGGCCCAGGACCCCCGGAACACCACGTCCACCTGCATTGCCACCGTGGTGGGGCTGACGGGCGCCCGCCTGCGCCTGCGCCTCGACGGCAGCGACAACAAGAACGACTTCTGGAGGCTGGTGGACTCTGCTGAGATCCAGCCCATTGGCAACTGTGAGAAGAACGGAGGGATGCTGCAGCCTCCACTGGGTGAGCTGGAGTTCAGCTGTCCAGCGAGGGTCAAATTGATGAAAGCTTGGGAGTTTTCATAGATCTGTGCTTGGGACAGAGGCCCATGACCTGCCCCTGCCTGCTCTGGGCTGTACACAAGGTGTGTAAACCACACCAGGTCTGTATTTCCACATAGACACTGACATGGACAGGGAGATCCTTTAGAGTGTAGATGAAAGAAGTCTCTGCACAAAGGTGAGCTGGTTCCAGCTCAGCCTCACAGGGAAGCTGTGCCTGCCCCATCCCTGGATGTGTTCAAGGCCAGGTTGGACAGGGCTTGGTGTAACCTGGGATAGTGGAAGGTGTCACTGCCCATGGCAGAGGGGTGAAAGTGATTGATCTTTAAGGTCCCTTCCAACTCAACCTACCCTGTGATTCTAGGATTCAATACCAGGTTACCTGGACAGGAAACATAATGTCTGACAGGGTTCACAATGACTAAAGTCCTGTCTCATGTGAAGAGACACTTGCAATAGTTCATACTTACATATTTAATTTTGCTTGGCTACAACTTTATAAATAGCCTGGACAGTCTAACACTTCTTCCAGTCTTCTGTTAAATACACAAGACTTTCCTTTTTCTTTGATGCTAGCCAAGTGACAAGCTGATTTGCTGATTTTTTTCCTGATAATCAGCAAGATTAACCTGCTTCTGCGTTCTGCTGCCCAACAGTTTTAGTGTCTTCATAACCCTCTCTCTCAATTAGCATATCCCCAGATAATATTTTCAATGCCAGGCTGGACAGGGCTTGGAGCAACCTAGTCTAGTGTAAGGTGCCCCTGCCCATGGCAGGGTGTGGGGTGAGATGAGCTTTAAGGTTCCTTCCAACCCAAACCATCCAGTGGTTCTGCTGCCCGTCCCTTCCGAAGCCCAGTCTCGGCTGCGGTGCCGCGGGTCCCCCCTGTGGCGTGGCCGAGTGTGGCCGGCAGAGGGCACGAAGCGCAGGTAAAGCAGCCCTGGCTGTGTCGGGGACAGGAATGAGCTCATGAATGATCTGGGAGTGCTGCTTCGTGTGCCCGGCTCTGCTCCGTGTCACCTACTTAACCTTGCACCGGAGAGGAGGGCACGGTTAGGTGAGATATTGGAAAAAAATGCTTCCCTGAGGGTGGTGAGGCACTGTCACAGGGTGCCCAGAGAAGCCGTGGCTGCCCCATCCCTGGGAATGTTCAAGGCCAGGTTGGACACTGGGGCTTGGAGCAGCCTGGGACAGTGGAAGGTGTCCATGCCCATGGCAGGGGAGTGGAACTGGATGATTTTGCACCCAGCATGAAGACAGGTAACAGAGCTAGTGCTGCAGTTGTCCTTCCTGCGTGCAGAATTCAAGGGCTGAGAAAACTCAGCAAGGGTTTTCTATTTCCTGTAGTATTTTCCATGTGCACACATCAGCTGCTGCTCTTTCTTTACATAGATAATTCCAGTGTCAGGACCCAGGGAAGGGCTGGAGCTGGGCAGGCTCAGGCTGCAGATCAGGGCAAGGTTCTTCCCCCAGAGGGTGCTGGGCACTGCCCCGGCTCCCCAGGGAATGGGCACGGCCCCGAGGCTGCCAGAGCTCCAGGAGCGTTTGGACAGCGCTGCCAGGGATGCCCAGGCTGGGGTTGTTGGGGTGTCTGGACAGGGCCTGGGGCTGGACTGGATGATCCCTGTGGGTCCCTTCCATCCCAGGATATTTTATGGTTCACATAAAATGTTTTCTTTGCCACTCTGGGTGCTGAGCTCTCTCATCCCCTGCGATTGTGGCTACTTGGGCTGGTTTCCAAGCTGAACTGAAGAGCGCAGGGCTGGCAGGGTGACCTGTGCTGAGCATTGCAACCTTGGCAAAGTTTTGCCATGTTCTTGGTCCAGGTCCACTGCCAGGATTACCTTCAAAACCTCACAAACACAGACCAAACACAGCTGAGCAGCAAAAATTGCCTGTGCAGGAAGATGCACATTTAGCAAAGATGTTCTGTGATATCCAGAGCCTTCTGTTGGTTGTGTAGTCATAGTCAGTGCCACATACTTCAGAGCATGTGAAATTGCTTTTTTTCTTCCCATAAGACCACTGTTGTTATTTCTCCACTTTTTTCACAGCAGGTGTCGAGCCAACACCTGACATCCTTCCCTATAATGGTTAAATCTGTTTCCCAGCCAAGTCACAGCCTCTATTTCTTCAGATTAGCTTGCCTGCAGCTCACACTAGAGGTGGAGCAGGCCACCCAGAAGCTATGATTCCCTGTTGAGGAAGAAATTCCACAGCCTGAGTGTGCACTTGCTGATTCATGTCTCCCCTGCAGCACGATCAGTGAAGCTGGCAGCACTGACTCTGCACAAAGTGAAGTGAATATTGCAGGCAGACAGTTGTTTCCAGATGTTTCTTCTCAATAGCACAATGCTTGGCATTCAGAATATCTGGATAAAATCCCACCTGGCTCCAGCATGGGAGGAGGGTGGTATGGGGGTCACAGTTGTGTGAGTTCCCATCAGAGCAGGCATGTGCTGCCAGACCCATCAACCCCCACAGTCTAAAAGTCCATCTCTGCTTCCCTCTTCTCAGGCTTCCGGCTGAATGCCTCCTCCTGGCCCATGTTCCTTCTGAAGACTCTGAATGGAGCAGAGATGGCTCCTGTCCGGATTTTTCACAAGGTATTTCACTGTTTGTGCAGATCCTTCTGGCAATGGCCCCTTTGCTGCAGAGCACCAAACTCAGAGCTGGTGTCTCATGAGAGATGTGCTGGTCCCAGAGGAGGTGACATTGCACAGCTCTGCCTCAGTGCTGTTCTAGGACAGAGCTGTGTCCTCTGCAGCAGTGTCAGAGCAATGTCAAGATGCAGCCAAAGGTCTGCCAAGGAAGTGTCTTGGGCTTCAGTGCTTGAGCTTGAGGCAGGAGCTGGTTTTTCACTGGAGCTGCAGGTGCTGCTCAAAGTGGGGAATGCAAGGTGGGAATGTCAGCACTGCTCTGAAATGTCCCACCCACTCCCTGGGTTTGGTTCAGCAGCCAGCTGAGGGCACAGCTGTAGTGAGTAGTGGACTTCGCTGCCCCTGGATTAAAGGGCAGTGGCTGTGTAGCCCAGCCAGTTGTGTGCACACCTGCTGGGGTTCAAATCCAGCCCAGTAACTCCCTTCAGCTGCTTGTGGTGATGAGCTTGCTGGTGAGGGCACAGCCCTGGTGTGGGGAGGCACTGCCACGTCCCCTTTGAGCATGTATTCCACTTCTTCTTGTAGGAACCACCATCTCCTTCCCAAAACTTCTTCAAGACAGGTATGAAGCTGGAGGCAGTGGACAGGAAGAACCCTCACTTCATCTGCCCGGCCACCATTGGGGAGGTGAGAGGTTCTGAGGTCCTGATAACATTTGATGGCTGGAGAGGTGCCTTCGATTACTGGTGCCGATATGATTCCCGGGACATCTTTCCCGTAGGCTGGTGTTCGCTGACTGGAGATAATCTGCAGCCCCCTGGTACAAAAGGTAAGGCCCACATTGTTGCTTTGCTGTCTTTCTCCTCCACTCAGCTCTGAAAGAGCAGCAAAGCAGGCAGAGACTGGCAGCAAGGACGCCTGGGTGCCCTGTCTGGGTTTTGTGCTGCTTCATGTGTGGTAAAGGTACAGGTGATCAGAGCTATAGCACTGCAACAGCCTGCCACCAGGGTGCTGAGGAGCAGCTATCCATAAAGATGGGCAGGATGATGGCTCTGGGGAGGAATGATGCTGTACAACCTTGCTGAGGTCTGCTCCTCTCCAGGAATTTCCCTGAATTTTTTCCTGCGCCTTTGAACCACATTTTCCTTTGCAGTTTTTCTCAGGGAGCTTGGAATAATGAGAACTGTGAAGTTGCAGGACTGCGCCTCTTTGTGCTTAGGACAGTTTTCTTGCTCTGCCTTACACTGTGAATGTGGACAAAGCAGGTGTGGAGCAGGTTGTACCTGCTTTGTTCCTAGGACTGTGATTGTTGGGTAGGAGCAGTACTTACTGCCTTGCAAAGGCCTGAGCAATGGCTGGTCTGATCCTCAGATGTGTCTCAAGATTTATCACATCACAGCTGTGTTTGGGCCCGGGGGGCTGTCGTTGTCCCCAAGCACATCCCTCTGGCATTTTCTGGCTGGCAAGCTCTGCATGTGCTTGTCAATGAAATGAGGGGCAGGAAAGCGACCTCTCTGCCAGAGCTGAAGGGTTGCTTAGGAAAGGAATTTCTCTGACAAGATTGCTCCTCTTGGAAATCCTGGGTCAGCTCATGCTGCCCTGTCAGGCTGGTGCTGCCCTGTGTCCCTGCCATGGGCCAGGTCTGTGCTCAGGGCTGCAGGGCTTGGTGGATTGCCTGCTGTCAGTGGATTGCCTGAGGTGGTCTCTCATGACCTGTGTGCAAACTGAGCCCTGGGCTCCCCTTGGGTGAAGATGATTCCTCTTTATCTTGGATTTCTGCATTTTGCCTTGCTGTTCCCAGCCTCTCTCTCTCTTCTTGCTGATTGTTTGTGTCCCACGTGCTGCTGTCCTGTGGGCTCTGCAGAGCACTAGGGCCCTCTTGGTCAGTGCCTGACCCCTCTAGTGGAGTCAGGGGCTCTCACCAGGCATCTCCAGGGTGCTCCTCAGGTACTGCACAGTGGCTAAAGACATGTTTGTGTTGGGTGGGAGCTTTCCTGGGGTTGGGGAGTTTCAGGAGCACAATGGGAGCTGCCTTTTCAGGAGAAGTGGGAGCCTCTATCTGATCCACGGCCCCAGCACAGGCAGCTCTGTTCCTTCCCAGCCTCCATTGCCAGGGGCTGAAGCTGTGAGTGGGCAGAGCCCAGTCAGTTATCCAGAAACAACACCCCATTGTGCTATCCTGGGACGATTGTGCTTCTCCCTTGGCAGGTGGCAGTGACAGCTTCTCCCTTTCACATCAGCTCCATGTGCAGTGACTCTGCACTTCCTGCTCATGTACAAAAATAGTGATCCCCTCAAAGTCACATCTCCCCCCTCACTCTCAGGCAGATTTCTGCTCTCTTTGTCCTTTTTTTTTCAGCTCCTGGGACAAGAGCAGGGCTTGGCAAGGGGTTGCATAAGCCATGCAAAAATGCCAGGGAGTTGAGATCAGCCTTGTCTTTGTGGTTTTACTTCTCTCTGTGACTGTCTGCTGCCTTTCCTGCCCAAGAATTTCTGACTTCCACTTTGTGGGATTAAACCAAAAGAACTTTCTCTAATGGAATTCCTCCTGTGTTTCCTCACTCCTCAGCCCTACCATGGTGGAGGGTTAAGGAAGGTCCTCCCAGACCTGAGAGTGCTGCTCTCAGCAGAGTTGGAGGGTGCATCACCACAGAGGAATCACCCTTTCCTTGAGCTCCAATAAACCTTTTCCATGTGCCAACTTGGAGCCTGCAGGACCATGTGGTGAAGTTAGGCAGTTTCCCTTTCCTGGTGGAAGTTCCTCTTAAAGAGAACTTAGAGACACAAGTGCTGCTGTGGTAATACTGGTCTGTGCTCATACACTGGACTGACTGTGGGAGGCCCTTGTGGAAGCTGAGGAATCCTGTGAAGAGCTAACTCTGTGGAAGTGGAGGAATCCTGTGAAGAGTTAACTCCAAGGAGAATGAGTAACCCCAAGGCTTCCTGGGGCTGAACAAATGAGGCCTTGTGGAATGAGCTCATGTTCAAGGGAAGCAGAACTTCAAAGAGGGCAAGCATGTTTATTTAATGCTGGTAACTCCATTCAGCTCTAAGCTGTCTCTGCTGCTGGCTGCCAGCAGAGGTGGAGGAGTGCAGGGCTTCTCCCAGGCATGGTCCCTCTCCATCTCTGAGGCCTCCCACTCCCAGCAGTGTTTGCTTAGCTGGAGTGGCTGGGCAGGGAGCTGGAGGAGCTGAGGCCCAGCCAGCCACTCCAGGGAGCTTTCATCAGGTCACATGTGTGTGTTAAAAGAAGGAAAGGGAGGTCAAACAGCAAGGAGGAGCAGCCTGCATGCCTGCTTGGTAATTCCATTGCTGCCTGTACTGGCTGTGCAGCAGCCTGCTGGGAGAACTCTGTGGCCACTGGCCAGGTGGCTGCAGGCTCCTGGGTATCTCCTGGAGCTCCTGTCTGGATGCAGCACACCTTGGAGCTGGGGGTTCCAAACCAACACACCACGCAGGGGAAATGTAGCTCTGGGAGTGCCTGTGCCTGTGGTGGGTCCTGGTCCCCTCTCCACCTCAGCCACAGGCCAGGGATGGATGTTGGCTCTGCTGGGCTACAGAGCAAGGTAGAATATGGAAGAGTTCATCCTGTGCATCCACAGCTTCTCTACCTCAGCCTGGCAGCTGCTGGGGGAGGCAGGTCCCAGTGGCTGTCCCAAAGGAGGGGGAGGTCAGTGTCTATGCAGCAAACTTCCCTCAGCATCCCACCCACACCACTGGGGTGCTCCCAGGGCTGTCCATGTGCCAGGAATCCCTACTCCACTCCTCATATGTGGTGTACAGCACCTTACATGTCTTTTCATGCCTTTTATACGTGTGCTTTTTTACCCTTAAACACATACCTGGGTTTTTAGGAATATAAGGTGAAGTGGTATAGAGTCAGAGAACATCCTGTGCTGGAAGGGATCCACAAGGATCATCCAGTCCAACTCCTGGCCCAGCACAGGACAAACCACAATCAAAGCTGAACAGCCTCTACTGTTCTTTCTCAAATGTTTTCTCCAGGTTCCTCCCTGGATCATCTCTCAGAAGACAGAACAAAGGGTAGTCAGGGTCAGTGACAGCTGCTGTACTTCCCTTGCTCAGGACTTGTGGGGTCACTTCAGAGTTTCAGAAATTAGAGGTGTTTAACTGTTCCTGGAAGTGCTGCTTGCATGATTGCTCTTACTGAGTCAAGCACTCATCCTAGAGAAGTACTGACTGAGAAATATTTCTCTGTCACAGCACACAGACACAAACCAGCTGAATTAAGGTTGAGTGGGGCATCAAACCCAAACTTCCTGCAACTTTCTGTTGCATGGTGGGGTCAGAGTTTCAGAATGAGGGCAAAGCAGAGGAGAATAGTGTCTCCCCATCTTTAGATATTGCAGCACACAAAAGCGAGGCCAGAATACACTGTGTGCACATTGCTAACAACATGGATTTTTGTCAACAGAAAACCCTGAAGGTGTGTTGGATGGGGAGGGAGTTACCCACACCTGCCAGGTGTGTGTGCTTTCCTGCTGGAGTTAGAGAGTAATCCAGCTGGCAGCACAGCAGGTACAGTGCAGGAAGTGGCTGATGTTCCTCAAGCCAAGAATTTCAAGGTTTGGGTGTTGTGATGCACATAAGGAGTGCACGAGTCTGTGCACTGTAGCAGTGGTTGGTGGAAGTGTAATTTGGGAAGAAAGCAGAGATTGAGGAAGGAAAACGTTTTGTCAGATGTGGTCGGTTGTCCCAGGGGGCAGCTGAGTCCCCCAGCCACTCACTCCCACAGTGGGATGGGAGAGAGAATCAGAAGGGTAAAGGGGTAAAAACTGATCAAGGTACAGAGTTTAATAGGTGAAACAAAAGCTGCAGGTGCACGGCCAAGCCAGACAGTCACTGCTCCCCAGCACAGACAGGTGCTCAGCATCCCCAGGAGACCCAGGCCCATCCCAGGGGACAGGGACCAGGATGACAAACACCATCACCCCATTCCCCCTTCTCCCTCCTTCCCCAGCTCTACATGCTGAGCACGGAGCTGAACAGTGTGGGACATCCCTGGGGCAGTGAGGTCTCAGCTGTTCCCCCTCCCAGCTCCCCATGCCCCCCAGCCCAACACTGGCCATGGGAACAGAGCAGAGCTGGGCTCTGTGCAGGCCCAGCCCAGCTGAACCATGGGGTGCTGTCTGCCCTGCCTTGGGCACAAATCCCTGCACAGTTACTGCAGAAAGTGAACTCCAGCCCAGCCAAACCCAGTGTTTTGAAAACATTTTTGCATGCATTTTACGTTTTCTAACCATCCTGCTCTTTGCCTGGGAACTCTTACAACAGGACAGGTCACTGCTGTAAGTGGAGACTGGATTTTGGGAAGCTGCTTAGGAGAGTCCCTCCCCACTATAACCAGTGCAGAAAATCAATATTTAGTATCGACCTAAAGAATAAGGATGGTTGTTTAGTTACCTTAAATCATGGCTGGGGAGAAAGAGTGAGGGATATACACACAGAAATGGAGGTGTTGCTTCTGAGCTTCAGGGAAACAAAGGGGGAAATAACTGTGATAAAAATTGATGAGAAAAAAGAGGAAACAGATAAGAGGCTGGTTAATGATTATGGTTTCTGGGGTCACCTGCCTTCAGCAGGGAGGTGGGATGAGGGAAATCCCTCTCAGCCAAGGCATGGTTTTGTAGAGAGGAGATGTGTCTGCCCCTGTAATTCATGAGAAATTTGCGAGTTCACAGCCGATCACAGACCAGAGGAAAGTTCAGTTCTTTGTAGTCAGGGAAGCACACATTGGAAGAGGATCCATGGGAAGGTATTTTCCGTTCTGATGTGGTGTGTGGGATGGAGAAGTGTGAGCCCCTGGGGGAAGAACAACTAAAGCAGGGTCTTCTCAGGTACCTCTGCATGGAGGCTTTGTGCTCTGAAGAGGTGATGACTGCAGGATCTGTCTCTGCCAGGTAAAGGCACAGGGCTGCCAAAAGGGCCTGGGCAGGCAGGATCAGGGCTTTCTGCCTGGGCGTGTGATTGTGGGCTCAAGCATCTGAGAATTTTTACAGGATCTGTCTTTGCAGTAGAAACAGCTCTTAGACACCAACTTTGTTTTGAAGAAATGCAGGCATTTTTCTGGGTTTGCACCACAGTACCAAGAACTTTACAGGACCCTCCTACAGCTGAGTGCCAGTGGCTGTGTGCACAAGCCCAACAGTGCTGCTGCTGGGAGATGCTGTGGCAGTGACAGTCTTCCTGGCCTCTTGAAAAGCAGCTTGTTTTCTCCACCCGGAGAAATCCTGATTTAATCCGTACCTTTGAAAGGACCTTGCCCACACACACAAACAGACACCTCTCTCTCTGTAACAGTGTCCCTTAAGTCTGCTCCCATGTTTCATGTGTTACTTCTGGAGGACCGGGACGTGCTGTCACCTTGAACACAAGGAAGCAGGGACACACCTGGCCAGGGACACACCTGCCCAGGGACACACCTGCCCAGGGACGCAGGTAAAGTCCTCAATGTCTGTAACTCAGAAGGCCCCTGTGCTATTCCTCCATTTGGGCTGTGCCCCTGGCTGATGCTGAGTTGCTCTGCAGTTCCTGATGAGTTTGTTACTCCCCATTGCTCCTTTCTGGATGCTCTGTGACAGAGACAGGGGTGACTCCATGCTGTGGGAGAGGGACAGCAGTGAAAGCGTTAAGGCTGGGCGGGCAGAGCTGGGAGCTGCTCCAGCTCTGGAATTTGGAGGACTGGAATTGCTGCCTTGGCACCAGCCCAGCTGGCAGAGAGCCCCAAGCCCAGCCAAGCAGGGCAGAACTAACACAGAGCTCGTCCTCTGCCACTCTGCCAGGGCTGGTGGGAGCTGGGTGAGGGCACTGGGGACGCTGCTCAGTGCCTGCACAGGTCTGTGTGGGCTGTCAGACCCTGCTACCTCTGCCTGGGCTCAGCTGCTGCTTCCTGCTTGCAGAGCGAGCAAATGTGAATAGTTTTAGATAATTACCATAGGGATAGGCTGAAGGGGAGCTCCAGCCACCCCAGGCTCACAGCTCTACTTTACCTGGAGCTGCCTGTGGCAGCTGCTGCAGTGACTCCAGGGGGTTACAAGATGCTGACCCTGGATAGAAAGTTCCTGAAGTCCTTCATTTCTCACCACCATTGCTGCCATGTGATTTGTTGTTCAACTGCTTCGTCTCCTCAAAGGAAGATGATGATCAGCTGCTAGGTTTCCTGCCCAGGGGCAAAGGTAATGTGTCCTTTATTATTTTATTTTGGATATTGGCTGGTTTCTCTTCCTTCTTCAGGGTGAGAACATAGTGGTGGGAAGAGGAGCCTCATCAGGAGTAGTTGGCAGGGTAACACTCAGGTGAGCTCCTGTGCTTTCCTGCTTGGAGGAGATGGGAAAATATTAATTACTGTCTCTTCAGGACTGAGCTGGGATTTGGAACTCACACATCAAGCTGGGTGATGTTGCTTTCCATTGGCATGGCTGTTTGGGGACCACACAGGGAGAGCTTATGCACCAACAGCAGAGGAAGGAGGGTGCATGGAGGAGCTCAGGTTTTTATCCGTGAGTGTAGCAGACAAGCAGCCCTGGAAGCTGGGTGGTGCTGCCTCTGAGGCTGCTGTTGGGAGATCCCAAGAAAAGTCTCTTGAGCTGTTTGGAGCACAGAGCCAAGGCTCTGTGCAGTGACCCTGGCTCGGCTTGGATGTGTGTCCTGGAATATGTGTGGGGTTTGGAGGTGTGGGGGCTTGGGCAGGGGAGCCCAGCACTGCAGGAGGCTGTGGGATTCTGACTGTGCCTGTGGCTCAGCAAACACCAGATCTGTGGCTCAGTGGGAGCCATGGCATGTCAGAGACCCGAGGTTACTGAACATCTTGAGGCTGGCAGAAGCCTCTGAGAAAAGGAACTGACCTGGTAAAAGCAGTTTTCTCTGGTCCCCAGCCTGTCCTTACTCTCAGTGTCCAGACCTTCCTCTCAACTTGACTTTTCCTTGTGTTTTATTTTGAAATATTTCATATCCCAGAGAATCTGGGTTTTGTTCAGAATGTTTCCTTCCCTTTTCCACTGTGCTTCCTGGCCCAAAACAGGATTTCAATATCTCAGGGTGTTACTGAGCCTTGGCAGGAGGTTTCAGCAGGACCCTGCTGTTGGAACCTCCTCTCTTTGGTTGAACAGCACTGGGGTCACCACTTTGTTTCTGCAGGCTGGAAGTCTGAGTACTTTCAGGATGGAATTGGACAATCTCAAGGAAGAAGAGTATTCCAGGGCTGTTATTTACAGGGGTCTAAAAGTGCCTGACTCAGGATGTCCTGTGTAGCTGCCGTGGATGTGTCCTTAGAGACCCCAGGGGGAGAAGACTTAGAAAAGGAGAAAGATAACTGGTGGAGCAAGTTCAAAGGAGCTAGAAAACCCCTGGAAGGTGAAGTGACCATGGTTTAACCCAGGACAAACCAGAGTAGCCACTGCTGGTGTCCATCATCTCCTCCCTCCCCGCAAGAACCTTAGTTCAATTCCCTGCTATCTCCTGGGCCCCTTTCCTTCCCCATCCCATAGGGCCAGGTAACCCTGGACCTTCCCTATCCTCCCCCAAACCCCCTGGTGACTGGTGATATGTGATAACTCTTAAGGCTGTGTCTGAGGGCCCCTCAGCCTCTTGGATTCCTGCCTCTCCTCTGTGTGAAGGCCCTGCAATAAATCCACTCAGAATTAAAGGCACTCCAAGAGCCCTCTCGTTATTCATCTTCAGCTGATAGCTAACCTGGATCATTCCTGCACCACACCGCAGGCCGCAGTTTCTCTGGCTCAGTGTCTACGGGACGCTGCCAGAGTGCCCTGGGGACAGGGGCATTCCTGGAAATACAGCCAGCTGGAATCTGTGGTACTTCTCCAGGCTGGACAGAGGAACCAGCGAGCTATAGTCCTGAGCTGCTGATTGCAGGCAGGGCTGTGGCCCTGCCCAACCATCCTCTGCCATGAGGTTTGGAAGCAGAGTGAAGTCGGCTTAAAGTATGTCCAGGGTGACAGTTTGTGTAGGACAAGCACAGGGAGAGCAGAATTTCCTATCAGGATGAAAGGGTTTAAATACTCAGTTTTTAAAACCTTCACTTCAAGGATTTCAGGCTCCACACCTTGTTCCAGCCTTGGTGACAGGAGCTTGGTCCCTTGCAGGGGTCCTGCTTCTGATGTGGGCAAGTGCTGGAGGAGCCAGAATGACTGACCAGTCTCCTGTCACACAGTTCTGGAAAGGCTGCACACGGTGAATCCCCAATCCCTTCAGGTTGGAAGGGACCTTAAAGCCCATCTGGTTCCCCCCTCTGCCATGGGCAGAGACACCTTCCACTGTCCCAGGTTGCTCCAAGCACCGTCCAGCCTGGCCTTGGACCCTTCCAGGGATCCAGGGGCATCCATCTGGCTGTGATGGTTGATGGGTTGGGTGTGATCAGAGCAAGGTAGGTGTATATTGGAGAAACAGCCCCATTTTGGTGGGATCTATGGAAGCAAGAATATCACATCATCTTGACCTACTGAGGAGTTTCTTCATTTTTTTGTTTCCTCCTCATTTTTTGGAGAGGGGAAATAAATGCTTTTGAGCCCAGCTCTGGCCCTGGCTTTGGGGAACAGGCCTAAGTTGCCAGAGTGTGCATTTTTATGGAATCCAGGAGCTTCATCCTGAACACACAGCCCCACTTGTTACAGAGATCAGACCTTTTGCAGCTTGTCATTGTCCTTTTCTTGATCTTTGGTATTTCTGTAACTTCTGAACTTTAAAAAAGAGCAGAAGTTGGAACAAACCACACCCACTTAGCACTCTCCTCGTTCTTTGAGCACTGATAAGTTGAAGGTGTTCTGCTAATATTTAACCCGGAAGCCAAAGTTTAAAAAAGAACTTCAGAGAAGATCAGAACAAGCAGAAACTCCAGGAACTGCCCTGAATAACCTGAGTAGGGCAGGAGTACAGAACCATTCTCAGCATGGGGTTCTGGAAACCCCCTGGCAGAGGATGTGATCAGTCAGTGTGGCTCTCTCATGGCTCCTGCTTTCACTGAGGACTGTCCTTGAGAGAGCTGAGCATAAATAGCAGCAGAGCCATGCAAACTTCCCAGGGGCTGCAAATCTGTGAGGGAGCCAAAGGTCTATCCTGCTGCAGGTGTGGCTCAGGTGGGCTTGGGCATGGTGCCCCAGCTGAAGGCTCCACAGGCTGTGGGCTGGTTGCTCACTGTGATTTGCTTCTGGAGTCTTCTCCAGAATGTGGTGACCAGATGTGTCAGCCACCACTGGTGCTTCTGGCAGTGCCCTGCAGGGACAGGCTCTGCCGTGGCCTCTCTTGAAGCACTGAGCCTGGAAGAGCTGCAGTGATGGCTTTCCTGAGGTGTGGAAATCAGTTGATTTATGTTGTCACTGTCTGTGTCAGGACCAAAGGTGCCAGTTCTGCTCATGTTCCCTCTGCCAAACAGCTCCAGGGGTCACAGGTGGGCTCTTCTGTTGCTGCTTGGTATTCGCTATGTGCCCATGCAGGAGACAAAGCCTGGCTTTGAGGTAATCAAATCAGTCTTAAAGTTCAGATTTCTACTTGATTTTCTTCTGACTTGGGCATTGCCATTTCTCTTGGAGCTTTCTGATTTCCCCTCTATCTCTCCTTTCACCCACTGGTGCATCCCCTCGGTCAGCTTGAGTTTCAGCTCTGCTGATGTGTTTCTCAGGCTGGAGCTGCCCAGCTCAGTTCTCATCTCCTTTCTCTAGTTCAGAATCTCTGTTTTAATTCCAAAGCTGCTTCACAGCTGATTAAAACAACACACTACTTCAACAGCTTTATTTTTCCAGTGAAGTGCAGAAGATGAGGCTGTGGTAGGGCAATCACAGCAAGCAAGAACCCAGGTTGTGTTGCAGCCTGTTTATTTGGAATAAGAAGTGGTGGGATGGGAACAGGAGAAAAACTGCTGGTTTGGGATGAGGAGAGGGTGATTGTAGACAAAGCTGGCATTTCCTTACCCTCTGCATTTGAACCATATGCTGCAGGAGGATCACTGCAGCTCCTTGCTGTCTGACCTGGCAGCTGGGTGGGAGGAGGAGCTGTGCTCGAGACAGGCTGGGGGAGCTGTGCCAAAGGAACATCTGGCTGGCCTTGAAAACTGGACCCGGAGTTAAGTATCTGAGCACTGGAGAAATAAAAACAATGCACAAAAGAGTGTGAGCTAAGGCCAGCAATTTTGTGTAACTGGGCTGCAAAGGTTGCTGCACGCTGGCTCCTACAGGTGAGTGTTTCTCTGGGGGTGATGAGGATACTCTGCAGAGAATAAATAGCAACCCTGCTGCAGTCTGGGCTGGAATTCTGCTGAGGGCTGCCTGGGCAGTCCACACGGGCACACTGAGTCCCTTGAGCTCCTTTGCTTTGCTTTCTGGGAGCTGGAATGGGGAATGGCAGGGAAAAGAAGGGCTGAAGAAGCAGGAATGTGCTGCTGCTCCTCCAGGTTCCAGATGTGTAATTGGCAGCCTGAGAGGTTTGTAGCTGGTTGTGCAGATGTTCCACAGCAAATGTGCTGAGACATGAGGGACTTTGAGCTGCTGTTGAGGGAGAACTTGCTTGGCAGCTCCAGTGGTGGGACAGGAGGCATTTTCCCTATCCAAGTGCCAGACTTTGCAGGGTTTGATAGGAAAGATGTGTGACTCAGTTTCCCCATTCATTTCCTAAAGCTACTCAGTGGGTATAGAGCAGTTAATTTCTTTCCTGTGTGGCAGAGAAATGAAGACCTAAGTTTGGGACTAAGGAAATCGGTGTGCTCAGCACAAAACTGAACATGACTTTTGCTGAGGACAACAATTTGGGAATCCTTGCTCTGCACAGGCTGTCACTTCATGTCTCTGATTATGAGCAAGTCACTTCTCTGTGTTTATTTTGCCCTCAGCAGAACAGGGATGGTGCAGTTTGGGGGATGCATCCTGACACTTGCTGTGCTGCATCTCAGAGCATTTCCCCTCACTGAGGATGTCTGCACATGGATGTGCACATGGATTGATGCCTCTAAAAGGCATCAATAACTGCTAAGTAACAATAAGAGTTAGTGCCTCTGAAACTGATTAAAACCATTAAAAGATGTTAGATGTTGTATGCAGAAGAGCCAAAGCAGTGTGAAGGAACTCTCAAAATGCTCAGTGTGTCCAATGAGTTTTGATAGGACCAGTGAGGGGCAGTCTGGGGGTTCCTGGTGTGCAGTGGACAAGGCAGAGCTGAGCCCTGGATGAAATGTCACCAGAAAGTCTGGAATTCTGTGGAAATGAGAATCCAGGCATTGGCTGCAGGCTTGGGGGCTTTTTGCTTGATTTGAACCAGTAAAATTAGGGTTTTTATTAGTTGATGACATTCAGTGTTCTGGTCTCTCATTTTTACACAGTGGAAGCTTTCTCTGTGACTCTTCCTGGCCCCTGCTGTGTGTTGAGCTGCTGTTCTTGTGCAGGGAGTGTTGCAGCCCAAGTTCTCTGTGCTGAAGGAGCTGAGGCAGCTCAGAGCTGTGCAGCTGGAGGCAGGAGTGGGTTTCCCCACACTCACTGCTTTCTGTTTATGGGTGGGATGATCACCTGCTGTGTTCTCTCCCTGAAACTCAGTCTCTGCTCATGGGCTGCCACAGTCCTGCCTGTCGTGGATGGGGGAATCATTAGATTTTCATCAGGTCACTCATGGATGAGCAGTGTGGATCCCAGCGCACATCCCTGTGTTCCCCACATAGATATCTCTCCTCTGCAAGGATGATTCTTTGCCCCTACCTCTTGTAATCCTTGATTTATCCCTTTAGAAACCTTTCTTCTTATCCCATGGCTCTGGAGGTGTTGTAAAAGCCTTTGGTGAGGATCTTGGAGGCAGATGGGCTGTGTCACATCCGTCTTGGTCTCTGGCCAGTCCAGGCCTCTCCAGGTTTCTGTTGCAGTAGCTGGACTGACATTGCCCAGGTGGCTCAGATTGCTCTTGGGGGCTGTGTTATTGACTAAAGCCTCTGTTTCGTTTGGGAAAATGTTTTAGCAGATGCACCTTGTGCCTGAGTAGAATTATCTGCTTGGGTTTAGCAAATGTCTGGGTGAATGGGGCAGACAGAGATGCACCAAGGGCAGCCCTGGAGATGGAGAGGTCTCTTGGGTCCTGAGTTCTGGTGTTTAGTTGTGTAAGCAGACCCTGTAGGGCCAGAATAGGGTTTTTGTCTTCAGCTCCAGTAGCACCAGCTGCAGTTTCCAGCTCTTTTCCCCATCTCCATGTGTGCTTACAATCAGAGATGGGACACTGGGGCTGTTTTGCAGTTCAGTTACAGCTCTGGCACATGAGGCAAGTCACTGAAGCTCAGGGTGTCGTGCTGCCCTGCACCACTGAGACATGGTACAAGGTGCTGGGAACACCTGGCAAGGTTTGCAGAATCCCTGCTGAACTGCTTCAGAGAGCACTGGGTGTAATTGCCACTATGGTTTAGGGCACATGGGAATGCTGCTGTGAGACTGAAAATGCGACACTTCTGCAAACAGCAGTCGCTGGTATCACTGGGACTCTTGAGACTTTTTTTCCCCCAGTTGTTTTATTTTTGATAAATAAAACAACTGGGAAAACAAATAAAACAACAACAAAAAATGGCACAGCTCTTGCCAGGGGGATGTACAGTGGCATCTGCAGTGACAGAGCTCATCCGAGTGTGTGCCAACAGTTAGGAAAAGTGCTGCTCCAAACCATTCAGATGTCCAAGCCTTTTGGAAATGGGACACTGGTGATGAATGTTCAGAGCCTGTGAAAGATTCAATAAATGTGCAAGGCATTGCTTTGGTTTGAAGTAACAGCTCTTCATGTGCCTGTGGATGTCCTGCCCAAAAAAAACCATTATAATGCACTCCCATCGGCAGGATGAACTGGATGGAGAGTTTTGGGGACTGTGAGTTTGGGTTTCTTTGTGTGCTACTGTGTAACCACTGGCCAGGGCATTAGTGGATAAAATAACCTTATTTCAGTAGTCAAAACCTGCAATTTACAACCCTTGTGTAAAAAGGAAGTGTATCTTTGGGAGAAGACAGAGGTGATCATGAGAACAGGCAGAATATGCCAAATCCTGCAGCATTTGGATCCCTGCTCTGTGTTGGATATCTCCTCTGCTCTCAGCCTTAGCTCAAACAGGTGTTTCAGGCTGGAGAGCACAAATCTCTGCAGGAAATACTGAATTGTAGGATAATTGCCTTCTCACCTTTAAATTCTGGGATTTGGCATCTCGTTCTTAATCCCTGTCTTTGCAAGGAGCCCATGGCTCCCACCCGTGCTCCAACCCTTCCTCCTGTGTTATGTCTGCCATGTCTGCTGAGAGCTCAGGACAACCCAAGTCTGGAGCCTTCCCAGGCCTGTATTTCTGTCCCAGTCATGTTCATGGTGACCAGTGATGACAGTCTCTGCTTTGGGAACAATCACAGGGCTTTGAAGCTTTCACATTTTACTCTGGGACAGGCACTGAGCTCCAGTTTTCGTCCAGCTCCACCCTCCAGTATGTCCAGGATTGAAATGCCTCATGCAGGGAAGGATCCAGCCAGATCTCAACAAGATTCTTGCTCTATGGCAGACCTACTTATCTTAAATGGGTCTCTTTAACCCATCTCTTTGAGTGCTGCTCCTGCCCATGAAGTGCTGAAGATGGGACAAGAGGCAGTGAGCACCAAAGGACCACTGGAGGAGTGGCCTGCAGGACACCCATCAGAGGAGTTTTGGAGTGGGCATGAGTGGAGTGCTCGGAAATTTCCCTCTGCTCTTCAGGACACTGCAGGGGCTGTTACAGAGGTCTCCAGGGAGAAGCACATGAATGACAGCTGCATCTGAGAGTACAAAGCCCTTGGCACAGAAATTGAGAATTTGAGATTTGTGCCCGTGCAGCCCTTGGTAAATGAATCTCGGAAATAAGAGAGAAAGGCAGGAAACCTTTCTGCAATTTCAACTTTTCTGTTCTGTATTTTTCTGCATGCTTTGACTTTGTAATTCTTGTCCCATGGACATATTTTTGTCTTCTTCAAGCTGTGACAAGCCTCAGATGAGCTGATGGGTGACAAATGCTGCTTCCTAGCATTGACTAACCCTCAGAGTGTGGATGGCAAGTGTGCAGAGTCTCCTGTAAGTAGCAGTTCCAGTCACAGTGTGGTGGGCAGCTGCAGGTGCCAGGGATCAGCTGACAGCGGATATTTTGGCATTAGGAAGTAGAGCCTGAAATCAGGAATTCTCTGTCAAGTCTCTTTGTTTCTGCTGAAAGCTCAGAACTCTTGTTCAAACTGATCTTCAGTGAGGAATAACGTCATCAGTGGTGCCCAACTTCTCTTGGGCTCTGAGTTCAATCATATTTGATCTGCATCTTCAGGGTGATGTTTCTCACTGTGCCAAATGGATCCGATGCCATCCTCTTCCTCCTCCTCCATGTCTGCCATTGTCCTGGATGCCTGTGTGACCCAAAACAAGACAGTTCAGCCAGCAGAAAATCTCCAATGATTAGTTTTCTGTCCCCTTAATGAGCTGAAATAACCATGAGTTCAGAACACTGAATAATTCAGGTCAGAAGGGATCTCAGGGTTCCATGGCTCAATGCTGCTTTACTCAGAAACAACAAACTGTTGATTTTTTAAGAGAGGCCCCACTTGATTTTCTGAAAATGTGGCTCCACTCAGTGGCCTGTACAAGGAAGAAGAAGGTGAGGATGTCTCTGGCAGCTGCTCACTGTTGGGCTGGCGTTGTCACCAGTTGAATCACGGAATGTCCTGGGCTGGAAGGGACCCACAGGGATCATCCAGTCCAACCCCAGGCCCTGCCCAGACCCCCCAACAACCCCAGCCTGGGCATCCCTGGCAGCGCTGTCCAAACGCTCCTGGAGCTCTGGCAGCCTCGGGGCCGTGCCCATTCCCTGGGGAGCCTGGGCAGTGCCCAGCACCCTCTGGGGGAAGAACATTGCCCTAATCTGCAGCCTGAGCCTGCCCTGGCCCAGCTCCAGCTGTTCCCTGGCTCCTGTCCCTGTCCCAGAGCAGAGATCGGAGCTGCCCCTCGGGAGGAGCTGCAGATCCCTGAGCTCTGCCCTCAGTGTCCTCTGCTTCCTCTGGACACACCAAGTGCCCTCAGCTGCTCCTCCTGTGGCTCCTCCTGACCCTTCAGCATCTTTGTGGCCCTTCTTTGGACACTCTTTGCTATCTTTAGATCCTTAATAATTAAGATGTAATAGCAGTAACAATAAGATGCAGTAAAATGGAAGCTTTCGGCTGTTAAAGGAGACTTGGGCAGTGGTTGGAGCTGAGATAATCCTGTTTGATGAGCACAGCTGTTTCCACCTCTGGAGCTCTGTGGGTGTAGGGGTGGGTGCAGGCAGAGCTGAGCGCTGGGCACTGATCCCTGCATAGCAATCCTAAGTTTCTGGACCACATCTGCATGACAGCAAGAGCTGAAACCCTGCAGGAAACTAACAGGCACCTGCAAGGAAACTTCAGGCTCCTTTAGGAAGCATCCAGTCCCTGGAAGTGGTGCCTTGGGGACGAGGCAGTGTGGCCAGCTGTAACCCTGTGTTTTGGGGGCTGCACCTTTGATGTGCAGATGCAGCTGGTGGGAGGACTCTACTCTGGAGCTCTTGGTGTCTCCCCCTCACACAGCTCAGTGCATCTGGTAGGGCAAGAGAAATGCATTAGCACAGGCTGGTGTTTGCTCAGATTCTGGTTCAAATCCAACAAAAAGCCAGGCAAGTGTGCTGGATCGTGGGAGGATAAGACCTCATTTCATTAAATCACTCCGAGTCAGAAAAATGTCTGTGCATTGCATCAGTCTGATGGAATCAGCCCTGGGGAAAACATCAGAGTCTGTCCAGGGCTGTGCTCAGGGCTGTGCTCAGCAGCACTGCTGGGCACACAGCACCAATCTAGGTCACAGTCTGTACCTCTCTGTCCTGAGCTGGCTGCACATTTAGATGGAGTTCAGCCTGTGTCAGGGAACAGCCTCCCTTGCTGTGGCAGCTCCTCCATCCCTGCAGGAGCCGTGGCTGTGACAGGGACCAGGGATGTGCTGCCAGGGGCACAGGCACAGTGGGAACTCCTCTGGGTGGCTGAATGACATGAGGTGTCCCATCATGGGATCTGCATGCACTCAGTTATGGGATTTTATTGCCCAAATCCTAAAACCAATTCTTCAAGCCTGGCAAATTACTATTACATGTACTGTCTTTACAGCAGAAGTGGGCAACAGATTTTTCTTGCATTTATTTCACCAAAAGATAAAATACTTTTTAACACAAAATTATACAGTGAAAGCTCACACCCCAGGACTTCATCTGGCAGCAGCCTCGTTTTTCCTGGCACTGAGTTCCCAGTGACGTGGTCCCAGCCTGGGAGCAAAGGCTGCAGTCCAGCTGCTCTGCCTACTGCATGCCAACTTCCCAAATGCACCATTCCTGTGGGTTTGTTACTGGTAAAACTGAGAGCATGGCTTTGCTTCACAGCTTGTCTGTAGAATTCTCAGTTTCTCCTCCAGGTTAGAGAAACCTCGCTGTGGCACAGCTTGGCTTAGGCACTGAGCATTGTGCAGCTCTCAAAGGAAATGCTCCCTGCCCTGGTTTCCATATCCTTTTGATACTTAACAGTTTCTATGAAGTACAGAGAGTTTTAGAATCCGGAATGGTGTGGGTTGGAAGGGATCATAAAGCCCATCCCACCCCTGGCATGGGTAGGAACACCTTCCACTATCCCACAGCCCCATCCAGCCTGGCCTTCCAGGGATCCAGGGGCAGCCACAGCTTCTCTGGGCAACCTGTTCCATTTTACCTGTATTTATCCTTGTTCTGTCAACTTGTGAGGTTCTAATAAATGGTTTAATACAAACATTTCTCTGCTGAGATCAGTCATTGCGCACCTGAGACCAGAGGCCCCACCATTCCATGATCAGCACCTGCCTTACCTGTGCCATCCCTCCCTGCAGCTCAGTGTCAGATGTCACCTGGAGCAGGTGACACTCCTGGAGTACCATCAGCTGTAAGAAGCACCTGAGCTATCGTATTCATTTTCGTACCAGCAAAATAGTCTTGCTGTTAACATTAAAAGCTCAGATAAGGAGTTGTAAAACCCTGCTTCTCCCACACTCCCTGTGTCTACCTGACACGAAAAAGTCTTTATTTGGGAAGTCAGATAGATTCTGATGACTGTGTGCTTCTTCCCAGCTTCTGATGTCGAATGCTAATGCACAAAAGCAAGGAAATAAAATTAAAATGAAGCATTTCCCTGCCCACATGACTAGCAGAATGGGGCTGGATCCTGGATGCACTGTGTTATTTGGGTTGGAAAGGACCTTAAAGCTCATCTCATTCCGACCGCCTACCACGGGCAGGGACACCTTCTACCATCCCAGGTTACTCCAAGCCCTGTCCAGGCCTGGCCTTGGACACTTCCAGGGATCCAGGAGATCAACACCTTCATTGTACCAGGGGAATGAATCCTTGCTCACAGTAACTGCTCATAAAATCCTCATTAAAGAAACCTTAAAAATCTCTACATATGCCCACAGTTGTGCCATCCTGGTATCAATCTTTTATTGCACTCTGTTTCCCTAAGATAGTCTTCCATAACTACAAAGCCCCTGATATCAGAAGTTTTTACTTGGGTTTTTTCCCCAAATTCCTTGCCCCTATGTTGAATGCACATTGAGGTTTCCAGATGTGAGAAACAAGACATCCTAAAGATCACTCTGCAGTTTTCAAAATGCAGCAACAAAAGAAAATATTGGCCTGCTAGGCTGGGCCAGCACATCTCTAGCCTTAAGCAGGCTTGGGAAAGATGATTGACCAAATTTAGGGGATTTGTGGACAAGTATACCAGAAACCTGGTTTTGTCATGAAAGAGTGAGAAGATAAGAAGGAACAGACCTGCCTCTGGTAGTACTGGGAGGAGCAGGACAGCTAGTCCAGCTGAGACGAGCTGTCGCTCAGGGCCAGGAGCAGTAATCCTTGCAGGCAGCGAGGATAGAGCTGATCCCTTCCACTGCAGTTCACTGGAAGTTTAGGGACAGAACAGATTTGACGTCAGCCTTGAGAGAGAGGGGATTTCCAGTGTTGGCAGCCGTGGCTCTGTGACTGTCAGGCAGGTCTTGACTGATCCCTCCCTAGGAATGCTCTTGGAGCCTTTTCTGTGGCCGCTGGCAGGTCACCACTCGCAGAAGGAAGAGATGTAGGTGCCAGTTATTTTCAGGAAGGAAGGTATGGCTGCAAGCATGATCCTTCTGGAGTTCAGCCCATTCAGGTTAAGCCTCAGTGTCCCCCAGCTTGATTGCTGAGCCGGGGATCCATGTGTTTGGTTTTCACTCTGGCATGGAGAGCATTCCCCCCTCCCAGGGGGCTGCGAGTACTCCAGGTTTTTCCATGTGACACTGTATAAAACATGGAGGCTGCTCTTGTTTTGATTCTCACCTGATTTAATTACATTTGCTTTTTCTCTTTTTATTTCAGTTGTGATTCCAAAGAGCCCTTTACCTGCCTCCGAAGTAAACTCGGAGAAACCTAGCATGCACAGTAGCACAAAGACTGTTTTGGGGCATCAACAAGGGCAAAGGCGTCGCAAAACAGGGAAGAAGCGTGGTCGAACGACCAAAGCGCTAATCCACCACCCCATGCCTACACCCTCCAAGTCAGTGGAGCCTTTGAAATTCCCCAGAAAGAGAGGCCCCAAGCCTGGCAGTAAGGTAAAAGCTGATGCTGATGCAGGCGGGTGAACAGCAGGTGCTGCAGGTCCTGCCATGGGTTGGTGCATGCGTGTGTTTGTGCACGTCTGTCTCAGCCTCTGGCTGTGTGACTGCAGCAAGTAGGAGTCCAAATGGGTATGTGGGCTGGGAGTATCCTCAGAGTCCAGCCCCAGAGCTGTAGAGAATGTCCGTGTCCTAAAGATCATTTCCATCCAGAGTCCGTGTCTTTGGAAGTGCATTGGCTGTGGAGTAGCATGGCAGATGCTGGGAGCATGACAGGATGGCCAAAGGGTAGAATAAGCTCTCCTGTCCTTTGTGTGTGGCTAGTCTGAGTCAAGCAGAGGTGGCTTGTATCCCAGGCTTGTTATTTTTCAGGATTGTGGCTTGTAAAATACACATGTATTGATTACTAGGTTCTTGAGACACCCCGTCATCACCATCAGAAATGTGTCATGTTCCACAGTGCCTTGTCTGTTGGATGCAGAGGAGAGAGTGTAGTGATCATGGGTGGTAAAGGAGAGCAGGAGTAAAAGGAGAAATATCTCCTCTTTTTCTGCAGAGGAAACCTAGGACATTGCTGAACCCAGCACCCACCTCTCCAACAACCAGTACCCCAGAGCCAGACACAAGCACTGTGCCCCAGGATGCTGCTACAATCCCCAGCTCTGCCATGCAGGCTCCCACAGGTAAGGAGGGTCTTGGACCACATTCTTGACAGTTAGGAACTGCAGCAGGCAGACAGCAACACCCCAAGAGAGTCCCATTTCTTCCTAAACCTGTAAACCAGCAATCTCTACCACTCCAGAAAGGCTGGCCTGAGAGAGGCACATGAGTCCAGATCAGCTGTTCATTTGTATCTTTGTCTGTTTGGAAATAATGGAGTAGGAAGATTGCAAGCCCACCTTGAGTGCAAGGACCCCTTTCCCCTGCATGCTGGTGACTCCACAGCTCTCCAGGGACACTTGTGGCCCACTGTGCCTGGGGACAGTTGGGTGTGCAGCACCCCTTGTGAGTCTCGAGCATGAGCTCTCCCACACCATGCCAGGCACAGCTGCTGGAACTGCCCAAGGGGCAGAGGAGGTGCTGAAGGACTGATCTGCCCAGCTCCAGCCAGGATATCAAGGCACACAGGGACAGGAGGGAATAGGGGAGGAGGAGGAGCAGCAGTGAGGAGTGTATGCACTGCTACAGCTGAGGACAAATCTGGCCAGGAAAGTCTAAAGCAAAGCTGCTTTTGACATGTTGAGTCAGGCACTGGATGTGGGCTGAGCCCTCTGTTTCCCCAGAATGTAATTGGCCAGTTTTCAGAGGAACCTAAAGAAGCCAGTTTCCCTAAAAAGGAAACACTCTGGGAACCCCTAGAAAGTGGAGGCTGCACTCCTTCCCCTCTGAACATCACAGCCACCTTACCTGACTGGTATGGAAACCCCTTTACAGCCTGACTGCAGGAGAGAACATGGGAGAAACAGCAGCAGTTTAGAAGGTGAGCATGAGGCAGGAAGATTTTGGAGGTGATTCCCCTCTAGAACCGGCTCCACTGTGAGGACGCAGTCAGGCAGTCGTGGTGGATTCCACTTTGTGAGCGATTGGACAGTCTTAAAATCTCAGCATCTCTCAGGTTGGATCTTAGGCATCTGTTTCTTGCTTTCTTGAGTGGGTTAATGGCAAACACATTTCTCATCTTGGCAGTTTGCATTTACTTGAACAAGAACGGCAGCACTGGGCCCCACCTAGACAAGAAGAAAGTTCAGCAGCTGCCAGACCATTTTGGACCAGCTCGAGCTTCTGTTGTCCTGCAGCAAGCAGTACAGGCCTGCATTGATTGTGCTTATCATCAGAAAACAGTCTTCTCCTTCTTAAAGCAAGGCCACGGGGGAGAGGTCATCTCAGGTGAGAATGGGCCCGCAGCACTTTGCCTCCAGAGAGGTTGTTGCAAGAATTCTCTCATTGGAAGATGTCTATCCTGAAGCTCACTGCAGCCACAGGCCAGGGGCAGACAGGAGAGTTCTGTCTTCTCTTTCTTGCCACACATCTGTGTCAGTGAAGCAACAGCTGGCAGCTGAGTCAGAGCAGAGCAGTTCCCATGGCCTGCAGGCACAGCTGCTGGAGCAGGCAGTGCTCAGTCCTGGCATCAGCCTGGGCAGCAATCCTGCCCCACCGACCGGCCCCCCACGCTGCCCCAGCCCTGGGAAGAGCCACAACAGGGGGGATTCCACAACTCCTCACAGAAAGACAAGAAATACCCCGGGTTTTCGTTTTCCTGTAAGCCCGTGCATATCCGGATCTGCGAGCTCAGGCCCCTCCTCGAATCCTTTCGGTTCCCTCAGACGCGGCTCCCTGGTGCTGGGTGCAGCAGGCTGGTCCTGGCCTGCCCCAGCAGTGGAAGGCAGTGGCTTTGTTGGCTCTGACAGCCCAGCGATGCTGAGATCCAGGAGCTGGCTGTGCGGCCCTGGGCGTAGCCTCCCGCCTTGGCGGGGGGTTCACGTGTTGGGCTCTGTTTGTTTCTGTCTCCAGCTGTGTTTGATCGGGAACAGCACACTCTGAACCTGCCAGCAGTAAACAGTATCACCTACGTCCTCCGCTTCCTGGAGAAGCTGTGCCACAATCTGCGCAGTGACAACCTCTTTGGGAACCAGCCTTTCACTCAGAACAGCCACATGCAGCGCTCACATGAGTACGACCACGACAGGTATCTACCAGGTAGGAGCTGGGGCGGGGGCGGCACTGCAGGAACCCAGGTGCTCTGTGTCTTAACCCAGATTTTATCTCTGTTTCTGGAGTCTGGAGGCAGGCTGGTGTTCCAGAGCCCTCTCACAGGGTTCATTACATCACACCCAGTGTCGTGCACATGCCCGCAGGGCTCTTGTTGTGCAGGATTCCAGTTGCATTTTCTGCCTGTCAGTTTGGTTTCCATCTCCCCTGTAGGTTTCCGCTCATCCGTGCTGTCTCCTTGTCTTCCCTCCTCTCCTCATCCCCCCAGTCCTTCTCTCTTCCTGTAATCCGATTGTGGTGACTTCATACAGCTAGGAATTCAGGTGAAAGATTGCCTGAGAAGGGAGAGTGATAACATGCAGCAGGTAAACTGCAATTAGAAATTAATTAAAGCAGAGTGGTTTCCACACTGGCTGTGGATCTGCTGGCAGCAGCCAGGGCATCCAGCCCTCAGTGACAGCACGGCCTGTTCAGGGGTGATGCTTGTGCAGCAATCCAAGGCAGAGGTGGTTTTGCTTTCCCTGGCATGGCACTGAAGCAACTCACCCCAGCAAGACAGTTCATGCCACAGTGAAGATTGTCAGGCTGCAAAACTGTGCTGAAGCAGAAGCAGTGGAGAACAAGCCTGGTGGTTCCCCCGAACTGGGCAGTGGCAGCAGTTCTGGGGTGATGGCTGCCCCACAGACTGTTTTGGGGAGCTCCTGCTCCGGGAATGTCAATTGTGGAGAGGATCAAAGCTGTCTGCACCCTCTTAGGTGGTTGACAAATGCTGATCTTCTTGCTTTCTTCCCCCTCTAGCCAGCAAATAGCTGTTGTGTTGTTTGAAATCTTTCCAAAGTTAATCCTTTGCATAATTATGGCTCTGGCAAGAAAAGCAAAAGTTGTATGAATATAAAAGGATGGGCACTTAGGAAGAGCTGTTTAGAAGTTGCTAAGCACGAGGTGTAGGAGCAACAGCCAAATTGCCACAGTGCTTCCATTCATTGCACCTTACAAAGCACCTTGGGCTGAGTCTAGAGGGAGAGGATCTTCCCATTCTCTACTTCCTCCTGGCTGGAGCCAGCAGGGCCAGGAGCAGAGGAGCTGCAGAAAATGCAAGGACAGGAGCAGCATGACCAGGTATTGGGACTGGAGACTGTCCCCTGAGGAACTCTCAAATAGAAGAAATCCCCATGTTTCAGTGTGGAGGTACCCTGTCATGAGAGAGCAAAATCTGAGTGGGAGGGAAAGCACCCAGGTCTGTCTGTGAGCTCACACACAGTTTCCAGCCTCCATGAGAGGTCAGTGGTGGCTGTGCTGAGAGTTGGGCTGCTGGGCAGGGTGGAAAAGTATAAATCAGAATTCAGGGAAACTCAGGCAGAGCACCGGATCTGACACAATGCTGAGACCTGCCCATCCTGAACTCTGCTTCAGTGTTTGCAGCACTTAAAGAAGAATTAACCAGTCAGAGGTGTGACAGCACCTAGTCCTGCAGTTCGTCCTGATATCTGAGCTTATTGGGCATCTGCTCATGTAACCCCTTTCACCTGAGAGAAGGTGGTAAGCTTTGTTATCTACACATTACAGTGGCTTCTGGTGAGGGCAGGGCAACAGTGCTGGTGATTTTGGGAGGTTTGGGCTGTTCTTGGAGGAATGAGGGTGGAGTTGTACATCCTTAAATCACACCAGATGTCAAGGCTGCTGTGGTCTCACCTTCAGCTCTGCATGTCCTGCCTTGTTTCCTCTCCAGTACAGGAATGTACTGGATGGGTCTGGTTCCTCCAGTAAACGGCCACTGGTTAGGACTGGGCGCTGGTGTGAGTTCCCAGAACAAACTGGCATTGCAGGAGCACCCCTGTGGGTGCCATGGAGAATTGGTGTGTGTGCTTGGGGCAGAGGGAAGGTCTGCAGCAGCCCTCGGGTCAGCACTGTGCTGCCATTCTGCCTTAGTGAGTAAATGAAATAAGGAGAAAGAGACTGAGCTGGACATGAGGAACAGCCATTTGCAGCTGATTGCTGTTCACAGCAACATGAACGTGATCTGGAGCTGTCTAAAAACATAGGACTGGAGAGATCTTCTGGACCACCAAGCCCTGGCTCCTGCTGTTGCAGCACCACAGCACCTGGTGTTTCTTGGATTAACTCTGGAGTTTTGGATTTTGCTTTTCCACTGGAGACTGCTCCAAGGTTTTATGCTGAGATTTTAGAAACTATGTTGTAATTTGCAGCCCTAATTTATTCTCGGGCAACTTGGTATCTGTGTATCCTGGTCTTAATACTGTCTTTTGGCTTAAGTTGGTTCTCTTTCTTCTAGAAGATGTTGCAGAGCAGTTGTAGCCCTCTGAGGAGTTCATCTTTTGGCTGCTTTTCACTCTCCTCAGCCAGTGTTGGTTTGACTCAAACTTCATGGAATGGCCAGAGTGCCACCCAGCACTGTGGGGAGGAGCTCGTGGGGACCTGGTACCACAGCACTGGCACCACCATGGTCACAGGAAATGTCTCTGCAGTCACTTTTAGTCACTGTGTCCTTGCAATCAGCCTGTCCTGGTCACAAACCCTGTTCTTCTCATCCACTCTTGTCACCTGCAGGTCCCCAGCTCATGGGACAGTGCTTCAAGTGCACATCTGGATTTAGCTGCTGGATTTTCCTCCTTGCTGGTTCTTGGTTCTATATATACACCCTTCCTGCCTGATTTTAAATGCCACTTTGTCTGGCCTGACATGGGAAGACATCAGCAGATTTCATCAGTAAATCTCTAAAATTTCTGCCAAAGTTACTACAGTTATTAGATGACACTGGGCTCAAGGATGATCCTCAGGCAGATTCACTGGGAACTCTCATGTTCCCTCACAGTGTGCTGCCTACAGCTTTTCCTCTCAAATCAGATTTCTGTGCATAGAACAAGGCTTCTGGTAATTCGTGTTGTGTCTCAGCTGGTGGCTCTCCATATCTAACATCTTGATGAACTCCAGGTGTATGTGGTTGGTTTATCTTCCCTCATGTGATAGATCAGGATTTCCCCATTGCAGGGAGGCCTCCTCTGATGAACACCTGCCATAGAATGTGCCACGTGTATTTCCTGCCCTTTCCTTCAGTGCCTGCCACAAGCCTTGTGGTGCTGCTGAGGTCCAATATAGGCATTTTATTGTAAAAACAATTATTTTCACTTTCTTTTTCAAACGTTAGCACCACAATTTGAGTCACTCTCAGTAAGGCAGTGCTGAGTCCTGTCAGAATTTACTGCAGCAGACCCAGAGTTTCATGTGCACTGTCATTCTTGGCTTCCTCTGCACCCTCAGGTCTCCAGTTTGAGGATGTTCAGTTGTCTGCCTTAGTCAGTGGTGGAGATTTTCATTCCTGTCCTGTTTCTTTTATCCTTAGAGCTTTGTCCCCAGTGCTCAGCATGGCTGCAGCTGGAAGTGAATCCCAGGATGGTTTGGGTGGGAAGGGACCTTAAAGCTCATCTCATTCCACCCCCTTCCATGGGCAGAGACACCTCCCACTGCACCAGGGTGCTCCAAGCCCCATCCAGTCTGGCCTTGGACACTTCCAGGGATGGGACAGCCACAGCTGCTCTGGGCAACCTGTACTGGGGCGTCCCCACCCTCAGGGAAGACTTTTCTTCCGTATATCCAGTCTAAATCTACCATCTTTCAGCTTAAAAGTGTGCTGAGGGCAGGTGGATGTCACAGATGCTTCAACACCTGAGCCAGGTGTGTAGGTGTGCTCTGCAGCCAGGGAGGAGGTGCCAGTACAGTCAGTGCAAGGTACATTGTCCTAAATTAGAAGCCCTGAGTGGCATGAGATGATGAGATGAGATGAGATGAGATGAGATGAGATGAGATGAGATGAGATGAGATGAGATGAGATGAGATGAGGAGATGAGATGAGATGAGATGAGCTGCTCATAAAGGTGTCCATGCCAATGGCCTTGGGATGGCCCTCAGCACCATCCAGGCATGGCAGGTGAGCTGCTCTTCCTCCCACCAGCCTCCCAAGGCAGGGGAGGTGAAATACCCCTCCCAGCTGCCCTGTCATCTGGAGGCAAGGACAGCCCTTCTTCCTTTTATCTCAATCCTTACCTTTCTGCACAGTGTCCCCTCGCTCTGTTCCCCTGTGCTTGTTCCTTCTGTGGCTGAAACACAGGCCCATCTTTGCCTTTGCACCGTCTCAAAACACAGAATGAGTTAAAAACCTCCCTTCATCCCTGCACTCCCCTCCTCTGAGGTGAGCAGCTCCATGCTGAGCAGGGCCTTTTCATCAAGTAAATGATCTGCTTGTTCTCAGCGTCCTTCTCAAAGTGAGCATTTATCCACGGAGATTTTGGGTCCTTCCCTCTTGGATTATTTCCTCTTTGATGATACACATGCATGAGGTTTATGGCATTTTTGAACTGAAGGCATTTTCTTTTTATTCCTGATGATCTGAATGCAGCTCTGTCTGTTACTCTGTTTCTTTATTTTCTTAAAACTTGTCCTTTAAAACCAGAATTCCGTTTTTGGTTTATCCTCCCATTAATTTACACTGACCTCACTTCTGATTCCTAGGATTAATTTCTATAACCTAATCCACTGTATTTGCATTACTTTTAACATCAACCACTTTAAAAAAATAACCTAAACCAAAACCTTTGTAAAGCATCACCTTGTGTTGTGGTTCTGTGGCTGTTGGGTGAAGAAAGTCGTGCGGTTTGACACAGGGATATCCAGAGACGTCACCAAGTGTGTGTGTTCCCCTCTCTGGGCAGTGAGTGTTTCTTACAGGGACTGGTCCTGAGGATGGAATTTGTTTTTCTGGCAATGTTAGTGATTTTAGTGATTTTTGGCATACTCCTATGGAGCGCCAGGGCCTCAGTGCAAGCAGCTCTTTGATTTCCCTGAAAGATATTGACTGAACACGTACCTTCTCCACCTTTGTGTTTCTCCTTAATCGACTCAGCTGTGCCCATCTGGTGCTTCCCCCCACCTGTCCCTCCGTTTGTTGGGTGTTTTGCATCTCCCTTGGTGTCGGTCCCGTCGCTCCCCACCGTACCTGTTGCCCCTCCTGCACCTGTTCCTGCCCTGTGCCAGCTGTTGGGGCTGCTGGTGGCTCCTGGCATTTGTGCAGGAGCATTTGACCCCTCTGTGCCCACACCCAGGAACGCTGCAAGCTCTCACGTGTCACCCGTGCTCAGGGTGGCTGCAAGGGCCCAGCTGGGAGCTGGTGGCCTGTGTGGGCAGGGGGCAGCTGGAGGGTCACCTCAGCTGGGACAGGGTCTGCCACCCCTGTGTCACTTGCCTGGCTGCTGTCCCCATCAGTGTCAGTGCTTCCATCCCTTGTTCATCCACCACTGACACTGTGTGTGCAGAGATGTCCCAGCACATCCCAACGTTTGCTGTGCAGGATGTGGAGAGCCCCATCCTTGGGATGTGTTTGGAGAGGAGCAGCAGTGACAGCACCTGGGGGGGTCCACAGAGGGGGGAGATTGAAAATTGGAGTAGGGTTTAATCCAGCACTGTGTACGGCACAGAGGGTTTGCAAATCATGCAAGGGTTGTTTGCAAGTTGTCCAAGGGTTCTGTGCATCTGAAGTGGGATGAGCAGGAATTGTGTGGGTTGAGCCAAGGCATAGAATGAGGAGAAATGGAATCAAGTCAATTAGAGGTGATATTTGGGTGAAATATGGCAAAACATGGCTAAGAGTCTTTGTTAGTTTTCTCACCACCCTTTTTCTCTGATAAAACCTGAAAACTCTGCTCTGTTGAGCCCTGCCAGGTGTGCTGGATTGCAGCTTGAACAGGTGGTGGGTGCTCAGGCTGGCAATGCACACAAGGCTCAGGGGACTCTGTCAAGACTGCATTTCCCAGGACGTCTCCACTCCTAAAGAGGGATTGTTCTCTTTTCCTAGACAGAAGCAGCTCGTTAGACGGCTCTCTGCAGGGACCAGGCCGGGGTACAAAGCGCTATTCCCAAGATTCCCCTCCATACAGTGCTCCTCTCTCCCCCAAGTTACCAAAGAATGACCGTCACCCTTTGGAAGGTGAGCACAGCGTGTCTCTTCCCAAAGCTGGCTGTTCCCAGGCTGCAGCAGGGTCAGCTCTGCCGTGCCAAACCCAGCCATGGCTTCAGGGAGCTGCTTTGCTTGTCCCTGGCATGGGTTGTGCTTGGTGTTCCAGAGGGGAGTGGGTGAGCTGCTCTGTGCTGAGGCAGGTTCCCCACACAGATGTGTCAGGCATGTGGAATGCAGCGGGAATTCCTTCTAACCCTGACAGTCATCATCTCACACAGTATAATCTGGTTTAGCTGCCCTCGCTGTGCATGGCATTAACAGTGCTCACACTGCCCAGCTGCCTCAGGCAATCTGCCCCTGGATTTTTCCCTGAGGATTTGCTGCAGCCTGTTGTACAGATGCTGATGTGCAGCTGTACGGCCAGGAACTTGCTGCCCTTTCCCAGGATCTCATCTTGTTCCTCACAAGCATCCCTAAAACAGCCAGGGAGCCAGCTCAGCCACACCATTCCCATCCCACACTGCTGCTCCTTCCCAGAGTCCCTTGAGATACCATTGGTGTAGATGTGCTGGGCCATGTTCCCAACAGCAGCTGCAGGAGTGTCCTGTTTGGTGTGGGATCCACAGGTATCCCTTGCATGCACAGCTGGGAGATTTCCAGAAGGTCCAGGTAGCTGGAGGACTCCCTGAACTGAGTAATCTTCAATAAATACACTCCCACTTTTTTTCTGAGCTGCAAACCCTTCATAATGCAGGCTGAAGATTTAATCTTACTGAGGCTTTTAATTAATGGGTGGTGAAATCTGCCAAGATGTTAGTCACAATTCTTTGTGACTGAAATCCATGAAAAATTGCTGGAGACTCCTGGGTGGGCTCCCAGTTCAGTGGCCTCATGCTCTGTTGCTGTCCCTTTAGAATCCCCGTTTCCCTGGTTTTGCTGGGGTTGCTGATCCCAGGTGTGAGTGCCCAGCCTGGCACCACTGTGGGTGATTTTGTTCTGCATCCATCACTGTGTCCTGTGTTCTGCAGAATCACTGGCCCTGTCTCTAAACACAGCTGAGCTTGTCCAGAGAAGCTGTGGCTGCCCCATCCATGGAAGTGCCCAAGGCCAGGTGGACAAAGGCTTGGAGCAACCTAGGGTGGTGGAAGGTGTTCCTGCCCATGGGACAGGATGGTTTTTTAGGTCCCTCCCAACCCAAACCATTCCATGATTCTGTGATAGACAGTTTCTAGTGGCCTCATTATCTGCAGTGATTAAAACTGTAGATTTGTCACAGAACTTGAAGCCAAGAGGTGGTGTGTGGCAGTGCCTCATCTATCCCAGCATATTGACAAGTCAAAAACTGTTCCTTGAGGCCCCTTCTGTTTCTCACCTCCAAATGGGTGCTGGTCTCCTTGATTCCCCTCTGATGCATCAGCCACTGCATTTGGGTAACCATTGGCACAGCCCAGCCCCTCCTCCTCCCCCAGCAGGTGGGACACGCAGTGTTCAGCCTGTTCCTGAAGCACTGGATTGCTCCAAAGGTTCAGATGCCTTGGTTGGGTGGTGAATATTGCACACTCTGTATTGTCAGTGAAGAGAGAAGGCTCTGGTAATTCCAAAGAGGAGCCTTCATTAGGTTTCTACAAGATTGATTCTTCGTCTGCTTCAGTCTATTCAGTTATCCCTTGGCCTTCGAATGGGTTGTGCCATCTGGATGTCAGAATTCTCCAGAAAAACTCAGACAAGTGGGCAGGAAAGGAAGTGTGTCTGCATGTGAGGGGGCTGATCCTTCCTGCAGCAGCTTGATCTGGTCCTGTTCTTCATCCAAGCAGGGAGCAGTGAGGTGCAGTTTCAAATTCCATCTAGAAATTCATTCTTATCCCACAGCTAAAAGCTGTTACCAGTATGTCCTCCTCCACGATGAAATTGCGGTGCAGGCAGGAATATTTGTATTTCAGAGGGTGTATTTTAAGAATATGTGCCTGAAATACTCAGATATTGAGTGTTTCTTGAGCAAGGTACATCTTCTCATGGGAATGAGCTCTGTCTCAGACAGCAGCTCCTGAACACTTCCCAGTTTGCCATATGGAAGGCTGTGAGCAGCAGTGGGACATCTCCATTCACCCTGCGTTTGGCAAGAAGCAGAGACACGAGGAGGGGATCTCACATCTTACATTGTTTTTCCTCTTGCATCCAGTGGCATTTGTGTGGCTTTTTGCTGAAACACTGCAGTCCCAGCACAGTGGGGACCTGCCTTCACAGCCCATCACTTGCTGGAAGCAGTGGGTGTTCAGGAGTAGTGCAAATCACATTTGTGCTCGTGGCCAAACTCCCGTGTTTTAGCAGTAAAATGACACTGTTGAGTCTATAGGACTATTTGTTTAATTAAACTTTAATTATCTGCTCCCTGCCTCTCCGCCACTAATTGTGGCATGTTTCCCTACAATGTGCCAACTGCCAGCCTTTAGTTAAATCCAACAGTTTGTGTAAGGAAATCTGCCTAAGGATCAGCCACCTCCTCCTCTGACTCTGGTTATCAAGGGTGAAGGATCCTGGATCGTGCCTGAGTGCAGTTGTGCCCTGCCACTTGCAGGAGCATCTTGTCTACAGATGATTCCCAGGGGCAGTAATCACTCCCCTCTTGGCTCATCTCCTTCTCCCTTCCCTGGAGTTATCATTCACTGAGCAGTCCCCTGTGTACTTGTATTTTTAGGAAAACCCTCAACCTCTCTTGCACTGACCCTGCCACCAAGCCCCCAGCTCTGCTGCAGTGTTACAGCCCAACCAGGCACTCCCCCGTGCAGGGATAGGGAACCTGGGCATCACTATGTGCCTTCAGTTTTACCTCCTGGGCAAAAAAACATTGTGTCCCCAGGGCTTCATCCGTGGCCTTCGGGTGTGTGATCACCAGCGTGTGAGAACAGGATCACATATTTGCAGAATGCATCACAGTGCATTCCTGTCATGGCACTGTGTTAATTGTTGAGTGAAGTCATTTCTGAAGGGTGAGTTTTGGATCCTCAGCCTTGCACAGGAACTTGTGCATGTGCTCTCCCAGCCTCCCAGACTGGGCCCTGAAATTCCCTCTGCTCACACCAATCCCCGCTGTGAGAGCTCTGGGGTTTTTGGGAGCACTCAGACACGTGTGTTTGTGTGACCCAGCACATTTGGGTGAGTGTCCTAGGGCTTCCTGGCAAGCTGAAGGTCTCTGTCACCTCAGAAGGTGCTGGGTTTCCTTGGAGGGCTGAGGTGCACAGCCTGGACCTGTTTCCATGCCCACAGCCACTGTCCTGTGACAGCTCAGAGGGCTGTGCCCACTGACCCCTCTCCTGCCTTTGCCCTTCCTTCAGCACCTTCCTCACATGTTTAATGGGATGTGTTTTGGGGTTTAAACAGATTTGTCCTGTTGGAGACCAAATGTAGTTGCTTGGAAGCAGCTACAGTGGAAACCCATTGGTGTGACACCCACAGTGGGGTCTGCTTGGGCAGGGCATCTCCACCCAGGCCAGGGCAGCCAGCTCTGGTTTGCATCCAGTCTGGGGCTGAAATGCAGTGGTGGGAGTGCAGGAGGGGTTTGAGGTTATTTAGGAAGAGCCGTGAGTCAGCAAACCATTTTTTATGCATCCAGAGCAGGTGAGAACGTGTCAGTCCATGCAGGAAGCAAGTGACACATGGGCCAGCACCAGGGGTGACAGTCTTCACACCTGCAGTTTGTACATGAGATTTTAAGGTTGTGCTACTGTTTCTGGGCACATCCCAGAGACCTAAAAGCAAAGAAAGGTAGCAGTGCCTCAAGTGCAGAGTGACACAGCCCTGGGGAGGGAACAGCAATTACCCAGGTGATAACCCTGCACCAGGCTGGCCAACAGCCAGACAAGGCTGTTCCCATTTCATGCCCTCATGATGTGAAGCCCTGGAAGGTCAGGGCTGGACCAGCTCTGGATCTCTGCTCAAACACAAGCAGCCCACAAGGACACAGGAGACCAGAAGATCCCAGCTCTCACAGGTGTGCCACAGTTCATAGAAATCAGAGCAAATAAGGTGTAGAGGCTGCCCCAGTCAATGGTACCCAACATCTGCAGCACTTAGGAAATGCTTCAGGCTCTGGCAAGCTGCCCTTCCCTTCACTGGAGCATGGCAACATCAGCTCAGCAGGGAATTTGGGAAAACCTCAACAGCTTCTGGGTCTCACAAGCTGCAGATCCTGCACCCTCACCATGATCCCAGTTCAGCACAGCAGAGCTGTGCTGGCTTCTCACCTGCTGCTCCTGTAGTCTGGGAAGTCCCAGGGAAGGAACCCAGGGCCTGGCCAGTGCTCAGGCTTCCTCACCCTTGTCACCTGCCATGGTGTTCAAGTGGCAGCAGTTCAGGGCTGCCCTCAGGGGGTGCTGGTGGAGGAGCTGCAGCTCCCAGCCACTGTGCTGGCAGGTCTAGAGGGCACAGGCAATGCCCCTCGTGGGGAGCTGCTCCCTCCTTGGCAGGTGTTTCATAATAAAGAACCCGGGTGCTTGAGAGTGATTCATCAGGCACAAGGACCACCTGGGCTGAGACTCAGTTGTGCCATAGTAAAACCTACAAAGGTGGCCCTGCCATGGAGCTGTCACAGCAGTGTGACAGCAGAGACAGATGTTGCTGGCTCAGCCAACGTAAGCTGTCACCCTGGACAGTTTCCTCAGCCCCTCCATCCCAGTAGTGCCCTGGACAGCTGCAAATTCAGTGCATTTCTGAAGAAGGTGAGGAAGCCAGTACTGCTCTAATGCCCTGCCTGGGGAGAGCCCTCAGCCCAGGCCCTCCTGTTCCTGTTCCAGTACAGGGAGTTGGCCTCCAATGTGGTTAGGCTGGAAAAGGGCCCAGCAAGAGGCCAGGAGGGATGAGCAGCTGCTCACCAGCATGCTGCTTTTGGGTCCAGAGGACCAGCACAGTGTGGGAGCATTGCCTGGCCCTGATGGTGCAGCTCCCTCCTGCTCTGCGTGTGTGTCTGACACCCCAGTCCCAATCCCAAGCACCAGGGCCCTTCCCTTGCACGAGGATGTGCAGTGTGTGACCCCTCGGGGAGTGTCCCTTCCTCTGCCTGTTGAGGACTGGCTGTGAGTCCTGTGTCCATTGGCATCCAGGTGGGACAGCCCTGCCCTACAGTGCCCCTTGGCCACAGGGCTGGGCCACGGCTGGAGGTGGCACGAACAGAGCTGAACAAAGGAGCTGCTGCTCAAGTCTGGGACCATTGTCACTACCCTGCTTGGGCTGGCACTGGCAGACGGTGACACTGTTTGCAGGTTGGCAGCTGGTGAGCACTAGGGCTCTGGCAGTGCCTGGTTTGATGCCCGTGCTGGGGAGAGCCCAGCCAGGGGTTGGACTCAGTGGGTGCTGCTGCTGCTGTGGCTCTGCCCCGCGCGGGAGCGAGGGGCCATGGCGTTCGGGTGCACTAACTGCAGCTTGGTGCGTTCCAGGTGAAACCTTTGTCCTGGGAGATGGCCTCCCAGGGCCCTTAGAGCCTCGCCTGGACCCCATGGACTCTGCCTTGAACTCTGTCAATTCATCCAGCCACAGCAGGAGCTCCAGAGACTATCGCCTGCCAGGATACAGGCACCTGCACCAGCCCTCTAGCCTCAGCCAGGGCAGCACCTCTGCCCTGCGCAGGCTTAGCTCTGGGGGTAAGAGCTCACAACAGCCCTGCAGCTGGAAATTGGGCAATAAAGGGCTACTCTAACTCCACCTTCACCTTTCTAACTTCAGCAAGTACCAGAGGCTGGGCTCTGCACAGCCAGCCAGGTCTGTTAGGCGTGATGGCACCTGGAAGGTGGCAGTGTAGACATTTCTTCTTTGGCTGGTGGCTGGGTAGACCTGAAGATCAGTGGGGAGAAAGAAATAGGCAGGAGCTGAACTGTGTCCAAGTGAAAAATGGGTGTCTGAATCCACAAGGATGGATTGGGAATGGCTAGGGAGTCAAAAGTTGCCTGGTGGGGCTGGGAGGATGGGCAGATGCATGGGTGGCACTTGTCTGTACAGAGAAAGGGGGGCAGGAGAGCTGAACTGCTCATTGCAGCATGTAGGGCTGCAAATAGTGTCATTTTAGGTGCATGGCATCAGTAAAAGCCTCTGAAAAGCTCAGGCTGCTGATGCCTCCCCCACACGTTTGCAGACAGAGCTGAGACAAGGGGCTGTGCACGCTGGAGCAGGACCTGTGCCAGCTCAAGCTGCGCTTTTGGACAAAGCGAGGTCACCTGTGGGTTCAGTCCATCAGAAGATGCAACCAGTGAAAACATAAACCAGCTTTGTTGTGTTAAATGTGCTAAAGGTGTTGGGAGGGGAGGAGGAGAGATGTGGGAATGTGCTGAGATGGGAAGTGTCAGCCCATGGACTAGGAGGAGTGGGAGCTGGGGACAAACAAGGGGAGTGGTGGTCAAGAGAGGGGGACAAGGGGTCAGAGTAGAAGGCTGCCCTGAAAAGTCAGGCCTAAGGACAGGGAATAAGGCTTCAGTGCCAGACCTGCACCGCAGGAATCTGGGGCTCAACTGGGCCATGCCCCTTGCTGTGTCTCTGCCCTGCTGTGGGAGAGGAGCTGAGTGGTGGATTGAGGGGGAATGGCTGTGGGGCAGTGCCAGGGACCCCCAGTAATGGCACTGTGTGGCATCCCCAGGGTCGGACAGGTACCTCGGCTCCCGGGACGGCTCCCGGCTCAGCAGCCGCGACCCCTCGTCCTGGACAGTGGAGGAGGTGATGCAGTTCATCCGTGAGTCAGACCCACAGCTGGGCCCCCACGCCGACCTCTTCCGAAAACACGTGAGTGCCACGGTTCACGTACACGTGTGTGTGTGTGTGTGTGTGTGTGTGTGTGTGTGTGTGTGTGTGTTACATCTGGGACAGGGCAAATCACACAAACAAAATCCAGGAGTCCGAACATGGCAGCACTTCAGACCAGCTGGAGTTCTGGCTTAATAAAAAGATCCTCATAAATCCTGCTCATGCCCTGTCTAGGCTGGATCCTCATCAGAACCCCTCGAGGGCAGCCTGGGTGCACAAGAGCCTCTGTAGTGAATTCCAGTGCTGAAAACACAAATTCTGCTCCTCCTGGAGTCTGATACTCACCTCGTGGCGAATTCCTCCTGGCAAGAAACACATTGCTAGTGGGATTCACAGAGTGCATTGCTGCTCAACTCCAGTAAGAGGGAGTCTCCTAAGGCTCTGGTCCTTGTGCACATGTGTGAGTGTGAAACAGCTGCAGACACAGCGTGGAGTTTGTACCATTACAGCTACAAGAGAGGTTTGGCAGCTGCGTGTCCTGAGCCCTGCAAGAGGCGCTTTCCCTCTGCCTGATGATCAAGTCCATGTTCTGGTGCTGCTCATGAAGAGCAGTGGGAGCAAACACCCAGCACTGTGTCTTGCTCTGCGCTGGGCTGACACTTCTTTTTTTAATAAGTTCTATTTTAGAAACACCAATAATTGAGAAATGTTTCTTTTAATTATGCAAAAGCTGCCAAGGGACAGAAGTGCCCTGGATTGTCAATCCTGAGGAGAACCTTGCTTTCATCTGTGGAAGGGAAAAACAGATCAAACCTGCTACTGGAGATCCCTGGAGATCTCACCAACCTGAAAGTAACTGAGCATTGACATAGGGCAGGATTTTCTGTTGTTCAAGGTTGTGATTTTTATTTTTCTCTTATAAGCCAATTAACATTTTCCTCATGGAAAACTGTCCAGTGCAAAGCTCTGGACCCAGCCTGGACTGGGTCATAGACAGGAATGCTGCAAGGGACTGAGAGACTTCACTTGCAAATGGCAAGTACAAAGCTGTTCACTGGTTATTCTGAGCTTCATGATCCATCCCCTCCTTAATCTCAGGAAGGACACATCTGGCTCTACTGCAAAGCATCAGATGCTTTGAAAGCTTCTGTGTTGGAATCAGCCCCAAGGGGGATGAGGAGCTCCACCACTCTCTGCCAGTGGCTGGGACTGTACTGTAAAGCTCCAGAAATAGAACCACAGAATCATTCAGGTTGGAAAAACCCTCTGAGGTCACACAGTCCGACATTCCCCCAGCACTGCCAAGGCCACCACTAATCCATTTTCCCAAGTGCCACATCCACATTTTTTTTGAACACTTCAGGGATGGTGATTTCAGCCCGTGCCAGTGCCTGACTACCCTTCCAGGGAAGAAATTTTTCCTAATATCCAGTTACAGAGCACAAGCTCTTTGGTTTTGGGATCTGTTCCCTCACCTCCATCTTCAGCTGTGACTTCAGGGCTGTGTGCCACAGCAGGGCTGTCACCATCGACACATCCTCTGCCAGGAGATCTCTCCTGTGCTGGGATGACAATGCCCTGGAGTGAGCGATTGCTCCCCTGCATTGCCACTGCCTCTGTCACTCCCCTGTCAGTGAAACCTCCCTTTTCCTTCCTCCCACCTCCCTTCAGGATGTGCTGCTCCTCTGGAAATTGCTCCTGGGTGCAATCACCAGCAGAATTCCCATTGCTCACATGGGTCTGGGGCTGCAGCAGGGTGGATTTAGGGCTGCATGTGCTGTCCATAGTGGGATGTCCATACTGGGATGTCTGTACTGGGGTGCCCGTACTGGGGTGTCCATACTGGAGTATCCCTACTGGGATATCTGTACTGGGGTGTCCATACTGGGATGTCTGTACTGGGGTGTCCATACTGGAGTATCCATACTGGGATGCTGCTGAGCAGGACTCTCACACCCAGCCCTGCTGTTGCATTTTGGGCCCGGCCTGGCTCGAGCAGGGCTGCGGCTCCCAGGTGCCATCACAAGCACTGTCGTTCCCCTCCCTGCAGGAGATCGACGGGAAAGCCCTGCTCTTGCTGCGGAGTGACATGATGATGAAGTACATGGGGCTGAAGCTGGGGCCAGCCCTGAAGCTCACTTACCACATCGACAAGCTAAAGCAAGGCAAGTTCTGAGAGGACTCCTGGCAGGATGGATCCTGGAAGCTCCGCTCCCGGCCGTCCCCACCCGCGCTCACCTGCCGACAGGTTCGCATGCACACACCCCTCCCGCCGCAGACGGACACTCCCGACGCCCGGCCCGGCCACACCCCGCCGGGTGCTCCGCTGGCCTTTGCACCAGACTCGAGCTGCGGGCGTTGGAAGCAGAGGGTCTCTCCCTGCTGCCCAGCCAGCACTTCTCCGTGAGCCCACGGTCCTGCTTCCCCGGGATGGAGCAGCGCTCCGGGCGGTGCCCCTGGGGCTGGGCGCTCCCAGCAACTCCTGCCGGCCACATCTGCTGGGGCAGCCCCCGGGCACTGAGCCTGCCCAGCCTCGAGGGACTCAGTGCCCTCAGCCCCATGGCACCGCAGTGAGCACAGAGCATCGACCACCCAGCCCTGCCTTCCACACTGGGGGAGTCCATCCAGCTGGCTCTGCTTGCCCCCAGCTCCTGGCCTGGCTCCAGCTGGGCACACCGGGCCTGGACTGGAGCCCTCCGTGTTAATTCCAGACTGGGGAGGCCGTGTGGGAGCGTGGAGCAAGCTGGGAGAGCTGAGGAGTGGGGCTGGGCCAGGCGTGCCGCTGGCACAGGTGGGCCTGGGCTGGTGTCCGAGGCTGCAGGATGCTGCAGGACGCGGCTGATCTTTCTCACCTTTTTTTTTCTATTTTTGTTTTTATTTTGGAGGTGATTTTTTACTAAGGAGTTGTCTGTTTCAAACGATGAGATGATTTTTCTACCTGTGTTGGACTTGCAACTCTTGGTGATTTTTAGCCAGAGCTGCTAAGGTTTGTCTTCCCAGGGGCCCTCCTGCTCCTCTAGATTTTCGGACTGTCCCAGCTCAGCATGTGAGAGGGTTTTGGGTCTGGCCAGAGCATCCCAGGGTGGTGACCTGTCCCGGCATCACTTTCTGTGAGGCACCCGTTGGTCTCAGGCAGTTTAATGTATTTATTTTTGATGGCATTCGAGTGGTTCCCGTGGTCCCAGACATGTTTTTGCAGCTGCACGAGGAATGTCAGAGTGGAGCCACCAGCTGTGCCACCGCAGTGTCCCCAGGACAGCAGCTGCCAGCTCAGGGCTGCCTGTGGGGCAGGGGCTGCCCGGATTCTGGAGCATCACCAGCACCAGCACCAGCCTGGCCTGAGCTGGGACAGGGCTGATGGGGCCAGCACGGGCTGTCCCCAGTGTGTGCCCACACACGCACCTCAGCACAGACACACACTCTCACACGCTTCCTCTGCAGTGACCAAAAGGGCTGGGACAGAATCTCCACTCCAAGCGCTTCCTTCTCCTGTCCTCAGCTCACCCTCTGCATCCGGAGCCGCAGCTCACACCCTCCCCTGCAGCCACGAGGGCCTGGCCGGCAGCAGGACGGGCCCCTGTGGCGACCAACCCTCCAGGCTCTTGCACTGAGTCAGGTTTACCCCTAAGGGGCAAAGTTGCAAAAAAAAAAAAAAAAAAAAAAAAAAAAAAAAAAAAGAAAAGGTACCCCAAACCCTAAAGTAATAAAAAGGCAAAATAGCTTTTTGTCCTGTAGCGCAGCCTGTGCTGCTGGCCCGGGGCTGGGGGCTCTGGCTGCTCCCGGAGCTCCTCGCTCACAGCACGGCCCGGGACCCTCGGTGTGACCCGGCGCCGCTCCCGCTGCAGCCAGGCCCCGGCAGGGTCAGCCAGTGCTTTCCTCTGCACTTATTTTACGGTGATTTGTTTATAAATAAAAGGATACCAAGTTCCGCCCTGCTGTTTGTGCACTGATGGCAGCGCCGGGCTGAGCCCCGGCCGTGGGGGGAGCACAGGGACGGGCAGTGGGAGCTGCCCCGGGACTGAGCCCCGGACTGATCCCCGGGACTGACCGCCGGGACTGACCCCCGGACTGACCCCCAAGACTGATCCCCGGGACTGACCGCCGGCTGCCCCAGCCGCTGCTCCGGGGGAGGGGCGGGACAGCAGGGCCAGGGTGGGGCTGAGGGAAGGAAGCGACACTCGCAGTGACAAGGCAGAGTGACTCGGGGCTGGTTCGTGGGGCCGGTGAGGCACAGCACGTCCTCCCTGTGTCCACCAGCCCGAGGCACCCCCAGGCTGACCCCCGACCTGTCCTCCGTGCACTGCCTGGTGCTTGGCAGAGGCTTCTGCCATTCCTTGTTCCAGTCTGGAGTTTGAGGGGGTTGTTGGGGCAGGGGGAGCCCCTGGCTGAGCCCTGAAGCCATCGTTCTCCCCACCCTTCAGAGCCCTTCCTGGGCCCTGGTGCCGGTGAGGGAAGTGGGCAGAGCCCCTACAGCCAGACAGGGCTGGGGGCTGAGCCCCGAGTCCCCCGCACTGCTCCCCAACACAGACCATTGCCATGAGCACAGACCCATTTGAACAGGACTCAGGGCTGAGGCTGCTGTGGGGAGAGCAGAGTGCTGAGAGTGACAGCCCCACCATGGCACAGGGACACAGCTCTGACCATGGGCCTGGTCCTGCACTGGGCCATGGAGGGGGGCACAAACCCTCCTGCAGCAACTCAAACCCTAATTCCACTGGAAACATTTCTGCCCTGCAAAGCCTGCAGGCTCAGCCCAGATTTCTGCACTGCTGGAGGGAAGCTCTGTAATTTCAGACTGGAGGTCCATGTCTAAACCCACTGTGAATACAGCTCACAGGTTTTTGCTAGCTTAGAGGGGATTAATTCAAGAGTGGGCAGTTTCGTGCTTCAGTCTTTCCCTCCTTCCGAGCAGGCAGGAACAGAACCAACTCAGGGCCCCTTATTCAGTTTGTTACAAATGAGCATTTAATGACCAAGTCAGTTGCATGGTTTTGGCCAAAACAAACATTTCAGGAGAAAAGAAACACAATTGTGCTGCAGCTGAGGGAGGATCTCACCCTGCCTCCGGAGGAGCCAGGCCAGGGCAGGACTGGGCAGTAGCAGAGCACTGCAACTCCATCATTCCTGCACAACAGCTGGAATTGGCACACGAGGAATGCTCGAAGCTCTCCAGGCTCACAGCAGCTTCACAGGGAATATTTAAAACTGAGGACTAAAGAAAGGGCGGCTGGGGAGGAGATCACTGAGGAGGGACAGGACAGGGTTTGGTTTCGTGGCTCAGTCAGGTCTGACTGTGGAGCTGCTGAACTCCGAGTGTGCAACATCTCAGACAACAGAGACTTTTCTTCCTTCTTTTCCCCTCAATCACCAAAGGCCAAACAGGCTGTTCCACAGCAGGGAACCAAGAGAGCTCAGCCCCCTCAGCACTGCACAGCTGGGCAGCAACAGCCACCCCCCAACGCAGGTTAACAGGTGAGCCCCTCCCTCAGAACAGCCCTTGGGAACTGCAGGAGCACAGGACACGCGACTCCAACGAGGACAAAAAGGCAACGAAAGGCTCTGCTTCAAATCCATGAAAAAGCACCAGGAGCTGCTGTGCCCCAGGCCAGGGACACGGTTCAAGGCAGCAGTGGAAGTGGTTCAGTGGCTCACTCTGTTCTCACCTCCCCCCCTTGATGCAAGGGGTCGGAGTTTGCCAGCCCCAGGAGCAGCTCCAGGAGCGCTGGCACAGACCCCTTGGGTCAGGACTTCCCTGGCAGCTTTGTTCTGCTGCCCCCCAACCTAATCCCAGTTACTGACAGCCCTGCAGGGACACCCAGCCAGAGCTGAGCATGTCCCAGGGTAACACTATCCCAGGAACACTTCCTGGTTACAAATTCATTGTGACAATGAATGCACCAAGAGCACCAGTGCCAAAGGTTTGTAAATGCTACTGAAAATAAAATAAAAACAAACCAAAAATCATCTCCTCCCCCCCTTCCCTGAAAAACAAACCCCAAAGAAACCAAAAAGACTGCATAAATCTGCCCAGAGCCCTCTCTGCAGCACAGCCAAGCTCAGACACTGAGCTAGCCCAAAATCTCATGCCATCCATAATTTCACAAGTAAGTAAAGACTGAGGAGGGATCAGAAAAACTGGAGAAAGCAGAAAAACTGGAGAAAGCAACTCCACCATCATTGTCCAAGGCACCCTGATGCCCAGCAATCCCTACACTGAGAAGGACAAGTGCCATGGGATTCCCCTCAACACATCAAACCCCACACCCCAGTTTGCTTTGACCTCCAAGCTGGTGCAACTGAAGGAAGTGGAGAAAATCTGGAGGGGTCTCTGTGAACTGTCGTCCACAAATAACCAAGATCTACATAGAAAATAAAGGAAGGACAGAAGAGCTGAGGAAATAAGGGACAGAATGAAAATTATAAACCCATAAGTTAGGAAAGTCCAAAGCTGAGCGTGTTGAAGCTTCTGCTGTAAGAACACCTGGAAAACCTAATGGAGACTCCTCTCTGCAGCAAGGTCACACCTGGAGAGAGAAAAGGAACAGGAATTACTGACAGGAAGAGCCACAGGCTGGAACAGCACAGCCCTGGAGGCAGAGTCTGACACAAGAGCCCTGTGCCCAGCTCAGGGGGTCTCAGCTTTACAGGGCACTGTGGCACCACCAGAGGCAGTGAATTGCTCCCCTGGATGGGCTCCTGCCACACACAGCACAGGGAGTGAGCACTGCTCAGCCAGGACTGAACCCCTGCCCAGCACCAAAGGAACTCTGTCATTGTGCTGCAGCCCTCAGGAAGCTGGGCTGAGACAAGGCCCAGGGACACTGCCACCCTCCCCACAGCCTCCCAGCCACCAGACTGCCATGTTAGGGAGGGCATGGGACACTGTCAGTGAGATCAAGGAGCAGAGGATCTTTAGGATAAAAATTTACAGGGAGAATTCTTCAACTCTTGGTGCTGACCCAGCTGTGGAAGAGCCCAACACCCAGCACATCTGGTCCCAGTCCTGCATCCAGGGATGGGGAGCACTCCTGTGCCAGACTGGGGCTGACCCTGCTTTCCCTCTGCAGGTCACTCTGGATGTGCCAGTTACACAAAGGGAAGGGCTGGTCCTCTTCAGTGCCCTGGCACTCAGCACTGGAGCCCTGCTGTCACCCCAGAGGTGTGTGCAGATGCTGCTCAGCTCCTGCGAAACCCCCACACAAACCAGCCAGAGCAGGGCAGTGTCACATCCATAATCCCCTACTGCACACAGGGAGAACACGAATATAAAGTCTGCTTGTTTTGCTGGGGCAGTCTGAGTGCCAGGTTTTAGTGTCTTCTCCTTCCTTGGACTGTGTACATCCAGTTTTCACATCCTGTAACACCTGCAGCCCTTAGAGACCACAGCTTGAGCCCTAGGTCAGACAGGAACTGCTGTCCCAGTAGATGGACACCATGGATACTTCCACGATGGTTCTTTTACAATGGTGAGGGACTGCAAAATATTGAATTTCCTAAACCCAGCAACCCCTTGCTTTGCTCTGCCCCCATTGTCAGGAGTATGTGCTCCACTGGTGCCTTTATCTGAATTTAAGCCTGAATTCCTCTGTGTGAATTTGTATTTTATTGTGTCACTTTGCTAAGGGGACACCCACCCCCAGCTGTTCCACAGAGGCACCACCCAGCCCTCAGCACAACTGGAATAAGTGTGTGAGCACCAGCACATCTGCAGGTGTGTCAGCTTTCCACCAAATAATGTGGAAGTCACACACCAGGAGCAAAGACTGGCCAAGAATTTTTTTCCAGAAGGAACAGGTTGAGATCATTAAACATTACCAGGAATCAGTCGTGATTTGCTGAAGGGAACTTCAGCTCTGTTATCTCCAGGTCAGGAGAGCTGCTGCCACTCCGGTCACTGTAGGTGTCCCTGCAGGAGTAAGAGATTGGGGTTAGGGAGCACAGGTGCTTTAAGGATTGATAATTCTGACGTAGGATGCTGCAGCATAGGGAAAACTTCAGCTCCTCTGCTGTGAGGAGCCATTTCAAATTCAAATGTGCAAAAGCAGAAAATTAAAATATCCCTCAACCCTTGGAGGCATTGAAATGAGAGTCCCTCACACACAAAACTCTTCTGGACTACACTTGACCACTGGGATGTTGCGGTGCAGCTGCACTGCAGCTCAACCCACAAAGCCAACAGTTTCCTTCTGGCATTGCATTTGCCTGGGTTTGATACAGGCACTGCTAATTCTCCTCTGCATTTGGTCTGGCTTTTGTTCAGTGCCTGTGAGCACTCAGCAACCCCTCAGTGTTCTCTGTGAGGAGGAAAACAGGTCACTCACTACCTGTTACTTGTTGTACAGCCCTGAGTGCCAAAAAGAACTGCAGGCATTGGGGAACAGCAGCACCAAGTAACTGCACCATTAAATCCACCCAAAACACCACTTGCTTTGCAAACTGAAACAAAGAAAGCTGAAGTCAGCAGAGAAAAATATGAGGCTGCAACCACCAGGGCCTGTTCTTTAAACCAGCAGCTGGAACAAGTTTCTTATGGACCAACCTGTACATGAGACTTGTCTGAGGAATGTAGGGAAAAGCCCATGAGGTCTCCAGTCATGTAAAGGAGCAAGGCAAGCCTCAGCATCCCCAAAGACCCTGACTGACAGCACAAGGCTGCAGATCTCCTCTCCCTGAAGCCAGGGCCTCTCTGCAGGACAGCTCTGTGGCCCCACAATCAGCCTCAACACACCAGATAGGAGCTTTCAAAAAAAGAGTGGAAAGAAGGGGTGGTGCAACACCGAGTTATCCCCAGGAACTCTGTGCCACGAGGCTGCTCTGGGTTATCCTGCAGGAAGCAGCACTGTCCTGTCACAGCTCTGACTGGGATCTGTCTTAAACCCACCTGGGTGAGAGCCTGCAGCCCTTCTGTAGGTAGTGGGTGAGTCTCCCTGCAGATGCCAGGAGAAGCCCAAAGTATGGGGGCGATGGCTTGATGGGCCTAGAGAGGAACTCGGGGTGATACTGAACACCAACGAAGAAAGGATGCTCTGAGAGAACAAACAAAACATTCATGTCAAGGCTTTCAAGCTTGTGGCTGAGCTGCAGGTGAAATCCTGACTATGTTGAAGCCCTGATGATGGGGAAGTGTCATTTCCATGGAGAGGGACATGGGATTCTACTTTTACCATCATTTTACGGATGGAATCATTCCAAGACAATCTGAACAGGTCCCACAAGAAAACCTGCTCCATTACCCTCCAAACACTTTCCCTTGTCGATCCCACACCCACAAACCAACTGCTTCAGGACTCACCTTCCAGCTCAACCACTTCCATCCGCTCTCCCTCCTCATCCTGCCCCACAAACTTCAGACCTTGCTCTTCAAAACACTTTTTCAGTTCTGGATTGACCTAGAACCAGAAGCAAGACAAGCCATGATCTTCCGTGTCTGGATTACACAGCAAAGCTCAATACCTACATGAGCATTTTTACCTCAAATCTGTGTCTGTGTCTCTCCTCCAAGAAATCATGATTTCCATACAGCTTCCCTGCAGCAGAAGTAAGATGTTCCTTAGAGCAGTGATCACAGCTTTTAACACATCCATTTGATCAGCATCCTTCAGAATCTGCCACTTCTGGAGGGGATCAAATTCCCTGATCCCCATTCCCCACCAGAGCAGTCTGTGAACACCTGCCATTCAAGGATGCTTTAATATTCCCAAGTCTCACTTCCCCATCCCTCCACACATGCAAGCCATTCACAGGAAACATTTCCAGAAGAGGGAAAAAGGGCCTTACTCATGATTGAATTCTTGGTTTGGAAGAGTGTCCTTCTCTTGCCAAGCCTCATTGTCCCACCCATTTGGCCAGGATTATGTTCTGGCATGTCTATGACCTGTGGAAAGAATTCAGAGGGAGGCGGGAATCAGGGAGGAATAACAGTCTGAGACAGAGTCTGACACATTGAAGGAAAAAAATCCCAACAACATTCATGAAAAAAACCAAGGAAATCAGCCCAAGGAACATTGTCGTGGCAAGGCAGACCAACAGAACCAGGTTAGCTGGCTGAGTTGCTCAGTCCAGGCTGCACAGCACACATGGCAGGTTTGTGGATATTCAGGAAACTCACACAGGAAATGGCCTCAGTCAGAGTCTATCCAGACTGCACACACCAATACTGTGCTGTTTACTGAACTGCAAGTTAAACAAACAAGCAGTTCTGTGGAAACAAAATCACCACATCTGAATTGCTTACTCTTTGATAAATAACATCATGAGCTGCTTTTTGGTAACTTCCTCACTTTGAGTAGCATTTTTAATTCTAGCAGAAGCCACTCATTATGGTGGACCCTGAACAAGGAACACAGAGCCTGCCATAAATGTTCCCAGGAATTCGGGTCTGTCTGTAGCTATGATCCAACAGTTCGAGTTGGAAGGGACCTTAAAGCTCATCCAGCTCCACCCCCTGCCATGGGCAGGGACACCTTCCACTGTCCCAGGCTGCTCCAAGCCCATCCAGCCTGGCCTTGGACACTTCCAGGGATGAGGTAGCCACAGCTTCTCCTGGAAACCATGCCCAGGGATGTGCAGGGAAGTCTAGCAAGGACATCACAAGTAGGTCACCACGAACTCACCACTGGATGAGAAGTTTTGGGGTCAAACTCTGTAGAGTTCGCATCTGCAATGGAACGTTCAGCGATCAGAGTCACTCACACCATGACATCACCCACAGGACCTGCCCCAGGTACAGCTGCGTCTCAACCCCAACTGTGCTGAGCACCCCCCAGGCACAGAACAGCCAGGCAGCAGGAACAGGGCTGTCAGCACTGTTTGGTATCAATTTTAAAGGCTGCAGTCTTAGGACAGCCCAGCCTCGTTCAGGAAAAATACAATTTCAACAGCTTCAAATACAGAAATAAAGGCAAGGAAGGGGAAAGGAGCAGAGAAACTCCTTTTTCCCCACCCTCACAACTGGAGAGAATCAAGACTCAGGCTGAGAACTCAGTTTAGTACACTGAAGGGAGTTCTGTTACCAGAACAGTTATCAGAATAGTTCAGTTCAAGCAGTGGTGCTCAGAAGGGAATTCCACTCACTGAAGGAGCTGCAACTGCTTTTTGGGCTTCAATCCCACTGGAATCTGGTATGCCCAGCACACACAGGCCACCAAGGTGTTTCATTCAGGAGCTGAACCTCATGTTAAGCAATAGGAAGCTGTCTGTCATTATAAGCATGACTTAATCCATTGCTTTTTATTGAAACAAGGTAAGGAAATGGCTCCTTTTACTTTGAATTAGCAAAAGAGATGGGGATTTTTACAGGTCTAGGTAAAAAATTAAACCTACCTATGAAAAATTTAAAATCACAGGTATCTAAAAAAATCACATTACTCAAGCAACCCAAGAAATGACCAAAAGGCAGGAAGGGTTTTGTGCCATTACCTTGCCAACCAAGGACACTGCGAGCAAACTCCACCACTGCCAGCTGCATTCCCAAACAGACTCCTGTGGAAGGAAAGGACATAGATCAGGCCAGGACAAGGACCTCTGAGCCCCTGCTGCACAGCACACACACCTTCACAGTGTCCTGAGTCAGAGGAAAACCTGGATGAGGCAGATCTTTAACTGGGATTTAGGGATTTACTTCCCTCCTTTTCCCATCCCCTCTGCTCACACACCAGTTCAGTCTCCCACCACAGACACTTCACTGAAATGCAGTCACATATTTCTTGGTGCCAAGATCACCACAGCTTGCCCTGAAACATGCCCAGACTGCCATCCCCTCATTACAGATCCCTTCCCAGCACATCCCAGCCAACTCTGACCACTTCAGAGCTAACCAGGGATGAGGCTGCATTCCCAGATCCCTGCCTGCAAAGCTGCTCATCCCGGACACCAGTGAAAATCAGGGGAGTTCTTGCTGCAGACCAGTTAGGCTCTTGTTCAACCTCCTTTCCTTCGTTTCATTTCTTCTTTCTCACCTAAAAAGGGTTTTTTCTGTTTTCTTGCCCAGGAAATAGCTTGGATTTTGCCTTCTGTCCCTCGAACACCAAATCCACCAGGAACCAGAACTCCACTGCGTGAGGATGAAAAGATTCCATTCAGCATGGCTCCCCCAAACCACAAACCCACCCACCACCTCCCTCCCATAAAACCGTGGGCTTGCAAGACCTCTACCCTGAAAAGGGCTCTGAAGTAGCCACATGGCAAGGCCTGGCTGCAGCAGTTCCCACATGACTTAACATAAGCTGTCACACAAAGCAGAATTTACAGGGAAATATTTGATAAAAGCCAATTTCACCTCCCCAGAGAGAGATCCCAAACATGATGCAGGTCACCATACTGAAATGGTTCACACTGGGGGACTCACATACCCTGCACCAAACAGGTTTGCAAACACATCACCCAGCCAGGCTCATGCTGAGGAAGCCTCTGGCTACAGTGTCAGGATGCCCTAACACCAAACTCTGCAGGAGGTTCTTTCTTCTGCTCTCACTCAAATCTTGCTGCCCTGAGGGGTAACAGGCCCTACTTGTTCTTGTTTTTGTGCCAATTCTTGGCATTCCTCTGCATACTAACACTTTCCCCTTCTCACACTTTATTTTTACCCCATTTACACCTTCCATTCTCACTCTGGCTTTAACAGCCTTCACCAGTACCTTTCCTTTCTCCTGATTTCCTCTCACTGTTTCCCCCTGACCATGCAGGTGTGCATATCCTCACCAGCATGATAATTTCCCCCAGTGCTGCCTTTCATCACCTCCCTCACTTATTTAACAACTCTCCATTAAACATCTTACCCTAAATGCCCCTGAGAGGTGTTTAGGGCCTTGTCAGAGTGTGCTGAAAATAGCCTTCAGTGAGGCCCTGAATTCCAAAGCTGCCAGCAGCAGCAGGTTTATCAGACATTCTCCAAGGAAAGGGCCAGAGCAGAACTTACTCAGCACCACAGAGCTTCTGCCACGCCTCGTGGTACCTCACAGGCTCCTCCTGCAGAGTGTCTGGCTCCAAGTCAGCAGAGTCAATGTACTGGGAAGGAATCCAAAAGAAGGATGATGAGATATTGCCACAAGAATGTACAGGATCTCCTGAATTCTCGTTAAATTAATATAGCATCATTCCTCCTGGACAGCTCTGGATGTGTTTCCTAATGGATACTTAAGATTTTTCTGGGCTGATTTCCCATCTGTCAGCCAAGAAAACTGCTTTCCTCACCACCCTAAAATTGGTGCACAAACAGAAGCCATGATTTCTCTGTCCTCCCCTGTCTGCAGCTCTGCTGTGACACACACCAAGTCCCTGTAATGTTAGATGTGAGGTGTTAAAGCAGCACAGCAAGGTGGGAACACGGGGCTGTGCAGACAAACCACCACACAGAGAGAAAAAAACAACCCTCATCAAATAAACATCTTCTTCAACAGGCACTGAGGAAGAAATCGGATATGGTGAAACACAGGCTGCTGTAATTAAAGGGTGTTACAACAATGGAAAAAAACCCCTGCAATTTTTCCATTTTCTCATCTGCAGTATTCCAGTACCTCTGAACTTCTGGATGTTCTGGCAGGCTGCTAACCTTTCAAATAACCGTTTTGTCAATTTTTTTGTTTTGTTTTGTTTTTTGCAAGTTGCAAAACTACCAATCAGTTCTTTATCTGATTACTGTTCCTCAGTTCTTTAGCACAAGATCTCCCTGCACAAAGCTCAGAGAGCTCACTTCACTTCTGAGCCACTCACACACAGCTGTGCCAGGGACCACCTACAGATGCCTGTGCAGGGTTTGTACTTCACCAGTCTTATTTGTTTTTATTTTCACCTCTACTGATTTTGGAAGTTGAAAGGGAACCCTGTGTTAAAAAGCAACCACCTATTTCCATGACTCACTGACATCATGAAACTGCTGCACGTTTAGAAGCCTACTGAAACGAAAATAAAATTTCTGGCAACAGGTATGTATTTCACATCTTCAGAGCACCCAGCTATGCCCAAGACCCCTAAAAGCACCTGTGCAGCCAAACCAGCATGCAAATCTTAATAAAGCCTGAGGCAGGAGCATCACAAAACCTGAGTACCACAAGGCTAACAGCAACAACCCCCAATAAAAACCACTTGCAACAACTGTCAGAGAAATTAAAGCAGGAAATGCCCTCCCTCCAATCCATCTACCACTGTCACAGCTCAGCACAGCACTGAGCAGTTTCCATCCATTCCAGACACCTCGTTCAGCTCCACAGGAGAGGCTGGTTTGCTCTGAAGCTGGTTTAGGCCTGATAACAACTGTTTTAATGCTGTTACAATCAAAACAGCTGTTTTGATGCAAGGACAATTCAGATGTTCACTGGCTGAATCACTTCTCCCTTTCTGTCTATGGGTTTGTGAAAATCTGAATTAGGATGGGCAGCACTTTGAGTGGAAGGAGGATGGGGGGAGTTTTTTCCACACACAGACCCATCCCTACCTTAATATCAAGTTTGTGGTTGATGGCCAGGGCAGAGTGCTCCAGGGCTTTGATGACAGATGCATAGGAGTCAGAAAACTTGGTGTATTTGCCCACGAGTGCAATGGAACATGTTTCAAGTAGACGGTCGTACCTGCAGAGCATCAGAACACACAGGCTGTTATTCCAGCAGTAACAGGGGAGGGATGGGAATCACTCACATTCTGTTCAGCTTTCCAAGGAACAAACAATTGTGCTCTTCTAAGTCTGTCCAACAGAGCTGACATCTTTGGATGAGTGACCTTTTATAATAATTACGATTTAGAAACATCAAAGCGAGATCAAAACCAAAACAATGACTGAGGAAAAACAGTTGCAGAAAGCCACATATAAATTAACTCATCTCTCCTGATGATGAAAAGCCATTTTGAGCAGATCCAAACTGCCTTTTCAGGAAGCTGTATTAGATTCAAAGGCTGCAGTGAGCTCCTAGGAGAGGATCAAAGCACAGCTTGGTGTATGTTTGTACTGCACAGCATTTTCCCACACTGCTGCTGGCTGAGCTCAGATCAGCAGCTACAAACACAGAAAGCATTTCTGGAGTCCCAAGGCTGTGCTGCCCACACTGCCAATCCCCTGCACCTGGCAGCACAGGACTCACACAGCATTCCTGGCTACAGCCAGGAGCTTGTTTAGAGTTTCTCTCAGAATTGCTAAATACCTTCAGCCCAGCTGGTGACCAAGGGCTTTTCCCATCAGAAGGAGATGCTGCTGACAGGGCTGCCTTGTGTCAGGCACAGAAATAAAGGACAGCATCTAGATCTTGAAAATTAATTTCTTATAAGAACAAACATATTTAAGGCTTCAGTTGACATTCAAGCCCTTTCTGAAAAGACTATTCACTATTTCCCCATGAATACTGAGTCAGTTCCTCACAAGAAACAGCCCCAGTGTCCAAGGAGTCTCAAATAGGTAACGAACACTTGTCTCACCTGCCTGAAAGCACATCAAAGGTATTTTTATTGACACTCCTGACGTCTCCAAATAGCTACAAAAGGATTTCAACACTTTGTAATGTTACTGAGAGGGTTTTTTATAAAAAGGGGGGGCAGAGCTGTCCAGCTTTTAATTACTTCAAGCTGGGTTTGACTCAGACAGTACACTTCCAACATAAGATAAGGATCTCACTAAGTTTATCTCACAGGATTTTATGGAAAAAGGCTGAGGGAATTGGGGTGGCTCAGCCTGAAGAAGAAAAAGCTTCAGGGAGACCTTATGGCAGCCTTCCACTAAGAGGATTTATGAGAAACATGGGGACAGGCTTTTAAGTAGGGTCTGTTGTGCCAGGACAAGGGGTGATGGTTTTAATCTAAAAGAGGGGAGATTTAGGCTAGATGTAAGGATGAAATTTTGTACAACAGGAGTGGTGAGGTACTGGCACAGGTTGTCTACAGCAGATGTGGATTCCCCACCCCTGGAAATATTCAAGGTTTGGATGGGACTCTGAGCAAAAGGGAAAAATAATGTGATCACATAAGAACACTTGAGGAACAGGAAATAACACTCATCATCTCACACAACCAACAGCCAAGAACAGAAACCGATCCTGAGGTGTGCTGCAGTGTGCCCAGCAGTGCAGCTCACCTGTCAGCCATCTCCTTCCACTTCATGAGCATCCTCCTGGGCTGCCTCTCGATGGGAAGGTCCAGCCTGTGCCTGAAGTAGTCCACAACTCCCTGCTCCTCCAACAGCAGAGGAACCCGGTAGATAGAGGAGACATCATGAACACAAATGACCTGTGCATAAAATAAGGGTGTCATTAAAACACAGGCATCCAGTGCCCCTACAATTACTTTTACTCAGATATTCAGAGTATTCCTGTCCCCACCAGAAAACCGTAAGACCACCTAAACTTCCAGGCAATAATCTGTTGAATAACATAACATATCAATAGCTTAATACTAGTTTCCTTATGCTTGGAAAAGCCATTCTTCAGCACTTCCAAGGCATTGCTGCTCCCTGGAGCCCCCTGGGAAGGGCTATACCACAGTAACCCAGCAGCAGGAAAAGTCAGCTGCCCAGCACAATAGGTGAGCAGCACACAGCAAAGTTCAAAGAACACTCCAAAGAGACTCCTGTGACACAGAATCCCAAGTGAAGCTACAGTCAAAGTGTCACAGGCACAGCCTTCCCCCTTCCCACCACTGTCCTTCCTAACCAGGGCTCCCAGTCTGACTGAAACCCAGGGAAATTTGTGACCCCAACACAGCAATACACTTTACAGGGTGCCCCTCATCAAATTTAGGATTACACAATTATGAGCAAAGAATTCTTAGGTCAATGAGGAAAGTGTACATCATCAGTTCTAGTTCACTGAAATGGGGAAAGATGGCTCAGGACAACAACACACATTAATAATGAACTTGTACTTTAAGGATCCAAAACACACCGGCAAAACTTTTAAATCTTCATTTCTACTGATTCAAATGAAAGCCGAGTTCAGCACTGCACCAGTCAAACCTCCTTGGCTGCACATTTTCCTCTTTCACCCTCAGTGCTGTTCACTTCTCAATCCAAGTGCAACAGCAGTCAGAGCAATAACTACATAGAACTGCATTAAACTTCCTGGAAAGGGACAAGAGCCAACTTATTCTGAATTCCTGGCCAACAAGAAGTAGATATTTTACTGATGACACATCAACATTACTGCCAGTAGTTATGTGCTTGAAATTGTAGGACTCAAGTTTGGTCTTGCTGTAGAGCAGATTAATTAAAATTACTTGACAGAACCTGGGATTGTGAAGTGAGTCTTTCACAAAAAGACAACATTTTTCAAGCTGCAGCTGGATTGCAAAGTGCTAATATTCAGCTTACGTACTTCTGGCTATTTTCCAAGGTCCACCTTAGACTGTGTTAAGAGTCTCAGTATAGAAAGAATTGTGCCAACATGGAATGTGTGCATATCACAACCTTCAAGTGAAGCACTGTTTCTCCCAAACACCATTTCAACCTCTCTGTGTAATCCCCTTTCAAGAATTCTTGGGCAGAATTGTGAAAAGAGCAGTGTATGAAATGCAGTCATATATCCTTTAAACCTAATTTTGGGCAATCCTTTCACCTCTAAATACTGGAAAATCTCAGTCTCCTATGCTCACAGAAGGAATGTGGAAGTATAATTAAGGTCAAAACAGTGATTCAGAAATCACCCTGCATTCCACAGAATTCTCTAAGCTTACACCAACTACATTAGAAGAAAACCTGGGTGCTGACACACAAAAAAAATTGGTTTAGCAACAGGTTCATGTGTCAGGAAGGGAGGTAAGACAAAGCAGCAAATGAATTATGCAGCTTCCAAAACACAGAGCTAGAACTGCTGCGCTCAGACAAAACTCCCCTCAGCGTCTGACAAACAGCTCCAGTATTTACTGCAAGGAAGCACAGGCAGCAACCCTTACCTGCTCTGGTTCAACATGACAGAACATGGAAATCTTTTCTTTTACTGAGGTATCCAGTGGAGTGGAGCACCTGCAAACAATCTAACAGAGCAGCAACATCAGGGTTGTGATGCAAAACAGAAATACTCAGGCATTCATAAAACAAACCTCTAAAGAAAGCTGTCTTTGTGCAGTCTGTGATTTGAGGAAAAAAAACCCCACAACTCAGTTTCTTTTCCTTATATATCACCACTATACAAGAGCTCCAAACTCAAGCATTACTGAGACAAGACTGCTGCTGCAACCTGACAGATTTTTACATTCAAAGCCGTGCAACACAAACCCTACCAGATCTGGTGAGAGCCCGAGGCCTCTGAGCTCACGGACGCTGTTCTGGGTGGGTTTCGTCTTCTGCTCCCCTGTGGAGCTTGGCTGGGCAAAGAAGAGCAGGAGTTGGTGTGTCAGATTGTGACAAGCAGCAATGACTCAGCAGGTTAATCAGGACTCTCACCCATCTTGCAAAAACTTTGACTCAGTTTTGGACAATTCACGTGTACCCCACTTTAATCCCCAGGACTGAATGCAACAACAGGAACCCAAGATCCAATTTACCCACTCCAATCTGGAGTGCAGGAAAGAGAGGGACAGAGAGCCTAACGTTTATCCACTGCTCCCTCCAAGTACTTCACATCTTGTATTTCTGATTTTTCTCTGTAAATCACCTGGCCTGGACAGAAGGGGGAAAAGGGAGAAGAGAACAACGATTGATCTGCACTTCATAATTACCAATTTGCTCTGTCAAATCCAGTTCAGTCTGACACAAGGGATGCTTATGCTGCATTTCTGCAAGTCCCAAGCCTTTATTACACATTTATACACTTTGAAAAGCTCCTGTGCAATTCCTGAGAGACTTTTTAAATTCATAAGCAAATAATCTTCGCATTTCTGCCAGAAGTTTATGTACACAGAAACACAGAAGTAACAGCATTTCAGAAACACCTATTTAGGAAATTTTGTATTGAGGAAGCCTCTGACCACCACCACGTTTTGGGTTCTTACCTGGGGAACCAGGCTGACATGAATGTTACAGAAATTCTCTCTTTTGGCTTTGAACTGGAACTGGCGGAAGGCCTCAATGAAGGGCATGCTCTCAATGTCACCCACAGTGCCCCCGAGCTGGCAACACACAGAGTGGGAATTAAAGTTAGCACCTGGTGAACACTAGAGACATGAAACCATACACAACAACACACAAACACTTCCCCAGCACATCGCTCTGGTTGCCTAAAGGAGCAACACCAACACAGCTTAGTCCTGAGGGGCAGCACCAATGCTGTGACCAGGGACAGGAGCCAGGGAAGGGCTGGAGCTGGGCCAGGGCAGGCTCAGGCTGCAGAGCAGGGCAAGGTTCTTCCCCCAGAGGGTGCTGGGCACTGCCCAGGCTCCCCAGGGAATGGGCACGGCCCCGAGGCTGCCAGAGCTCCAGGAGCGTTTGGACAGCGCTGCCAGGGATGCCCAGGCTGGGGTTATTGGGGGGTCTGGGCAGGGACAGGAGCTGGGCTGGATGATCCCTGTGGGTCCCTTCCAGCTCAGGATATTTCTGTGATTCTATTGCACCAGGATTTGCCAGCTGTATGCAGCTTCCACAGCCTTCAATCTACTCCAACTACTATTCTACCTTCATCATTTCCCCACAAATTTAAAAGTCACAAGAAAAACAGCCTCCCCTATGGGCAGCACCAGAGACATCAGCTTGACTTCTATTTTCTCTTCAGAGAGAAGACTTGGATGTTAAAATTATGATTTATGAACATTAGGTGGCACTGAGAAGCACAGTTCTTGTTAAGTTTTAGGAATTATATAGAGTGGATCCATGCAGGAACAGATCCAAGGCTGCACTTGGAGCCTCCCAACCCCTGCCAGACAGTGCCTCCTTGGTACATCAGATCTGGGCTTGTGATCTTGGCACAGAAATTGGCACCAAGCTGCAGGCAGAGTCCAAGTCACCATGACCTGGGCTCTGGGACAAGCTTCCTCTCCTGTGTTAGCACATCCCAGAGTCAGCTCAGCAGTGTCAGACACTTCACCCTGCTCTGTCTCCTTCTGGCAGCACAATGTTCCATAAACACTCTGGAAAGTGCCACCACTGACTTGTGCCATTCCCTGTCGCATGTCTGTGCTTGAACTGGACACTTTGAGGAGGAAAGACAGCTGTTTCCAGAGGGGGATTTACCTCCCCTCCCTCCATCTCCCAAGGGAGAAGAGGGCACAGTACAATTAACTCAGACTGGCATATTAAGTTACACGTGATGCCTTTTTCCTGGTCTTAGGAAATGAGAAACTAGACACAGTTAGAGGGTTGGGGGATGTTTACCTTGGTATTTTAATAGGATCCCATTGGATGCATTGCTTCACCCAGGTGACAGCATCCCAATGTCCTCCCACCCCACAATTGAGTGTACAATTAAAGACCTTACACATCAGCATATCTGACAAGAGGGCCCAATCCGGGGCTGGGGTGGGCTCACTTCTAGTTCACAGAATCTGTCCTGCTAGGGGACCTTGACTGCTTACGACAATAGAGTGTTTGGACTTCCTGGCCCTACAGTTCTGGGGTGTTTGGCCTCCCAGCCTGCAGGACACCAAGAAACTGGGCTAAGTTATCAGGCCTAAAACATTACAAATATGCATGCTAATACTTGTGAGTGCAGAGAAATGTGTAAAAAGTATATATAAGAAAAAGCAAAAATTCCTCCAAGCATCACAAGAGCTAAAAAATTCATTCTGTAGGTTAATTCACAGAATATCCTGAGCTGGAAGGGACCCACAGGGATCATCCAGTCCAACCCCAGCCCTGCCCAGACACCCCAACAACCCCAGCCTGGGCATCCCTGGCAGCGCTGTCCAAACGCTCCTGGAGCTCTGGCAGCCTCGGGGCCGTGCCCATTCCCTGGGGAGCCTGGGCAGTGCCCAGCACCCTCTGGGGGAAGAACCTTGCCCTGATCTGCAGCCTGAGCCTGCCCTGGCCCAGCTCCAGCCGTTCCCTGGGGTCCTGTGGGGCTCCCCCTCATGAGGCAGCTGCAGGTTGCAATTCAAAAGATTGAAGTGAAGTCAACAAGAGGAATTTTTAACCCATTCAGTAACATGCAAAGTTGAACATTTCTGTAAACAAGTATGCAAAATATGCATATAGATCAGTTTACTGCATGAAAGAATCAAAACTATCTACTTTTTAAAGGTTACAAACCTCAATCACACAAACTTGGGGTTCAATGCCATCTTCATCCACAGGAATCTGTGCCTGCCTCATCACCCATTCTTGTATGGCATCTGTGATGTGGGGAACAACTGGAAAAGAAACCCAGGCAAGGGTTAAAGCCCCCATACATGTTTCTCCCTCTTCACTCATTACTGACAATCACTAGTCAGTGCTTCCCATAGAGCTTGAGCAGGAATTTGTGTCTTTAAAGAGCTATGCATTTTTGAAGTGATTATTCTTGGCTGTGATTTTCAAGTGCCTTGGCAGGAAATGGAACCCTGCCTCAATTTAAACACACGTAAGCAACATTTCCTTTAAGCTGAAAGATTCAAGCACAAACTATTCTTTGCTCTAAGTAGAGAGAGTTACTCTGTTTTTAACTGTCTGTGAAAGTCCTAATGTCAACCAGCTGTGGAGAGTGGTTAAAAAGGGAAGGGACTGATCTGATACTCACAAATCCTTTGGGTTTTCTAATGACACAAGTTAAAAGTATTAACAATTTTAACCAGCTAACAAATAACCCCCAAGTGTATTGGTCTGAAGTCTGTTCACATTTATCACCCAAGTTCAGCACAGTCCAAAGACAAGCAGGATGGTGCAGAGCCTCAAGTGAAGATGAAAGAGAAAAGCACCCAGCCAGGACTGAAATACAGAATGCATTTCTAAGCACCAGGAAAGAAGTTTTGCATCACCTTGGACCGTTTTGCCAAGATAATCTCCCTTCCTCTCCTTGTTAATGACATACTGGTAGATCTTCCCCGTGGTCAGGTTGTTGTCTTTGGTGAGTCGAATATCGAGGAAGCGCTCGTAGTTCCCGAGGTCCAGGTCCACCTCCCCTCCATCATCCAGCACAAACACCTCCCCTGCACACACAGGAACAGGCACAAGCACACGTGTCAGGCATGTGGAAGAATTCAATATAAGGAAACACCTTCTCTGATTGCCACAGAAAGCATAGGAGTGACGAACAGAACTAAAAACCTTCTGTAACGGAGAGGAGCAGAGCACTGGGGACTGAACCCTTTAGGGTAGCAGCAAGAACAGGCCAGAGCACATCTGTGCTGTGGGCTGGGGGCACAGCAGCCGCAGCAGCCAGCCCGCAGTGCTGGCCGGCAGGACCAGGCACAAAGGCCCGTACAAAGGAGATGATTCACTGCAAGCCAAGGCAGCCCCGGGGCAGCCGGCAGACCCCGATACCGAGTCCGCGGGGAACTCACCGTGCTCGTACGGGGAGAAAGTGCCGGCGTCGATGTTGATGTAGGGGTCGATCTTGATGGAGGTGACATGCAGCCCGCAGGACTTGAGGATGGTGCCGATGCTGCTGGCGATGATCCCCTTGCCGATGCCCGAGATCACCCCGCCCGTGACCAGGATGTACTTCATCTGTCCCGCGCCTGGACGCGACACGCAGCGGCAGCGCCTCAGCGCGGACTCTGCCAGGGGACGCGCCCCGGGCCCTGACATTCCTGACAGCGACCCCCGAGACGTTCCCCCGGTGCCCGCCGCTCAGGGCCGGTGCCCGCTGTCCTCCCGGTGCCCGCCGCTCAGGGCCGGTGCCCGCTGTCCCGCCGGTGCCCGCTGTCCCGCCGGTGCCCGCTGTCCCCCCCGGTGCCCGCTGTCCCCCCCGGTGCCCGCTGTCCCCCCCGGTGCCCGCTGTCCCGCCGGTGCCCGCTGTCCCCCCCGGTGCCCGCCGCTCAGGGCCGGTCCTCCCGCCAGAAATTTCCCGCCACCGCCGCGCGGAACGTCCGGCGCGCGCCGCGCGCGTGCCGCCGCCAGGCCCGGGGATCCGCGCGGTCCCGGTCCCGCTCCCGCTCCCGCTCCCGTCCCCGTCCCCGTGCCCGCTCCCGTCCCCGTGCCCCCCGCGCTGCCCGCACGGTCTCCCCCGCTGCCCTCACCTGTGGCCGCCGGGCGCGCACACAGCGCGCGCGCGGGGGCAGCAGGCGGGAGATGCGGAGCGCGCGCGGCGCCGCTCCCGGCCGGCCCGGCTGGGAACCTCATGAGGCCCAGCTGCGCCTCTGCGCCTGCGCGGGGCGGGGCGAGGGGCGGGCCCGGAGCCTGAGGGCGGGGGCGTGACCGTGAGCGGCGATAGCCCCGCCCCTGCCCCGCCCCTGCCCCCGCCCCGCCCCGGCCGCCTCAGCGCCTCACGGAGAGCGGGAGCGGTGCGGTCCCGCAGCTCCGCACGGCCCGGACTGTCACTGCTGCCGTCTGTCCCCACGTACCACATCCACGCCTTTCCTGAACACTTCCACCACTGCCCTGGGCAGTCTGTGCCGGGGCTGGACAATCTTTCAGTGACGAAATTTCCCAATATCCACTCTGAGCCTCCCCTGGCCCAGCCTGAGGCCGTTCCCTTTCCTCCTGTCCCTGTTCCCTGGGAGCAGAGCCCGACCCCCCCTGAGCCCCCTCCTGTCAGGGACTGTGCAGAGCCACAAGGTCCCCCCTGAGCCTCCTTTGCTCCAGCCTGAGCCCCTTTCCAGCTCCCTCAGCTGGGCCAGAGGTGGGTTCTGTCGTTGTTGGTCTCCTTTTCCAGTCTGTGTGTCCTGCTCAGCACATTTCCCCTGGGTGTTGACAGCTGTGTGGGCAGAGGTGTCTCTTTGCTGTCCTGTGGGCTGGGGCTGTCCACTCGCTGCTGCCATAGGGTGACCCTGCTGCCCTCTTGGAGGAAGCCTCTGCTTTCAGAATTACCTGGCCATGCTCATTTGTTCCTCCATGAAGGACTCTTACTGCTTTCTTCTGTCCTGCAAGTGGGGAAAAAAACACATTCCCAACACCTTTTCAGCAGAATGGTGGTGATGGGTCTGGTGACAGCAGGTAGGGGCTGTGTGTGCTCGGGCTGTCACTGTCCCTGCCTGGTGGCACATCCTGATAAAATACAGGGAGGCTGAGCTCTCCCACGACTGCATTTACACATCCCAGCTTTTCCCATTTCATGAGTATGGCACAAGACACGTGTCTTGCAGCTGAAGGGAAGTCCATTCTTGGGGAGATGTGTGTAACCTCGATGCGAGCAGCGTTAACTTCAGGACACACAAATCCTTTTCTCAGTGCCTCATTAAAGGCCTCAGGGGTCGGACATCCCGTGGTGCTCAGGAGAGAGCTGCACTCAGTGGGAGCTATTGTGAACATTAAATGGTGTGGAATAACAGTGACCCAGAAAAGTCGGATCGCAAATGTCTCAAGTTATGCAAAATTACATCACCTTTTTGCAGAAGTGGGTGAAGGTGCGTGTGGATGCGTGTGTTTCACCCTTAATTTTGCCCTCAGTAAGTTTTGCCTTCACAGCGCCTTGTTCTCAGCTCCCAGTAAAAGACAGACGGGATATTTTCCTTTCAGAAATGTGACACGAGATGAAATGGATCTGCTGTGTTTATTTAACAGGATTTGATTCACAACAAAACAAATTAACTGGAAAATATTGCTGGGAGGACTGGCATAGCTCTGGGGAATGTTAATGTGTTACTGGGATTATGCAAGGAATGAAGAGACTGGAATCCTCAAACACTCACTCGAACTTCCTTGTAGTTTAAGGGCCTATTTGTAGAAGAAAAGGCTTATTATGATGTTACATGTACATAATATTAATGACAGTGATAATAAAAAAGTATATGTAGAATATTATAATAAATAACATTTATAACAATATAATAAAGTATATAATGTGTATAATATATACATGCAGTTATTCCAGTCAGGACATTCCTCTTAGCATGGTCCCTCCTGAAGGTGACAGGATGACCTGCTGCAACAAGATTTTGAGACTGAGATACCAGTTTCAGGCAGTGACTCTTTTCTCTGTGACCGGTGAAAGAAGTGGTTAAAGAGTGTTCCTGACAGTGATAGAATATCCCGGAGCTGCCACCCCAGCCCTGGGCAGCACTGCAGAGAAAACACTTTGTTTTATTGTTTCCAGTGTTGCTTAGCACCACAGGTATCTGATATTTACATTTAGCACCTGTCTCGCTCATATCATGTTGGGTGCTCATGCTCATGCTCTTCTGACTGATGCCTGCTCCCAATGCCCTGCTCCCAATGCCCTGCACATGCTCCAGATGGCAGCAGTGTGGGTGAGGACATCCCTGTCACCCTCCTCATCCACCCTGACCCCATCCCTTGTTAGCAGCACAGGGCTTTGCAGGAGAAGTCTGGTACCACCAAGGACAGACTGGACACTTGGAATCACAGAATCCCAGAATGGCTTGGGTGGGAAGGGACCTTAAAGATCATCTTGTTCCACCCCCTGCCATGGGCAGGGACATCTTCCACTAGCCCAGGTTGCTCCAAGCCCTGTCCAACCTGGCCTTGGACACCTCCAGGTAGAGCATCTCATGTGCTGCCAAAGTGCTCTGGGCATTTCTGCCTCTGAGTACCTGTGAAAAGCATCTTGTCTGGTTTTTAAGTACAGAATATTGTAGACAGCTAAAGATCAAGGCATGAGGGTGATTGTCATCTGCCCTACTTCAGATTCACCCTCAGTTCTTACTCTGTGACTGCTGAAGTGGTGATGAAATAGTTCCTGTTGTGATCCAAATGTCTTCTCAAAGGCTTCTTCAGTGGTTTGGGGTGGAGGTTCTTTCTTAGCAATGCAGGTGTGTACTATCTGAGGTGGGATGCTGTACTTCCTTCTGTAGAGGTGACTGTAGAAATCCCCATTTTTAGATTCTCCTAACCAGCTCTCATCAGCACATGGATCAAAGCCAGGATCCAGTGCCAGCCAGGCCTTGGAACACACTAGGGAAGCTGATCTACATTTGGTTTCCACTGTGTGCTGATCACTGAGTTTCACTCGTGATTAATATAAACTTCACGGGGATGATGTGGAGTCACTGGCAGGTGTCAAGCACTGTCCAGTCCCACTTCTGCACAACAGGATGCTCCCTGTGAGGAGCTTCTCTATGGCTCCTTGAGGTTTCCATTTGCAGGATTAATCAGGGTTTGTGTAAAATGTTCAAATCCTTTTACAAATCTACACTCGTGGTCTGAACTTGATCAATTTTTCATCCAAGTGCTACAGTGCTCTGGAGCACAAGTCTGATGAGGAGCAGCTGAGGGAACGAGTGACAGGACAAAGGAAAATGGCGTCAAATTGCGCCAGAGGAGGTTCAGGTTGGATATTAGGGAAAATTTCTTCACTGAAAGAGTGGTCAGGCATTGGTGCAGGATGCCTAGGGCAGTGGTGGAGACACCGTCCCTGAAAGTGTTCAAAAAATGAGTAACCGTGCTACTGCATGTGAACATGGTGGGATTCAGGGAGGAGTTGCACTTGATGATCTCAGAGGTCGTTTCCAGCTTTAGTTGTCCTATGGTTCTGTGTCCTGTGGCAGCTCCTGCCTTCTCGCCTTGCTGCACTGTGTGCTTTCAGAGATCTCCACTAGATGGTGGAATGGACCAGCAAAAGATTTTGTGTGGTAACAAAGAGACGCTATCAGGCTGAGCTGACACCCGTGGGGACCTCAGAGCTGCTCTCAGCACCAGATCCTGGAGCACCACACGTGCCCTGCGGGTTAGGGGGCATTTGCCTGCACCCCTCTGCATCAGTCTCTGCAGTGCCACCTCAAACCGACTGGGACTGAAGAACTGTGATCCTTTCTCATAGGTCTTGAACCTTTCAGGCAGGGGGATTTCACCTTTAGACCTCTTCCTCTCTACTTTTTTTTCCTAGGAGGCAAGGAGTGAACCCACTGATGTCCTGCAGAGCTCATACATGCTAGGAAGGGAAAGTTTTGGCCAGAAGACTGTGAATGAGAATGGGACAGCATGTCATCAAAGAGGGGGGTGTGGGAAGAAAAAGTTCTGCAGGTGCAGAAGATGTGTGTGATAGGGATTAAAGCTCTCAAGTCTGTGTGATGGAGCCAGTGCTGGCCTTGGACAGAGTGCTGAACTGAGAGCAGTGCTCAGTCCTCAGCCCTGAGAGGCCATGTCACAGTTCTGTGCCTCAGTTTCTCCTGTGTAAGATGGAGCCAAGGAGTCCAACCTTCTGGGGGCAGTCTTTTGTTATCGGCCGTGAGATGGGTGTCAGAGCTCTCTGTTTTACTGACTCTGCTGGTGACTTGTGGGATTGTGTCCTCTGTACCTGGAGTCACAGGGAGGTGGCACTGCCCAGGGTGGGGGCTGAGCCTGCACTGTCCTGGTTCCCTCATTTCCAGAGCTGCATGTCCTGCACACAGCAAAGGGAGATCTGCCAGAGCCAACTGCTGCTGGAGGGGTGACAGGTGCTGGCTGAGCTGCTGTCACTCTTTGGCCAGCCTGGTGAGGGTGCAGGCTGCAGGCCTCCACGTCTGCATGATTTGATCAATGGAGAAGCTGTAGAAACAGAATGAGATGTTTTCCTTTAAAAAATGACAAGGGGACTATGCTGGCGGCAGTTTTGCCAGGAGATAACTTGATCTATGGGGAGGTGTCCCTGCCCATGAGATGACCTTTAAAGTTCCTTCCAACCCAAACCATCCTGTGACTCTGTGATTCTGTGGCACCTTTTTTTCTGAGGAGAGAAACCACACAGACCATCTGAAGCCAAAGGAGTGTCCTCAGCTCCTCCTGCACTCTGCGGGAGTGCATTTCCAGCTTGTGCATTCTGGAGAGGCCAGGCCAGCTGCCACGCAGTGTGTTATGAAGACATGCAAGGACAAGAGGCAGGATTATCAAGAGCTGCTCCTCTACCTGCATGACTGAGCAAAATTTAATTACCTCTGCTCCCAGGAGAACTGCCTGGCCCTGGTACATGAACCATGAGATTTAGGTTTCTAACGATTTGCAGTGCTGCAACAGGTCTGTGAGCCCTCCAGCCTGTGAGGTGCCTCTAGGAGAGACCAAGGAACAAGGACAAGGACCTTGTAATGAGTCATCCAAGAAAAAGAATGGTGTAGGGAAAAGAGACATGCTACCCATGGGAAACATGCTGGTTGGCTTTTGCATTCAATCATACGCCTTTAATGTTTTTAGCCTGTCATATTTCCATAGGTCCCATTTTCACCTTCCTCTTTGATGCTGTGAGCATCATTTCTCTGGTGCCCAAATCTTCATTCTCAGACTGTTGTGTTTGTATTTTCAAGTCTTAAATTTTATCTGCTGTCAAGTAACACCTTCTGTTCTTATTGGCCAAGGAGACTAGGCTAATTGTTTCCTTTCTTTCTAGCAGCTACAGGGACCCATCATAAAATTATCTCACAGAGCTGCTCTTCAGTCATAGTTGTGGTCATGAACCAAGTGTTCAAGAAAAGGCTCAGTCCAGAGAGCTGAAAGGACAAGGTGATAGATCTGCAGGAACATTTGTTGAGATGCCTTCACCCTGGGATGTCAGGGTGTGCCTGTAGGTTCTACAAACAAACCCAAGCCATCCCTGATACTTGTGACCTTGTCAGTCATGTCATGTCTTGCTGTTGTGATAAAATACACAGGTTTGCTGTCTGGGCATTTGGTAAATGGGCAGAATTGCTGTGGTGGGACCTGCATGGGGGCAAGAATGTCACTGCCAGGCACAGAATAGGGTCTCAGTGCTTTGAAAAATAATGCAGTCACCCAGGGAGGGTCAGGTTCAGCAAACCTGAAGAGCTCTGCAGGGCAGGAATGCTCAGCAAAGCACTGAGGTGCCAAGAGGCAAAACAGGTTTTGGCCTCACTATTTGCCACATACAATACATAAACAGTGTGGCCAAGGTTTATTGTAATGCCAGCCAGGTGTGCCAGGCCCAGAGCAGGAGGTGACGCACTGCACACATACACGGGGAGGGATCTCATCTCTGCCAGACAGTTCATATCCTCAACAGAAAAGTCAGGGAAAAGAATAAAAGTGATTCTCTGTAACATTCTTCCTTGAATTAAAATACACACCAGGGTCACTGCTCCCCCAGCACCTTTTTGGCTCTCAGCACATCTCAGCCTTGATCCAACAGGGACATTTTCAGGTACCATATGACAAAGTCCAGGACAGAGCTGAGCCCTCTCCCCACACAGGGGCTGTGAACCATCTGGTCAAGTCCAAGGTATCACACATAGAGGCCACCACAGCTAGAAAATCAGGTGGAACCATCCATAGGAGACTTGTGTGTCACAGCAAACCACTATGAGGGAGCACCAGAATCCCAGAGAAGCTTTGAGGATGTGAAATTATACCTATCCCTAATCCAGGATCCTTTTGTGGATGTGTCAAAAACTGGAACTTTTTAAAAAACTGTTTCTCTGCCACGACTTTGAGTGTCCTGTCAGCTCACTGACCACAGGAAACAGCCCAGCTGGAATTTGTTTAAAGCTTTGTTCAAATGCTTCATTTTTCTGTCTTTAAACCTGTACTGACAATATTTGCATTGTAATGCTTGAACTCTGCTTTCACCTCAACATTTGCCTGGTAGCAAAGGTGATTTTTGCATAACCAGAGAACATCTGAGTCTTCCAATTCCTCTGGAAATGGTCTCACCTCAGTGTGGGACTCAGCTCTATACAAGGCATAAGGGAACTGCTTTTTCCCAATACTACATGGGAAGGTTTGTAGCTGCAAACAGGTGCCAGGGTGCAAGAAGAACATTTTAGGAACTAGGATCAGCCAGGAAGTTCTGGGAGAATGTTGGATTCTCCCACAAGTTTGCAAGTGCCTCTTTGAAACAAGAGGGAGGAGGACTTTTTATACAGGGAGGTACTGACAGGAAAAGGGAAAATGGTTTTAAACTGACAGAGGGAAGGGTTCGATGAGATATCAGAAATAAATTCTTCCCTGTGAGGGTGGGGAGGCCCTGGCACAGGGTGCCCAGAGAAGCTGTGGCTGCCCCTGGATCCCCTGGAAGTGTCCAAGGCCAGGTTGGACGGGGCTTGGAGCACCCTGGGACGGTGGAAGGTGTCCCTGCACATGGCAGAGGGTGGAGCTGGATGAGCTTTAAGGTCCCTTTCTAACCAAACTATTCCATGGTTCTGTAATTCTGTGATCTAGGGATGAAGGCACCCAGTGTTTTGCTGGAGGTCCCATAGGATTTCTGGCAGAGTTAAGGGGTGAGAACACATCTCCATGTTTCACTCCACAACATAAATCTGACAAGATCTCTCTCTTGCACAGAACAGCTGACACAGACACTCACCCAAGTGTCCCTTTCCCTCAGGGTTTTTTTGCTTGTAAAAAAGGTGCATTTTAGGGGCAGAGCATATGTGATCAGGAACAGGAGAGAGTGTGCCACCAGCACTGTGATGTGTGGGAGCCATGGGACCTGGCCTCGGCCTGAGAGCAGCGAAGCACAGCTCAGCACAGGCAGAAGGAGCTCCACTGACAAAGTGCTAAGCAAACAGAGGAACTGGTGTGAGGAAAACAGCATGAGCACAGGGTTGGAGAAGTGTGGAGCAAATATGCAGGCAGAAGAGTTTCCAGGCTAGTGTTGCTGGCTGAGAAAGATGAGGTCCCACAGTGTCACTCCTGTGAGTCTCCTCCTGGCAAGCTGGGTGAGAGGAGGAAAGACACAAAGGCTCCAGAGAGGATGAAGGAAATGCAGGTTGACACAAAGCCCTGAGAGAGGAGGAATGCCCTGGGGGGTTCCTGGGTGGACTCTTCAGAGGTGAAGCTGAGCTGGCAAGGAAACCTCATAGGGCAGCTGAGCTCAGGCTCTGCCCAAACCACGTGCAGGCGTGCTGTGCCACAGGAGAGATGGCAGTTCCACGGGCACACCATGGCATCCAGTTGATGCTTTAAGATTTCAGCCTTTATATTTTTCAGCTCCTGCACTGCATTAGTGCACAGCTCCAAACTCCAGATAAAGTGCAGTCACTGCCTGCACATCTCGGTCAGACAGAACAATCCCTCTGGGCCTGAGATCCAAGGACACCCCACAGCCTCAGGCCCCAAAAAGTACAAACAAAAGTGAATTTGGGGAGCAAACTGGGGGAATGTGACTTCATTACCTGCAGCTGTAATTGGAGAATTAACCCCTGATATGCCAATGGACCAAACTCCTTTCTGTCTGAAAAACTCGTGCCCATTGTCCATGTTGGGTGCAGCCTCTGGGAGGCTCTGACTGCCCAAGGTGCATCTGTTGAAGGCCTTTAATAAATACCCACTTTATTCTCTTAACCCTGTCCAACCTCTGTTCTAGGGAGCCACTCCAAGGCATCACAGTGGTGTGTTTTTGTCAGTGTCCAAAGTCTAAGAAATCCAACAAAAAGCTTTGCCTCCAACAACCAGTCTCTGGCTGCAGCAGGTAACAGGTACAGGGGATCAGCAGAGCCAGGGTGCTTGTTTCAGGAGCTGGATGGGCTTTGAGCCACCAGATCAAACACATAAAACCCTGAGTAAAACACTGCACTGCAGGTGTAGAACAACACTCGGTGTGACTGAGCAGCACAGCCCCTGAGAACATCCTGTCACCACCGGTGACATCCCTGTATCCACCCTGAAGGGACACAACAGCTCCACAGTGCAGGGATGTGCACTGGGATTCACAACAGTCCAAAAGGTCTTTTACTCCCTTGCACTGATTTTTTTGGACTCCTGCACTTTGAACCTGATTCTTCAGGTGGCCTCTTCCTCCCGCTTGTGTCATTTCATTTCTAGTTTTGAAGGGGCAAAAACTCGAGGGATTTCAATCCTTTTCTGGGTGCATCCATGCTTTGCTGGTTGGTAGTGAGAGGGTCACACAACCAGTGTGAGATGTCTCAAAAGGCACATAATGGAAAAGGACAAATTATAGTTTATGCAGCCCTAAGGACACCAAACCCTGGTGCAAGTGCTCTTTAAAATCTTTATGAAATGTGTGAGAAATACAGTGACATTCGGTTAATTCAATTGCAGGATAATTTGAACTTCTGTTTAATTCAATCAAAACTCCTGAAATAAAACCATTTGTATTCCTGACACAAACCCATTTGCACTCTACTTCGGCTGGGCTGATGTAGACTTGATGAGTTTTTCACTTGGAGGCCACTTCACAGCTAATTTTTATACTGCTTTTGCTTAACTGACAATAGAGATATACTCACACACTTGTGCTACAAATTCCTGCCTCAATTTGTAACATTTCCTTGCACAAAGTGAGTCATTACAGAAGAAACCCTGAAGTGCAGTCAAAGGGATTGAGTGCTGTCTCCTGCTGTGCTGCAGGCAAACTAAAGCTTCCAGCTTGCTTTGTTGAACATTCCTGCACACACAGACAGGACCCTGTGAGGTGTGAGCAGGTTGTAAACCCAAATCCTTGCCGAGAAGAGGCCAACTTTGTGAAAGGCACAAAAGCATGAAGAGCTCAAATGGGCTGAAGGTGTGAATAGAGAGGCAGTCCCTGCATGCTGGGCTCCCACACCAGGCAGGGACAGAGCTGAGTGTAACAGGATTTACTTCTTTCAGTCAGGAGTGGGAGGAGCTGGGTCAGGAAGAGATGGAAGCTGGGTTGTTTGCAGGTATAAATGGGTGCCATCCATTGCCTGTGGTTCAGGAGAGAGGGAGCAGTGAACGGCCCTGGCGGTGTAAACTCAGCAATATCCACTCCACAGGGAAGCACTTGCCATTTTTATTTGTTCCTCTCCCTCTTGATCTCTCTTGAGCATGGCCTCAAGAGTCCAGCAGTGAGGAGGGGATGTGCCATGAGGGCAGATCAGGGAAGCTTTTGTCCCTGCCATCACCCTGGGGCTGTGGTCCTGCTGTGCTTGCACAGGGGCAACTGGATGGGACAGAGGAATTTTAATCCTGAATGATTTCCACATTCCTTCCAGCCTGGCAAAGGATTCTGCTGAGGCATCAACTGCCTTGTCCAGCTCAGCCTGTCCTGCATCTGATAAGTTAATTGAGGATTTAATTGAGGAATTAATTGAGGCATTCTGCTGCTTACCACAACATTATCAGTCAGCTTCCCAGAGTTGGAGCTTTCCAGTCCGTTTGGACTCAGTCCTGTAAATAACAAAATACCATCAACCTCCTCCAAATTCCCTGTAGTGGTGGCTGCTGGAAACTTGAGGGATCAGTATCCTTTTTGCCAGCCTTTTGAGTGCTGTTTTGCTCAGCTCAAGGGAGAAAGTTCACTTTGGAAGCAGAAGTGCTGAAAAGTCTTTTTTCCTTCGTGTCCTGGTTCTGCAGCGGCAGCTGGTTGTGCTGTTCATTAGCTCTGATTCTGACATTTGTCTTGGTGGTCAAAATCATACAATACCCAGAGAAATTTCCACCTCTGTTTGGTGCATTTGTGCACATTGAAGATGTAAGATGTAATGCAGCTGGAAGGTAATAACAGCACTTCTGTTACATTTGAGTTCCTGAACTATAACATTTTAAACCAAAAACTTGACATGATTATCTCTAACCCTTTGGGGCCCATTCTGGTCTTATTCAAATTGGTGTGAATGGAAATAAGGTAATGAAATAGCCATGGGACAAGGAGGCAGAGGCAGCTGTGCATTTTCATAGAATCACAGAATCACAGAACAGCTTGGGTTGAAAGGGACCTTAAAGCTTATCTCATTCCATGGACACCTTCCACTATCCCAGGCTGCTCCAAGCCCTGTCCAGCCTGGTGGTGGACACTTCCAGGGGTGGGGCAGCCACAGCTTCTCTGGACACCCTGTGCCAGGCCCTCCCCATCCTCACAGGGAGCCATTCCTTCCCAATATCCCATCGAACCCTTCCCTCAGTCAGTATGAAGCCGCTTTCCCTTGTCCTGTCTCTCCATCCCCTGTCCAAAGTCTCTCTCCATATTTTTTGTAAGCCCTGATTTGCCCTCTGTAAACCCATTCCAGCTCTTTGTGGTCACTTCCCCATCCTGCACACATTTGGATAAGGACTCCAAGAGGAGGTGCTCCATGACCTGTCTTGGCACAAACAGGAGACTGGCCCACAGTTCCCAGTCCTCTTCTTGCCCTAACTGATGCAAATTCAGCAGGAATATAAAACCCTGCCCAGCTCTGTCCCTAGGCATTTCTACTGGCTTCAAATCATAAAGGAATGCCACTCTGATGAACACCGGCAGAGTATGGCCCCAAAGCTCTTCTGGGTTGGAGGTGCTTTTCAAACCAACATTCCTGTTCTTGTGCCTCTTTCTCTTCAGCTGAGCAGCTGCTGCAGCTGTGCTTCTTTCAAATTGCAGCATGATGTTAATTTTCTCAGATCTGTCTATCGAGGAGGATTTCATTTCAGTTGGCAAAAGACAATGCACTGCAACAGCTACAGCCGAGACAAAGACGGAAATTAACATTTGTAAAGGAGGAAAGGGACAAAAGAAATGTTGGTGACAAGGAAGAAAGTGAAACAAAAATGGAATCATTGTCATTGTCTGACTACAAAGGAGAAGAGGTCCAGAGATGAAGATTCCTGCCATGCCAGCCTGCTGCCTGGGGCTCATTCCAGAGGGGGAACAGTTAGTCCAGGAACAGGACATGGCTGTGAGTGCAAAGGGCTGCATCACCCATCATCAGTCCAGGAGAAGGGATTGCTTCAATGATCCGTTCCATGGTACTCACCATCAAAGCTGTGCATACCCCTCTGTTAGGCAGGTTGTTTTTAAATGTTCCCCCAGGAAGAGGGAAAAAGCCCAAATGACTGGGGCAAGCTTCTGACTGATCCTTAATCTTCACCTGTTGCTGGTGATTAGTCGGGAGCAGTCCTAATCCCTAAACTGGGAAAGGTCACTCCTACCTTGCACTGGTATCTGTTGAAAACACAAATTCCTCCTCCTTTTATTTCCAGGAGGTCTCAGAGGGGCCTGTGGTCCCGTTGATATCCCTGCAGTCACATCCATGGCAGGCAGCAGGGATGGCACACAGCAGAGGCTGTTGGCATCCTGGCATGATGGGCGTTCTCCTGCAGGTCAGCACTCACAGCCCTTGTGCTGGTGCAGCTCAGAGCCTCTGCTGGAGTCAGAGAACAGTCAAATTGGATGAGTTTTAGCAAAAACGTAGGTGCCAAGCCTGGAACATGTGAGTGTCTACATACACAGCCATTATGCTGAGTGACTGCAGGCTGGGAGTTGATGGGTGAAACACCACCCATGAGGGCTGTCCTGAGGACTCTAGGCACCCAAAACCCTTGCTGAATACCTGCCCTGAAATGGAAAACGCTCTTCTGGAAGGACTTAGCTGTCTCCTAAATGCTTCCATGGCTCAATTCTCATCTTCCCTGGGCAGGTACCATCCTGTCTTCATATCCCAGTGCCTGGCTGGTGCCCTCCCAGTGCTGGACATGCCTCATGCTCATGCTCTCTGTGGAGTCCATTTGCTTGTGAGAACCTTTCACAAGGTGATTTGCTCTGCATTTGTGCCTCAGACCTCTGTGAAGTCTGAGATGGGGCCAGGAAGGTAATCCAAGGAGTCCTGCTTTGGGCTGGTTTGTGTCCTGTGTATCATCTCTATGAAGGGTTAAAAAGTGGGTGCTCCTTACCATGACTGCCTTATTCTTCACAGAGGGAGACTTTGGACACAGGCATGGAGAAACAGGACACAAGGGGAATGGCCTCACAATTACAAAGGGATATTGGAGAGAAATTCTTCCCTGTGAGGCCCTGGCACAGAGTGCCCAGGGAACCTGTGGCTGCCCCTGGATCCCTGGCAGTGTCCAAGGCCAGGTTGGACAGGGCTTGGAGCACCCTGGGACGGTGGAAGGTGCCCCTGCCCATGGCAGGGGTGGAATGAGATGAGCTTTAGGGTCCCTTCCAACTCAAACCATGCCGTGATTCTGTGGTTCTCCAGAATTTCAAACTCTGGTGTTTTGAGGGGAAGAGTGCAGCAGCCACTGTGACAGATGGAAGGGCTCACCCTGAGCACATAGCAAGGGAGTTGCCAGGGAGCAGCAAAAGGGGTGTCAGGTCCTGGGCTGGACCAGGGGATTGATTGAGCCCTGGAGACCAGGAGCTGTTCAGGGACCTGTCCACACCCACAGGGGTCTCCAGGACAGGAGTTCAGTTTGGGGCACATGGAGGAGGCTGTGCCTGTCCTGCTGTGGATAAGTTACACAAATCCTGGTGAGGCTTTTTGCACTCAGAACATGGTGACTGGTCAGAAGAAGCCAGTTCTTAGTGTCCGGCCCATCCCAGCCTGCTCTGCTGCCCTGGGTGACAGCAACTCACCACATGCACTGGAGCAGGTGCTTCATCTGTTCCAGGAGAAACACCCTGAAATTTGGGGGGGGTTGTTGCAATCTGCAACCAAATCCATTTTTCTGGTCTGGGTTGGTTATTGTTTGCCCATCTCAGCTGTCAGCAGTCACTGCTCTAGGTCAGAGGTGATGCTTAAAATCCTGTTCCCAGGGACAGGATCGGGGTGTCCCTATGCACTGGTGGTGTTTTGGTTCAGAGAAACATTTGTGGGCCAGGATCCACACTGGACACAAGTGGACTGGTATGGGGATCATGGTGAAGTGCACTTGCCCTCTGTATTCCTTATTCCCATCTCCCTGTCTGCAGCTGACTCGAGGCTCTGCCCTGGAGCTGTTGCCCAGCAGGGAGCTCACTTCACAGCCCCAAAGTCAACAGAAACTTTGGGACCTCCAAAAAAACCGTCTTTTTTTCCCAAGAAGATGAAACTATTCTTCAAATGGCAGCTAGTACCTGTAACTCGGCGACAATTTCCCCAGTAGCAGGCACAGGCGTGAGCAGCGAAAGCTCAGCCAAAGGACAGATCTGAGGGTTTTGTGAGGCTGGGAATCAGCTTTGTGGGAACCGCAGGGACTCATTTACAAGTAATGAATCATGAAACAGCAGGAAGCGAACGAGCCAAGAGAAAGTGTGAGCTCTGCAATTAACTCTGGAGTGCTGAGGTGAATAACAAAGCGATGCGATACCAGGGCAGAAAGCAGGTCTCCAAGCTGGGAGTGTTGCAAGACTAATTTCTGTAAGCCACAGTTTTTCCAAGCAACTTTTAGTCAAAAGAAATTGCTACTTTCTCTTGAACTGAAACAAATCCCGTGTGCATGTATTTATCAGGCAAAACAGCTGACGGCTTTTAACTCATAAATTTAAATTTATGAGTGACCCAGATCAGCAAAAAGCAGGAAACCATCTCCTTGAATAGTCCTGCTGGCAGGTGCTGTGCTGAGCCAAGGTGAGCAGCAGGTATCAGATAAACCCGTGGGGCAGGTGAAGGATGGGTTTCCACTGTAAGACACACTGGTGGGTTATCAGTGTACAATGAAGATGAAGGAAAATATGTGTTATTAATTATCCCCTGGATATATTAATAATCCCCTGGGGGAGGGGTTGGAGGTTCAACTGAGAAGGCAAAGGACCCAGGGCAGCACAACGTGGGTGTGGCAGAGCCACCACGAGCAGGACCCAGGGCTGGTGCTCAGGACACTGTGTGCTGTTGCCAGCCCTGTTATGGACACACTGCCTGGGAAAGGAGAGTTCTCCTTGTATGGAGCCTGGAGATAGAGACAAAACTGCTCTTTCAGGACAACTATCTTTTATTAATGTCACCCAGGTCCCAGTAATCCATCCTCTTTGTCTGAGGCACCATGCCAGGAGCAGCTGTGTCACAGCAGCTGGCTCCCCTGCAGTTCTTGGTATGTCCAGGGGAAGTGAAGGAATTTCTCCAGCAAACATAAATTTCAGCTGATAAGCCCATGGTTTGTGTTCCTCTCTCCCATTTGATGTAACTGCAGAAATACAGATGAGCATAAACCACGCTGTCACCTCTCCTGGGTAGGTTCAATTTCAGTGCTACCAAACTGTCTCTGGGTGAGGCACCAGACACCATCACCCTCTGGACAAAGGGATGGAGCCCAGCAGGGACACCACAGCTTGACTGGATCCAGCACAGATCCAATGGATCCTGGAGAGTGTACCCAGACATGGCCCAGGGCTTTACCTGCTGTCCCTTTTCTCCTGGTCTGTACCCATGGAGTTTGGGTCACCCTGGCCCTTCACGTGCCCCACTCATCCTTCTGCTGGCAAACATCAGAGGAGCTGCTCTCCTTCGTCCTGTGCCTCTCATGTGGAATAAGTGGAGCAGGCACAGGAGAGGAGGAGCAGAGGCTGTTTCTTTTTGTGTCCCTGGTGCAGCATCCCCTCTGAGAGCTGTCACTTCACATGTGCAGCTCCAGTATTTGCCTGGGCTCTGTGAATAACCACCAATGCCACTTGGCTGGAATAATTGCTTCCAAGCATGCAAAGGATGGAAGGCACAGCCAGAGGCATGGCTGGAAACCTGTTGGAAGTAAGTGTTCAGGAGACCCGAGCAGAAAGCCTGAGTGGAGTCAGCATTTGTGGCCTCAGCTGTGCGGGGACAGCAGGATTGTCACACTGAGTCCATCACGCCAGCTCGTGCTGCTTTTGCTCTGTCTCTCTGCCGCAGTGACCCCACCATGCTCACCCCTGATCTGGTGACTGGAGCTGCTGCAGGACAGGCACTGGAGGTGGTAAATGCCCTCTTCCCTTTGGATTGCTTTCAAAGTGGCATCTCTGAAAAGCAGTGCTGTCCCACACCTGGCATCGGGAGACCCTCGTTCTTTCGTGTTTGTTTTCTCTCTCTGCTTCTTCTCTGACCTCTTTTTGTTTCCTTTGCACCCCGTGCTGGTTTCCCAGACCCATGAGGAGAGCAGATCAAGCAGATGGGTGCTCTGGGCTTGTCTCCCAGGCATTGGAAGAGCAGGGTTAGGCAGAGCGGGGAAGGTGGTGCCTGTCAGTGTGAGGCACCAAACCTCTGTGCAGATGCTGTCACTGAGCAGCAGAGCAGCAGAGCAGCACTCGCTCCCTGGAGCTTAATCCCCTGACCCCAGACCTGTATCACTGCAGCCTCAGGAGTAATTCTTGGTGTTTACATGGGTCAGCAGCTCAACAAGGACTTGGCTGGGATTTTCCCAGCGGGTCACTCGGCTATTTGCTAATCAGCAGTAGCATAAACACTGCCAGGCTCCTCATGGGTCACTTGCTAGGGACAGGCTAAACAAACCATCACCAGAAGAAAAGCAGCATGGCTGAGTGGATGAGATTTGACACAACTGTATTGGAGTCCCGAGTCTGTGCCCTGGAGGGGTTTCAGGGCTTGTGAAATGGAGAGGTGGTTAGCTGGGAGGCTTGGATCTCAGCCTGAGTCCTGGACTGGGCAGGAGGGTCCTGGGAGAGCACATGAGCTTGAACTGACCAGGAATGGCAAAGAGCCTCCCCCTCCCTCAGGCTCACTGTGCCAGGAGTGCTCCAGGGAGCACTGGTGACAGTTCCATTTCAACAACTGCTCTGGTTTGCCCCCCTCCATGTGTGTCTGTTCACCTGGAGATACGAATTGTCTCTGCAAATCCCATCTTAGCTGCCCTGGCAGAGGGCAACAATTGGGGAGGAATGAACTCCACAGCAGCAGCACAGAGGAGACCTGGGCTCCCAGCTGGCAGCTGCAGGAGGTGATGTTTGTGCTTCTTGATGTGTTGTTCCCTGCCATCCCTGTCCTAGGCCAAGGCACATCTAAATACAGGAGTGAGTCTGGCACAGCAGTCACTGAGCTCTGCAGAGTGTGACACCTCCTGGGACAGGGTGACCCGACTGTTACTGGCACCTGGGCCAGGAGTGTGTAAGATTTCTTGTTAAAGCTCCTGGAAATGTGAGACACCAGCAAAGTCTGTGTTCTGAAGAACCATATGAGCCAGATCTTTCCCACAGGCAGGGACACCTCCCACTATCCCAGGTTGCTCCAAGCCCCATCCAACCTGGCCTTGGACACTTCCAGGGATGGGGCATCAGCAACTTCTCTGGGCAATAATAACCCCTGTAAGAAAGAACTTCCTCTTTTCTTCCCTCTGCAGCTGCTTCATGCCTTCATACCCAGGGATTTAGGGTTTATGTTTGTACATTGCTGTCAAATAAATTTGTGAAACATGTTAAGGATATGTAACATCTTGATTTTATCTTTTTCTTTCTGCACAAGTCCTGGGGTCAATGTGGTGAGAGGATCGTTTTGCTCTCTCTTCCATGCTGATCCTTTCTGTCCTGTCCTGGCTTTGCTGCCTTCCTTGACCCACTGTTGTACTGTGCAGCTCAGCATTCCACCACCAAGAGCAAACACAGAAGCAAAATGCTCTCAAAATTCAGGTTTCTGGAGATGATCCCTAAGAACTTTCCCAGAATACCTGTGATATGAAAGAAACACAGAGCAGGTGAATGAGGCTGTGCCTAAATCAGGCTGTGAGCTCCCTCAGGACTGGCAGTGAGGTGGGAACAGCAGCATTAGGAACATTTGTGAATGGCTGCAATGAAGCCAGATCTGTTTTACCTCTCAGTAAATCTGCCCGTGTGGGGCTAAGGATGCAGAGATGTTATTGGGGGTGGAAGCAGGGATTTTTTGAGGGTGGAAGCAGGGATGTTATTGGGGCTGAGGAAACAGGGGTGTTATTGGAGGTAGAAGCAGGGGTGTTATTGAGGGTGAAAAGCATCTTAAATTTAGCAAGTACCAAGGGGTGCAGAGCCCCATCCACACCCAGACCCAGCTGTCCCCATCCTGCGGTCCAGCCCGTCCCTTCCTGCCTGCCAGGACCTGCAATCTGCAGCGCAGGCAGACCTCAGGTTTCCAGGCTGAATCTACAAGGGCAACATTGACCTAATTAGTCTCTGAAACAAACGGGAGAGAAAGATTCGCTGCCGTATGTTGCAGAAAGAAATCCTCTCCCTCTCCTTTTGCTCTCCTGGCCCCGGGGATTCATCGCAGGCAGGTGCGTCTTTGATTGCAGCAGGTTTTGAATCCTCTCCCCTCTCCTCGCGGGGATGCCACATGCTGTCTTCTGACCTCGTTAGCTTCTCCTCCTGTTCCACTTCCCCGCTCTGCTCTCGCAGCCCCAGCGATGTGCTAATTACCACAAAGCAATCTGCAGCAACGCGCTCCGCGGAGCGGGGAGAGGAGAGAGGCGCTCGCACGGACTCGTGGGGGAGGGAGCAAACTGGGGGAGCAGGAGCTGAGTTTAGCAAGGCTGATGTCTGAGCTTGCACCAGGCTCTCCCCCTGCACGGGTCAGGGCCAGGTGTAGCCCATGGGGCAGTGCCAAGGGTGGCACAGGGGTGTGCAAGAGACAAACTCCCTGTATCTCAGTTTCCACCCCTTTGTATTTCTGACTCTCTTCCCCAGCTGCCCCCTGGGAGAATCCATCATAGAGTAGAATTTCTGCTCCCTGCATGTGCTGACTCTCTGTGTGATGGTTGTGGGGTGTTGACAACACCCTCCAATTTTTATGAACACAAAACTGCATTTAAACACTGTTTTTCCCTTCTTGTCTTTCGCTTGTAGCTTTTTCCTTTCAAATATTGATTTGATTTTCCTCATGTATGCCCTTGCTTGGATATGGGACTGAACACCAGCTGTCCCACATCCAGGCACCACAGCTGCTCAGCTGCTCAGCGTTGCTCCATCAATAACTGGATGGGGCTGATGGCTCAGCTGCCTTGACTCAGACCCATAACTCAGCTCTTCAGACCACTTGACATCTCACCCTTTGATGTGATGCCCCTTTAAGAAAATATTTTTTTCACTTTCTATTCCAGTTTTCACTTGGAGTCCTCCTCACTGCCATGCCAATGGACACACAGATCCATCACTGCAGGACAAACTGTACCAAGCAATGTGGCTTCACCATCCCTGGTAAGTCACCAGCCAGGCAGGTTCCACCACAGGGGACATAATTTGTCATTTGGGTTTTGCTGGAAAGGCTTCAGGGCAGTCAGGAAGACACCTTGGATGTTTCCTTCAGAAGCATCTGCAGCCTGTTTTCCTCACGTGGGTTTTGGCACCAAGGAGGAGATGGAGGTGGGGAAGTGCTGGCGTTGCTCCCGACAAGGCTTCCTGCAGCTCAGGTCTAAGGAGCTGAATGTGTGTCTGACACAGAGGCAGCAGAACCTTGTGCTCAGCAATGCATTGATTCTTTTCTCCATTGACAAAATGATGAGTTCATTATGAAGGCTATGATTTTACTTGTAGCCAATGATTCCTCAAGCCATGGAAATGTCAAAATATTTGAAATTGTTACTGCGTAGTTAAAAGAAAACATGATCCATCATTTGCTGCTTATTTTCAAGATAGCAGTGGAGGGGTGTAAGCTTGGAAAATTTAGGATGTGAATTGCAGGAAAATGCCTTCAACTTAGAAAATACGACATTTGCAACTGGGAATGTGAACATTGAAGAAGCTCTATCCAGGAATTACTGGAAAATGGGAATAAATACTGGCTTTGGCTCACACAATGCAAAACACAAAAAAGTCACTATTTGATTTCCAATGTTTTGTTATGCCAGTTTTTCATCTGCCTTTCTTATTTTCCCAAGCTCTTCAAGCTTCCAGAATTTAGTCTTACAGATTTACATTTTTACAGATTTACATTTAATTTTACAGATTTAATTTTTCAGACTTTAGCACATGGAAATCACAGAATCATAGAATAGGCTGAGTTGGAAGGGACCCATCAGGATGATCCAGTCCAGCTCCTGTGCCTGTGCAGACACCCCAACAGTCCCACCCTGTGCCTGAGAGCATTGTCCAACACTTGTCCAACACTCTCCAAATGACCATAGCCATTAGTTTTTTCCTGATTATAATGTTGAAAAGCTTTTAAATGAGTTTCTTACTATTACAGCATTGTTTTATATTCACATTATTTATATATGTGTGTCTTAAATTCACATTATTTATATGCATTATTTATATATGTGTGTCTTGCCCAATCATAGTTTTGCTCTTTTAAAGAGTAACAAAGATGAGGACGATGGAGTTTGGTTTTCAGGGAGCAATTTAGATTTCATTGTGCATGTTCCACTTCAAACCTCTGGTCTTCCCCTTTCTTTTTGCTCAGGGACCTTCTTGTGTTAGTTCTTATCACAAGGAGGGGTGGAAATGACACTCCCTTGTCAGGAATGCAAACCTGCTCAGGCTGATTCAACTAACACCAAGATAGGAATCAGACACAAACCCACTGCAGCTTGGAGTTTTATGAATTAGCTGAAAAATAAGTGCTCTGAAATGTAACAAACTGACATTAGGATACATTTACAGGAATACATCGAAGCCTGACATAATTTAATTGTATTTTAGTCCAGTGGCAATACACAGTTGAGGGATAACCATGGGGAGGGATGAACGTGAGGGATTTCAGCTCTTCTGCAATATCTTGTGGAAGAAGAGGCAGCCCTTACCCTCCCTGAAACTGTCACTTATTTCCAAGTGTTGCTGAAAGATACCTTGATTTTTCAGCAAATATTTTACTTCTGAAATGTTCCTCACCAAGCACAGAACCTGTCACCTCTGTAGAGCTCAAGGCTTATTTATAAATGCCAGCTCTGCCTCAGGCACGGAGATGTCAGGACTGCTCCAGAAGGGGTTTCTTGCCCAGCCATCCTTTGCAGAGGCACAGAGACATTGAGGTACACCTGGCTCATAGTTACTCCTTTCTGCCCTGCTTGGCACTAGAGTTTATCCAAGAAAACACTAGATTTTATTTCCACAGCACCGTTGTGTCTGGCAGAGGGAGTCTCTGTGCACAACACCTGCAGGAATTCCTGTCAAAGCAGCAAAATGCTGCTGGTAAAAGTGATCCCATCCCTTAATGGTCTTTGTAGGGGTCAAAGAGTCCTTTTTTAATGGACTAGAATCTTTCTCCTGGGCCAGAAGCAATGAAAGAAATGGCAAAACTGTGTACCCTAAGAGGAGGTCGTGCTGAATAAGCTCATCGTGCTCAATGATTCATTAAACACTTCCAGTTCTTCCAGGGGATCTTGGTCTTCTGGCACTGGGCTGGTTCTGTCCAGGACAGGATTAATTTTTGCAGTAGCCCAGAGGAGGCACTGCCAGGACCCTGAGGTTATTCTGAACCACCTCAGCTCATTGCCAGTGGCAGGGAAAGGGAGGCTCTTCCAAGGAGAATGGATTCCTTCCGGGCAAGAAAATGCATGGGGAGACACCGGTGTTGTTTATTGTCCAGGGGAGTATTTTTGTGTGAATTGTTTCTTCTCTTGTACCCTCTGTCATTACTCTTGTTGCTGTCACTGTTCTGTTTGTTATCTCATTGCTGTTTTACATTTTTCTTATCTCAACCCATGATCTTTAAATTTTGTGCCTCCAATTCTCCTCTCCAATCTGCAGCAGAGGGGAGGGGAAAAGAGGGGAGAGGGCGATGCTGGTGACCCTCACTTATCCCCAGTCTCCCTGGTGTGATTACTCTGGCCTTGAGTGAGATTTCTCCTCCTCCTCCTCTATGCAGGTGTGATTTACAGCTTCTGTCTTTGCCATGGCCACAGTTACTGCTCAGCTTTGAGCTCTGAGGTGCCTGAGTCACCTTGGCAGGTGCTCCAAGGGGGCTCTGGGAATGCTTCTCCCAAAGTTAGTGCAGACTGCAACAAGCACTGTCTTGCTGAGGCAGGCCTCGATTCCACCCATCAGCTGAACAGGAAAAGCTTTTGGGTGTGCACATCAGGAGGAAGAAGAAGTGTCTGGATAGGGCAGAGGACCAGGGAGAGCAGCACAGAACCTGATGTGGTTCAAGCCTGCTTTCCTCAATGCCCAGCCCATCTTTAATCCCCATGGCTCTCATCTAAAAACCCAGAGGTTTTCTATAGCCTTATTCCATAGCTTTTCTATAGTTTTCTTATATTTTTTTCTTTATTTTCCTCATACAAGACGGGCATTGAGGCACTGGAGCATATCCAGAGAAGAGAATGGAGCTGGGGCAGGGACTGGAGCCCCAGGAGGGGCTGAGGGAGCTGGGAAAGGGGCTCAGCCTGGAGCAAAGGAGGCTCAGGGGGGACCTTGTGGCTCTGCACAGTCCCTGACAGGAGGGGGCTCAGGGGGGGTCGGGCTCTGCTCCCAGGGAACAGGGACAGGAGGAGAGGAAATGGCAAATTGCACCAGTGAAAGTTTAGCTTGGAAGGTAGGGAAAACTTCTTCATGGAAAGGGTTTTCAAGCATTGGAACAGACTCCCCAGGGCAGTAGAGGAGTGGTCATCCCTGGAATTGTTCAAAAAATGTGTGAGGGTGGTACTTAAGGACATGATTTAGTGGTGACCATGGTGGTCATGCTGGGTTGATGGTTGTACTCCATGACCTTAAAGATCTTTTTCAGCTGTGACAATTCTGTGATTCTGTCATTCCTTAGAAGCTGTTCCAGGATTCACATTCCCATTGGGATGTCGGGGTTACATGGGGACATCTCAGCGTGGGGGTGGTGCTGCCACTGCTGCTGATCCAGCACTCAGCAGCACTGCGGGGTCTGTCAGCAGCAGCTCCTCAGGAGGACACCGAGCTGCAGCAGCCAGAGACACCTCTGAGAAAAATCTTTGAAATAATGCACTGGGCTGACAGGAGTAATCCACACACACACAGAATCATGCACACAGAATCACAGAATCCCAGAATCACACACACACAATCCCAGAATCACTGGGTTGGAAGAGACCTTCAAGATCATCGAGTGCAGCCCATGCCCCAACACCTCCACTAAACCACAACACCGAGTGCCACATCCAAGCTTTGTTTAAACCCATCCAGGGATGGTGCCTCCACCACCTCCCTGGGCAGACAATTCCAGTACTTTACCACTCTTTTCATAAAAATCTTTTTCCTAACATCCAACCTGAATTTCCCCTGGCACAGCTCAAGGCTGTGTCCTCTCGTTGTGTCAGTCGCTGCCTGGAGAAAGAGACCAACCCCACCTGGCTCCAGGCACCCTCCAGGGAGGTGGAGAGAGTGACAAGGGCACCTCTGAGCCTCCTTTTCTCCAGGCTAAACAACCCCAGCTCCCTCAGTCGTTCCTCACAGGGTTTGTGTTCCAAGCCCCTCACCAGCCTTGTTGCCCTCCTGTGGATGCACTCAAGCATCTCAAAGTCCTTCCTAAACTCAGGGGCCCAGAACTGGACACCTTTTCTCCTGGGCAGGTGAGGCTCAGCACAAACTCACAGCCTTTCCTCCCTCTGTTGTTGTGCTTGGTGTGCCACATCCCGTGGGCCCTCCTGGAGGAAAAGCTCTGTCGTGGCTGGGTCACTGTTCCTGTGCTCCCCCAGAGCTGACACCACTCAAATGCTGCAGCTGGGAGGTTCATCAGCAACTGCAGAGGCAGTTCTCAGCGAAAAACACATGTCCCTTTCAATTAGGTTTGCTCAAATCGACTGTGATGAGCGGAGGGCTGTAACGCTCAATTATTCCTGGCAATCAAATTAAATTTATGCTTGTCATTAAAGAGTCACCATTTGCTGCCTCTTCAGGAGCTTTGATCACCACTGTGTTATCACTGAGGGGTGCTGAGTGACTTCTGGTTCACACTTTATCTCCACACAGGAATTCTGCTTCTCAAAACAGGCAGAGAATGAATGACACCAGGCACAATGGATGGAGTTTTCCCACACGTTTGTAGCATTCTTAGCTGCAAGGTCAGTTTGAGCAAAACTATTCCTTTCTCCTCACCAAATCTTCCAGATCTAACCTTCTACCAACAGTCTGCCTCTTGTCTTTCTTAATTTAATAACATTTGGAGGTTTTGGCTAACATGGATCACATTACACAGAGAAGCCAAAGTCCAAAACATGAAATTCCTACATGAAAATTTGTATCTGCAGGAGGCAAGTATCCACCAGTGTTCCTCCAGTAAAGGCTACAGATCAAACAGACATTAATCAATACTTTAAATTACTAAAACAACAGTTAGTTAACCATTTTCTACCTTTTTCCAGTAGGAAAATTCATCCAGAAGTTGAAAAATGGCTATTACTCATGCAAACATGTTCATTTTGTGAGGAACTGCTGTGTAGTGGATACCTCTCAGTACTAAGAAGAGATGAGACAAGAGCTAGGAGAATGTTAAAAAATGACAGCAGATTCTTCTGAGGTTAGGAAATATCATTGATCTTCCACCCAAACCCGAAAGAGAATAGGAAAGGATGTCTTTTATGGAAGTTCACTCTCCTAGCTTCATGTAAAAATAGTTGTTCTTGGGGTACAGAAGGATGGGGAGCAGAATAAATCCCCCATAACCCGAGGGGAAGTGGTCAGTGACCTGCTACTCCACTGTGACACACACAAATCTCTGTGGCCAGATGGGATCCAGCCAAGGGAGCTGGCAGAGGTGCTCACTTAGCATCATTTGTCAGCACTCCTGACTCATTGTGGAGGTCCCAGCTGACTTTAGGTTTGCAAATGTGGTGTCCACCTACAGGAAGAGATGGAAGGAGGAACCTTCTCTCTCCCTACAATTCCCTCAAAAGAGGTTGTACCCAGGTGGGGTTGGTCTCTTCTCACAGATGAAAAAGAATAGAATAAGAAGAAATTATCTGGAGTTGCACCAGGGGATGTTTAGATTGTACATTAACAAAAATTTCTCCATGGAAAGGGGGGTCAAGCCCTGGCACAGCTGCCCAGGGCAGTGGTGGAGCCACCACCCCTGGGGCAATTGAAAAGGTGTGTAGATGTGGAACTCAGGGATGTGGTTTTGTGGGACTTGGCAGTCTTAGGTTTAGGGTTGAACTTGGTGACCTCAGTGGTCTTTTCCAACCTGAATGATTCACTGAAGCCCCCTGGGTCTGGAGAGGCTTCATGTGAAGTGGATCAGGAAACTGATTAAGCCAACCCAGGGCAAAAATCTCATTTCCAGGGCAGACAGGCCCATTTGGCTGGGATCAGCATGGTACAGTGCATTTCAGCTATGCCAACAGGCCTGTACAAGGAAAAGAATTCTTCCTTCAGAAGAGGTTTCCAGCTGCACAATCTGGACCAAATTCTGGCTAAAAGGAACTATGACCTTTCCCTGGCATGTCCCTGTTAACCCTTTGCAGTTGCACGATCATTTAAACAGATAGATGCTCACATAATCATCATTTACCCCATGGTTTATCAATACTAAATTCAGTCATTGTTGAATGCTAACGACAAAAGTGCTGTCATGTTGAAGAAGTGAATTTTAGGGAAGTTGAACAAAAAGGTTTTTTTAGCTTATGTGTTGTCTCAGGAAAATACATATTCATAGTAGTTTGATACACCAGCTCACATGGGCAAGAATATTTGCATAAATACTCAAGTGAGAATATTTGCACGAGTAATTAGGACACGTTTGTTTTTCACAAGTGCTTATTTAGAAGGAAGTGTTTTTTCTACCAAATACTCACATATAAAAGAGGTCATGAATGCAAACAAAATGATTCACAGGGATTAGTCTGAAAGAAGATTTCCCCGTGTGTCTGCAATATTTCCACTCACCTCTGGTTGCTGTGTAGTAGCCAGTCATCTGCAAAACCTGATGAGCTCTGACAAGGCCAATCCAAGCCTGCAGGATCATCTGGAGCACGGATGGAGGCATTACTGCAGGTTCCCCAAAGCACTGAGCTCCTGCCAGTAATTAACAATATAAGAAATAAGAATATTAATTATAATAAAATAATCCTCACTCGACACGAGACCCTGAGTCTGGGCTGACACCTGTTCATTATCCCCAGGATGCCGTTCCCAGTTAATGCTGCCTGAGCCCATTAAGTTGGATCCAAAGGACAGGGAGCTGTTGTGTGTCCTGCAAGCCCAGGGGACTGACAGCAAAGATGCTGCTCAGGTCTTTTGTTCCTTGATTCCAGACCTTCCTGACGTGCTTCTCCCGCTCCCTGTGGAGCACAGTTGACCCTCGTGGCACAGCCCTGTGCTGATGGAGCTGGTGGGGCTGGTTCCAGCATGGTCACGCTCTCACCTTCCCTTCTGAGGGCTCCCATGCAGTGTCAGGGGATCAGCTGGGCTCTGCTGTGCGGGTTCCACCCTCTTCCACATGAAAGAGGGAAGATGGAAGAGGTCTTTTCCACACGTATTTCCTTCCTCTTTCATTGTGATGGGGAGAAGCATGGAAGGGTCTTTGTTCAGGATTTACAATCTCACAAGCCCTCTGCCACTGTGAGTTTCTGAGTCATGCAGGTTGGCTTTTCAAAGCAAACACTGTCCAGGTGTCTGTGGAAGATGTTCCTCATCCTCTGGGGCCTTAAAAACCCAAAGCAATGCCAGAATTACCAAATACTGGTACAGTGGGTTTGACCTGTTAAGACACTGTGATTCCATTGACTCCCTCCTGGTCTTCCCCTCAAAAGCCACACTCCACCTCCCATTGCTGCCTTCCCACCAGGGCAGGAGCTCCTGAGCATGCAGAGGAGGAATCCAGCCCTCAGCTGAAGCTGCTGACCGAGGGTACAACCACAGCAGGTTACTCCAGCAATTATAAAGAGCCCTTAGCAGGGATGTGAGGTCCTGGAGGATGCAAAGAAGGTTCAGCACTGGTCCTGAAACTAAAAGTTGAGAAGGAATGGGAGACCCTGACCCGGGGATGAACTGAGGACTAATCTGGTCCAGAGGTACTTCAGCAAGTGGTTTGGGTGAGGGCTGTGGAAGAGGCTCTGAAGGAGAGGTTGAAGCTGGGGTCTGTGGGATGCAGTGCCCTGGCAGCAGTAGGGGAAAAGCACAAAGGGAGAGACCATCCCCATCCTGGCATTTCAAGAAAGGGAGTATCAGTTATTTTTGACTCAGATGGTATTCACAGAAGCCTTATCAGGCACTGGCTCCAAATGGAAAGTGTCCAGATAAGGTTTTCTAGAGTGATTCAAGGCCCAGGAAAGCTCACTTACGGTGGGGCTTCAACTGCTCAACCAAATCATTTTAACAGAGAAATGAGAGAGATAGAGCTCATAACAAATGCAGGTGGATAAATTGTAAATTGATTTCCTTGGGTTGTTAACCAGTACTAGAATCATAACCAGACCCACTGAGTGGGAGCTGCAGCAAGGCAAAGTCAATCTGGAAATAATTGTTAAAGCCACCAAGCCCTGGGAAATTCATCATGTCTGAGCTCAACCTCAGGACATGGCTCTCAAATCTGTTTTGATGTCTCTTGCCCAAATATCTAGTTGGATTCAAAGGGGGCAGAATCCAACCTGGCTCTTTGGATTCACTGCTTCTGCTATGCAGCTGCTCAGGTGGGCCTGGAAAAGCTTTGCTGGTGCAGGCAAAGCATCCCTATGGCAATTTAACTCCCAGAGTTTGGCCTTTATTGTGCAAAGAAAAGCGAGTGAATGCTAACAGAGATGTTCTGATGCCCAGGTGCAGTAATATTTCCTGGTGCAGAAATATTCCCAAAGCATCACAGTCTTGGTGCACCTGAGAAGCGCCTGGGTGGCTGAGGTGACACTGTTCCCTCCAGGTCCCCCCTGCCATTCAAGGCTCAGTGGGTGCTGCAGCTCCCCTCTCTCTGCCAGTTCCACTGCTCTCCTGAGCCACCTGGAGCAGAAATCACAGGCAGTCCCCTCCAGGGGCCTCCCCAAATGAGAGCAAAGCCAACACGACATGCTTGAAGGCCAGGGGGGATGGAGGCAGCGTGGTGTGACCTGTGCCTGCTGTCACCCCTGCTGCCCCTTCCCCAGGAGCTTGGCTGCTGTGCCAAGACCTCCACAAGAGAGGCAAAGTCCTCGTGCTGTTCCTGCAGCCCAAGGTCACAGATTAATGGGAGTTACTGAAGTTTGCATCACTCCTTGCCCTTTCCAAAGCAAATCTCCTTTGCACAATGGGCAGTTGTGGGTTTGGGGCCGTTCATGGTTTTAGGAATTGCCAATATCCTCTGCTAATGCCATCAGCACCTCACAGCTCATCCAAAAGCAGTTCCAGGAGAATGGCCTGAGCTCTGCAGGGTGAGCTGGTGATCTGTGCCCTACTTAGCTGGTGTATATGTTTGTCAGTAAGTGGGGCACTCAATAACCTGAGATCTGACAGCCTTCAGATCCTGTATGGAGAGATGTCAATCATTCTGGCTTACATTAAACATCTTCCCAGGCATCTGGACTATATTATAATATCCCATCAGTGCCAAATTACAAACATGAACCACACATGCTAATCTCTTGATTCTGGCTTATTTCCCTTTCAGCCAGTCCATGGAAGAAGGAAAAAATGTCTTTTGTCAGCATAATAAAATTATAACCCATGTGTGAGGGAGGGTGGAGCCATCACCCGGTGTCTCTCCTGAGCCAGCTATGGATTTTTGCAAGGGATTTGGTATTTATGGCCATTTTCACTCTCTGCCCTGGTAATAACCATAGTGAAGACACCCAATAACCAGTAAATGGAATTAGAACAAAGGAAATCCTTTGATGCTTTGTATGTGCTTCTCAGTCTGCTCTACAACATGGTCCCACCTGCCCAGAGCTGGATCTGCAGTCCAAGAGAGGGCAGTGGCTACAGAGAGGGCACTGACCACCACCTTGTCCTGCTCTGGGGCAGTGGTGGGAGCTCTTCAGGAGAATGTGGAAATCACTTGGAAGCTCTGATCACCTAACAGGTGACTTTTAGATCTTTTTTTAAAGTAGCTTCTGGTTTATTCTTCTTCTGAGAGTCAATTAGTGAAGGTAAAGAACATTTTCCTGGAAGTCCTGGGGGTGGGATTCTTTGCATGCAAAACATGCTGGACAACTCATCCCTTTCCTCCATACAGCTCTGCTCCAAGGCCAGGAGCTCAGGTCAGCACAGAGGTGTGGATGTCCTCAGAGGTACCCACAGCTCCAACTCTTCTCAAGCAAGGATGAAGTTATTTGAGGAAAGAAAACAACAGGAATCTTCTTGCACACCCTAAGGACACAGAGAGGGAAGGGCTTTGGCAGCACTTTCTGAGAGATGCTCAGCATCCCCAGGAGCTCGGGCAAACCCGACTCTCTCTTCGGGAACCTTCTCCAAGGAGCTGCTTCTGTCCCATGGAGCACCAGGAATTGCCCACTGTTGGTCACAGCCCAAGTGGGATCCAGCAGGAGGAGCTGGACAGGCCCTTGCCAAGAAGAGTGTTAGAAAACCAAAGGTTTGAGCCCTGCCATGTCTCTTTTGCCACCATGACCTTCAGATGACCTTGCTTCCCAGTGTGAAAGCAGCAGCAGAAGTGGTTTCAGTCCACTGCCACTGGAATGGACTGGGCAGTTTGCCAAGTGAATATCTGCTGGGTTAATCACTGTGCAAATCTAATCAGGAACTGGAATGTGCCAGGCTCATTACTGAAATTAAATTCACCTCCAATTAAAGAGAGAGCTACAAGCTTCCACCATGCAGAGGTGCCCCCAGGCTGCCCCTCCCAAAACCAACATCAAATCCAGTCCTGCTGAACTGCAGGTTTGCTGAGCTCTGGAGGTATTTCCAGGTGTGAGGAAGTGAACTGCTGCTTGTGATTTCCCCCAAGGCCCTCTGAGGAGTTTACTGATACCTTTAATAAGTCACCTTGCAAGTCAGGAGGCACTTCAGTGGTGGGATTTCCAAGGAGCAATCTGGGGACACAGTAACTGGAACACCTCTCGTGGCAGGATTGTTCTTGTGAGCACCTTTACGAATTCTCACCTTCACATGCTGAATCTTTCCTTGGGACCTACGCAGCTGGGGAGTCCAAATTAAGAAATTAAGTTTGTGCTGAGAACAACAAGGCTGCAAAGTCAGGCAGGCAAAGTGCAGAGATGTTGACTGAAAAGTTGTTCCATCTTCATTTGCCCCTTTGGCTTCTACATCACACTTGCACAGCCTGATCACATCATCACTGCACATCCCATCATCTCTGCCTCCATCTGTGATTCACCTGGGCATTATCTGATTGCAGGGGAAAACTTTTAATATCTTAGGTCTGAATATGTGCCTGTGACTGAAATCCAGCTCTGAAGGCTTGGCAGGGCTGAAGATGTAATTCCTGACCTTCTTCTTTTCTCCTCCAGTGCTGGAAGAAAAAAGAATTCATGAAGATTAGGGCTTGACTGTCACCTGGAGATGGCCAACATGGACACAAAACTTGAAGGCTCCCTGTACACATCTCCTTGGTCCACTCACACCCTCCACTGCCTACTCTAAAAGCCACAAGTATATCCAAAAATATAGCTGAGGTCTGAAATCCTCCATCCTCATGGCCAGAAACCAGCAGCAGATAACAGCATAAAGAATCACAGACTGCTTCAGGTTGGAAGGGACTACCGAGGGTCATCTGGTCCTACCTCCCTTGCTCAAGCAGGGTCCTCCCAGAGCACATGGAACACACTGGGATGAGAAAGACACTGGTGATTGCTTGGTTACCTGTTGAAGCCTCTCCAGGTTTCAATCCTAAACCCAAGCTCCACACAGCCACTGTCCATGCCACACCTCGTGGGGCCCTGGTGCTCCTCTGCTCCACAAGTTGGTGTCTCCACGGAGCTCTGAAGGAGCCACTGGTGGGACAGCTGGAGCGAGGGCAGGGCTGTTCCTGTTCCCTGCCTTACCCTGAAGCTCTGCTCCTGCTACCTCCTGCATTAACAACTTCACACGGCATTTCCTCTGTCACTGGAACCACTCAGGAGCTGGAAGCACAAGGAGCAGCAAGGCAGGCTCGGGTGAACTCCCTGCACGTGTCAGCAAATAAATACTCACAGAGCAAAGGTGCAGCGCTCGCCAGCCCCTCCCCAGGGCTGCCCGGGTATCAGGAATGCAGGTTGGAGGCAGAGCCCGACAAACCTTCCAGGCTGCGAGGGAGCAGAGAGCTCAGCGCTGCGTCCTTAGCCTTTAGAGGCACTCATCTGAGCACTTCCTCGAGCAGGGACAGCCGTCTTTGTTGCCTGGATACTGCCTGGCCGCGGCTTTGAGGAGGATACCTGGAGCTTCATTAGAGGAGGATGTTAGTGGGATTTTCAGGTTTAGCTGCACTATGTAAATTATTACCCGGGGCAGCCCCGAGGCAAAGTGGCTGCCGGTTACTATCAGCCACACATCACATCTGTGCTCTGACAAGACAAATAAGGGTAATTGTCTCTCTTCCCTTAATCAGGGGGATGTGATTAGCTGGAGGAGAGCTTGGCCAGGTGCTCACCAGCATAACCCAGCTCAGCCCCCTGAGCATCAGCCAGGTTGGGCAGCGAGGACCAGACAGGTCCAACACCCTTCAGCTGTGGGGAGTGAACAGCAAACAAGCAGCCTTCTCTCATGGCTTGGAGGAAGGTTGCAGAGAGTATAATAATCAAAAAATAAAGAACACCCAATGAAATGGGGACTTGTTCCTGGTTTTTTCCATGTTACCTTTTTTCCATGTTTTTCCATGTACCTTTGCTGCAGCTCACCTCTCCAGTCTGAGACGTACTGGATATTGCTGAGGCAAAGTGAAGGATCCCAAAGGGAATGGGAAAGATTTGTCCCCAGCCTGGGAAACTGAGCTCAGGAACATATATGTGGAAACACAGATTTCCTGAGGTGGGAGATGTATGTCTTCAGTGGCTTTGTCTCACATTATCTCTTCATCATGCTCTCTGCACCTGTGATGATTGAGATGCCCTGGGAGATTTTCCCTAAGTTAAGGAACAGGAGGACATCCTCCTCCTCCTCCTAGTTTAAGGATAAAATTCCAGTTAAACTGGGCCTGAGTTCCTTGGATCCTCCCACACTCTACACTCACCATTTCTGTTCACCACATGACCTGAAGTCAGACCAAATGACATTAGGCAGAGCCATCAGCAAAGTAAATAAGCAGCCACCCTTTTCCTTGCCAGCAGGACACAGCAGTCGGGGTCTGACCCTGTGGAGGGTCTGAGCAGGGGGAAGAGCAGGAAATGAGGCGGATGGAGCGACAGCCTTTTAATTGGAAGGCAGTGCAGATAATTGGGATGGTTCATGCTTTCCTTAGAACAGAGGATGTTGTACAGTGGCTGTGCCAGAGCATTTCGAAGCTTTTCCTGGTCTGGGAGTGAGGAATCATCTGTCCTGGCTTTGCTGAATCCTTTCTTGTGTGTCTTGAGATCTTGCTGAGTGCAGGATTGCCCAGGAGTCAGCCCTGAGGGCCGAGTGTCACATCTGGGGCAGGTGCTGGAGAAGGGTTTGCTGTGCCCTGCAAAGGACCTCACTCCAGAACTCCGTCCCCCCTTCTTGAGGGAGCAAAGCTGTGCATCCACCCTTATCACAGTGACAGCATCTGCCAAGGTGACTTTCACTCAAGTGCCTTCCAAAGGTACAAAACATTTCTGAGTGTGAAGAGAAAGTGAAAGCCCCTCTACCAAGACCCTGAGACATCTTCCCATGCTGCTTCCTTCCCTGCTGCCCCTTGAGGTGCAACCACAAGGGCTTGTGCTGTCCAGCAAAGATGGTCCAGCTGGGATGGCTCTCACTGTGAAAGCCTGGGATACTCACCTAGAGATTATGGGACTTGGGAGCACCAATCTAACAAGAAATATAGCAATCACTGGAAAATTATTTGATTTAGAGATGGACAGTCTTGGTGTCAGATTGAACATTTTCAAATGCATTTCCTTTCTCTTGTTGCAATGGAATCATAGAATAGAATCACAGAGTTACCAAGGTTGGAAAACACCTCCAAGATCCTCAAGCCCAACGTGTGACCAATCCCTACCTTGTCACCCAGACCAGAGCACTGAGTGCCATGTCCAGACATTCTTCAGACACCTTCAGGTATGGGGACTCCACCAGCTCCCTGTGCAGCCATTCCAATGCTTAAACACCCTTTTAGTGAAGAAATTCCTACTGATCTCCAGCCTGAACCTCCCCTGGCCAAACCTGAGGTCGTTTCCCCTCACCCTGTCAATATGTGTGTGTAATGTCTCTCACTAATTATGGAGCACAAGTTCCCCAAACTCCTGCGCACTTATGCTCATGCACATCTCTGGCTTCATTAGAATATTTTGATGCAATTCGAAGCATTTCCACTCCTTTTCCCTGGGATAGGAAACACTTGTCCCAGAGTGATCCCCAGCAAACTGGCTAGGCAGCTGCTGGTGGTTACAGCAGGCACTGATGCTGCAAGTTGTCCCTCATAGATGTGGTTGGTTGGTGCTGCCATTTGCAGCTTCCACCCACTGCTTTCCTCCACCTGCTGATTCTGGTTTGATCTCCTGGTTACGCAAGAGTTTTGTGATTTGGTGTTGGGAATTAAGGTGCACGAGTGTAGCTGTGTCTCCTCCATGCCGTGAGCAAAGTTTTGCAGTTTTTTGCAGTGAGGGTGTGCTTTGTGACTTGTGACCTTCCTCCTGTTTAGGGAACCATTTTGCAGTAGGGTTCTGAACCCCTGGACCAGAGGTGTCAGGCTCATGAGCCAGCCAGGCCAGCTGACAGGAGGACTGATGACAAAGTTACTGCTCCCTGAGTGTCCTCTCATCTGCTCCACATCCATCAGTTCATTTCACTGTGCTGTAACTGTACAGTACATATAATGGATGAGGCAGTGACTCATCACCAGCCTGACCATCCATGTGCTGAGAGTTCAATGGAGCAGAGACTTTATCCATCCCCCCCATGAGAGTCAGAGCAGCTCTGACATGGAGCCTGGATCTGCTCCATCAGAAGGACTGAGTGACTCACAATTAAACCAAATTCTTACAAATTCTTCTCAAAACCCCACGATGCAATCTGTGAGGCCAGCCTGGGTGACTAATTCTAGGAGAGATTTCAGAATGAGTAGGGACAAATCACAGAAGCACAGAATCTTGTTTGGAAGGGACCCACAGGGATCACCCAGTGCAGCCCCAGCCCTGCCCAGACACCCCAACAACCCCAGCCTGGGCATCCCTGGCAGCGCTGTCCAAACGCTCCTGCAGCTCTGGCAGCCTCGGGGCCGTGCCCATTCCCTGGGGAGCCTGGGCAGTGCCCAGCACCCTCTGGGGGAAGAACCTTGCCCTGATCTGCAGCCTGAGCCTGCCCTGGCCCAGCTCCAGCCCTTCCCTGGCTCCTGTCCCTGTCCCAGAGCAGAGATCGGAGCTGCCCCTCGGGAGGAGCTGCAGATCCCTGAGCTCTGCCCTCAGTGTCCTCTGCTCCTGCTGGACACACCAAGATCCCTCAGCTGCCTGTCACCCACCTTCCGACAAAACATGAAAGCAAGCTAAAAGGAAAGCCTCCACAAAAACACTAAGAGAGTTGACTGCGTGAGAAAGAAAAGATGACCTGATGTCCAAAAATTATTCAGCTCCACTATCCAAAGGACCTGGGGCCAGAACTTCCAACTACCTCAGGTCCAAACTCCTGCCACATTCTGACACTGCTTTGCAGAACGGCTGCAGCTTCCCCAGCTCAGCACCTCGGGGCTCACCAAGCACAGGGCACAGAGGAGGGGGGCTCTGATCACCCTGGGAGGTGCCAGCAGTGCTGGGCAGAGCTGCCCACAGCCCTGTGCTGAACTGTGCCAACAGGTTCACCCCACACAGCACCAGACTCAGAGACTGGAGGAGGAGAGAGTAGTTATTTTGGCACACGTCCTGCCCTCAGGGCAAAAATAAAAAATACTTTGGAGAAGTGTCCTTTAATTTTTCGAGCCTGGCACAGGCACACACGACACCTTTCAGCAGCTGCTGGAGGCAGGTGTTTAACCTCCTGTGGTGAGCAGGAGCCTCCAGCTCTGAACAAACCAAGTTCCAGCCTGGCAGCGGCTGAAACAGGAGATTCCAGATGCAGCGTGGCCACTGTCCTGCACTGGCAGTGCTGCCCATTGTGACCCAAAGCAAGGAAAATCTCACCCTCTTGCTGCTACCCACCGCCAGCACCAGGCAGGGGCGTTTGATGAGCGATAACTGAGCCTTCTTTCCCCCCTCAGGGAGCGCTTTCCACCAGCCCCTGGTTGTGATGGAGATCCCGTGGCCACAGCCGATGGATGTTCCAGGTGGAGCACTGGGACACGGGTGTCACCTCCGTGTGAGCAGGGTCCCGGCACAGCCCCGGGTTAGAGGTTGCCTCCCTCTTGTGGTGGCTGCGCTGCTCCCGAGGCTCACGGGTGCAAACACCGGGGCATTTCTGGTGCTTCCACAGAGAACCAGGGAAGGACAGAGGTGGCTCTGAGCAGGTGGGAATTGCCAGGAGCTGTTGCTGGTAAGAAGCACCAGTCCTTCAGTGATCCCTGCTCTGCTGATGCCAGGGATGGTACCTGTGAGCTCTGGGAGGAGATGGACTCAGAGGGGTCAGCCCCAGCTGGAAAAAGCAGGTGAGAGGAGCCCAGCTTGAATGCTGGAAGCACAAAAATAGATCAGAGGGGAAAAAATTAGGAGATTAAATGTGCAAGTTCGGGTTGATGATCACAGAATAGAACATCCTGAACTGGAAGGAATCCACCAGGATCATCCAGCCCAGCCCCAATCCCTGCCCAGACCCCCCAACAACCCCAGCCTGGGCATCCCTGGCAGCGCTGTCCAAACGCTCCTGGAGCTCTGGCAGCCTCGGGGCCGTGCCCATTCCCTGGGGAGCCTGGGCAGTGCCCAGCACCCTCTGGGGGAAGAACCTTGCCCTGATCTGCAGCCTGAGCCTGCCCTGGCCCAGCTCCAGCCCTTCCCTGGCTCCTGTCCCTGTCCCAGAGCAGAGATCGGAGCTGCCCCTTGGGAGGAGCTGCAGATCCCTGAGCTCTGCCCTCAGTGTCCTCTGCTCCCTCTGGACACACCAAGTGCCCTCAGCTGCTCCTCAGGTGGCCCCTCCTGGCCCTTCAGGATCTTTGTGGCCCTTCTTTGGACACTCTTTGACAGCTTTAGATCCTTTTTGCACTGCAATGCCCAAAACTGCACCCAGGACTTGAGGTGAGGCTCCAAGGTAGGGAATGACCCCCAGAAGTCAAAGGAGTCTGAATGTCCCCTTCAGCCGCAGATCCTTGTGGAAATGCAGGAACCATCAAGTGACAAGAGGCGATACCCCAGGAAGGCAATGCCAACACATCTGGCACATGAGAGCAGCGACACTCGAGTGCACCTGAGAGGAGATCACAGAACAAGACAAGAAAAACTGGCAACAAACTCAAGTCAGACCTGTGCTGTATTAACTGTGCAGCTGAATGTCACTGAAATGTGTCCTGCAAGCAGGGAATCCTGCAACAACTGCCACAGGAAGGAGCATTATGCAAATATATGCAAAGTTATCAAGGCTATGTAATCACAGGCAGTGACAATGCAGACAGCAGGGGCAATCTTCACTGTAATGATGTCCTAAAGAAAGGAAAGAAAATAGTGGAGGAATTAAAAAATAACCTACTCAAACTCAGCCAGGGCTCTCAGGTGTCAGGAAACCCAGGAGTGTGAGAACGTGAGGCAGAGGGTAAAACAAAACACTGAAATACTAAATCATAGGGAAAACAGAGAAATTCCCAGTGCCAGGGACACAGTTTGCAAAATGTGCATTTACATGGGGTGGGCTCACTTGGCTGCAGGGTCACTTCGGGGATTGGGAAGATTCAAGGCCAGGCAACTCTCAGACATTTGTTTAGTCAATGAGGCAGCTGGCTGGGCCTTTGCACTGAAGAGATCAGGTTTTGCAGGAACTAAAATGCAGAGGGGGTGGCATCGTTCTGTGGCTGCTTTTTGGTGGCTGGTAAGTGCAGGGATGGCATTGGGAAAAGGCTGTGGCCCTCGAGAACCACCTGGCACAGATATCAAAAGGTGCTGACTCTGGAAGCGCTAAGGCTGGGAAGAGCTGCAGAACAACTCAGTGCTCCAGATGTCCAGAAAATATTCTTTTCTTATCCAAGCACCAATTACTCTACATTTGATGGGTGTCACATCCTGAAATGGCCCCTGGCATGTCCTAGTCACCTGTGCTGCAAAAACACCACCTGAGGGCTCTTTAAGACTATACTGGAAAAAAATGGAAAAGTCCTGGAAAGCAAAACCATGGTTATGTAACCAATCATCAACCCAGGATCTTGTGCACTGCATTGTACAGGGAGGATAATTATGAATTTGTGCATTGCTGGGTGAAGATTAATTAATGAACTAATTACCAGGTCAAATTAGACAGATTTTACCCGTGTCCAGGTACTCCTCAGAGGTGTCAAGCCAAGCCACCACAGCAGTCAGGAGTCCAGGAATCCCAAACAGGTGATGAAGAGCAGGGATCCTTGCAATAATTGTTAGCAATGAGGCCAAGGTCACCACAGGCCATTCCAAGTTCACCACAACTGGAAGCTCTTCCCAAGAAGGACTCACCACTAACAGTGTGGATTGTGGATGTGGCTTCCCAAATGCTGCCCAGGAAAACACTGGGCACAATCCTGGCAGGTGATGAGCTGCTCCACATCTCCCTGTGGCGAGGCTGGTTTGGGGCCAGCAGGAGTGCCTCCACACACACAGTTCCTAGAGGTTTCATCAGTCAGGACCAAGGAGTAATAATGGAGCTTCCTTTTAAAGCAGATTTATGGACAGAGCACTCACATTTGTGAGTCAAAATGGTCTGAATCAAGCAGGCAGCTCCTCCAGGGGTCAGCCCCACTGCTTTCAGTTGAAGCACACCCCAGACTGGGACCAGGGCAGTGCTTTTCACAAACTGATCACTGAAAATAGGCCAGTTATGGAGAGGTAATTCTACAACCCTTCATCTGGAGGTGGAGTGACATGATGTGACATTGTCAGCACCAGGCAGTGCATCAGCCTGGGCAGTCAGCTACCCTGGCCTGTAAACAAGTGTGTAATCACAGCCCTCACTGCAGCACTCATGGCAGCATGCCTGCGAAGGTGTGAGCTCCTGAAGAGAAATCCAACAAAGAGCTTTTAGCCCTGCAGATATTGATTGCACCTCCACAGATGTAATTATGGGATGCCTTGGTTTCGTTAACCATCCCAAGGCTTCATTAACATCACAAGGGCTTCCTTCCCCATTTGTCCCTGGCAGGGGATGGCACAGAGCTGGTGCAGGGACAGGTCCCTCTGACCCACCTGGCAGCTTGTGACTCAGAAACCTCCAGTGCCACGAAGCCATGCAAACATGCAGCCCTTTATTATCTCTTTTCACCCAGATGAATGAACCCTGAATCAGATGTCAATAACTGCTTGGCATTCCTGGAGATCCCAGCATGCTGGTGAGTTTATCTCCCTACAATTTCCTTGTTGAGAAAGCAACAAAGGGCCTCAGCACCCACTGCTCTGTGCAAGAGGAAGCTGTGGTAGAGCTTGAGCAATCCAAGGAATGCTTGAAACACCCACTTGAGTTTTGGCTCTGGATCCCCATGTTTTGCCTTTTCTCCATGTTCTCTTGGGTTGATGTCCCAGTTTCTCAATTCCTGCCACTTGGCCTCGGTGTTTGCAGGGCTCTCCTCTGCATGCCAGAAGCCACTGCTGTGTTTGTGGAGCAGAGTGCACAGGGTGGAAGCAGAGGAACAAGCAGAGGAATGAGCACATGAACACATCACAGCTGTTTCTGGGAAGAGAAAGGCTGGGAGGGGACTGGGCTTGACATGGAGCTGTCAGGACAAACACAACAACATCCCCTTCATGACACAGTGCCTTGGGTTCACACCTTTTACCTGCACAGCTCACTTTTGGTTCCTGCTGAGCCCTCGAAGCTCATGCCCAGCTGTCCCATTGCATCACCTTGCTCAGGAGCAACTCACCCAGAGCTCTGGTGACAGTGCAGGTGGCAGGTGCCTCACTGTTGGAACTCATGATCTCTGCAGAAATGGGAAGTTTAGGTGAGTTTAGGTGAGTTTAGGTAAGTTTAGTCCTGCCCAGCCTGCCAGGGCTGTGTGAGACTCTGGGTGCTACAGGCACCCCCACAAGCAGAGGCCACTCCTGCAGGTGGAATTGGGGGTGTCCGTGATTCATGTCACTGTCACCCTCCCAGGCTGCTGAGCCATCGCTGAGGCTGTCACATCCCCCCACCTTTCCACAGGACATGGACAGGGGATGAGGTACAGCTTGTGATGTGTCCCAGCAGTGACATTTTGAAATCCACCTGTCAGAGCATGCCTGGAACTTCAGGAGTCTCCATTCCATGTGTGTTTGTGTTTTTCTAACCCACAGCCTCAGCTCCAGACCATGGACAGGAGCAGGGCTGTGTGGTCCTGGCTCAAACCAGCCCTCGCCAGCACAGGGATGTGCTCTGGGTCTGTCACAGTCCTGTCTTTGGTGCTGTGAAGAGGGATTTTTCCCTCATGGAGATACAGGAGAAGAACTGCTATAATTCCTGCTGGAAAGTTTATCAAGTCCTTTCTACCAATGTCTGGTGGGAGCTGAGTTATTGCTGTAAGTCCTGTGCATCCCCCCTCTCCTGCTGCTTTCCCAAATGAGCTCCTCTGACTGCCCATGACCAGCCCATGACCATAACTGGCACCAGTAGAGGTGGAAACATCACCCACAGAGGGAATGGGAGAGCCCAGCCTTGTGTATGGACATGTACTGAGAGCCCCAGGATCAACTCCCTGCTCCTCAAGAGGAGAATATCTCCTAGCTCCATGTCTGGGTGACATGGAAGAGCTTTCTGCCCCTTTCTCACCTGCCTGTGACCTAAAGGAGTCATGGCTGTGACTGTGCTGTCAAACTGACCAGCCTGGAGCACATCCAGCCCTGGGTGTCCGCACCCCTGGGAGCTGCTGAGCATTGCACTGACTCACACCACAGGCAGAAAACCCTTCAGAAGAGCACAGTTTGCTGCACAAATGACTCTTTTCCTTCTCTCACAGAGCTCTGCAGGGGTTATCTCCAGCATGCTGAGTGCCTGCAGCCCGTCCACATTTCCTGTTTTCATTCCAGGATCTGCAGTGCTGACATCCCGCGTGCCTCCAATTCCAGCCCTGACACAAAAAGCAAAAGGGGACAAGGGCAGATTCATGGGATTCTCAGAGCCTCTCGTGCCTTTTCTCCAGCCAGGCTAAGGATATTGAAAACTCCCAGACTCCTTCTTTCTTCCTTCTTCCTTCTTCTTCCTTTCTCTCTTCTAATTCCTGATATGCTGTTAACCCTCAGCACTCTGATCCTGACAGGGAAGGGCATGGATTTGTCCTGTTTTCCTAAAAGCAGCAGTGGAGAAGAGCTGAATCAGAGCTGCTGGTCTGGTGAGAGAGTGTGTACAAAAGATTGCTCTGAGGCCTAAGACCTCCTGCCAAAATGTGGCATAGCCATTATAAAACCATCTCCCCTCTGCAGCAGTAACTTTCCAATTCCTCCTCCTAATGGCATAAATCAGGTGTGAAACCCTTAAGCCAGTGGAAGGATTGTCTTGGCAAATATTTGGTAACATTGCTTGGAGTTCAGAGCCAGCCAGATCCATCCTTCCTGTGCCTTCCCTCAGCTCTCAGCCAGCACTGAAAGCAGGACCCAAGACACACTAAACTTGGCAATTTGAGAGTGAAGGGACAAACTCTGCTCTTTTTAATCCCCCAGTTAGTTGAGGCAGCAGAAACAGAAAGCTGTGGCCAGTCTGAGACCCAAGCAATGAGCACCAGAACAGAGAGGTATTTCCAGCCCCAAGGATGGCACCTGCTGCTGGCAGGACCTGCTCCCATCCCACTGTGGATCCCATGGGGGATCATGGATCACTCACAGCTCTGGCCATGGATGGACCAGACACAAACCTTCAGCTGCAGGAACTGATGGCATCACCCAAGGGATTTCTTCTGATGCCTCAAGGCTCGTGCCCATTGTCCATGCTGGGTGTAGCCTCTCTTGGAGGCTGACTGCCCAAAGTGCATCTATTGAATACCTTAAATAAATACCCACTTTATTCTCTACCTCTGTCTAGCTTCTGTTCTAGGGAGTCCCTCCAAGGCATCGCTTCCCAGCGCTGTGTGTCCTGCAGGACCTTCCCCACCCAGCAAGGTGACAGGGATTGCAGAGGCAGAGGATTTCCATCCTCCACACCCCATCTCCAGCCCTCCCTGGACTTGGGTTCTGCAGCTCCTCTGGCCCAAAGAGGCACTTCCATGATGTTCTGGACCTCCCTGTCCCTTCTGCCAGCGTGGGGAGCAGTGGGGTGGGCGAGGAGGGGATCCCAGCTCCAGTCTGGGAGCACATTCCTTTGCTTTGGGCTTTTAATGAAAAATCCTGGTTTTCCTTGTTTTAAGATGATATTCTATTCCCACTGGAAGAGCAGCTTGAACTGAGACATTTAAAAGACAAACACTGTCTCTCACCATATTTTAATTATTTAACCAGGAAAAGATCTGCACTTTGTCTTACTTTCACTCATTTAAAGACATGGGTAGTTTAAAGTAACTACATGGCTATTGAAAATTGAATGTACTACTTCCTCAGGAAGCATTATGTATTTAAAATACTGCTTTTGCTAATATTTTTTTTTACTCCCTTCACTTTCCCTGCTCCTTGTTTTTTGCCTTTAATATGCCCCAGAGACACATTTTTCTAGTGAGAAAAAACAGGACAGTTTTGGAAAAATAAAAAACTATGTGAGAGACAAGATTATCAGGTTGCCAATTTTTTTTGTCTAGGTTTAAAGCACAGAATATTTGTGCAAAGTTCCCCAGCACTCTTGCACAGCTCTAGGACAGAGGCTTTTTCTGAAAAGGCTTTTCTGATGAAATCACATTTCCCATGACAAAAAATGATCTTTGAAAAGCCATCTTGACAGCCTGCTCCTGGTTCTGCCTGCTGGCTAGAGATGGGCCTTTTTCTGTTATTTGTGTAAATTTTGTCCAGGCTGGAGTGTGGGGAGGGGGCTGTTCCTGTGCTCCAGAGCCTGCTGGACTGGGACAAGCCAGGGATCCGTGGGGTCCATCCATCCTTCTCACAGCCTGGAAATGCAGCTGGAGCAGCAAAGGCCACTTGGAGTTCCCAGCTCTTCCTGCTGCATCCTGATCTCCCCTGATCCACCTGACCTCCCTGCCAGAGGCACCCCACACCTCCTGTGCTGGTGGCTGAACCCAGCTTGGCAATGCCTTCATGAGGATCAGGTGGTGAAGGGTTTAAAACATCTCCTCTGATGTGCCCTCTGTGTGTGTCTTTTCAAATGACCTTTCCCACCACATTTTTAACATCACCCACAAAAGAGGCACCTCTAGCATTATCTGTGCCTCATCTTAGCAAAGGTCCCATCCTGAGAAGTTTCATTCTTGATTCTCGTCTTCCTCAGTTTTCTGCAAGCTGTTTAAAATCCCATCTCCTTTTAAATCTTGCGTATCCCTGAGAACAGGAATTTAGAAAGATTCATAAAAGGAAGTGAAAATTTTTCTGCACATGAGGAATACCCTGTTGTGGTAATGGGCAGCAAAAAGAAACACAGCAGGGATGTTAGGGCTTAAGCCAACCTCATTTAAGCTGATCTTCAGAGACTGGACTGTGCTTGACATGGAAGGAACTGTCCTGCATCTGCTGCTGTGGGGCTCTGGCACTTCCTGGCCACTGTCACCTGGAGGGGCCAGGCTGGGGGTGTGGCACTTGCTCTGTTTGAAGAGCTCCAGTGTTGTCACAGCCCTCAGGGGAAGGCTTGAGGACAGCAGGACTCAATTTCCTGAGCAGATTGGTGCTTATTGACCAGGACCTGCTGCTGTCAGCTCAGGGAGTCCATGGGCTGGGTGAGTCCCCAGGTGGGACACACTCACCTGCTGAGCACACACTCCCTCTGCACAGCCCAGGGTGGGATTGGGGTGAGCAGCACCTTATGAAAGGCTTTTATTTTTTATCATACAGTGAGGCTTTCCCAGTGTTTCAAACAGGGCAGGCACGGTGTAGTGTGAGCCAGTGCTGCCCTTAGTCCCACAGACCTCCCTCCATCCCAGCCTGGATCTCCCCTTGCTGCCTGTCCTGCCAGGCCAGGTCTGTGTTCTGGGGAGAAAGGTGAGCAGCACTGAGGTTTGTAAGTGAGATAAAGCAGGAGCCTGGAGCTCCCAAGCCATCTGTCTCACCCTGCCAGAGCCCAGCCATCCTGTCAGCCCCTCTGCTGCTGGCAGCACTCCCAGATCCCTCCATTTGTGACCAGCCCAAATGCCCTTCACTCTTCCCTCTCAACCTTCATTTAATGGGTTTGGGAGTCCAATCTGAGTGCTGCTTCCACATAAAAAAGCATCTGCTCCAGATAAAGCATCAGCTGGAGGCATCAGTGGGATTTGTAAGCACACGAGGAGCAGAAGGTGCCCTCAGAGTGGACCCAACCTTCACAAGCAGAAGCCAACAGGTCCATCAGTGGGTACAGTGTGGGCAAGGCTGGAGGACCTTGATGGAGGAAGAGGAGGCACAGAGGCCCTTCCTTTCTGTCCTAGCAGGCTCTGAGAGGGCTTGGTGAGGAGCAGGTCATGGAGCAGTGTGGGCTGAGGAGTCACAGAGCAGGGAGAGGGAGGAGCTGGAGGGGCTGAGGCAGGGAAAGGCCATGGGAGCTGTGATTTGTCAGGGTTAGTGCTGGGTTAGTGATGGTGAGGAGGTGTGGGAGCAGAGGAAGGCTCCTGCTGCCTTCTCAAGGATCTGCCTTCTCCCCGGCACCCTGGATGTGCCCAGCCCTGGTGACTCCAATGGGAACAAAGAGTTCCAGCCCTGAGAAGGCAGCACTGCTTGTCCCTGCCTCAGAATCCCATCCTACAAACCCCTGACACCTCCCCAGCACTCCCTGCGAGCTCCAGGGCTGGGAGGAGCACCAGAGTGACCCCCCAGCCCAAGGGTGTCCAGCCAGAGCTCAGAGCTTCTCCTCCTCAACCCTGCCCAGGGGCAGCTGCAGCCCAGCCCATCCCTCAGAGCTGCCTGGGGACAGCAGAGGAGACAATGATGCTGCAGGATGGAAAATCCCTATTTCTTGGAGAAAGGTGAGGCCTGGGCTTGTCACAGAGGTGTGAGAATGTGACAATTCCTGGGACCTGCTGGCTCCTGTGACACCAGGCCCTTGTAGCAGCAGAGCAGTGGGGCAGGGGCAGCTCTTTTTTTTCTTTCTTTAGGTTTTTCAAAGGATGCAACCCCTCTGCTTCTCTCCCAGCACTCTGCTAAGCCACTTCAGGGAGTCAAAAGCAAAATCCAGATTCCCTCTCCTGGGATGCAGCTTCTGTAAAAGTCCTGGAATCTGAAAGGAAACAGCAGGTAAAAAAGCAAGGAAATGCCACTGCAGGTGAGTGACTGTGAATAATCCCCATGCTCACATTTTCTTCTGTGTTATTATCCTTTTTAAAAATTAAAGATGGTAATAGGTTACTGTAGTGGAAAGTGAGATAATGGGAGATTTTAGGGAGATGAAGTTATAATGGTATCCAGGGAGGGAGGGCAATAGGGACAGAAAATTGAAAGGGATTCATCATGAACTTATCCTCACTTATAAATATTCCCCCAGGTTAAGACTTACGGTGTTAATAATTAACCAGAATCTTATGAAGGCTAAAATAACTCCAGCCTGCACAAAGCTCCTCACTCCAGCCCTCACCATGTGCACAAGCCACTCATCCAAGTTACTGTGGTAACTGTACATCTGCTTCCCACAATATCCTTCATTAATCATTGACACACGGGGGGGAAATAAAGTCTTGCAGGAATGATGCCACGGGAGCTCTTTCTGCTCACCTGTGCTGGTGAGTGAGACCTGCTCTGAACCTCTCCAGCCCTCACAGGCCAGGTGCTGTCTGAAGGAAGTGAATGCACATCAATCACTCCTATCAGCTGGGAGGAGATATCTGTGTGCTGAATGCATCCATTGCTTGCCCTGCATGGATTTCAGACTGTTCTGGTTCTGTGGTGTCTTTCTGTGAAGCACTGGAGGAAGGGCCTGTGCCTTTTCCTTCAAGGTTCTCATCGTTCCTGTTCTGTTGGGAAGGGATCTCTAGAAGCCTCCAGTCCACCTCCCACCCAGAGCAGGACCATTTCCAGCACTGATCAGCCACCCTGGCTGTGTTTCTGCCCACTGAAGATGCACATCCAACACTCTCTGATCTGAAAAGTCCAAGGAGTCAGGGAGAGGAGGGCCTGGAGGGATGCAAAAATTCCTCTGGCTGTTGCAGTGGCTCTTTAGGATGCCCCTGCTATAAAAGCAGTGAGCACTTGCCATTGAACAGAAGGTGACATGTGCACGGGGAGATGACAGTCATCGCTCAGAAAAGCCTGCTGAGCCCTGCAGAGGAGCCTCTTCTGAGAGCCTGTGGCTGGAGAAAGGGCTGGTGGTGTGAAACAAAGGGACAGCAAATGCTCCTCAAAGGGTTAATCTTTAACCACACTGTGGCACAGGTCAAGCTGCAGGACATGAATCACAGAATCATAGAATTGTAGAAACATGGAATCACAGAATCACAGAATGCTTTGGGTTGGAAGGAACCTAAAAATCCATCCCATTCCACCCCCTGCCATGGGCAGGGACACCTTCCACTGTCCCAGGCTGCTCCAAGCCCTGTCCAGCCTGGCCTTGGGCACTGCCAGGGATGGGGCAGCCACAGCTTCTCTGGGCACCCTGTGCCAGGACCTCACCACTCTCATAGGGAACAATTCCTTCTGTAAATGCCACTGAAATTCCCCCCTTTCAGTTTGAAGCCCTTCCCCCTTGCCCTGCCGAGGTCATGGGCTGTGGGTACCCCTGTCCCACAGGGAGAGTCCCACAGGTCCCACCTCCATCTCCTGAGGGCACACCAAGGACCACATCCAGCATCAGCACAGCATCACAGGACCCCCGTGTTCCATCAGCAGGAAAGGCAGGACCCCTCTTCCCCATGAACTTCTGTGCTCTGTGCCCTGGACAGCACTGGTGGATGAAGAGAATCTGACCAAAACATCCCAATAAAGATGAAGTGCCTCTGAATTTCTCAGCTCTGGGAAGAGTGAACCCGTCCCTGCAGCCGAGTGCAGAAGGTGTCAGTACTGAGTCAATTTTTACAAACTCTGTGCCATGAGGAAGAGAGGTGAGGAGGGGTTGCTGCTGAGGACAGACACAGCATGAGGGAGTCACTTGCACCTTGCAGGAGCTGGACTTCAGCGACCCTTCCAGCTCAGGATACTCTGTGATCTCCTTTTGCAGCTGCAAGAGTGTGCCTGGAGAGGGGAGACTGTCAGGAGCTGGGAGTTTAGCCCTGGGAAGTCACAACCTCAGGAGACACAAGGCTGATGGGAGCTGGTGCAGAGGCACCAGGGAAAAGGCAGCACCAACACTCCAGGAAAGCCTTGGCTTCCCAGCAGCATTCCAGGAACATGTTTTAGCCATGGGTACTCAGACCCAGCAGGGAGTTCTGGAATCAGTGGGGAAATCATGCTGGAGTGATTCAAAGTCTCTCTGCAGCACAGGCAGAGCCAGCCCTTCCTGGTCCTTTGGGTGACCACTCAGTGACAGAAGAGTTGAATGGGAAAAGATGTTTGGGGCCATCTGTCCTGCACCCCAGCAGGGCTGTGCACTGAGTGCCTCAGGCTAACAGTCTCCCTGAAGTTTTGGAAGGAACCCCTTCCCTGTCACAGCCACAGGCACGGAAAATGTTGACCCCAGAGTGGGGTCAGCCCTGGGCTGGGCAAGGAAAGGACACCCAGAGCAGCCGCAGCAGCACAGCACGGGCTCTGCACAGCCCCTGGTAATGAGGACAGCAAATTAGAGTTCTTTAAATAACCAGCACCTCCTCAGCAAAGGGAGTGAGGTCCTCAGACGGCCTGATCTTCACTTAATCCCTGCAAACAGACACCTCTGATTAGGAGGATTGGTTTCTTCTGGAGGGAAGGAGATTGAGGGCTTTGCCTGGCAAGAGCGAAATAACATCTGGTGCTGTGTTTGCTAAACCCAGGCAGCCCCTGACTCCTGTCCCCAATTTAGTGCTCAGCCTCCTCCCTCCTCCTCCTCATCCCAGCACCAAACCCCCTTCATCAACATCCAACCTGGAGCAGGAGCTCCCCGTGGGCCAGCACAGCCTTGGCACAGGTCATGGCAGGGTCCGAGAGGAGCCCTGAGCCCCTGGAAGGGCTGGCAGGGTGGGCAGCAGTGGCAGGGGCTGCCCTGGAGGGCTCAGGGACAGCTTTGTGTCACTGACTGGGTGGGCAGCAGGTCTGCTCCTCACCCCTGACACAAATTGGAGCAGCCACATCAGTGCCACAGAGGTCTCAGTTAATGAGCAGGGACACTAATGAATCTGTGTGTTATCTGCATGTATCCTCTGCCTCCAGGACAGCCCCGGGGCGCCTCAAGCGAACAAACGAAGGGAACATGAAGGAAACAAGTCTATTAGGGCTTGCCAGCACCTGGGCTGGGCACCCCTTCCCTGGAGCTGGCTGCATTCAGGGCAATGTTCATTCACAGCAGCAATTTATACAGACTCACAGCAAATATTTTTGCTGATGATTTTCTGAAAGATCTGCCAGGGCTTTTATCAAAACCAAAAGTGAGATTTCTTTTTTCTTTTTTCTTTTTTTTCTTTTTTCTTTTTCTTTTTTCTTTTTTTTTTCTTTTTTTTTTGGTGACTCATTTGCATAATGAGATTCTGAAATTTCGCCCCTCCCCCAAGATACGCACCGTTTTCTGCGTTGATGAAGATCAGATTTGGCTGAAAATAATTTTGATGGGAAATGTTCAGCTGTCTGTGCAGCAGGATAAAGCCCTGACGGAGCCCTGCCATGCTGCCATGACCAAATGACATTGCATTAAGAGGCAGCAAGAGAACAGCCCCTGGCGAGGAGGGACAAACCCTTTCAATCCCAGCTGCATCCTTGGAGAAGCCTTGGAGATGTGGAGAGCCACTGAAGTGTTTCAAAGCACCAGCTGTCCCAGTGAGGAACACACTGTTTCCTGGCTGTTTTCTTCGCATGCTAACCCAGCTGGGTGGCTCTGAGCACACCTTCCAGAGAAATGCAGGGCAGGGGGAGGATCCTGATGAGATGCAGGTACTGAAAGGTTCGGCACTGATACCCTGGAGTGGCTCCCAGAGCAGAGGCTGGACAGGGTTAGAGAATAAAGTGGGTATTTATGAAAGGCCTTCAACAGATGCACCTTGGGCAGTCAGAGCCTCCCAGAGGCTGCACCCAACATGGACAATGGGCAAGAGTTTTTCAGACAGAAATGAGTTTGGTCCATTGGCATATCAGGGGTTAATTCTCCAATTACAGCTGCAGGTAATGAAGTCACATTCCCCCAGTTTGCTCCCCAAATTCACTTTTGTTTGTACTTTTGGGGGCCTGAGGCTGTGGGGTGTCCTTGGATCTCAGGCCCAGAGGGATTGTTCTGTCTGACCGAGATGTGCAGGCAGTGACTGCACTTTATCTGGAGTTTGGAGCTGTGCACTAATGCAGTGCAGGAGCTGAAAAATGTAAAAGCTGAAATCTTAAGGCGTCAGCACCTGGACAAAGACCTGGCCCAGGAGAAGGAAGCGCCACCAGCTCTGTATTCTCCTAACCCAAATCTAGGGTGACAGTTTTGCAATGGTCCAGTCCCAAGAGGATTTTTGGGAGTAGCCCCAAAGATGGGTGCCACCAGGGAATTGCAGCAGTGACAGGGAGTGTGGGGGAATGCTGGATCATGTGGGGTGGCTCTGCAGGAGAGGTGAGGTGTGTGCTGGGGGAAGGGACCTCAGAAGGTGCCAGGGAGGCCTCACCACTCTGCACTCTTTGGATCCAGAGGGAATTTGGGAGTGAGAGAGCATCATACAGAGCAGCACATCTGCAGGAACCAAAGGTGGAAGGGCAGTGGAGCAAGAACAAGGTGGTTTTGTGGGAAACACTGGGCTGAAACAACTGGAGCACTGAGGTGACAGCTGCCAATGGGCAGAACATCTCAGATATCAGTGTTACCTCTGAGCAGTGTGTTAAATAGCTCTGGAAACGTGTTCAGGCAATGGGACCAAGCACTGTGATCAGCCCACGCTGTCCCATGGAACTCCCTGGTCCCTGCAGCAGGATGGGTCCACCCAAAGCAGCTGTAATTAGATGAACTTTAGGGTCCCTTTCAACCCAAAGCATTCCATGATTCTATGAAAGCAGTCCCAGGAACGCTCCAGCTACTGTGTCCAGGAAGGGATTTGGGGTGAGCTGTCTGAACCCAAACCCAGGGCCCTGTGTGACACTCAGACAGGTGGGTGTCTCACCCTGCCTCTGTTTCATGTGTGTGCCATGGTCTGCTGCTCCAGCTGGGGGGTTGGCACCTGGTTCATCCCACAGAGGAAGCAACAACCCATTTTCTGCCTTTAGATGCTGAAAGAGTAATTTTAAAATGAGAACTGTGGGCTAAAATTAGAGCTGTGGGCTAAAATATATTTTCTGCATGGAGTGAGTGGACAAATCAATTAATCAATCAAGTGATTGCTTAGACATACAAGGAGACCATCATCACCACTCAAGGCTGAGTGGAGATCAGTGCCACGCACGGTTGCAGCAATTTCACATTTGCTGCCATGCCACAGGGCCCTTGTTTGCCATTTTCATGATCATTTATGCCACATTTGTCAATTTGTTGGCCTCACATTCAAGAGCATCAGCAACTGGTTGAAGTCCCTCCACCTCCAGCCAGTTATTCAAGCCAGCCTAGGGAAGGACTTCTGGACATGGTGCTATTGCAGGGCTGGGTTCAAGCACCCAGGAGTCTTTTTTTATTTAGTTATTTTATTTTATTTTATTTTATTTAGATATTTAATTAGAAGTCTGGGCTTCTAACTAAACCCTTGTCAATTCTCACACCTTCCAAATGGCAAGAGACACCTGCTTTGTCCATTCAAGGCTCCAGCACACCCACTGATAAGGAGGACAAATTCCAGCAATCAGGAACCCCAACATCTGGATTATTTTCCTGTATTTTGCTTCAGGACAGTTGAACTCCATGGCGTGTTAGAGAGTATGGAGTGAGCTAATTCAGCCCAAGAACTCTTTAATCAAAGCAGAGCAGATGTTTATCTCCTTGCTGGGGCTTGTCAATGACACACGTTAAGGCAAGTATGGTCTGCCCAAAGCTTGGCCACTGAGCATTGATCTGCCCCAGAGCCAGAATCGATCAGCATGACAGTCACAGAATGGTTTGGTTTGGAAGGGACCTTAAAAATAAAGTAGATGCAATCCCCCTGCCGTGGTCAGGGACACCTCCCACCGTCCCAAGCTGCTCCAAGCCCCGATGTCCAGCCTGGCCTTGGACACTTCCAGGGATCCAGGGGCAGCCACAGCTTCTCTGGCCACCCTGTGCCAGGGCCTCCCCACCCTCACAGGGAACAATTTATTCCTAATATCCCATCCATCCCTGCCCTCTGGCAGTGGGCAGCCATTCCCTGTGTCCTGTCCCTCCAGACCCTTGTCCAAAGCCCTTTCCAGCTCTCTTAGAGCCCCTTCAGGCACTGAAAGGCCACAAAAACCTCTCCCTGGTGCCTTCTGCTCTCCAGGGTGAACAATGGGCTCAGCATTTCCACCCAGCAGTGGTGCTGCAGCCCTCTGATCGTCCTGGTGGCCTGAAGAGGATGGTGCTGTCTAAGGGTGCTGAACACAAGGGGTGTGGGACAAAAATGAGCAGAGCAACTCCTTCAGCTGCTCCCTGCAAGGGCAGAGTCCGTGATCCCTGCCCAGGCTGGATGGCCCTGCACCCTGGGCTGTGCTTTTGGTGAGGGTGCTGAGCAAGAAAGGCTGTGAACCTCTATCTCCAGGATGCTGGAACAAGGCTTGTGCTGAATTTTCACCCCAGATCCCATTACCCATGCTGGGGGAGGAGCTGGGGACAAGTGGGGGTGGCAGGGCGGTGGCAGAGGTCCCCTGGTGGCTGGCTGGACCTCACTCACCTGGCAGGGCTGGCTGGACCCCCCAGACCTGGCAGGGCTGGCTCTGCAGTGATGCTCTGCCTCATCCCACTGCATGGGGAGCAGGAGGGAGGAGGGAACTGTCTCTTTGTATATTTTACACTGCAAACTTTTGGGGTGGAAAATAGCTCTAAGCAGCAAAGAAGAGAATTCAAGTGCATTTTAATGATATGTGTCTTATGTCTGAATGAGAATCTCAGAGTACAATATCACTGGGGTCCATGTGAGGAAATCCAGCCAGTGAAAAATCTCCCATCATCTCCTACATTAATACACATATTTATGTTTTAGAGATTAATTTCAGCTGTTACATTTTTTTCAAAAGTAATTAAACCAGGTTTAAAATGAGGAAATAACCTCATGTACTCCCTGCTCACCAACCACACATGAATACTAAGGAAAGTGGTCAGAAATAGATCTATTTATGAAAAAAATTATAAATTAATTAGATGCAATTTTTCTTCCCTGCAGCTTCATTCAACCTTTATATCAAAAATGACATGAAATGCATCTGGGTTCATTTGTTTAAAAATTTTCTTTGAACACATCTCCATCTCCATTTAAATTAAAAAATGACTTAGCACAAAGAATAACAAAAAGCCTTCTGTGCAGAAATACAATGAGTAATAAACTTCAAATCATATCTGCATGAAAGATTGTCAAGTTGGATATTGTTTTTCCATATGACCTGGTTTTTTCTAATTATTATACTTTCCCTGGCTCTGATTTTATAAACAGTGGCACCTCTCCCCTTAGCTGGCTCTAAAAGAGGTTTGTTTAATCTTTGACATTTCCTATTTCACAGGCTGCTTTGCAAGTGTCACACAATAGAGCTTTGTTGGTCTCAGTTTAATTAAACACCATTTCTTTGCTTTAAGTAGCAGAGGCAGTGACACTTTGAAAAGTTCCTTTTCTGCTTGAAAAAATAATACAGTGTCAGTGAATAATTAAAAAAATACAAATCACAAGAATTAATTAACATGCTGAACACTTTTAAGTGCTTTAGTGTCTTTATTTCTGGACATTTCATTGGAAAGGGTTTTTGGAAACTGATAGAATTAGCAGATATCATTTTGGTGATGTTCTCTGGGGTCATGGACAGGAACTCTCCCATTTCCCAGCATCCAGGTGAGGAGCTCGAGGTCACTGGATCTGGAATCCTGGTCCCTGTCTACTCTGGATGTGCCAAACCCATGCCCCAGCAGAGCCCCTCATGCCAGGGGGTTGTGGCACCTGGAAGACCGAGTCCTGCAGGAGCCAACCCCATTTCAGTGCAGTAAAGATCCTCTGAGATTTTCTGGTTTCTCCAGGAAAAAAATAGAAGCTGTGCATAATTTCCAATCCGTGCTGTACCAGCCATAGCTGGGAAGGCCCAGAGGGGGTTCTCTCATCATCTCACCTTCCCAGCATGGACTGGAAACCCCCAAACCCCCTCCCTGTCAGCAGAGCACTTTGGGCTCCCAGTCCCTTTTTCCTGAGCAGTTCACCTGTGCCTGCCCAGTGACCCATCAAAACTCAGCATAGCCATTCCCATACACCATCCCATCAATATTTATCGTGGTGATTTCCACCCCTCTGAATAATAGAAATTGCAGATGAAGAAGCCAGGCAGTGGGAAGGAAATTGAGTGTTGCAGTTCTCAGTCGAGTGCCTGGAAGTGGCTGCTCTCGTCCTGAAATCCAGCTTTGTGCCTTTCATCCCACTGCACCTCCCTGCTCCAAACCAGTTCTTCTTCCCCGTTTCATGAGTGTACTTTTCAAATGATAATGGGCTGGTGTCATGACCCTGCTGAAGCAGAGACTGCCGTGCTAAAAATATTAACGCTTTTCATCTTCTCTCCTCAGTCCCAGACGGGTTTGCTGATTTTCTCTGAACCTTTCAAACACACTGATGTCACTGTAGAAATGAACTTGCCCCTTTCTGGCTGTAATATGAAAATCCACCACCAAGCCAGGTGAATTTTGATTTCATAACCATCGGGGCTGTGCAGCACCCAGGCTCTCTGCCCATCAGGGTGGGATGCTCCACAGCACCCAGCCACCCACTGCCCTTGGGCAGCACACACCCCAACAAGGGCAGAAATTTGATCTTTTTCTGCATTTCCACCCTCCACTCTGGTTTTCCTCTGCACAGGAAGAGGAAATGCCTCCACCTTTTACAGCAATGACTGATTTTTTTACATTGAACTGGGGAGGCTGCTGAGAGTCCACAGACCTGGGCCAGAGCACATCCCAACCTACAGAATCTCTGCAAACCTGGCCCCAAAACACACCCAGCTCTGACCTCTGAACAGGTTTGCCAGGAAGACTTCACCCCCTGGGATGGGTGGTCTTGCTATCAGAGGAATCACAGCAGGAGCCCTTTTCTTGTGGTATTTTGTGGAAATCTCAGCTTTTCAGATAGGAAAGGTGGACATTTACACCTCAGGGTAAAGCTGGTGATACAGAACCAACAATAAAGTTCTTGTCTACCACAGACTCCAGCAAAAAGCTCTGAAAAGGAGGCAATGTTTTCCTTAGATAACCGATAATAGTCTGGGTATAATGTGCAGCCAATTTAATACTTAGCTGCTTTATGCCTATAGCAGGTGTTTGTTTAAGAGAGATTTCACAGTACAGAGAGAGGTAAATAGCAGATTTCTTCCTTTAATGGGCCTCAGGCTCATTAAACAACATTTCACTTTCTCCTGCACAAGGTTTTTATTCATTAAAGGGATTCACTCTATTTCCAAAGGTGGTTTTTATTCTATTTTATTGACAATTCACCTAATGTGCTGAAAGTTGTGTGTATGGGTGGGGGACAGGCAGCCACAGTGCCTGGGCTCCCAGCCCAAGGGCACTTCTACCTCCACTAGTGGCTCCTCTCACTCTGAAAACACAACTTGACAAATTTCATGTTTTCTGGATTCCTTCTTTTCTGAAAAAGGCTGTATTTCGAATCCTCAGAACAGTCATGTCAGCAGCCCCAGAAAGGCACTGAATTTGCTTTTGAGATGGACCAGCTCAAAATTCAAACGGTAAAATCTCTATCAAATCTTCAAGTTTTGTTTCATCTTTAACCCAACACTGATCATTTTTCTTCTCTAGCCTTCAAAATCTGTGCAAGAGCCTGTTTCTTCAGGGTAGGGCTCTGTGGAATGGGGGCAGGTTCAGGTACACACAGTGGGAAATACCTGGGCAAGAAAAAAACATGAAATCAGGAAACCGCCAAACACTGAAGGAGGCAGTAAATGCTCTCAGATGTGTGTTTTACCTCTTAGACTGATAGTTCTTCCTCAGGAGACTGCCCTTGCCCACACTGGGCCAGCCTGAGCCTGTTTGTGAGCCCCTGGACATCCCACATGTATTTGCCCACACGGGACTCAGGTGTCGGGGCCAAGAGGACAGAGATGATTTATTCCAGGCATGTGGGACTCTCCCTGATGTTTCAGCATTTCTCCTCACAGGTCTGATGTTATGGATAAGTAAAGCCTTACAAAAGGAAGGCCTTGTAAAATCACAGCCCAGGCCTGTAACTTTGGCTAAGCAGAAAAGGACTGTGGGAAAGTGACTCAGCTGAATTAGGGGAAGAAAAACAAGTTACAGAAGCATTGTGTGCTGACATTGTGGTGGTTGGTTGGACAATGTTTGTCACGATTTAAAACTGTGTAACTGAGAGAGGCCTAACTGTTTAAAAAGGCCTGGTTTTTGCAATTAATCAGCTCTCCTTTGCACCTTCCTGAAGACTCTGCATCACTTTGGACCCTCACAATCGGTGCCCTCACAAAGCCAAGAGATTCCCATTCACAGCTCTTCTTCCCTTGCTGGTTATCAAAATTAATTTTACTGCCAAAAAAAAATCAGCCCAAAAGCCTTATTCCCCTGAAACCTGCTTCATGTCTTCTTAACTGACTCATGATGCAATAATAGCTCCAAATAAAACCCCCAAATCCCGTGTGTGAGCGTGAGCTGAGGACAAATTGCACCCGCTTGGGTTCAAGGGTGAAGTTTCTGAGCCACCACAGGACTGTGGAAGCAGAGGTCCTGCTCAGGAGATGTGCTCCTGTGAAGTCTTTGGCTCTTCACACTGTAAAGAATAAAAGATCAGAGGCTGCAGCTCACCCACACCATCCACAACTCCATTCGCTGGGATAAAAGGTGTTTCCTTCTGGGGGAAAGAAAAGCAGTGAACTAGAAAAATAGCTTTGAATTAATGGCTATATAATTTGGCAGTGGGATTTAAAAGTTCCCGATCAAAGAGAGATTAATGGTCCAGATAAAAAAAAAATACAAAAAGAAACAGATGCTCCATGTTTGCAGACTTGGCAGAGCAATGGAACAAGGCAGGAACAGCCACATCAGCCCAAGGCACCACCAGCAACTCAACTCAGTTGAGTTAACTTTAATAAAGTTTAAAATTAACTTTAATAAAAAGTTCAAGCAGCATTTCTCTTGTGTTCTTTGAGTTTAGGATTAGTTTGCTGTCTAAAATTCTTCACAACTTCAGGGTTGCAGCAGGAAGTAAATAAGTACTGGAGGAGACAAATCCACTGCTGGTGGGATGCTTGGGTCTTTCCCACCAGATGCCAGCCTTTCCCAGGATCCAATTTCCTGCACTGAAGAGCTTTGCAGGTCCTTTGTGACAGGAAAAAAGTAATGAAAATTTCCCCCATTCTTTTTTCCTGAGGAAGAAAAGCCTGGGAAAAGCCTTGTGAGAATGAAAATATGACAAGTAAGAGGATGCTGAGTTAGCCTTTCCAGCTAAAGCACTTTCTCATTTGAAAACATTTGAACTTTCTTTTGCCTTCAAAGCTAAACAGAAAAAAAAAATTAATGATTTTTTGAGGGTCAAATGAACCATTTCTTTCCATTCACTCCTGAGACTCTCAGGTTTGTGTCAAGCAATTGACAGTGATTCCAAATCAAGAAATATTTCATAGAATCACAGAATATGCTGAGCTGGAAGGAACCCAAAAGGATCAAGTCCAACTCCTAGAACAGCACAGTGAGGTTTTTTTAGCTCAGATAACCCAGCACAAACTCTGGGCTGGTGCATCCCTCACTCCCTTCTGTGACTTCTTGTCCTTGCTGAAGGAGGCACTGCTCACACCTGGTTTGTGTCCCTGCCTGCCTCCCAGTGATCCCCCAGCTGAGCTCCACCTGCCTCTCCGAGCACCATCTCAAGGGCTCCAAGGATCTGTGAACTATGGGCTTTCAGCTGCTGGAAAAGATGGAACACACCAAACAAATGCCTGCACATCTCTGTGCATTCGTCAGCCTGTTGAAGTTGAGAAATCTTGTGAAAACTCAAGAGAATAAAAGGATTTGTTAGGTTTAAGTTAAATTCTTATTTTGATTTATTTTTGGCTTTCTTGTTGTCTATTCAGTCAAAGCAAAAATTATTTTTTCATGTTTTATACCTCAGGCAAGACAATGAATTCATAGAACTCTGATTATTTTCACCTCACCCAAAGGCTTTGATGGGAAGCTGAGGGAATCAGGGATCTGCTCCTCTCCAGGCAGCTCCTGAGAAATCCCCCTTTTCCACTGTGACCCTCTCATGTGACAAAGGACCTTTTCATCACTGCCCACCCAAACCCTGGGAAACACAGATGTCTTTATTGAGGAAATCTAGAGAGGCAGGAACCTTCACTCCGGAGATGCAGAGCCAGCTGTGATCCCAAATCCCCTCATCAGGAATCACACCTGGAGTAGATCACGGAGTCTTCAGGACCAGCAGTGGCCGTCGCAGCTTCAGAGGTCCCAAATCAGAAATGCAGTGGCAAAAGCATGGGATGGGTTGTGAATTCCCCCCGTGTTTTCCCATCCCTGCTGCCAGGAAAGCACCGCCAGGCTTTGGCTGCTCTGAGGAAAAGCCCACACCCACGGCTTGGTGACACAGCCAGGGTGGGAGTGTCACCCCTGGGAGGAGATTGCCTCACTTGGAAGGACCTCCACGCTGGGAGGGTGTTACTACAGAGCTTCTTAGGAAGCCAGGCTCTGATTTTAAGAGATAAAATACTTGAAAAAAAAAGAAAAAATCAGGAACCAGAACTTTAAATAGACACAGAATGTCTGAAGTGATGAAATCACAGGGAGAAACACAAAATCATCGGCTCTGAGCAATGCCCTTGCACCCTCAGTGTGAGTCAGGGGACCAGAATGACTTCATATATCACACTGTGCCCACAGTCACACTGTGTCACACAGCACGGTGACCGTGTCTGCACTGCTGTGACTCACTGCTGGTGACACAGGACAGGCTCTGCCACGGCTGGGGACATCTCCCTTTACACTTGACAGCAGTGGCCTTCTCTTATCTTCATGGACTGCAAGGCCAAAAGAGCCTGGCTTGGCCAGCCAGCCAGAGCTCCACTGCCCAAGCTCAGAGCTCTGGGTTCCAGTGGGATCATCTGGAGAAATGTCCACATTTGACTGAGCTGAGGACCCTAGGGGCAGGGCCCAGCTGCTCTGAGGAACAATTTGGATTCAAATGGATGTGAAGGATGCAAACCCACTTCCATCACAGCAGCCACAGGAACAGCCACAACAGAGCAGAGTTTACAACTCTGAGATATTTTTGTCTAAACAGGGCATTTCCAGTGCCTTTCATTACATCAGGGATGCTAAATCTGACTGGTATTTAATTTGGAATGGTTGGGTTAAAGTTCTGTGAACCAGCTCGGGCTCCTGCAAAGGGCTGCTTGCCCAGGAGCTGGGGTCACCTCAGGCACCTGCATCTTACGAGCCATGGGGCTGGTGTTCTGTGCAGCTTGCTGGCTGGACACATCAGGTATAGGCTTCATCCTGGGAGAAGAAAGAGAAGAAAAGAAAGAAAAAGTAAGAAAAAGAAAGAAAAATGAAAGAAAAAAGGGAAGGGAAAGGGGAAGGGGGAAAGGAGCCATATTTGCATACTGTCACAGAGAAATAAACTTGGCTTTTCTCACAGACTCTGCAGGATGCTCAAACCCCAGAATTGTCCCCTTACAGGCGAATTTCTCCCAGTCCCAGCATTAGTGCTGAGCCCTGTCCCTGCACTGCTCAGCAGGAAAGGTCAGTGCAGTCACAAATCCCAGGGCAAACAGTGGCAAAATGTGTCTGGGGCAGTGAGTGCAGCTTATCTGTGTTTGTGAGGAGGTGTCAGCTTGCCGGTGAGGGTGTGGATCAGCAGTGGATACTGGATATATTCCGTGTATTTCACTCCTTTCTCTTCCTTGTTCACAAATGCGTTTGCTGAAGCACAGGGCAAATATTTCCCTCTGCAAAATTAACCATGTAAGACTTGGAGAGCCTTTCCCTGTGTGCCAGCCCCCAGCAAGGGATCTTCTGCACCCACAAGCTCAGGCTGCTGTCTGTGCACACCAGGATGTTCCCAGGCCTGCCCTGGGAATGGCTCCCCTCTGCCCTGGACAAGGAGAGCTCACTCCTCGTCCTGGGCTGCAGAGAAATAGAAGCTGAACCTCTGGGCACAGAAAGCTGATACATCCTGTCAGGAGATTGATCCAAGCAGAAAAGATGGACACAGGAGACCCATCCAGAGGAGGGAGGCTGGGTTAAGGACATCAGTGTGGCTGCAGTCCTGGCCCATGGTGTCCCACACTCTCAGGTCATTCATTCTGACCCCAGGAGAGGGCAGAGCCCTGTGCTGTGCTGGGATGCCAGGGGGAAGCTGGCAACTGGAGAGGTGGGTGCTCATCTGTACCTTCTCCATTCATAGTATTTTTCTTATTAGGATGTAAACTGGCCAAGGAATGACTCTGCTCCGTGCTGGCCTTGGCAGAGGCAGCTCAAGCCAAGGCTGTGAGTTCTGTGCACCCTGGGGTGTTCTGGCTGTGGCCTGTGACTGCCTCCCATCAGGATAGCTTCAGTGGCAGACATTGCTGGACTGAGACAAGATTTGCTCTGTCCTCTTGTCACGGAAACTGTGGGAAAAACAAAAACCCTCCAACAACATTTTTAATGTTAGAAAGTCAAGGCATTACTTTATTTTCTGGCCAGGATGTACCACAGAAATCATCTCATCCACACATAGCCCAGGTGTGCAGAGAGGATCATTCCATGATACATGACTTTTACAAGATTTTTCAGATATTTTATACAGTCAAAACCCATAGAAACGAATGGGTCAGTGTTCACTGGTCCCAAGTTGAGCAACCCCCAGTATTCAGTTTCTCATTGGATCCAAATTTCCTCTCCCCCGATGTTAATTATTAAAAATGTTGTTGGAGGGCTTTTGGTTTTCTCCCAGTTTTGGTGACACTCTGGTCACGAGAAATCCCTTTCCTGCCCCCAGCAATGTTCCCACTGCCTGGTTTCCCCTGTGTCCCCTGACAGAGCACAGGTTGGAGACACCCCAAGGTCATGGCTCCACGGGGTTCTGCTCCTCCCTTCTGCCCTGAAGAGTAAGGCAGCAAGGTCTGCAGGACAGGCTGCTCCTGAGAGGGACAAAAGTGACAAAGCAGGGCAGTCAGTGAATGATGAAGGTTTGGGGTAACTCTGCTCAGATGGTGTCAGGTCACCACACGTCCTCACAGGACACCCCACCACATGTGTCAGGGGGGTCACTCTGCAGGGACTTGGGGCTGGACGAGCTCCCATAAGCAGGAGCATTGGGGTCTCCACTGAAGGTAAGCTTTGGGTAGGTTTGAAATATTTCTTTCCGTCTATCAGGAGTAAATTCATCTGAATTTCAACAATCAGATGTTGGAATGGCTACAGGTTCTTTTAAAAATCCAGTTTTTATGTCCTTTTGGTGGCTAAGAAGGGCTCGAAAGCCTGAAAAGCTCATCACAAAATCAAGTGTGAAATAGAAGCTGTTGGATCCCTGCCTCATCAGGAGCAGTCTCAGCTGACTGCTGCCTTCCAGCCTGGGTGCTGGTAACACCTTATGGGTGTGGGAAGGATAGTGAGGACTGAAAATAAAATTCATTATGAGAATGCTACAAAATAAACGGAGATGGAACAGCCACGAGGATGAGGACAAAGACCTGGAATTGCTGAAATACATCTGCAGCAAATGTACAGGCTGAAGATTGACTGGGTTGAAAGGATCAGATTGTCTCCTGGGATTAACACAGCTCCAAGGAATTCACTGACTGCTTTGCTCATATCCAGAAAGATACTGGGAGACGCTTTCCCAGCAAGCTGAGATAACACCCAAGTGTCTGCTCCACCCCCGAGACAAGGAAGGTGTTAAACTGCAACCAGGAAAAACAAAGTTTAACCAATTGCTCAGAAACTGCAAAGTTAAACAGCTCCAACAACCCAAAAGCAAGGGTCTGGATGGGGGTGCTGTCATGGGATGATGATGATATTTTTAATAAATCTAGGAATGCCATGAAATATTTGCAGGGCTGGGAGAAAACAAATGCTGTGGCTGCCTCCACATGAGAGCAGTGAGGTAATTTGGGAGCTGTTACCCTGCCATAAACACCTCGGGAGCTCAAGGAGTGGCTGTCACATACTCAGATGCTGCAGAAGTGGTCACATCCCATTGTTAAAAACTGCTGGTAAGTGGGGGTTTCAAAAGAATGCAGGAAGGTCTAGAAAATCTGTCTTGTAGTGAAAAAGGTGAGGTGGTCAGTGTGTTTAATTTATCTTGAGCAGGCTGAATCGAGAGTGCTGAGAAATTACAGTAATCAAGATCTGCCTGTGAGTCAGTGCTGGAAAAACTCAAAGTGGAAATAAGTTGCAAGTAAGGAACCTTTGCTAATGCAGGAGCACTTGATTTTGGCGTGGGATACATTTTCCAGCAGGTAAATATCGGTACACAAGGATTGCAAGGCTTGAAAAAGCGTTTCTGCTGCATTTGGCTCCAGGGAAAGAAGTGGAGGAATCCATGAGCTGATATTCAGGCAGTTGCACAATGAACTGGAGTCATCTCTGCTGGTCTTACTTATCTATGAAGGTCTTCCAGAAATGTCCTTCACTGAGAGGTTCAGCAGATCTTCAGCAGATTCACTGGGTATTTGTCCTCCATATCTCCATAAAGCACTATCTATAAAAATGAAGTTAATTCTATCTTTCTCAAAGAATTACTTCATCTTGCTAAACATTACAGAATGCAGAGAAAATAAACTGTCTGAAATTAGCTGATTACACAACATATTTCACAGAAAAAGAAATAATTTCATCTGACAAGAAACTGGAGAAATTTCCTAAATCGGGCAGAAACCACCAACTATGAAAGTAAAAATGAATCCTGCTGAAATGGTGATGTTTTTTGGAGCATGTTTAGTCAGTCTGGCTGTGGTGTCCATGGTGGCTGCTGGTGCTGTGTGGAAGGGGCAAGGGTTGGTTTTGGCTCCAGGTTGTTTTATGACCTCTTAGCACATGAAATGGCTGATTGCTCTGGTTTGGGTAAGCTGGGAAACACTGATGAAACACTGATTCACAAATCCCCACATTTCTTGTTGGTAATGTCTTTGTTTGGGGGCAACTTTGTGGTTGACACCTGTACCTGGGGCTCCCAGAGCTGCAGGCACAGTGAGAGCAGCACCTGGCACTGGGTCACTTCTGACTGGGGACACTGGGATTCCCCCAGGCACTGGGAAACCGCTCAGGCTGCTGTTATTCTTAGCCGTGATGCTGATTGACAGCTGTCTGTCTTGGAGCCCTGGAAACATCTAGAACATCCCCTGTTCTAAGGAATTGTAGGAAGTTTCAGTCCGTTTCAGACTGAAACCAAATTTCAACTACCCCAAGCATTCATTTTCTTGGAAATCACACTTTCCAACCGAGTTTCAATTCCTTTTCTTAGGAGATGTCTGAAACTTTGTCTCGTGGAGATCAGCAAACAGGATTCTCCCTGTGGCTGGAGCCAACCACAGCTGGACCTGGCTGTGCTGGAACTGGGGACACTGGGACCCCTGAGCAGGTGGAATTTAGAGATATGCCCGGGCTCCTACGAACAAGAAACAAAACATTTGCATAAAATCCACTTCCACTCCACCTGTGTTATTGCTTCCCTGGATGATGAAACACTGGCCTATTTCCATAACAAACAAAATGCCTGAAGAAATGGCCCAGAAGTGCTCAGGACTGAGCACTTGTGACAGCACTGATAGGATCAGGAGTGCAGAGAAACCCTTGAGGCTCTGAGAAGAAATGGAGCTTTTTCTATGTATATTTATTGCTGTTACTCCTAATACCTCTGCTGCATTTCTCCACTGTGAGGACAAAGCTATTAATGGTAATAAATCTTAAAATTCTAATCTTAAAATCTTATAAAAGAGCTCTTGAATGCTATTCATTGCATGCTCCTATGCAAAAAAAAATTGCAAAATCAGGGGGCATTTGAACTGCATGGACTCCCCTCTGATGTTATTAAAGCTCCAGGCTAAAATTATTTCCAAGATCACATGAGAAATATATAACAAGAGAAGACGAGCTCAGGCTAACTTTATTTTTGCTGAGGGTACACTGCACAGTAACTGCAGAGTAGCTGCTGCAATCCATGATTTTTGGAATAGTTACTTTATTTTCTATTATCTCATTTGATCAGCTATGCTCTCAGACGTGCAGGCACACTCAGGAGTGGGCTGCAGTGCTGCCCTTGCTGCCTCTGCCTGCCCTGCTCTGCTTGCCAGCAGTGCCTGGGCTGCAGCTGCTTGCCAAATGGTTCTGAAATTTTCTCTTCTTGTTTCTTGCATCCCTTCCCCAGCCCTGCAGCTGGACACTCTCGGGTGCTACGTCAGGGAAAACAGTGCCAAATTAGCATTTCCAGAAGTGCAAAATAATGTCAGCGAGAGCATGGTTGCGTTCAAGGGAAAAAACTGAACCACAAGAGCAACAAGACATGACAGAGCGTGGTTTCAATTCAGCTGTCTGCGCAATGTCAACTTCCACTTTCCAAGAAGCAGGAAAATGACCCCATGTTTCCTCTCCACAAAGGCATTACGTTGATGTTTCACCTCCTGAAGACCCTGTTTCCCTGCTTCTGAGCTGTCCCCGGTTCAAAACTGTGAGAAATTAGACGGATCCATAGGAAAGAAAGCAACACTCTCCTGTAGCTGCTGCACAGATGTGCCTGGCCAGACTTGTAGGTGCCTACAAAATATGAATTAAATGTATTTATTGACATTCCTGCAGCTGAGCAGAGGAGCTGGACCAGCTCTGCAGAGCAGGTACATGCAGCAATGCATGTGAGTGGGAAATGTGCTCTCTGGGGCAGGGAACATCCAGGCAGTGAGCAGGGAAGGGACAGGATATTCCCAAATGTCAGGGCTGAAGAGTGTCTGGTGCTGACTCTGATCCTGCTGATCAGAGTCCTCCATCCCTGCCCATGATGGAGGGGTTGGAAGCAGGTGATCTTTGAGATCCATTCTACGGGTTTTCTGCTCTTACACCATGTCCTGACTGTGCATATTGAAGCTGTGCTTGGGCCTGAGCAAACAAGTCAGGTGTGAGCTAGAGGGGAGTATTACCAGCATATCCAAGCCTCCAACACTGCCAGTGAAAAGTCAACTTATGCCTTGTTGCATGTCACAGTTCTGTGATTCTGTGTCCCCCTGCCAGCATCAAACTTTCACTGCTCACCCTGGTCCTTTGGATTTAAGGGTGAGTAGAAGAGACACTACCTAGTTCCTTGTAAATTGAGTGGAAGGAAAATTAAATAGAGAACCAAAAGCATCTGCTTTTGGATGGACAATCTCATGGGCACAGCTTCAGCTGATGGCTCTAAACTCTAGAGAGAGACCACTGCTCTGCAAACTGGGAATGCCACGGCTGGGAAGGATCATGGATGCAGAGATTTCCTCAGGAGAAAGTCACTGAAGGAGATAAGGAGGCACCCTCAGCACACTCCCTGCAACCCAGGCAGGACACGTTGATCTGCATTTTCCTGCGGGAAAACAAATGCATTTGGCAAAACTCGGGTGTATTTTGCATACGGCAATGTGGGTTTATGCAACCAAGCCCCGCTCCAGAGCACTTGAGTAGAAGATTTCTGAATAAATACATCAGGACTAATGGTTATTTATCAGAGACAATCCTTCTGTGAGACAGGCACATCCCATCTGATGCTGGCCCCCTGTACCGACCCTCCCTTGGTCCTTGTAGCTCCAGGCACAAGGCAGGGCCGTCAGACAGCCCTGTGTGGGTACCCTCAAAGCAGCCCAATCTCCCTCGCCCCATCCCTTCCCTTCCTCCTGACTAATCAATTTAGGAAATTTCAGGTATTTACAGCTCGGGATCTCTTGTTTGTGGCAATGCAAATGAACCGCTGTCGGAGCTTGTCGGGCGCTGGAATACACCAAGCCTTTGTGATGTGCTGATTGCTCACACCAGGCTCACCCTCCTGCCAGGCGGCTGATTGAGTTGCCACCTTCCCAAACTACTCCTTTCCCAGGCAGCTGGAGGGTGTGGTGCTGCTACCAACATTTTTTTCTAGTGGCAAAGCCAGTTTGAGAAATTCCTGCCCCCACCCCTCCAGTTGTGTCAATACAGCTGGCTGGGGAGCTGTGTGGCAATTGGGGGTGGCTCACATGGGCACACGCAGGGAATAATTGGGAGGAAGTATTTGTGTACACCTGGCTGATGTCAGCAGGGCGGTCAGAAGGAGCCCCATACAGCAGAGAGGGCACAAAACTACAGCGGGAATGAGCAGCCAGGGGGTGGAAAATCCTCAAAGCCACTTTCCCACCGGTGAAAACCTCATGAGCTGACACCCTGATGGCATCCCAGCCCTCCGTGGTATCCCAGGCAGCTGTAGGTCACACACTGGCTGGTCATCACCTGTGGGCTGGGTAAGGCTTCTCCTGGGTGCATGGATACCCTGCAGGCTGCCATTCCATGGAATTTATAAAAGAGGTTCCCAGGGGATGTGGACCCCAAGAAAAGTTCAGAGATGGGGTCTGATGCACCTTTCGGCTCCAGGGGGACTTGCCCTCTGAAAACTCGTGGTCAGTGAAGCTACAGCTGGAGAGAAGCACGAGGGTGTGTGTGGTGGTTTGAGTTCACCTATTCAAGGTTCTGGCCAGATGCCAGCACACTTACCCAAATTTAGCTGATGTTTGCTGTGAGATGAGGATTAGGAGTAGGCAAAGCAGGCTCAAACTTTATAAAGTATAAAGAAACTTTATTAATATACCTAACAGAAGGAAAAAAAAAACCACAAGGATAACCAGGACAAACTCCTCAGACCACCCCTCCTTTCTCCACCTCTCCATTTCTTTCTCCCCAAAAACACACAAAAGACAACACTTCAACCTCCAGTCAGTTTACCATCTCAGAAATAGCTCTCGTTTCAGTTCATTTAGGGAGAGAAGTCTCTCTTGTTTACACCATGGATTTTCTGTAAGAAAAATACAGTTTTTTATGGGTCTTCTGCCTCACCATCAGCTGCCGCGAAGAAGAAAGATCAGCTTGTGGTGGATCCCCCCCACACCAGCAGCCTTCCCACAGCCACTATGGTGGGTTATGAACAGTCCACAGGGTACCTGTTTTAAGGATGCACAGTTCAATTGCAGCAACAAAGAAAATCCCTTCTTCTGTGCTGAGCAGCACAGGCTCTCCTGACAACACAGGTTCTCTGGCATTCCCCCTGGACCAGGGCTCTGGGTCACAGCCTCTCCTCTCTCTTGCTTCAAGTTTCTCATCAGGCTGTACTTTTTCAACACCTACTTGTCTTTACCCAGGTATTTCAGTTCACTGGCTGCAATTAGAACCTCACATCCCCCTTTGGACTATTTCTTCATATATTGCAGGGAATTTATTAGCTCAGTCCCCAACCATGGTTCTCCAAGAGTTTTCAGCTTCCCTCTCAAAGCACTTCTCATACACCTCCCTCTAGGCATCGGTTCTGCTTTCCTCACTGACTGTAAAGTCTCTATGCTGTATTTGTGTAGATGTCCTCACTCGTTCCTCTCTCTCTGCAAGGAAGGATGGGTGTCTGCAAGTTCAGTCCAGGCATGGATAGAGTTAATCTCTCTCTCTCTGGCAGTGTGAGGATCCCGTGCTCTCTGCCGGGCTGTTTGAAAAGGTCCGAGCTGGATGGCAGAAGCTCTCAGAGTCTCTGTGCCTGGCTCTCCGTGAAGCTGGCTCAAGCTGGCTCAGGTAGGGCCGGCCGGGCCCGGGGTGACAGGGCAGGGCCTGGCCCGAGCTGGATGGAGTCCGGCCCGGTCCTTGCCTGGCCCGGAGCAGGGGCCTGGCCCTGTCTGGTGGAGCTGACCTGTCGGCTGAACTGCATCTGCCGAAAATTCCATCTGCTTCCTCCCCCACGCCCAGCTGCAGCTGCACGGCCGCCCTAAACCTCCCTTCCCTCTCCCTCCTTTGGAAGGACTGGGGGGGACAGCGCCTTCCCGGGGAGAGGAGCAGGGAGATGCTCCTCCCTACACTGCAGCAGGCACAAAGAGGAAGAGGCTCAGAGGCTCTCTGATTATAGATGGTTCTTTCCTCGAAGGCGGATCAACTTTTTAATTGGTTCACCTACACATCAATCCTTAAAACTAACTAGCTACTGTCTCTCTCTTCCAGGAAGGAAGTTATATCCCTTCCTGCAGCATAGGTCACTTCCTAGATTTTGACCCCTTCTGACTAACCCAGGACAGTGTGGGTGGCTCTGAACAGAAGAGTGTGCCTGGCAAACTCACATGGCCCCCACTCCTGGGTGAAATGGATCAGCCACATTGCTGACACAGCACAGAAACTCAGCTCTCTTGAAGACACCCTGGAAAGATGGAAATGGGAGATGGAAAGGCTCAGTGGGTGCTAAAGATGGCCAAAGCCAGAAGGTCCAGGAAAAGAAAAGTCTCCTGCAGAGAGGTGGCCAAGCTGGAGAGCACCTGTTGACAAGTACAGAGGGGACCTGATCCCTCCTTGGGGGCAGCAAGCAGGAAGGAGAGAAGGGGGTGCTCCCCCCCAAAGGACTCAGGGGAGCTGAGGTTTCCCCATGGGACACTGAGGAAGGGTTCAGAACACACTGGTTAAGGAATCTCCAAGTGAAAGTGTTTTCAGAAGGGGGAGGCTGAGAAGTGGCTTTTTTGCACTGAGTCTCTGAGAGTCAGGGCACGTGAGCCTGCAGCTGTGTCAGGCCTGGCTGCCACCAACACGGCTGTGCTGGCACTGGGCACAGAGGGTGGCAGCTCTTGCAGCTGGACCCATTGCATGGTGTGACACACAGCAAGTTTTGGGTGATCATTTTCAGGTGGATCATCAGCCTCACTGAGCTTCCTTTTTCTTGGGGCGTGAATTTCTTACTGTTTCTGAAAGTTTTGGAAAACAGGGGAATTTTGTCTTTTAGTTTCTCCTGGATATGAGCAGTTCCTAATTACACTGGAGGAAACAATTGCCTCCTGAGATAATGATCAGCATGGGGTTGTGAAGACCACCAGGAGGGGAGCAGCTGTGATAGCTGAAGGCTGGAAGTGTGCAGGGCTGGCAGCACATCAGCTTGGGAACAGCTTTGTAAGTCTTTGCTCCCCAGTGTCAGTGACACAAAGAACAGCTTTAGTCCCAAATGTGTGTTTACAGGTGTCATTTCCTAGACCTGTTCTCCAGAGGGGAAGCTGAAATTTGGTTATAACAGAGAACAGGGCAAGAGTTTTCCACCTTCACTGCAGGTGACAGCAAGCCACATTTCACTGCTGGTGGTCAGACAGCCACGAGCTTGGTCCCTGGATCCAACAAGGCATTGAGTCCACCCTGCCCCACCTGAGCAGTTGCCCACTCTCCATCCATTCCCTCTCCTCCCTGCCCAGCAGGCCAGAGACTGGTCCTGAGACTTCACCATTCCCAACCTTGAGCATCATCCAGCAGCTCTCTGTGTCAGTGGCCCTGCATGGAAATGATGTGAAAGCCATAATAACCAGGTAAACAACAGCAAACAAGAGCAGAGCAATGAGTTATCCAGAGTGACATTTTGGAAACATGGACTAGTGTTGGCCCAGTGTGAGCAAGAGGCTGGACTAGAAATCCCCACAGGTCCCTCCCAATCACCACTGCTGTGACTCACTGATTTCAAGAATTCAGGCATCATCTGGTCCTCAAGACATCAAGAATGAAGGTCCATAACCTCTCCAGCAGCAAGCCAGGAAAACAAACCCCTGGTCCTGCCATAAATTGTGTAACTTCAAGCTGAAACCATGAGAACTGTATAGATGCATGGGAAAAATTCCCTGGTGCCATGAAAATAATTGGTCCACAGCTGTCAGAGAAATATAGGAAATTAGAAGGATAAAATCACCATCCTGGGAAACAGCAGTGGCTTTCTGAGCAGACAAGATGGGCTGGTGAAACCATGGTCCAGAACAACAGCTGAATCGTGTAGACTTTGTAAAAATTGTGTTTTAAATAAATGCTGTTTGAGAGAAGCAGTTCTGCAAGAAAACCTCACTGAATTAGGTTGGGTTACCCATACCTGAGACTCTGGGATTGTTGCTCTGTGCTGAATTCCAGGGTTTTATAGCAGAATTTGTGAGATGCAGCAGATTAAACAGTTATTGGGACTGATATCAAAACTTATCTCTGCTTTTTGTTGGCAAAGCTTAGGTACATCCTGATGGAGAACTGGGAAAGGTACGCAAAATCAAGAGTTCAGTGTCACATGCATATGTCAAAAGGAGAAGCAGCTGGGAACTGCACAGAGCAATGGGTTAAAAAGCTAATTGGTTTCTCCAGGGACCAAGAAAATGGTGCCAGGAGTTTTGAAATTAGCAGTGAAGATAAAAAGAGAAAGATGAGTGAATCCTGCAAGCATGAAATGAGCCTCTTCAAATGGGTTTTTACATGGAAACAGTGAAAAAGTGAGTGTAACCAACAGGTTTGTCAACGAGCTGTGGGCTCAGCTGCCCACTGGCTTGGCAGAAATGAGCACATGGGCAGCAATGAATCCTGTTTGATTTCAGGGGAAGGCTGTAATTCCTGTTCCTTGCGCTTTGTTTCTGTTGAATGTTGCCACTCTGGATTGCAGATGTAGACAAAAAGGAGGATGTGCTTCCAGGATACAGCCCCAGAGCAGGGACCAGCAGCTGTTTCTTGTTGGCTGCAGCTCAAAAAGCCAAATCTGTGGCAAGACAGCCCTTGTTCAGCTCTGGGGATACCCCCCATTCATAAGGAATGCTGGTTTATCACAAACTCAACCCACATGAAACCATTAAAAAATTTAGCCCTGAGCTGGATCTGAACAAGTTGCTCTCAGTTTTGCACCAGACCCAGGGCAAGGATTTCCTAAGTGAGCACTGAAGTCATTGCTCTGTGCTCTGCTGTCTGTAGGGCACAGCTTTCCTTTCTGGTTGTTCCAGCATTGGAACAATGTTGGAACAATGTTCCAGCATTGGAACAATGCTGACAGCTTTGTACCTATCCTCACACACCACCACTCATGGTTTTGCACCTGAAAATTAACCTGAATGCACATTTTGTTTCAATCCTCGATAGGAACCGAATGTTCTGCGGCTCAGGTCTTTGAGGCAGAAAGATAATGACAATTTTTGGATTGTGTTTTTAGTTGAAATTAAATTAAAAGTGTTTTAGTTCCTTGTCTTCCAGAATTTCCTGCCAGTGGCCACATCTGGTCCACACACAGTTATAGAAACCAACTTAGGCTGAAAAACACAGCCAGGCCTGGCAATCACCAGGCCCAACAGAAACATCTCCCAAACAGCCCCCTCTGAACAGTGACATTTGCTATCAGATTTATTTCCCATTAGCTGGCTCTGCTGATGGGCTGTCGTCTCCATTGATTTTTTTTTTTTTCCATTAAAACCACAAGAGCACAGTCCTGCCTGTGGGAAGCACATCCAGCCTGGCTGATCCCTGGTCGCTCAGGGCATGGTCCTTGCTGTGATGCCTTGGAGGGGCTGCCTAAAATAGAGGCTAGACAAAATAAAGAGAATAATGTGGATATTTATTGAAGACCTTCAGTATATACACCTTGGCCAGTCAAAAGCCTCCAAGGGGCTATACCCAAGATGGACAATGATCACGAGTCTTTCAGACAGAAATAAATTTGGTCCATTTACATATCAGGGTTTAATCCTCCAATTACAGCTTCTGGTAATGAAGTCATTTACTTCAAGTTTGCCCCCTCTAATTCACTGTTTTTACATCTCTCGGGGCCTGAGACAGTCAGGTGTCTTTGAGTTTCAGGTGTAAAGAGGAACTCTTTTGAGTGAATAGAACAGGAGAAGAGCAGTAGCTGACAGGCTATGGAGTTTTAGAGTTACACACTAAAGCAGTACAGGATCTGAAAAATATAAAAGCTAAATGATAAAGCATCAGCTGCACCCCTCCTTGCTGGGCTGGACAGGCCAAGCCTGAATCCTGCATCACCTCCAGATCCTCCTCCCCTCCTGGCTGCTGTGATGGGGGCTCTGGAGACCCCAGCCCGACCCTCAAAGTGGGAGAGAAGAGTCAAAGAGAGGAGTGAAAAGTGTGGGAAGAGAGAGAGTCAAAAGCATGGCTGGAGCCCTGCTCACACTGCCCTGCCTGCCACAGAGCCTGCAAGGACTCCCAGGCCTGTGCAAGGTGCTGTCCCCAGGAGCTCCTGTCCAACTGATGCCATGATGATTTTTTGCCTTTTATATACCTTCTATATACTTTTTAAGTAGCTGATTTGTATCCTTAGTGCCTTTAGCATGCATTGCAGCGCATCCCACCTGGGTGAAGTGTTGCACCAATAAGGATCCTTATTAAATACCCAGATAAAAACCCTTTTTCCCCTTAACCTGGCTCTTAATTTTAGCACCAGGAAAGGCATCACAACCCAGACAGCCACCTCAGAGAGCTGCCTGGTGTTCTCACAGCTCTTCTACACCCGAACTTCCCTGGCGTGTGCTCGGCAGCACAGGTTGGTTTAACCCGTTTGACAAAACCAGCATGTCAGTGTTGGGACATGCAGGTGCAGCAGGCTGAGGGCTCCAACCATTCCCACCAGGCAAGGAGCCCTAATGGGCTGTGGGTGCAGCCAGACCACAGCAGGTCCCAGCCAGGCTGTGGAATCTGGCACAGGCAGTGCTGCAGCTCTGCAGGCTGAGAGAGCTCATAGGAAATCACTTTTCTCAGTGGTGACCTCCTTAGCGTGGAAATATGAATGGGAAAGCACACACAGGGTTTGATTGGCAGCCTGGGACTAGCCAAAACCATCAGTGTGATGCTGCACAGGCTGCTGGAGGAATCAAAATTGCAGAGGAATTGTTGTTTTGGACTCGTCTCGCAAGATTTGAATGTGAGCAACCCTAGGAATGTGTTTTTCCATTCATTAGATGTGCTTTGCTGCCCTGCTCTTGATGTTGGTATCTCTTGGAGCCAAGCTGAGCAGACATGCCTGCACTTGTTTCACCAGGATCCTTCTGGGCCTTTGGCTGAGCTGAGCTCCCACAAGGCAGGGTTCCCTGCCAGGTTTTCACCTTGCCCACCTTCAGCAGAGCTGAGCAGAGCACTGGGGTTTGCAATGTGAAAGAGCTGCCAAGGATGAGTTATATCTGCTGCCCTGGAGGGAGCAGGAGGAGATGAGGCAGGGAATAGCTCTCCAAACAAGTTTGTACACACATGAATTGGTAATGTGCTGCCTATAAGAGGCTTTGTAGCTCCGGTGTGGAGAGTCTTGTGAGGATCACAGCCCTGCCCTCCGGGGAGGATGGGGCAGGCAAGCACAACGCTCTCCACTGGCATTTGGCTACCTCAGCCCAGCCCCTGCAGATGGGCTTGGGAGCAGCACAGCCACGAAGTGCTGTGAGGACACCGAACTGCCCCAACTCGGTGAGTTGGTGTCTGCTGTATTTACCTGGCCCTGCAGGAAATTGCTAATGAGGTGCCAATAAAGCTGCCAGATGTCAGTGACTGCACGTGGAGGCTGTTCTGGATGTACAGAGCAAGGCAGGGGGTGATTTCAGACTGCAGACGTTTTATGGTTCCATATCTGAAGAGCAAACCACACTCTTTTGCCAAGAGAGAGACAACAGGTTTTACCAGCACCAAGAATATAGGAAATGTCAGTAATGACCGTGGTTAGGCCCCAGGGAAATGCTGCTTTCAGATATGCTGCTGGCTTCTGGATCATTCTGGGAAAATTTGGGGGAGTGCTGGACACCTCACCAGAAACCAGAGTCCATCTCAGGGCATGACTGAAGCATCTCCCTCTCCCTGACCAAGCTGCACTTCTTCAGCTACAGCTGTGAGCAGAAAGATCTAAAGGTACACTGGGGAATTATCAGGTACGAAGCAAATTCTACCATTGAAAAATCTCCCTGGAGGAGGGAGACAGAGGATCACTGACAGTGCTCACCTTCCACAGCAGTTCAATTCACATTTGGCATGACCCTGGAGACCAGAGAGTGGACAACCAGCCTTGCTGGGCACCAGCACCACCAGACACCACCACCTTCCCCTGCCCTCACTCAGAGGCAGCCTTGCTCTGTACCCTGACAGGGAAACACCTGCACATGGCACTCCAAAAACAGGCTTGCTTTTTGCCTCCAATGGGACCCCAGACAAAATGGGGGTCAGACAAATTGTTGTCATGAGTTGTGTGTCCATCACCTGCTCTGCCCCAGAATTGTCCTGGTCCTGGTCCACACCCTTCCTCAGGACCTGTGGCCTTTCCAGCTGAGTTGCCGGCTGATGGGAATCTCAGCAGCTCCCAGGGCTCCCAGCCTTATGCCTGCCATAAAACTGCTCCTGGGAACCCCCAGCCTGTTACTGATGTTTAAAATGGGACACAAATGGATTCAAGCTAAGTGATGAGTTTATTGTGTCATCAGAAACAACTAATGAAAGAAAACCCAGGCTTTGAAGGTCCCTGCCACAAGCTCAGCTCCTGTCTCTGATGCCACCCTCTGCCAAAGCTGTTCAGGGCAATAGTGCAGGGGTTGCCCAGTCTGACCATGATGTTCCCTCCACTGGGAGCTGTCTTGCTCTGCCTGGAGCCAAATCTGCAAAAAAAGCCTTGGCCACTGGAGCAGTCCCTGGCCTGATCCCACAGGAGCCAGGGGACCTGCACGCACCCAGCCAGTGGCCAGGGAGACATGGACACACTGATGTGCCACAGCCTCAGCCAAAGCTTCCCCCTGTCTTTCCTTCAAGTTAGGATCTCTTGCTCTGTGTCATGTGATTTCTGAGCTCTCTTCTCCTGCCCTTCCCCTACAGCAACCAAAAGTCTCTTCCTTTTCTACCTGGCAGTCTGGGACACCTCAGCTCCCTCTGCCCTCCTTTTGAGAGCACCAAATACAAGCATTTCCAATCCACTTCCCTGCTTTGTTCCCCATCCAGACCCCGCCTTGTGGATTTTCCAGGCTTTATCAGCACTTTCTATATCACACAATTTGAGAAATGGTGATTGTGCACCCCCTCTGTGTTGTCACATGCTGGTAGCTCAGTTCACCTCTGGGGAAGAAATCTGGTATCAGGGATCATGGAATGATAGAACATCCTGAGTGGGAAGGGACCTACAAGGAACATAAAAATTCTGGTCCTGCCCAGACCCCACAACAACCCCAGCCTGGGCATCCCTGGCAGCGCTGTCCAAATGCTTCTGGAGCTCTGGCAGCCTCGGGGCCGTGCCCATTCCCTGGGGAGCCTGGGCAGTGCCCAGCACCCTCTGGGGGAAGAACCTTTTCCTAATATCCAGTCTAAACCCCTGACTATGAGGCAGGTAAGCATCCCGTGCCCCTCTGTTCCCAGAAGAGTGGGAGAGCCCAGGTGCCATCCTGGGCTTCCCTGCCAGTCCCTAAGCCCAGTCCCATCCCACAGCCTGGATCTGTGTGGCCTCCTTTGCTGTGCTCTCCAGGGCAGGAGCAGCTGCAATGACTGCAATGTCTGAGCACAGCAGGGCCCTGTGCTGCCCCAGGACTTGGCTGACAGCAGTGGCAGGAGGGGAGGAGGACATGAAGGCACCCAATAAAGAGGAAATGGATGCAGCCATCCCTTCAGCTGACCCAGCTCCATTTGCAGCCCAACAAGACTGCAGCCCAGGAGGAATTGGCATGATTGGAAACTCAGCACTGCTCCCGTGGGACTGGCTGCAGCACAAATGGCTGCTGCCAGAGGAATTCTGCTCAGGAGTGAGATCTGCTTGAGCTGCCCCATCCAGGGGCATTTGTTCTGCTGACACAGAGCCCTGGGTGTTCACAAGCAGCTTCTGGCACAAAGGAGTGCTCCCACTCTTCCCACACTGGTGCAGAGCAGAGCAAATCCTCTGTAATCAATGCAAAATCCAGTGTAAAACAGGAGTATCCAGCCCAGGCCATTTAATTCTCCAAGATATAAGCAGGCTCGTAATCTTCATCAGCGTTGCTTCCTGCTTGAAATGCTTTTCATTAGCTGCTCATTCAGGGAGCACAACCACTTCTGCTGCCTCAGCAAAACACATGCCACACTTCTTGCTCAGCAGCAGAAGGCAAACATTTTATTGCATTTTAATCACTGGCGGTTTCAGCAGTTGCTTCCTGCTCTCTGTGTTTCTTCCACCCATCCCACTGAAAAGCCTCTATAAACTTCGATTGCTTGGCCAAAGCAATCCAGGACCTCCTCAGCCTCCAAGTCCTGGGGAAGCTGAAAGTTGAAAGCTTGGTGATCTCAGTGGTCTTTTGATGCTGTTGGGGAAGAAGTGAGACAAGCTGAGCTTGGCTGCCCTGCTGAGACCTTTGCTATTTCACCAGTCTTGCTGGAAAATTCCGTGTAAAATTTTTGTTCTGAAAATAATGATTTCATGGAGCTGAAATGTTTCAGGGGAACATTTCAATGACCAAGAAAAAAACCAGGATGGTTTGAATTGCAAAATGAGAAAGAAAACCCACTGGTGGTGTGCCTTCTCCCAACCCAGCCACTGAGGAAGGAGAAATGCTCTGTGACAGCAGTGTAGTCCATGGTCAGGAGAGGGTTAGGACTCACACAGCATGGTCAGAACATGGTTCAGGCTTGCAGTTTCAAGCCAAGAACTGTTGAGTGACCAGAGAAAGGCTGATGGACCCTGGCTGATTTGGTCCAGCCCAGTGACTGGGATCTGCCAGCTGCTCTGTGTTCCTGACAGCTCTGCGGGTGATGCCCAAGGCCAGGCTCTGAAATCCTCACCTGCAGATCCCTCCTTTCCCCTGGGCAGACCCTGCCCTGCAGCCTGTGACCCGCTGCTCCTCTCCCAGCATCAGCCTTCCTGTGCCTCTGAGTCACACCGAGTGTTTCAAAGAAAATGTTGGTGCCTCATTTCTACATGTTCCTGTGTCTGGGGATTTTCCAGCCTCTCATCCACACCCTTCACGCTGTTGCAGTGCAACTCGTTCTCCTCACTCGTTCTCCTTGATTCGACCTGATCCTTAATGTGCCTTAATTTGCTCCCAGCCCCCACATCAAGGTCACAGCCCCTTCCTTTGTTCTGCTGCTGCACCCATGGCAAGGTGGGCAGGAGATGGGACAGGGAGTGTGTGTTAGAGCCCCCCAGCAGCTGCTGATGAGCACCAAACAGGCTGGGTGAGGGCTGTCACTGCCCAAGGATGGGACCCAGGACTGCCAGCATCCCACCAGCAGCATCAGCCTTTCTCCTGCTCGGGCACCCCACTTAGCTTCAGAAAAAAAACCCATTGGTCCCCCTGAAAACGAATGACAGGATCAGGAGCAGGTTGTGGCGATCGGCTGTGCAATTCCCTACAGAAGAGGGTAAATTCGGCACAGAAACCCTGCCACGGGGGAGGAAGAACAAAGGCGGGTGCCCTTCCCTCCCTCGGCGTTATCCGGGGTCCATCACCGCCTCGAGTAACTCGATCTCAGTCGAGCTCCAGCGATTCTGTGCCAGGGTAACACTGACTTCATTTCTCTGGAGCCTCCCGGGACTCCCCGAGCGGCCCTTCCAGGAGGGGATTTTTCTGACTCTGCAAAATCACCCAGCACGGGGAGGGGAGGGCACTCATGGACCCCCAGACCTCCAGGTTTTCTCCTCCGGCCCTGACCCGTGAGGTCTCAGGCTGCCCCGGGACGGTCACTCGCTGAAATTGTGCAAATGCAGTGTTTTCTCCCCTGCACAAATTTTGTCACATCCTCCTCCTCCTCCTCCCCCACTGCACCCTCAAGGTCGCACGGGGAGCGATCTGATGAAAGGGAGCAGGGAGGGAGAAAACCCCAGCGAGGTGAAAACTGATCCCAGCTCCACCTCCAGCCTGTTCCCTCGGCCCCGCTTGGCTCCCTGCCCCTACCCCGGGACCTTCACACCTCGCACCCAGGACACGCTTCTGGGGTGGTTATGAAAGGAATTGCACATTCAGGTACTCTAAGAACCGGCTGAGTCTTTTGTCCGGAGAGCGAATGGGAAAGCTCCTTAAGAGAAGGATTGTGTAACCCTGGCGTGCTGCAGTGCTGCCGCTGGCAGGTGATGAGAAACTGGGCAGAAAACAGCCTTTGGAATGCCCAGCTGGACACAGAAGGGCTTCACTGACTCCCCCTCACCCCACTCATAACCTGATGGCTGCTTCTCCACCCAGGAGGAGATCCCCAGGGATTTATCAGCAGCCAGAGTCCTGCATCTGTAGCAGGAATTTAAATGTGACTGGCACTGCTCCTGGCCCTGAGACCACTGGCACTGAACACCATCAAACTGCCTTATGCCCCAAGCTGGGACGGATGCAAGCACATCAAGGTGCCCTTAAACTTTCTTCAGGAATTGTTTCTGAAACCCAGAATCACATGCCTGAGACCTGCAATCACAGTGAGACCTGGGAATGTTCTTGGTGGCCACAGAGACCTTCCAGCCCAGGTCCCTGTAGCCCAACCCTCTGTCATCCCTAGACTGGGGAGGGCTAGAGCAGGGAGTGCAGGAGAGGCAGCCCCAGCAGGAAGCAGTGGCTTACACATCCTTAGACGAATGGCACAGGGTTGCTGGATGCAGTTTGTGCCAGTTTGTGCCAGTTTGTGCCAGTTTGCCCAGTCCTGGAGCTCCTGTGGCCCTGAGCTGGTGGGTTCTGTGCATTCCCAGCCCAGAACCTGCAGCTGTCACTGCCCAGCCCTCACCTGCACCTTTCTGACACCCCACGGCTGCTCTCCCACACCCATCTGCAATCCAGGTTTGGCTTTGGTGCACCCTGGCCTGCCCAAGTGCACCAGTGCCAGCGAGAGGGCTGTGACAGTGGGATGGGAATAAACACACAGGAGAAAACACTGATTTTGCCGGAATTCCAGGGGTGAGCAAGCTGAAGACAGCTTGCACTGGGACACGTGCTAAAAAGGAGCTGAGAGCAGGGACATGGGCTGTCCCCTAAACCAGCAAACTGCTTCCCATCACCTCTCCTCACCCCAGGCCAGTGTGGGCAGGGGCAGAGGGGTCCCTTGGCTCTGCCTGCTTGGGAGGTTGGAGCAGCATAGAGGAAGGGATGATGTGAGGACACCTTCAGCATGAAAGTCACTGGCAAGGCTGCACATGCCCCTGAAAATCCTTGCTATTGTTTGAAGCTCTCCTGAGCACTAGTGGGATTTTCCTGCCTTGTTTCCTAAAATCCCCACCACAGTTTTCAGTGCTAACAAGTTGGAAAGGCACTTTCTGTGGTAAATACAGGATGGTGGGACTTAGGAAGCTTCAGGAACTCCAGTTTCACTGTTCTTCCTCCTGCTAATGGCCATGGCAGATGATCTCCAGCAAGGTCATTTGAAGGTTATTTCCTGTCCCGCTGTAAACCTGAGGAGCTCTTGGCCTGCCAGTGACTGTACTGCCCGGCTCCCACCCCTGCATGAAACAGCCCCAGAGAGAGCTCTGCCCTTCCAGACGTGCTGCTTCCTAAGGCAAAGCATCTGAGAGGGGAGGCTTCAAAGGCAGAACTCTCTCTTCTCAAACAAAAGCTTCCCTGATGCCCCATGTCCATGTAGGATGGCTGAGGTCCCCAGAGGCAAACCAGGGGTCTTTGGAAGTTCAGAGCAGGTCCTTTTGTTCATCTCCCACCTCTCCCTGGAAGGCTGGGTAGGGGTTAACCCATGGTTATCAACATGGGCAGGAGCACCCACAAGGTGAGTTTCTCCAGCAGGTTTCAGTCTCCCCTTTTCTCAGGAGTGCACTGAGCAGCTGTCCCCTTCTCCCTTGTTTTTACCACTTGCATCCATGTTTTTCAATGTGCCAAACTCAAGTGTTCTACACTGGGGCCACATTCTTGGGTCTGGCTGCTCAGATGAGCCACCCCACACACTGGGAGGGTGCCAAGGTGCTTTCTGCAGAACTGCTGGGCTGCTTTTCAGCAAATGTCCTGTCAGTAGCTGGATTATTTGAATATCCAGGGAAATCGAGTGCAAACTGCAGATTGGCCAGGTGAGTTCCCAAGAAACAGTTTTATCAAAACTTCTGGCAGAGCAAGAGCCTGGTGTGACAGAGCCTTTTCAGGGGTGGGCATGGAGAGCAGGGATTCAGGCAGCACCTTTGTCTGAGCAGAGTTGGAAGCTTGCTTTGCTCCTCACTTCCAGGGTGTGCCCCAGGCAGAGGCTGCAGGAACAACCATCTTCATCAGGAGTGTGTAATTAAATTTTCACTGGGCCAGGAGTGTGCCCCAGGCAGAGGCTGCAGGAACAACCCAGGGTCTTCATCAGGAGTGTGTAATTAAATTTTCACTGGGCCAGGAGAAGGCTGGTGTGCCTGGTGCAGACGGTACCTGAGCTGCCTCTTTCCAGGGTAACGTATGAACCACAGGTCTGTCTTCAGTGATGTGGTCCCAAATCACATCTTCCCTAGCATGATTTGAGTTGCTGCAGGAATCATGCTGCTCATAAACCAAGTACTGGGGGAAGCTCTGTGATTGTTTTTTTTTCCTTTTCACACACCAAGCTTCCATTTCCCATAAGCAAGGAGCACAAGTTTAAGCCTTCTGAAAATGTCTTCACATTTCTGGTTTGGATTTTCAGTGAGACATCATCAAAAACCAGGTGGAACAACACACTCTAGAGTGACCATCACACTCCACACTAAGGGAGAGACCTCTAGTTCAAGCAGCAGGATCAGCTCCTGCACAGGACCACTTCAAGAATCATACCAGGCACATGGTGTGATTTTTGGGGTACCTGGGAGTTTCAGTTCAATGCTCCTTGTGGGTCCCTTCCAACCCAGGCCGTTCTGTGGTTCTGTGTTTGCAGTGTGGGACATCAGAACCCCAGCATCGGAAAAATCTCGCTGCTCCCTGGCTGTTTGAAATGCTATTGTTAGCAGCAGTAATCCTGTGGTACAGGAGCTGTGAGGGATTAGGAAGGAAGAGCATTCTACCCATGTTGTGGGGATTGCACTGTAAATTTCCACAGGCTGCTGTGCACTGAGGTGAGGGTTTCTCAGCTGCAGCACTCCCGGGATTGCTGCTACAGCTGTGGGCTCTTTAAACAATACAGGAGTTAAGAAAAAAGTTGTACAACTATCATGGAAGGGTAAAACCCCAAAAATGGTTGGTTTTTATCCAGAACAGTGGTAGGGCTAAAATCTGCTTTTATAATAATTTTGTTTCTGTTCCTTGGATTTCAGGCAAGGGTTGCTTTCCTTGGAGCACAGGGTGGCTGGATTCTTTAACAATGAGTTTCAGCATTGCCAGTCATTGTCAAACCTCGAAAGTATGAAATCAGATTAAAACAAAGATATTTAAGAATTGAAAACACACAGGATCTTATTTTGCCTACTCCGTTCTGCCCTCACTTGTGTTCTCAAGCTCTTGTCTGCTTCAACTCACCAGAAAATAAAGAGGCTCAGATTAACCTCCACAGTGGATTTATGGTAGGTCCTTCCCTGTACAACTGCTCCATGATGTCTGCTCATCATCCACTCCTCTGCCCTCAGGCATCCCCTTCCCTCTGGAAAGCCTCGGCCACCCCTGCTGGTATCTGCAGGGACAAGAGTGACATCTCACTGTGAAGCCTGGCTCCCATGGATTTGAGTTATTGGAAAGCTGGGCTTTGCCAAGCAGCAGCAGTCTGGCCTATCACCCAGAGTCCAGCCAAGCCTGAGTGTGCAGTGCCTTCATTAGGAAACAAAACCCAGCAGGAAGGATGTTTTTTTCAGGTTTTGTTATATAAAAGTAATTCAAATGCTTCTGCCTATGCTAAGTAGCCAGGCTTGATCTGTCTCCAAAGAGGGCACATCCTCAAGGAGACACATCCTCCTTCATGAGACACATCAAGATCATGGGATCTTCTTCCCCATTCACATGGGTGTCAACCTCAGCCTTGCCCAGGTTTCCCCTTGGCAGCGTGACTGGAACTGTTGTCTATGCTCTGTACCATCCTTATTTTCCACAGGGCTATAACAGGAGCTGGAGCAGTGACAGGTGACAGACTGATTTAGGCCCTGCTGAGAGGATGTTTACAGAACTGGGACACTGGTGACGTATTACAGAGAAGCAGGATGTCTTTGCTCCTCTAACTCTGTGGCTCAGCAGAGCTTAACCTGTTTGTTCCTTCCATAAATGTCCCAAAGAGAACCATGAGCATCTCCAGGAGTTTCCACCAATGTTCAGTCAGTGTTGTTGCTATCAGGGGTTATAGGAATGCTCTGTCCTGGGTCAGTGCCATTCCTGGTATGATCATAATGGCAAAGAACCACATCCAGAGATTGGGGCAGGTGTAGCACAATCTGATTTCCCATTTCTTTTGAGAATTTCAGCAGCAACTGTAGGAATCTGTCATCCCCAAGACTCAGAAACTTTCCCCATGAGCTTGTGTGAGTGCTCCAGCCAGTGCTGATGGAAGCAGACAGAGAGGATATGAGGTGGCCAGTGAACCCAGAATAACTCTAGAAATGATTGGACTTTCCACTGGAAATTACCTGGTGCCTGATTGCTCTGACCAGAGCCCGGATGAAGGCTGTGGGGTGGTCCCTGGACCATCAGGGTGTGGCCCCTGTCTTGTGCCATGCCCAGGTGGGGCTGCAGAGGTGGCAGCTCTCGGCCCCAGTAAAGCACCAAGTCAGGGTTTGGAAGTTCCCAAAGCTGGTGCTGTGGTTGGGTCCCTTGGCCAGTCAGGTGCGTTGTCCCTGCAGTGAGCAGGAAGGCTCTGAGGTCAAAACGTGCCCCAGCACTCACAGGCAGCTGCTGTCTGTGCAGCAAAGATCACATCCACAACCTGCCAGCTCCGTGTGTCCCCAGCCCCACCCTCCTGACACAGGACCTGGCCGGATGTTCCCATGACATCCATGCAAATATTAACTCCAGATCATCTACACTGTACAGCTCCCACCAGGTCTGTCTGCTGCCTGTGAGCAGCACGAGGTGGGGAGGAAGCAGCTGGTTTCCCTCTCAGTCCTTGAGGCTGTGACTTGCTCCATTCAGACTCAGGCCACACCTGCCCTCTCTTAGACCTTGTTTCTTCCCAGGGGAATTTGCTGATGCAAACGCATAAAAGGCAGGAAATGTAAAAATTCAAGACCTGCTGGAGAAAGGAACTCCCTTAACCTTGTCTATCTGAGCATCTTGGGAATGCAGCCAGGAGCTGTAGTCCAAGGAATCCACATGGCCCTGGACTCAGGGTGCTGCACTCAGGGGTGGCAAACACTCCAGAGCTGCAGCCAGGACATGTGGCTTCCCAGCCAGCCAGGGCCTGAGTGCCAGGGGCCACTGCATGCAAAGAAACTGTTCCCTAAAAGACCTGTGATAGCTCATATCTGGTTTTCACCACTGTTTGGTCTGTTTTGAAGGCATTGCAGGTGCATCTCTGTCTTCATATGTGCTGGTTCTTGCACATTTGCTGATGCTCAGCACCTGCCAGAAGCCTCTTCTCAGTCCCTACCCCAGCACTCGACCTGCACCGCTGAGCAAGAGAATACAAAATTTAACAGCTGTCCAAAATTTCCCTTGTTGTTACCTCCTGAGACTGTGGATGTTCCTGTCATTCTAGAAATAGCTGGTAGGATTTCAAAGCTCCCTAAAGTGCTGACTGATCTCGTGAATGCCACAGGTGGATGGAATGCTCAGTTCCCACTGTTTGAGCTGCACTGGTGACATCTTTGTTCTGGGAGATGTGCCCAGGGTAACTCACAGAGGAGCTCATTAAACTGCTTTGGAGGAGCTCATTGGCTCTGGGTGGTGGAGGAGGGAGAAGACAAGGCTGCATTAGATACAAAATGATGTCAAGCTGCTTACACAGTGTGCCCATAAAAAGGTGAAAGGATGATAAAACAGGCCTGGGAGACACAGCAAGGTGTCAGCTAATCCCCGTCCCACACAGCAGTGCTTTTGGCACTTAAGAAAGTGTCTGACCTGGATTTAAAATCCTCTCATGCTGGAGTTAAAAGATTTTCCCCAGTCAATTTCTCCAGCATTTGCCCTTCCTGATGGTCAAAAGGTTTCCACTTGTGTTGAACCAAAACATTCTTTTTTATAGTTTATTTTCACTACTTCTCTTCTTTATGCCCATGAACACTTGTTGCCTTCAGCTTTGTGCAGACTTTCCTCCTGAAATCTGTCTCAGCAGCTGTAGAAGCTATGCCTGACACTGTAAAACATCAGATTTGCAGGAGGCATGTAAAGGGCTTCCCTAAGGCTCCACTTTTCATGAGCACACACACATCCACATGCTAACAATTCTCCTCTGATTATTTTGGGAAGTTCTCTGGTTCCACCATAGAAAGAGAAAAGGGGCTCTGCCTGTCCCAGGCAACATGACCAGCTTTCCCCAAAGTGAAGTTGGATATGAAGTGGAAATAAGAGGCCAGAGTCCAAAAGTGAAGTAGGGTGCAGTTCACCTCCTGTGTGAAATGGCTGAAAGGCAGGGAAGCCCATGGGAGCAAGTCATGCCCAGCTCTATTTATAAGCACTGGAGGCAAAACAAAAGCACAAGTGATTCATTTGGTTCTGAGCTACCTGTCAGGCAGGTGAGTCATGCCCCAAAACTGCTTAATTCCCTGGATTGAGCCTGAAGCTGGTCTAGACAATTCACCCAGAGGGAGACAGTGACAGCATCTCCCACGTCTCTGAATGGGGGGAAAAGGAGTGTGAAGCCAAGCTGAGAAGCTCCCGCGCCAAAGCCTAAGCCTGGGCAATAGAAGGATCAGGGTTTTTTCATCTTGCGACTTGGAAAACATCTCTCTGCCCATAATTTTTGCTCCAGGTCAAGGCTGCAGGTGCAGGTTGAGGAGTTCTGTGTAAGGCTGTGGCCAGCCAAGCTCCTGGTCATGCAGGAGTTGTTTCCTGTAAGGAACAGGGGGCTCTGGAGGGCAGAGAGTTGGGTACAGATGTGCAGCCAGTGTTTGGGCTGTCAGATAGGTGGGAATCAGACCTGGGGACTGACCTGCAAACCATGGGAAGGGAATGCACAGGATCTGCCAAGAAGGTGAGTGCAGGACTGCCAGCATTGCTGCTGAGCCTTGCAGAGCAGCACCCCAGAATGAGCATTTAAAGAACAGATTTTGCAAATAGCTCGAGAGTCCAAATTATGAATCAACAAACACAGCCAGATGGACACTGCTGCCTTCTGGACATGTGCATAATTTATTGATGCTATCAGGACTCAGCCACGCTGCCAAAACTGGAGGCACAGGCCCTTTGCCAAGGCTGTGCCCAGCACAGCCTCCTGCTCTGCCACAAGGACAACGAACCAAGCAGGACTCACATTGTGAGCAGGAACCTGGCGCGGCTGTCCAGCCTTCCTGTGAAAACCTGCCCTGAAAGACAAGCTTTAGGAAAACTCTGTCCTGCCAGTTGAACCATCTGTCTTGTTCCAACTTATTAATGAGCCACATTCTTACCTTTGCTTGTGTGGTTTTTCAGCTCTGCTGGCTGAAAAAGCAGCTTTGCTTTAGCTTTATATTGACAACAATACTACCCTGGAAATCTGTCAGTGCAAATGATGGCCACATCCACAACCTCTCCAGGTCTATGTGAGTGAATGAAACATTTCCCAAATTGCCATGAGATCAAGCTGCCCAGACCCTCCCACAACCTTGCTATCAAACTTTTGGAGCCTCCAGAGCAACGTGGTGGATCCAGCCTGTCCAATGGGGCTGGTGTCACTCCTCAGGGAGCCCTGACCATGCCCAGGAGCCATTTGGAAGAGCATCAGATGGCCCTGGTGCCCATGGTGGCATGGGCTGTCTCTGGCATCATTGACTGAACCCCTGGAATGAGGCAGAGGAGGGTTTTGATTATGGGCAGTGGATCATCATTCACTCTGATTTTACTCCACATTTAGGCTGTTGCAGTAGCCAGGAATGCTGGAGCCTGCTGCCTTCAGAACCCTTCCTGAGTGGTTGCTGGAGGCACAGGGATCTTCAGTGCTTACACATCATCAGTGATCTCATACAGCTCAATATGAAAAGAAAAAAAAAAAACAGCAAAACCAAACGAAACTATTTGAGCCTGTAGCACAAGGAAGAAGGCTGCCTCTATGCAAATACAGCCAAAAAATCCCCAGACCATATTCCTGAAGGCACTGCAAAAGGTGGCTGCAGATAAGAGCCGTGGCTCTCTCCTTCCCCCTTCTCAGTGGCTGGTTTTGTGTGGTTGGGATTAGCACAGCACTGAATGTGCCAGTTAGGTACAAAATCGTTGTCAGCACTAGAAAAATCACTTGCCCTGTGGACAAGCTCACTGCACAATGAGCTGCTGTGGTGAGGGCACAGATTCAGCATGCCCAAACACAGGGAGTGAGCACAGAAGCTGTGCTGCTCCTCTCTGGGATGAAGTACTGAAACCTGGTTCAAGTCCCCCACAAAAGCTTTGTCTCTCACTGCGAGTGGAGATCTGATTTACACTGATAAAAACGTGGCACTGAGTGTGCACAAGCCTCAGGTTGGTGCCAGCTTGTCTATCCCAGTCCAGGCTCAGCACCATCACATTAGTGCTGCACACAGAGCTGTGGTAACCTGATTGAGAGGGGAAAAGGGCAGCAGAGAACAGATGCCATCTGCCAGGGAGCTGAACCTCTGCCCTGGAATAGGGACTCTAGTGTCAGAGCAAAGCTCTGCTTGCAGGGCTGAAAGGCAGAGCAATTGACCCTTAGGTGACAGTTTGTGGGATGTCAGCTCAAATGACTCTGTAGGGAGGGGAGTGAGTGTTATTAAAGTACAATATACCACCCACAAGCTGGAAAATAATAAAATTTCCCAAGGAAAAAAAAGCATGTGATTTGTCCTTCCCTGTGTTAGACTTCTTGGCTCACTGCTTCATGGATCCTCTATGGGAGACAAGAGCTTATCACCAGGGCACCTGCATTTCTCATAAGAGGTAAATTGCCTTTTAACTCCTCTCAGTTGTTTTATTAGTGTCCTACTTAGACTTAATGGTGTGCAAAAGTTTACAGAGCATTTTCCATGACCTGGAATGCTTGGCAGCTTGTGAGCAGAGCAAATACCTTAGCTGGGATAATACAGAGGAAATCCACTGAAGAGCTCAAGTCATTAAGATGTTTGCATTTGATGAAACAACCACTACCAAGGGCCAGAGCAAAAGAAATGAGCCAGTGGTGCTCAGGAAAGGTGCTGCATCCATCACCCAGCTTCCCAGCACCCCCAGAGCTGCTGGCTCAAGTCTTTTCCCAGTTCACCAGCTTGACTGCTTTCTGCCCAAAAGCTTGAAATTCAAGCGATTCTACACAAGGAAATAAATAACAAATTAAATCCCACAGTGGCCACATCTGCATCACTCCCAAAACCTCAAGGAGAAGGGCTGAGGCAGCAGGTACCTCACTGGAGCTCTCTTTGGGAAACATCACCAGCCTGAAGTTATAATGTGGAGTTTAAAACCTCTTTGTTCCCAATTTCCATTGCTGTAGCTTTCATTCGTATTTTAAAACTTTAGGGAATTTTTTTTTTTTTTTGCTTTACTGCTGAGTGAAACACATCCTTTTTCCCAGGAGTAATTGGGCTGCCTGGAGAGCAGGGGGGACCATTGCAGAAGGACAAAGTACTGGCACTGTGAACCCTGAGGGGTCAGGAGGAGGTGACAGCCTGCAGACACAGGAGCCCTTGGGCACTTTTTGGGTATGTCCATTCATGCCCCACACCTTAGAAAGGGAAGCTGAGGCAATCACAAACACCGTGTGAGCATCAGATGGAAAGGATTTTCTCTCTGTCACTCAGCCTCAGGGACACATACAGATGCAGGCAGAAGGGATTGCAAGCAAGTAAAGAAGCTGTTTCACACTGATGGTTCCTGTGAAGAGGCCAGGAGTCAGAACCTCCAGGCAACGTGGCACACGGGCCCCTGTCCCTACCCAATTCTCAGCTCCACTGTGGGAGATCCTGCGATGCCATCCAAACTTCTGCCCAGTTGACCTTCCTCCTTCCCTGTCTCCTACTCTGTTGCTTTCTCACTGAAGATTTCAGTCCCTGGAGCACAAAAAAACAGGGAGTTGCCAGTGCTCAGGTGGGAGATGCTGGACTAGGGCTCGTGTTTTACATCACCTGAGGTCTGACACTGGTGGTTGTATCTGAACTAATCCACACAAACTCCTTGCTTTTTCTCTCCAAATGACTGTGGCAGCTCAGCATGTCCAGGTGGTATCTGGCAGGACAATGCCTGCCCTTCCAGAGGGATGGTAAAGTCATCCCTAATTTGGCTCATTATCTTCTGAGTCCCTGGGTGTCATTTCAGCAGCTCGTGAGAAACAAATGACTTTAGAGCAATGTACATTGCACACAGGTGCATGGAATTCTTTCCCAACCCTTTTTCCTTTGTAGGAATGACAGAAATGCTGGATTTTTTTTATAACTAGATGAATACGGTGACAGCAGCAATTGTCTGCCATAAATAAATGCCAAGACAAATTAGATTAGACACAGGTACAGTGACGAAGTCTTCAAAATCCACTTTTCCACAGGGTGTCCTCTTGCAATATCATTGCTTTCAGGAGTGACCCTCTGGTGACACAGCAGAGGTGCTGTCCCAGGGCTGGGGAGTTCCTCTCCCTGCACCAAAACATGAAGTTTTCAGACAGGAAATTGCTGGGATTCACATAAAAACTGTGTCAGTAACAGTTTCATGAGCGCTGAGAGGATGCTAGATTTGCACGTATCCCCCTCCTCACCATTCATAAATATATGCACAAGCATCATTTTATTCACACAGATTTTGGCAAAAGGCCCATTGAATTCAGCAGAGAGAAGTCCATTGACTTTGGTAGACTTTGCACATTGCGGGTGAGAACAGATGGAGGCTCCATTCACCAGTTGCCACTCATTAGTTAAAGCTTATTATTGCTAAAGAGTTGTGTTAATGCATTTACAAATGGAGCATGATCCAAGTGATGTAACCACTGCTGAGGGCTGGAGAGCAGCAGATGTGCTCTCCCAACACGGGTGCAGTGAACAAAGGACACCCCTGCACACACAGGGCTCACAAACTGGAGTTTGCTGGCCCACTCGTCTCTCAGCCATCAGAAAGCAGCAGGTCACTTCTCTCAAGGAAAAGGCACTTTCCAGCAGTGCCAGGGTGAGACAGCACAGAGCTGGCACAAGACAAGCAGAAAGAAGGCATCTGTGATGCCTGAGTAGGGTCCCATTTTGGGCAGGAGCTGCACTGAGCCTTTCCACAAGCTGCAGCTACACAGAGAGGAAACTCTCCTGGCTTTCTGAGGGAACAATTCATCACATTTCCTGAGCACAGGCAGGGGAAGGGATGTCTTCTAGAGAAAAACATCTCTCTGCACATGGCTCCTGCAGCTTTGGCCAAGATCTCTCCTCCAGGATCCCACACCATTGTGGTTCTCAAAGCTGGATCTTGCTTCCATGGAGCTCCACAACTCCGTGCAGCAAAGGAGGGAAGGTGGGGACTGCCCAGTGGCTCGCGGGCAGGCAGGGCTCAGTGATCAGCTTTTGCAAAAGGAGGGAGAATTTACGTTGTTCATGGAGCCATAGGGTTATAACAGCCTTAAAATCATTTCATGTCAGGATGGCTTGGGTTGGAAGGGACCTTAAAATTCATCTTGTCCCCTGTCATTGGCAGGGACACCTTCCACTGGACCAGGGTGCTCCAAACCCCATCCAACCTGGCCTTGGGCACTTCCAGGGATCCAAGGGCAGCCACAGCTTCTCTGGGCGCCCTGTGCCAGGGCTTCACAGGGAAATGTGCCAGTAATCTGGCTGGGACAATGTAGAGCTGACTCACAAAGCTCTCATGAAGAGCTGACTCCCCAGACAGCTCCTCACGAGGGATGGATGAGCCAGCAAGAGCTTGTTCCAGTGGTCAAGCACTGGGACAGGGACCCAGAGGGACCAAAGAGGGTCGGTCCTTTAGGATTTGCCAAACTTGCCTGGACAAACACTGAGCAACCAGTGCCAGCAGGGCAATGAGATCTGGCTGATCTGTGCTGATCTGTCTGTGTCTGATCTTGCACTCTATATTCCAGTAGTGCTGGAGCACATCAGAACTGAAATCCTCACCTGGAATCATGCCAGAGTCATGTAAGATGAACAAAACCTGCTCTTTCTGTACTTAAAATGCTTCAGGGAAGAAAGCGAACATATATGAGCTATAGAGGAACTGAACCTTCCAATCCCTGTTTTCTCTTTCTGCTTCAGGGCTTTTGGTCAAGACTACAGGAACAGCATCTCTTGGGGCAGAGAATGGCTTGAAGGGCTTGTGTTGGGTTAATTTTTTTCCATCTCACACACATCCTTCCAAGGCTGGACTTGGTGTTGTGTGGTTAGTGAGCACAATTCCATGGAGCTGACATATGTGAAAGCATTTTGTACAATAACTGAAATGTGGATTTCTCAGGCAGACAAACTAAGCTCATCCTACAACAAAACTTTTGTGTTTTGGGCAGATTACCTTCACCTGGGGGCAGGTTACCCTCACCTGGGGCAGGTTACCCTCACCTGGGGAAGGTTACCTTCACCCGGGGCAGGTTACCCTCACCTGGGGAAGGTTACCCTCACCTCAAGTCTCCTCAGCTGTGAGCTATTTTTACAACATCTCTTCTTTAACCATTTGGCTTCTTAACCATGTCCCTGCTGCCTTCCCCCTGTGCTCACCCAGACATCCTGCAGCCCACAGATGCGTCTACACACGTCATGCTTCCCCAAATGAGCCACCCTGCTGGCTTATGGAAGTCTGTCTTTGCTTTTTTGACATCTGTGGGTAAATGCCCAAAAGTTTTACTGAGAAAACCATTATTTTCTACCCAGGATGAACTCATTTGCTCAAAAAAGGACCACTCCTTTGGTCTCTAAGGCCATGTCTGGCCCAGGCAGGACTCTGTCCATCCCCTGTCCCTGTGGTCTTCTGCTGCTTAAAACACACAGTCTCCTTCCAATCAGCTCCTGAAATAAAGGCGGAGGTGAAAGTGTTTCTTCTATATTTCAGTGCTGATCCTTCAAAAACAAAGCACACAAAATTCTTGACCCCAGTCCCACCAGTGAAACCAGCTCAGGCAGGAGAGGGCCACAAGATGCCTTTCTCCCAGAAGGCATCATTGTGCCGAGCTCAAATCCAAGGAGTTTTCAAGCTGTCAGGTTTGAGTGGTTGGACTTAGGAAATAAAACTTGAAACTTTCTGCTACAAATAGTTACCATAAAAAACCAAGGTAAAAATAAACTCCTGCAGTTTGGGGATAAAATGATGCAAGGCAAAGATGGCAGCTGATGCCTGTGCACAAGTGGCCTTTCTCACCCATCTGCCTCCAGCACGGGGGGCAATGTGGGCAGGGGTGACCCCCTGGCACAGTGGCCATCGACTGGCACAGCCAGGCTGGGCAGGAGGGTCACATTCCCATCCCCTCCTCCTGCTGCTCCTCTCCACAAACTGCCCATCTGTAAACCCAAACCAGGCCCAGGGAGCAGCACTGAGCCAGGAGTGAGGCTTTGCAGCTGTGGAAGAGCAGCCTGGCTCTGTAGCTGGTATCAGTTAGTGTGTGCAGAGCCTAAAAATAGAGACCCTCTGCTCTCACAATGACTCAGAGATGCAGAAGGGAAACCCACAAGCTCAGTGCTTGGCTGTCCCCTGAGCTGGTTGAAAGTTTGCATCTAAAAACTTTGTTTTGACACAAAACGTCTTTTTGAACAAACAAACTAACAATAACAAAAGAAAAGGAAAAACCAAACCTCGGCTCTCATCAGAGCTGCTGGGAATTCTTCTCATTTGGTCTAAGTTTGGAAGAGGTCTTGGCCAGTAAAGCATGACATTTTGTAGTTTTTAAATGCTAATTGGCAAGCCCCCTGCAAGTATTTTCTTGCTAAGCTCTTTCTTGGAGACTTTTGAGACCAGGTGAAATAGTGCAAGGTGTGCCGGTTGTCTGGAACTTTCCTGGGGATGCAGTTCCCTGTGCAGACAGCTCTGATTCCAGCTCAGGGAGAACACATCCACACATCCACCAGCTGCCTTGCTGAATCCCATGAGGACAGGATCCTTTCATTCCCTCTGTTCATCCCGTTCCTCAGGGGCTCCAGCCAGTGCCACCCAGGTTTTGGCCATGCCATGGGGGACTGTGGCCTGGAGGGGAAACAGAAGGGAACTGGGGTCCCATTACTGCTTCAGCCCTCTCCTGCCCATGAGAAGAACAGCTCCTTCCTCCCCTGTGTGTGTTTATCTGCCCCGTGGTCATTTTGGGACTGGTTCAGCAGCTGCCTGTAATTCTGGAGACGTAATCCACAGAGATTTCCAAACTTGCTGGACAAGGCCAGGAGGATCCTGCCCCATCTTTGACACGGGAGGTTGGATTTGTGACCTGCAGGGATCCTTCCCATCTCAGTGTTTCTGTGGTGTTTCCTCTCAGGCTCCCATGCCTGGTGGAGTTGAGCAGGCACAGCCTGAGCTCCTGAGAGCAGAGGAGCAGAGCAGGCCAGGGCAGCCAGGCACAGCCTGCTCCCAGCCTCTGCTCCCTCCTGAGCCACAGCTGGGCTCATTTGGTCCTTCCCCATGTGGAGGTGGGGGGAGGAGAGGCAGCACTCAGACACTCCTCCTGAAGCCGGGCACCAGGACAAAGCCCCTGGCTCATAAGGTGAGCCCTCAGTCTGCTCTGGCAGCTGCACCTCCAGCCACCAGCCGGGCTCTTCATCTCCTGCTGCAGTCCTGCATGGCCAGGGGGGCTCTGTGGCGGAGCTGTGGTGGACTGTGGCTCTGTGAGTGCACACATGGGGCTGCAGGGCTCCAACCCAGCTCCTGCCACGGCCAGAGAGCAGGGAGAGAGACCTGAGCGCACAGAACTGCTCTGAAGTTCATCCTCTGGGAGGCATCAAGCATTCACTGGGCAAGATCAAGTCAGGGGTGTCCATCCTGTGCTTCACACACCCTCTGTTGTACCTTCTGAGCTCCAGCACAGCCAGCCCAGCCCCAAGCAGGAGGCCACGAGCTCACACACCTGCAAGAGGTCTCAAAATGCTCCATTGAGTCCCTGCACTGGCAAGGACCTCAGGGGAGAACAGAGGGGGACCACAGCAGGAGCCTGGCTCAACCCCTGTGAGGGGCAACCTGGATGTGGCACCAGAGCCAGTCTGGGCAGCCCTGGGCAGCTCTGGTCCCCTGGAGAGGAGGACACAGGTGGATCCACAACAGGAGCACCTTCCCAGCTCCCTTGGGACACCAGCACGTCACCCTGCCTGGGATGTGACACAGGGCAAGGGGACACAGTGAAAAGGAAACCAACTGACAGCGATGAGCTGCCAGTAATTCCCACAGACAGCTGGGAGGAGAAAGACCTCAGGAAGCCTCCCCCCTTCCCTGCCAGGATCAGCCCTACCTAAACTAATGGGCCATCTGCCTGCTGGCCTGGCCTGTGACCCCAGCAGGGATGAGAGGGAATGGGGGATAAGCCGAGTTCCTCCAGCTCAATCCAGAGCTCCCATGCTCGGCACCAGGAGCTGAGATCTCTCCACTGTTCTCTCCTGCTGGGCCATTCCCTTTCTAGAAACTCACCCCCACTTTACCAACCCCTGGCTCTTGTCCCAGGGGAGGTGATGGGGGCAGCACGTGTCCCCTTGTTACCACACACATTTAGAAGTGTGGTCACTGCTCCCATGACCCTGGCATGGGCTTTTCCATGTCCTGCTGAGTGCCACCTGGAGCTCCAGCAAGGCTGCCAGCAATGAAATGGCCTGTCCTGAGCTCACCTGGGAGCTGACACTGCCACAGGCATCTGCCATTGGAGAAACAGCATGTGGTGACCCCAGCTCTGGCTGGGGAGCAGCTGCAGGACCCAGGGCCACCCTTCAGCTCCCTCACAGCCAGCCTCTGCTCAGGACAGGGTCCAGCCCATGGCTTGTGACTCTGAGGAAACCCAGAGTCAATTTCTGCCACAAGAACAACCAAATTATCAATTAAATCATTGAACCAGAAAATTATTTTGTGATCAATTCAGATCTAGTCACTTTTATAATCCCTTTTTCTCACCAGTGAAGTGTTGTGTTTGAGATTAGTCAGGAACACTTCGTTCCAGCTGAAACAAAAAAAAATAAAAATTAGGTTCTTGGCCCTTGGAGGGTTGGTGCACTTCTACCTGAGACCCCAGAGCCCAGGCTCCTGTAGGACATTGGGAATTCGGGCTGGGTTCTGCCCCCAGGTGTGGCTCTCTCCTGCACAGCAGGTTTGGAGCTCTCTCTGGGCCCCTCACACCTCTGGACTGACTCTCACAAGCAGCAGCAAGAACCCTGCCCCTACAGGAAGGGCCATAACCCCAGGATGGCAAAATGTTCTCACTCTGCTTGGACCACTAAATATTTCATTGTTGAGGAGAGGAAGAGGGAGAGAGAGAGGGGAGAAGGGAAGGGGAAGGGGAAGGGGAAGAGAGAAGAGAAGAGAAGAGAAGAGAAGAGAAGAGAAGAGAAGAGAAGAGAAGAGAAGAGAAGAGAAGAGAAGAGAAGAGAAGAGAAGAGAAGAGAAGGTGATTTTCCACCCCCTCGCTCTGCACACCCACAGCAGGACAAAAGCACTTCACAGCTCCTCAACTGTGGGAGTCCAGCCCCAAAACATCTTGTTCAGACCAAAAGGTCTTGTCCAGTTTCCTGTGACTATCACTGGCATTTTCAGGAATGCCACACTCACTGAGAGAAAAGTCACTTTCTGTTTCTCAAGCCATACTTGAGTTGGTGGAAAACATTGGGAATTTCTCCCTCATGAGAAGAAATGGTATTTTGTTTTGATCTGAATCAAGGTTTTCTTTTCATTTTAGTCTGAAAATTTTGGAATTGTTGGCTCTCAATTTCTTGCCTGTGTTTTCTCTGGGCTCCCAACCCCCAAGGTATCCTGGTTAAGCTTCAGAAATTTGTCAATACAGGGCGGGATTTGGGCTGTCAGTTGCACTTAAATGCAACATTTTTACAAATAACCAGAATAGATGCGTGAGGATCTGCCCTGAAATAGGGCACTGGGACAAAGAGAAAAGCACAGTGTGCCCAAAGCGTTCATGATGAATAGCAGTGCAGAAATGTCACTGCTCCTACACACCAGCCCATCATTAAATACTTCCACTTTAGTGAAATGGCAACAAACCAGTTGATGCTTTCAGCACAGAACAAACCAAACTCTATCCACGTCTGCCTTACAGTGTCAGATTCATGCAGGAAGCAGAAGTGTTCCTGTGAGATTATCATCTCTGTCTAGAACATGCTTGTGAAAGGTGAGAACACAATGCCAGCACAGTGCAAGGTTCCTGAGGCATCTCTGTGCATTTCAGTAGTGATATCATTGTTAAAATGAGATAGAATGATCTTTAGTTCACTTTAAAAAAAAAAAAACTGACTCAAAGGAGTTTCTGGGCACTTGCTCAGAAATTTATTCTTCCTGGACCTTAAAATAACCCTTCCAGTTCAGTCCTTTCAGACCACAGAAGAGCATTGCTGTGTGATGGTTAATGCCCCTTTGGGGTTTGATTCTGTCACCACTGTTTATCTAAATTCCCATAAAGAAATGGTGATTTCCAGCTCTGAACAGTGCACAGTGTGAAAGCTCGAAAAATTGAAAAATCTGCTTATTTTTAGGAGGAGCTGATCTGGATTTCCCAACTGCAGGAGAAGGAACCTAAGAAGAGCAGAATCAAGGAGATAAATCCTTCTCTCACACTGAGAGACAGAGGGGCTGTTCTGCCTCTCCCACCTTCTCCTCTGGCTGAGGGCAGGACCAGGCCCTCTTGGGGCCAGGGATGTCCTTTTTGAAGGGTTTAAGTTGGGCTCTCACCTTTCTACCATGGCACAAGGAGAACTCACCTCCATCTAAACTAGGTGGTTGAGAGGTCACAGTGGGACACACAGAATTTGGGATTATGCACAAACATTCATTTCCAAAGAGCTGCTCCAGGGTTTTGGCCAGGAGGGTGCCCTGTGTCTCAGAGCTCAGATACCACAGCCATGAGCAGCTTTGGTGGGTTTAGTTCCATCTGCAATGGCCAGAAAATGCTCAGAGTCGGAGAAGTTGCTCTCCCACCTTAGTAATAAACAGGAGCACCTCAGGGACTGCCTCCATGTCTTGCATTCCCGGGGGATACTTCAGGTATCCTCTGCCTACCTGGTCTGTCTGTCAAGCCCAAACCAATTTCGGTGTTTGCAGATCCCCAGCACCAGGAGAGACCTTGGATTCGGTCACACATGAGGATAGATCCAGAGTAGGAAAAGCCAGGGGTGTCCTCCTGAGTACTGATCACCTCAAACCATTGTTTGTCTCCTTCCTAGGCTGCCTCAGGGGAGATAGGAGAGCAATGAGTAACACCTATAGAAGATATCCTGGGATTAGTTTAGGAGCCAGAGCAATCAAGTGGGTTAGGGAGGTATTTTGGTTTTGTAGGCAGCATTTATGGATTGTGCTGCCAGTTATGGTGCCCGTGTTTCACAACAAATGTGGACAAATTAGAACTTGCCTAGGATTGTTGGATTTCTTTGAAAACTTGCAGCAAAAGTCTTTTAAAAAATCTGCATTCTTTATCCAGAAGAAAACATAACTTGAGGTGCTAACCTCTGATGCCTGCTGAGTGGGAAATGACCTGACTCCTTGTGGCTTTTCTCCAGATCTGCTGGTGACTCAGTTGTCCCATACATGCCAGAAAGGATGGCCAGCCCTGAAATCCCTTCTGAGCTTGGCTGCCCTGCTAAGCCCAGTGAGCTGGGAAAGGATTCACTTGGGAGGCTCCTGAGTGCTGCTCATCCCACACCCAGCAGTCATGCTGCTCCCTCTGCTCTGCTCTTTCCATCTCAGTGCCACAGCCCGAGAGGACATGGGGTTGCATCAGCCCAGAGGGGCTGAGATGATGCAGCTGTGGCCACACCAGCCTGGCTGAGCTGTGCAAGTGGCATTTGGCCACCTCCAATGGTCACACCCTGGCAGAGAGTCTCACTGGCTCTGCCATTTCCAAGACCTTCACTTCCATCCATAGGCAGCTCCTGTATTTGGTAATTATGTTGGTGGCAAAGGCCCAGCCTCCAGGATGTTGATTCAGACACCCAGACACTCAGCCACTTCCTGTTTGGATGCACTAAAATTCTTTGCATCATTTAAAAAGTGATGTTGGTTAAGGGAAACAAAGTGTTATTGTCAGAGGAGGCTGAGCTGGGTTACGTGCCCATGCTCAATGGAAAAAAAAGCAGAACAAAACGCCTTCATGTCCCAACAGCAGCTCACTCAGACAGCGTGTCCTGGGAGCCACTTTCACCCCTCCCCTGGCCCACTGGCACTGCTATTGCCACAAAGCTCTGGGATCCCCTGCCCAGCCTCCTCCCAGGGTGCCCCAATATAATCTAAATACCTAAACCTCAGGAGCAGAGACATATCCAGAAGTGGTCTGCTGGCTGGAGCAGACAATAGAAAGCACCTGCTCTCTGTGCCCCTCAAGCACTTACAGCTACAGACAAGCTCTGCCACTGCCACACAGTCTTGGCAACCCTGGGCATAAATGTGGCACCCACGATCTTCACAGACTTCTGGTGACTCAAGGTCCAGGGCATGGATCTGCTTCCTGAGGCTTTGGGGGTGGTGGCTGTGTCTGTAAGCTGGACTCAGCTCTGTCTATAAGCTGGACTCAGTTCTGTCTGTAAGCTGGACTCAGCTCTGTCTGTGAGCTGGGCTCAGCTCTGTCTATAAGCTGGACTCAGTTCTGTCTGTGAGCTGGGCTCAGCTCTGTCTGTAAGCTGGACTCAGCTCTGTCTGTGAGCTGGACTCAGTTCTGTCTGTGAGCTGGACACAGCTCTGTCTATAAGCTGGACTCAGTTCTGTCTGTGAGCTGGGCTCAGCTCTGTCTGTGAGCTGGACTCAGCTGTCTGAGCTGGGCTCAGCTCTGTCTGTAAGCTGGGCTCAACTCTGTAAGCTGGACTCAACTCTGTAAGCTGGACTCAGCTCTGTCTGTAAGCTGGACTCAGCTGTCTGAGCTGGGCTCAGCTCTGTCACCTCTGTGGCCCACGTCTTGCCAGCGCAGCTGCTGAGTGAAAGGGCAGCCAGGACTCACCCTGTGCCGAGTGCTGCTGGGTGAGGGGTGATGGGGGGACCCCTGCCCTGCTCTGCCACAGGGCCACAGAGCCTGGCTGTGCCCCAGGGCCACCCAGGACTCAGCCAGGACAGCTCCCAGGAGCTGCAGGTACCTGGAGACATCCTCTGCCCTCTCAGCCTCTCATCCCAGCCTGTGCCTGCAGCCTCTGTGGCTTCTCCACTCCCAGAAGAGAGGCAAGAAACAATTTGCAAAATATTTTCAGGGAACCTTTGCAAGAGATTCCTTCTCCACTGCCTGCAGGACCTGCATGTCTGATAACACCCAGCTCCTCACAAGCTCCCAGACACACAACACCCCCAGACATTCACATGGAGGGAGTTGTCCTGGATGCTTCACATCCCATCTCCAAAATATGATCAATTTAGCCTTTCTCCTGTTTTTTTAAAGCCTTACTAAGCTATTCCCAATGTCTAGGGAGGCTGATGACTCAATAGGTTTTTCCACACAGAGTCTGGACAAGCAATCTCTTGGCAAGGGTTGTTTATGACTTAGCTGCAGATGGATTTACCTATCCTGCCTTCCTTTTAGCACAGATGTAATTAGTCAGTGGTCCAGGAACTTTAAAAGTGCCTTGACTTTCACACTCACCTTTAAAACACGCAGCTGGGCACCTAAAAGTGAAGGTGATTCTGTTTCACTGTCCTTTAGAAAATTCTTTGTCAAAGTGCATCTTCCAAGCCCAAATTAGGTGAGTGCACTGTTTAAGCTAAGGAATAAATGTCAAATTACAAATAACAAATCTCAAGCAGTAGGTTCTGAGTCACCCTCAGTCAATGACAGCAGCTCTGCAATCAGCATTTAGGTCATAACTGCACTGCTATTGTATGTCCAGGAATATCATCTGGCACCCACAGCAGTAGCTGTGTTGAGTCAGCAAGGCAAACAACAGTCAAATATAGTTAAAATCTTAATTTTGTTACTGGCTTTAGCAACTGCTTCTGAGTATCTGCCATGGCAGAGCAAACCTGCAAAGTCACATCCCTGAATTTCTCAGAAGAAAGATGCAGTTTGATTATTGCAAAGTGTTTTAAACCTCAGGTCTAAAGTTCCCAGTTTGTGGCATCCCAGAGTTCTCCAGGTTCGAATACATTTTCGATCTTAGCATCTGATAGCAAAATGTCAGGTAAGCATTAATCATAACAGAAACTGCCAGAGTGAGAAGTCGAGGATGTTTCTCCAACACAAGACCTGGAGCAGGGTGCACCAGCCTTGTGCTTGCCCTGCACCTTCAGCTGGCAGCAAAATCAATGTTTAGCAATCCTAAGCAGGAGCAAACTTCCCCCAAATCTCAGCACTCAGGGTGTCTGGCCCTGACAGCTCAGTGAGGTGCGATGTCCAAACTCAGATTTCCCACATCCACCCCAAACTGCACGCCCTGAGTGCTGCCTGCACCTTTCCCTCTGCATTCATCCTCTCTTTGTGGAATGTGAGACCTTTTATTTTCAGCTTCATCCACATTGCCTTCTCCTAGCTCACGCTGGAGCTGAGAGCGTGCAAGCTGACCACGCTGCTGAACAAAGATAAGCCTTTGATTACAGAGTTGAAAAAAATAAAGTTAAAAACGTGGGAAAATACAAATACAAGGACATAAGGCAAGGGTAGGGCCAAGAAATTTCCTGGTTACTGCCCAGGCTGAATATCCCAGCCTGGAACTCCAGCTGCCATGCACCTGGGGGCTGTCTGCAAGAGCAGGATCCTTGAACATCATCCCCCTTTTCCCATCACATCTCTTTTATTCATTTCCTTTCTGCTCGGCTCATGTTGGCATTTGATGCAAGTGCACAAATGACTTCTCCACTCAGGTCTCCCTGCCCTTGCAGACCTCCCAGTTTCTCTGCTGAGTTCACTCCTTCAAGCCTAAAACACCTTCTTGCTGCCTGCAGGATGGTCACACTGTTTAGTGGCTCTCGAGGGGCCTACACTGCTCTCAACACACCTCCTGTTTCCTCCAGAGTTCTTATCTGTGCTCACACAGCTCATCAAGGGCTACTACACCAGCCAGGAGCCTTTTGTTGTCAGCTTCCCCCTCCTCCTGCCAGTTTGGGGGCTGCACTCTTGCCCTGCTCAAACATTTGCTCCCCAGCAGGGTCAGGATGGAGGAGCTGGGTATACTCCTGTGTATTTTGAGTGACTAACCCATGCACTGGCTGTGCAGGACTCCTGGGCTCGAGGCAACCCAGCAATAAGAGCACAGAGAAGCCAACCAGGCTCCCCAAGCCAACCAGGCAGTGCAGGCTGAGAGCTGGGGAAAGAAGAGCAGGGGTTGGACAGGGCTTGGGGAGGTGCTGACTGTGAATATCACAGGCACTGATGGAGTTGTTTGTTGAAAGAATTTGCAAACGACCGTAATTGATTAAGAAACTGAGTAATTATGCAATCTGCTGATTACAAAGAAAGGGTTATTAATCCTCCAGACAGGCCTGGTAAAGGCCCTGACAAAACATCAAGGAGGATGCAGTGAGGAAGAAAAAGGGCATGTGGTGCCAGTCCCACCACACCTGACTGCCAGCTCTGCTGCACAGAGGATTAAACTCATCCAGCACCTGATTTGATCCAGACATCCCCTGGAGACCCTGGTTTGAGTTCATCTCCCTGTGGGAGAACCACATCACCTGAGGGTCCCATTGCAAACCATGGTGGAGTTCAGCTCACCCCCTGAGCCTGGTAAGACTGGGATTCAATCTGATATTTACACACTGATGTGCCTTCATCAGTCAGTGGAGTTTAGGGGAAGCTGGAGGTGCCAACTTCAGGGTGAATTGATCTTCTCCTGTTTCTCTGCTGGCTCTGAATTAATCAGCTCTCCCAGGAACCTCCTGGCTGGTGGGAGACACTCACCCTGACCCCTGGATGTAGGTGTGATCACAACCAGAGTGATCCCAGATGTTGTGGGAGAGGAAAACACCTTCCCAGCCTGTGTCTCTCTTGCCCTTTTGACCTTCCCAGAGCCTCAGATATGTTGTTGTCAGCAAAGCTCCTGTTCTCTCAGCAGGCACAGGCTCAGGGCAGAGGTGCAGGCTGACTGCTGAGCCCTGTGGCTGTTTGACACCCTTTCTTTGGCCAGTGTCTCCAGGCAGGAGCAGGGATGCTCAGCTGGAGCCCCCCGGGTGCACACAGGGCATCCCCCAGCACCCCCTCTGCCAGAAGGACTTGGTACTCAAGGGTCACACAGCCCTGGCTGCTCACAGGCACCAAAAGGCACCTGAAGGCAAAAGGGGAACCCAGACCCACCCTGGGGACATCTGAGTGGCTGAGGCACCTCCAAGTCCTGGCCTATCTTGGCTCTAACAAGCACTGGGGCATTACCCTGCAGTGACCAGAGCCCTGCAAGCAGCAGAGCAGGGCAGATGAACCAGCCCCAGCCTGCCCGGTTAATCCAGGCTCAGTTCCTTTATCCTGTCCGCCTATGTTTAACCTCCCTCCCAGCCACCTGCAGCCACGGGTGGGGGGAGCACGTGCCACAGGTGTGGGAGGGCAGGGGGGACGTGCAGGGAGCACCTCAGTGGCAGTTCAGCTGCTGGCATCACTGGGAGGCGAGAACGTGTGAGCAGTGCCACGTGCCTGGTCACACCCAGTGACACAGGGGGGACCATGGGCTCCTCTCCTCCCCTGGCACCAGCTTTGAGTGGCATTAGTGGGTCTGGGGTGCAAGCATGGACAAGGTGGAGGTGGCATTTGGGACATTCTCAGACCAGGGTGGAGGTGGAATGAGAGATTCAGAGCACAGGGGAATGAGGACACTTGTAGGGGTCAAAAATCCATGCAAACAGGAGATTTGTCTTGCCATGGAGAAGCTGGGAGTGCCAGTTTGGATAGAAACAGAGGTCCTGTCCTAAATGGCAGGGAAAAAAATGGATGGAATCTGTCCCATTATGGCACTGCTGGGCAGGACAGAGGGACACAGGGACCATGGCTGAGGTGAGATGGAGGAGGCACAGGTAGGAAGGTGTCTCCAGGCTGGTACAGAGCAGGAATTGGGGTCCCACAGCAGGATGTGAATCTTCCTCACCTTTGCAGGAGCAGTGGCCAGTGCAGACCAGTTTGAATCCTTCCCACCACTCACCTCCAGCTCCCAGCAGAGGCTTCACTGCCACTGTGGACCTGGCAGTGTGGGGAGGCTGAGTCTGCTGAGACACAGCTGGAAGGAAGCCTCTGCTCACAGGGTGCTTCCTGCTGGAGGAAAAAATGGAGAAATGCCAGTTCTCCATCGTGCCAAGACAGAATTTTAGGAAATTCCCTTTCATCCCCACAGACATGTTTTTCTATTTAAATATTGATCCTTCCACTTTGAAGGTGCTCTGTACCCACTTAGCCTGCTCCTCTGAGAGAGTTATGACAAAATGCTTGAGGCTCATCTCTTAATATGCTTTAAAAAGCCCAAAACCAGGGTGTCCCTTGCCCTGGGCCTGGCAAGGGAAGAGAAGGGGAGGCAGCTCCACCCCATCCTGCAACCCCAGGGAAAAGGCACCTCACTGGTACCCCAGAGCTCTTGTTACAGCCTTGCAGCAGACCATGGTGGCAGCAGGGCCAGCCCCACCAAGCCCTCGTTTCTTGCACCAGAATTCATGCAGGGTTTGTGCTGCTGGTTTAAATGAATTTCCAAAATCCAGGTAGCACCAGAAGGGCTGGCTATTTAAAGGAAAGAAGGTCTAAACTACAAACAACTACCCTCACAACATAGGTGATTGCTCAAAATACAGAAAACCCACCAAAATTTTAAAAAAAAAATTAAAAAACCAAAAAACCAAAAAACCCAAAAACAAAACAAAACCAAAAAAACCCCAAAACAAACAAACAAACAAACAAAAAAAACAAAAACAAAAACAAAAAAAAAAAAAAAAAAAAAAAAAAACAAAAGAACAAACAAACCAAAAAACCAAACTAACAAAAAATAGGCGTTCAGATTCTTTGGAAATCAAAAGGTTGGAACTTTCTCTATAAAATTACTTCCTGGGTTACCTTTCTGGTGCAAGCAGGCACCTCCCCTCAAACAACAATAAACTCATGGGTATTATATTCAAAAGAAAATAGCCCATCAAACTAAGGAAAATAAATCAAAATGCTGTAAGCAAACATCTTGTAGCATCTCCAAAACTTTTTCATCATTCATTTCTTATTCTACAAGTGACAGAATTGTGAGACTCTTGCAAAAAAATCCTGTGCACTCAAATCTACATTTTTGTCTTTGCTTAAATCAAATATTTGACCACACAGGTTTACAAGTGGTCAGTGAAGATTGTGCTTGTGGCAGTGATTTGTTTTAAAGCCATTTCACATGAGACATTCCTCATCCTCTCCACCCTCAGGTAAAATTTACATTTGCCCTTCCTCAGTCCTTTCTCCTGCTTGCAAAGCCAAGCCCCTCCAGCCTGATAGGATGCAGTTGGTCTTTGCATTAAGGTAAACTGGAACAAAATCCTATTTAGCTGATGCTTAGGGTCACTCAGAGCTTCCAGTGGCAAGGGCTTATTGCAGGGGGATTTGTGGAGTTTGACACAGATAGGACTTCAACTGGAGAGAGCAGGGACATGTCAGTAGGGCCAGGCAAACACAAAAGCAGAGCTGATGTCCTGATTCCTGCCCCTGAGCATCTGCTGGAGATGAACCTGAGTGTGCACAGGACACACAGACCCTGCTCCTGCAGGGCTCACACCTCCCAAACTCCTTCCTCTGGGGAGAAGAGACTGGGAGAAGCTAGAAAAACTCTGCTGGGAGGGATCAGGACAGCTGAGTATTTCACAGGGAAACGAGTGCAGGGGATGGGGGAAAAGCAGGGCAGGAACACCCAGGGCTTCTGCAACAGCAGCTGAGCCTTGCAGGCACACAGCAAGCACTGAGGCCCAGGAATACTGGGGACAGCAAGGAAACCAAAGGCAGTGCTGGCTGCTCACTGCCCCAGCAGTGCTGGGTGTGCTCTGCTGGTGGCTCTGGTCTTGAAAAGCCTGGTAGAGAACACTGCAGGCATCAAAGCCATGGGTACAGACTCTGCCCCGAGTCTGAGGGCTCCCAAACTGGCTTGGCAGCTCCAAAAGGCAGTGTCACAGCCTGGTCAAAGAGGATTGGACCATCACCTAGTTCTGTCCTGGCCATCCCATCCCAAGGTGGAGTGTTTGATCTGGCAATTCCTGGTTGTGGCTGTAGATTTTTGATGAACTGTTGATGATCTCTCAGAGAGACATCTCTAATCACCAGCATGATGGAGTGAGATGAATATGGGTCAGTGGTGGTTCACCACAACTCTGATATCTTAGAGAAACCAAGTGAGGAAGCCAAACTCTGCAGTTCAGCTAAGCTGGGGGCCTCCTGTACAGCAATGAGCACTGTGCTGCCCAGGCTGGAGCTACGAGAGATCCCTGTGCTGGCATTGATGAAGCAGTCACAGGCTCAAAACACACCACTGGCCTCTGGCTGGGCCAGGTCTGCTCGTGTGGGAAGCAAAGTTTATGTGCACAGAATTCCCTTCTGGCTCTCCAAGCATCACCCAGGGAGAGAGGCACTGCCCAGGGGGGAATGCAGGGTGGGTCAGGGGGTGGCAGGATCGTGGTCCCTGGGGGATGGGCAGTGAGGCTTTTATCACAGCCACATTCCAGGGGGACATCCCAGCAAGGACAAACCACACCAGGACAAACCACACCAGGACAAACCACACTAGGACAAACCACACCAGGACAAACCACACTAGGACAAACCACACCAGGACAAACCACACTAGGACAAACCACACTAGGACAAACCACACTAGGACAAACCACACTAGGACAAGCCAGACTCGCTGTGAGCCTCGCTGTGCAGACAGAGGGAGGCAAATCATTCCATACAAGTGCTCTGAAAGTTGCTCTACCCCATCAGGAAAAGGGACAGGACAGCTCCAATTAACTGCAGCAGTGCCACCTCCCCACCCCCCACATGCTGCATCAGGCCATGACCCTGTGGCATTCACACCATCATCCTCTCCCCTCTTAGGGACGTTCTGGGCCAGGGGAAGGTTGGTTATTTCTGACAGCCCAGCCTTTCAAGGGTCCCACCACCACCAGCTGCCTCCAGAGATGCAACCAGGCAGGGCTGGCCATGGGCCCCTGCCATTTATACTGTGTGACATAAATGGCTTTGCTGACCCTAATGCTTTGGAGCTTACAGCTCCTGATCCAGGTAGTGCCAGCAAAGCCGTTCTGCTCAGCTCACTGGTGGCAAAATTGTTGGACAGACACCTTGAGAGCTGAGAGACAAAACTGACTTTGTGGTCCTGTTCTCCTGCCATGACCAGTGTGTCCCAAGCCTCTCCTGAAAGCACAGGTTCTGCTCCCTCCCCTGGTGCTCAGAAAGCAGGAAAGTCAGGCTGACCCATGAGCTGTGAGAGGGTTAAGCAAGAGGTGCTGATGGCATCTGTCCAGGAGCCAGCAGGTAAGTCAAGAATTTCCCCAGCACATGCCTCAACCTTGGAGTAGAGCTGAGCCAAAGTGTTGTAACACCTCCTGCAAGCTCAGAAGACACATTAAAGGAGCTCACAGGATGGAAGCACTTCTAGGCCTGTTGCATAATCCAGATAAGTAGATAAGTCTGTAATATTTGCACAACATCGTGTCCCTTCCTTGGCCTTGGTACTGGTCTCGTTTTGCAGGACTTAATTCAGAGGATCTGATGGATTGAGGACGCCTTTCAGGTCATCGATTCCTTGGGAGGTGGCTGTGACTCAGCTCTAGCATTGTGACACTGTGAGCATTAAAGGGACAGGGACACCTTGCTGACGCCTGTGCTTTGTGCTTTGCAAACCTGTCCCAAAAGCATTTTAGAAATGGCACCATGGCACCTATTGGGAAGCTTTTTGTGGAAAGACACTGGAGGTGCAAAATCATCATGGAAAAAGAAAGCTGTCCTGCCAAAGATGAAATAAACTTTACATAAACACACAAATACACACAGCTTGGGCATATTCACAATCCATTTACTTGACCCAAAGGGTGCAGGATGTGGGAGTTGAACAGTGTCAGGACTCAGGTGCCAGAAAAAGAGGTGGGACAGTGTTGAGTGCATTGGCTGAGCATAGACATGGTCCAGAGCCTGCTGGGATCTGTCTTGCTTCAGTACCTCCCCTCTCTGGGATTTGCCAGGCAGCCGGAGGCGAGGGCACGGCAGCATCGACCCAGCAAACAAATGGCATCACCTTGCACTTATCTCTGGGCTGTGGGTGCAGGGAGGATTCAGCCAGCAGGCTCCAGGGACATGCCCTGAGCACAAAGGCACAGAACTGAGCAATTGCAGCTGTTAGCTGGGGACTGGCACAGTCCTGCAGCAAGACAACGAGCAAGGAACAATGCTGTGCCAAACACCAGTGCCAGCCTTCCCTCCAGGAGCTTTCTGCAAGTCAGTCCCACACCTCACACTGGAAGGGACTGGGAGGTCCCAGCAGGGGTTTCAGGACCCTGCTCACAACTGGCCAAACCCCACACACTGTGAATGAGCCTGAACTAACAGGCTGAGGAGCAGACAGAGCTGGAGGTGCAAATTTTCTGACCCAAGGACCCAGCCTGGTTTCAGGTCACACCAAAGGGATTTTCACCTACCAAGTGAAAATCTTCCCTACTTCTCTCTTCAGAGCCTGGGACACTTTGTTCTTGAGGGCAGATGATCTTCTTCAGGGATCTGCAGCATTTCTGAATTGCTGCAGAGTCCCAGGAGAGCCCACATTGCTCCTCACGTTCCTTTAAGACAAACAGATTCCCTGTGCCTGTGGTTATCCAAAGGCCACCAGCCCCAGCCCACTCTCACACCGTGGGGACCAGACCTTGCTGTGTCCCCAAAACTCCCCACTGTGGAGTTTTCCTCTCTCTCAGGGGTTTCTCTGACTCATCCACAGGCCACAGGCCTTTGTCAAAGTCCATTCAGAAATCCTCCCAGGAGTGCTCATGGCCACAGTGTGGGACTTGCAGGGGAAACAGGCAGCACACGCAGGATCACGGGGTCGGGAGTGGCAGGACAGGTGATGCCTTGAGAAGGCTGATCTGGAACAGAAGCTGGACAGAGTTAAATGAATAAAGGAAGTACTTATTAAAAAGGCCTTTACAAGGTACAGCTTGGGCAATGGAAGACTCTCACAGACACTGCACTCAAAAATGGATGACCAACTCGTGTTTTTCAGACAGACATAAGTTCAGTCCATCTGCACATCAGGAACTGATTGTCCAATTACAGCTTCAGGTAGTGGAGTCCCATCCCCAGTTTGTTTCCCTTCTTCTCTCGCTGCTGTCCTCGGCTGTTTACATTTTTGGGGCTTTGGGCAAACAGGGTGTCCTTGAAACACAGGTCTGGAGAGGAATTGTTTTGTCTGAATAAAATGGCAGAATAGCAGCTGACAGGCTGTGGAGTTTTAGAGCTATACATTAAAGCACTGCTGATCTGGAAAGTGTGAAAGCTAAAATTTAAGGCATCACAGGGACAGGGCCAGCAGAGCCAGCAGGGCCATCATCCCTGAGCTCTCTGAGCTCCCAGCCCTGCTGGGACTCACCCCACACATTGACACCAGCACCAAGGGGAGGGCAGGGACACCTGGCCCAGGGGAAGGGTTTTCCATGCTGTGCTCCCTGCCTGTGAAACCACTGCTCCTGCCCTTCCTTCCATATCCTAAACATGAAGCATCTCTTCTCCTTGCCCTGTTCCTGCCATGGGCACAGCCTCATCCTGGAGAGAAGCTCTGTTCTCTTCAGCTGCAGGAGCATGCACAGGTAGAGAAAGGAAACAGCAGAGCTGCCTCATGGTGTGGGTGCAGATAGCTCCCCATCTTCCCCAAAATCTCTTCCTGGGGCAGTGCCAAGCAAAGACTAGACAGGAAGAAGACTAGAAGGGAAGGAGTTGGCTTAAGTGATGGTAAAAGACTTTCCATTCATTGCTTTTCCTTCTTAGTAGGGATTGCAGTGCGATTACAAGATTGTAAAATCCATGCTTGGGATTTTTTTTAAAATGCAAATTCTGGATATCCAATCTTGAGCTGGGCAGGGGGCCACACTGAAATAATAAAAACCCATTTGTTTTCCTGAGGGGGAAGCTAGAGGCTTGTTTGTTTGCCTTCCACATCAGAAAGTCAGATCTTGTACAACTAAATTTCTGAACTCCTGGATGAAAAAGAAGAGGTGGTTTTGTAGCATCAGATGCACCAAGAAAACACAGTCCTTCCTATTGCTTGAGTTGTGACAAATTGGTTAAACATGTCAGTCATTGTTGTTTGCTTCACTCAATAACTAAATAAACAGCTGGGAGAAAAGGTTAGTCCTCTAACTTTCAGTGGTCACCAGCGAGGGTCAGATGAAGCTCATTTTCTGCATGTGGGGCCTCTAACAAGTCCTACAGGAAACCCAAGAAATGTCAGATGTGACCTTCCTGGCAAATGAAATGTGAAAAACAAGGAAGCCACCCTAGGCAGGCTTTTTAAGGAAGCAGAAAACGGGCACAGCCCATTTACCTTTCCTCAGCAGGTCTCTCTGAGGTCATTTTGCTCCTGTAAACTACATCTCAGTTGGGCTGATAAGAGAACTGAACGCTCTGTGGCATTAGTCCTGTGTGGGTCTAAGTTCATCCAGAGAAGAGCAGAGCTTGGAGAAAGAGTGTTGAACCTGTGGCTGGCTGTGGCCAGCTGGGGTGGGGAACTGAGCATTAATCACAACCCCCTGGTCCTGGACTCATCCAAACACAAAAGACAGAGAGCCTGGGACTGGACCCAGTTAAAAAAACCAAACCTCTGTGTTCACAGGAGCCAGATGTCTTTTATGGCTCCCCACTATGAGGATCCAACTTCCAACCAACACAGCAGAGGTGCAAAACTGGGTGTCCTGCTTAGCTGATCACATTGTCTCCCCTTTTGGCCACATTCCTTTTCAAAGCCTCCAATGTGCCAAGATGTTTTGTGTTAATTAAAGATTAAAAAAAGCCCAGAGGGACTGTCTGAGTCACCCCTGAACCACAAAACAGCCAAGATAAGATGGGCACAGAGGTCATGAGTAGAGAAATCTCCAAGGCTGGTGTCTGTATCTCGGGGGTTACCTGAACTCCTGTGGTCACAAGAGAGTGTGGGGTATATGCACTGGTGACCAGACCAAAAAGAGGTGCCCAGAGGGAGAGATGGACTGAATCCTGCACTGCCTGTGTGGGGAGGCTCCCAGAAACTCCAGGAGAGCCACACTTTGCCAAGTGAACCTCATGTCAGCACACAGGGTGTCTGTGCTCTGCTTTTGCCAGTTTTCATCCACCCTCCTGACTCCTGCAGCTGCTGGTCTTGTTTACTCCTGTTGATTTTTAGCAAGAAGAGCTGTGAGGACCAAATGCAGGATTCCTGCAGTTGGAGAGGCTGTTGTGATGGACAAGCAGTGGCAAAACTCCCTCACCATTGTGAGCTCAGCCCCAGAAGGAACAGAGAGCTGCAGCAGGAACACCACAGGCACTGCCTTCCACAAGGGACAGCTTTGGATCCCCAGAGCAACAGTGTCCTGCTTGCTGCCCAGGATGATCAGCTGGAACCAAGAAATGAGCACAGAGAAGGAAAATATGCACTACAAGGATAAGGCAGGAAGGATGGGGCTCTGATATCCAGCAGCCAACACCAAGGGCTGTTCTCAGACCCACAGGGAAAACTGCATCTCTTCAATCTGGGACCAGGGCCATACGAGCCAAGCCAAGACTGGAGGCTGGTTCAGGCCTCCTGCAGCTCCCATATGGGCACAGGAGACACTGGGAGACACTGGGAGACACTGGGAGACACTGGGAGCAGCCCAGCCTCCCTCCTGCCACACTGAGTGAAGAGTTAAACTCTCCTCCTCAGCAAGAGCACAGACAGCTCCCTGTCTGCCCATCTGCTCTCAGGGCTTTCCATTTATTCCCTTTGACAAAACCAGAGCTGCTGAGACCCTGTACCATGAAGAAGAGTTGTTGGGGCATTCCCAGAGTGCCGGGGAGGCTGGGCAGGCTGGGAGCTCAGCTCAGGGACAGCAGTGATAGGAAGGTGCAGGCAGGATGGTGCTGTGTCCTGGAAATGTCTCACTCAGCTGGAAGTGGCTGCTGGCATTGCACAGAGCTGTCCCCCTGTGTCACTGGGCAAGCAGGAGTATTTACACACCAGGAGCATCCTCTGTTTGAGACTCTCCCAGCAAGGATTCCCTCTGCTCCAAACCAGCAGCAACACTCTGTGCTTTAACAATCCCATCATCAACAACAAAAATCTGAGAGTCATCCCAAGAGTCTGCACTGAACCTGGCCAGCTGAAATGTGTTGTTGCAAACGGGCATGAACAGAAATTGCAATTGCTGAAGGGCAAAAACCCTTTTTTTTTTAATGATCCATTGTCCTAAAAAACTAAACTATTCAATAGTCCAAAAAATCACTTTCCATTTAGACCTTTCTGGCAATTTATACTTTAAAAGGTTTCTTTAAAAGGCTGGAAGAGATAAAATATTTATAAATTATTCAAATGAAATGTTTATGTTAATTCAAAGCAAACCAAATCTTTCTTTAAATGGCCTCCTCAATGAAATTTTCAACAATTTGCCCGAATTCAAGCAGAAAATGGTTTCAGATATTTATGAACCACGGGATGGGAAGTGAGAGCCAGTGAAAATCAGCTGATAATTGCTCGTCTAAATCGCTTGGCAAGGCCTTGTGAAAAAACAAGTCAGCCAAAGGAATGAAGATGGGCAAGGTAAGAAAAAGGCACACCGATGGATCCTGGCCTGCAGAGGCTTTGGTGACTCACGGGATTTCCTCCTCTCCTCTTTTTGGCTCATGCAAATACAGTTTGTGGTCTTTCCCCTGCCCAGGGTTGGTTCTCTGGAAGCCCTGGCTCTGCAAACAGCAGGGCTGGTTCCTCCTGCTGCTCCCAGAGCGGGATGCACCCAGAGGAGCTCTGAGCTCTGAGCTGGGGTGGCTGCAATGGGGACAAGCAAAGTTCAGAAAGCTGAGGCACAAAGAGGAAGCAGAGGGGGCAGGGAGCACTCATGCTGCTGGTTTTGCCTCCCGTGTCTCTTTGGGCATTGCACGGTGCCGGTGGGGCAGAGGGGACACTGATGGAACCAGATCTCTCACTGAGGGGCCACATTGGTGGCATCCCCTGCTGCCCCCATTTCCTGTTCCTTCTGCTGGCTCCTCCTTGGATCCCCCTCGTTCACCCCTTCCCATTGCATTTTCCATTTGCAGCCTACAATCATTTCTGCATTCACTTCACAGATGAGGGGTGAATTGCTTCTGAGGAAAAACAGGCCAGTGCCAGGCATTTGTAGCAACATTTCCAAGATATCCCAGTTAATTCCCTGCATCCACTGCAGGGATACTTCAGAAACTCCCCTGGCAAGGTTACCCAGTAGTCTGAGACACCATGACTGCTGCCTTGGTTTTGATATCCCTCGCAGGGTAACTCTGCATCCTGACTGCTGGGACCCCTCCAACTCTGTGCTGGCTGTGTTTTGCAACCCAGATATCCCAGCAGGAGAGCTGTCCCCGGGAGCAGTGTCTGTGCCAGGCTCTAGGTGCCCTTGTCTGACTTAATTCCAAACAAAGCAGAGAGGGAGCTGCAATGGGTGTCAGAGCTTCAGCACAGCCTGCCAGCTCCCACACAGAGGTTTCACTGCCCCCCTCCACTCTGCAGATCCACGGGGAGGTTTTAAACAGTGCCAGGTTTTGAGCCAGGGCAGAGGAGGCATTGGTCAGCTGGAGCTGGACACACAAGTTCTGTGCCATGATGCTGAGCAGTCACTGATCTGACCCTGGCCAAAACCCTCATCCTTCAAATCCTGTCCTTCCAAGTAAAACAAACCACAGCAAGAGTTTAAAAGGCACCTGGCAGCACCTCCAGGTAAAAAAAGCCAGACCACAGCTGGGAGAGAACAGTGACTTTTGGTTAATGGTTGGATTCAGTGATCCTAAAGGTCTTTTCCAATCTAAGTGATTCTGTGTTCTATGGTTCTAAGATGTGCAGAGCCCACAGGAGTTCGTTCCAGTGCACCTCCTGGTTCCAGTATTTTTCAGTTAGTTCTGCCTACAGAGAGTATGAAACTGCAGAGACATCTGAGCACTGCATTCCGCGTTAAAATGAAACTAATAAACCACATTTTTAATCAGAGGGTCACAACAGCAGGTGAAAACAAACCAGTTTGCATCTCCTTTGAGACTAAGGAACTGAACTTGCCACACTGAGAGGCCCAGAGATGCCGGCTGGCATCCAGAGATCCCCATTCCAGGGGACACAGACGTGGACAAGCTCTTCAGGCCATGACCCAGCACCCAGCACCGAGTGATCCTGGGTCATTCCCAGCTGGCTGGTGCTCACAAAGTGCTCTGGTTTCACTGGGAGAGGCAGTGGGCTGTGCCCTACCCACCAGCATCTCACATTGCCTGGGCTGGGGAGCTGCTGCTGCTGCCTGGGAGCACCAGTGACCCTCTGGACTACTTCTGGGTGGAGATGTAGAGCTTCAATCACTGAGAGCCCAAGGTCAGAAGTGTAAAATACCTGCATTTTGCATCATCCTCACTGGGATAAACCATCCCTGCTGATCTCAGTGCCCCTCACTGCCCCTGCTGATGGGATGGGTTTGACTTACTCATTCCTTTCTCTCACCGGGGAGGGAATATTTGTCTTGCTCAGCAGACAAATATTGCCTAGCTCTCCTAGGCAAGTAAATCTCAGAACTGCACAGTGAAAACGAAAGGGGAAGACCAAGCCAGGAAGTGGCAACTTATTTTCCTGTGTGTCTGCAAGTCATCAACAGAGGGGAACATCACTGGCCAGCGGCCAGCACAGGTGGGGCTGCTCAGCCCATCAGCTGGAGAGCATCCACACATTCCAGGGAGGCAGGAGACAAACCAGGCTGGCCAGAGCAGAGCACAAGAGCTGCTCAGCATCAACCAAACCAGACAAGGTGAAGCCCAGGTGCAGGAACCTCAGGAGATGACATTGCCCTCAGCAGCTTGTGCCTGTCCGTGGAGCACCCGTGGCACAGAGCAGGAGCCAGGAGCACCCTTGGTGCTCAAACACCCCTGGGAGCTGCTGGCCCAGGCACTGTTGGGGGTGAATGCAGAGACCCTCTCGTGTCTGAGGGGGATTTAGACCCTGGAGTTACGTGACAGCAGCACTGGAAGAGCACCTGGGCAGTGGAAGGCTGTGAGGTCACACTGGGATGGGAGGGCTGAGCTGCCTCTGAGCTGAGCTGCTGCCTGTATGGCCCAGCTGATGAGAAAAGATACTGGGTGCTGGTAAAAACAACCATGGCAAGGTTCCCTCAGTGAGAAACCACAGCCCAGCACTTTGGAATGCTGTCCATGGGGTGGAGAAGATTCCAGCAGTCACAGAAGGACATTGATGCTGTTGTCCATACTACACTTCCAAAAAAAAGCACCAAACACTCATCAGGATTCATCCCTTTCACTGGCAGAGAGGCTCTGCCTGGCTCAGTGCAATAGCACTGCTGGTGTTGCTACAGCTCTTGCCCTTTCCCCTCCTTCAAGCCTTGCATAGAACACGAAATGTTAAATAAATACATAATAAAGGGAACATTTTCATCACAGGAAGAGGACAGTGAGGGCACATCTGGTACCAAATATTTTTCTGTGCCTACTGTGTCACTACAAGTTGGGGCAGGTGCATTTAGAAAAACAGAGCCAATATTTGTGCACTCTTTAAACTGTCATTGAGCTGTGTTTGGGACTCAGCAGGAAACTGAAACTCCTTTTTGTGATGTGGAGGCTACCGGTGTGTGAGTAAACCACAGATTATCTGGTTAATAACATCAGAGTCAGGCACTCCAGGCAAGTCTGGGTTAAACAGTCCAAACTGCAATATCCATATCATTACTATAATATTTGTTAATGTCAAGAAAGCAAAGATGCAGGGATGAGGCTGTCTCAGAGCAAAGAGGGCACAGAGGTGCCTTGGACTGCAGGAAGATGCACCAGTTACCCCAGCAGAGACATCAAAGGGGTGCAGCAGGGAAGTTCCCCAGTCTGCTGCACCCCAGCATTGAGAGCAGAGTGATCCTACAGGTGGATTTATGGTGGGACACCCCCAGAGCACAGCCCAGCCCACAGGTGAGACCCCAGCCCCAGCCCTGTGACGGCAGAAGGGTCAGGCACACAGCTACGTTCTGGTTTATCCATGCAAACACACAGTTTTATTACAGGAAGCCCTGGCCAGCTGAAACTGGCCACAAAGCATTTAATCTGTGTGCCCAGAGGGGATCAGTGAATGCCTCTGACCTGAGCACCCGTGGGAAAACAGCTTCCCTGCAGAAGTCCCTCACAACCTGAGGTGCTGGAGGGCATGACTGGGGTTGTGGCTGCCCAGAGCCAGCCCAGCACTCAGAGCTGGCACTGGGGGGTTCAGTAAGGGTCAGGCTGCCTTGTGCACAGCATTACAAAGCCTTTGGGTTTTGCTGGACCACTATGAATCCCTGGTGCACCCTACCTGCACCTGGGGCTATTACCCAAACCGTGTCTGTCTCCCACAGGTCAGACTCCAGCAGCATCCACAGGGCTGGAGCTGTCACCTGATTCCTGCAGAAACACAAACGCAAAAAACCACAATGAGAAATGGCCCTGGAAGTCACTGCAGAATGCAAAAACTGCAGTTGCAGCAGGAAACTCAATCCAGGATCATCTCAGGAGGGGAATGTGGTTTTTATTTTTGACAAAGGTGATTCAGCTCACGCTCTGTCTCTTCCAGGTTTCACTCACTGTTCTTTTAAGCTCTCATACAAAAGATGAGGGTCCAGGCAGCCCGGCCAGGGCCACTTGAGGTGACAGGGGAAATGAGGGACAGCAGCTCCCAGCTCCTCATCGGGGCTCCTGGATTCTCCTCAGGTGGGTGGCTGTGCCCTGGTTGTCAGGGAATGCCTCTTGTACCCTGTGGGAACAGACCTGATTGTCATCTCTTGCCTCTCCACTCAGTCCTGCCTGTGAATCATGAGGAGCAGCTGATTTACTCAGCTGGTTGGGCTCCTTTGGGGTGTGATCTCTCCTTTGTTTCAGGCTGTCCTTTGTTTTACTGTTCCCATTGTCCTGAGAAGCTCAGGCCAATTGCTCTGCTCTCATGACCCGCTGATCAGGCAGATCAGCACATGCCATTCCTTTTACCCTTCCTCCCTCGCTGTTCCTCCTGCTGCTTTCACACTCGGACATCTCCAGTCAGGGCGATTTTAAGTTTTTGTTACAAATCTCCACAGCCTGAGCTGGATTCCAAATTGCTGACACGGCGTTAGAGAAACTCCTAAAAGCACAGCAGGTTTGGGTCTCTCGTTGCATTGTTTAACACACGGACAGCTACAACACATTTCCCCCTTGCCAGCTCCTTGGAAAGCCTCAGCAGCAGCATTAAAAGCTGAATTTAGCCATTCATTCTCTCTGCAGAAGGATGGGGGGCACTGAGTGTGTCACAAAACTACCTTGTTTGCCAGAACATTTCCTCTGAAATCCCTCCTCACACCAGTTCAGTAGATTCCTGAAATAGTCCCACGTTTTTTTTGCTATAGTGTTGGAGCCCTGCAGCTTTGAACCTGGATCTCCTTCAAGTTCACTTGGATATGTGCATGGACATATCCAACTGAAAGAAGATTTGATTTGTTTAAAAAGGAAGAGATCTGACACAAATCTTGCATCCAGGAAAGGCTCTGAAAGCTCATAAACATCTGTTGACTAGATGGGGCTCTTTCTGTGTGACCTCTCCTGTCTGGTATCACAGAATCATAGAAAACCAGGTTAGAAGGACTTCAAGGATCATCTGGCCCAACCTTTCATGGCAAAAACAAGACAGCCCAACACCCTGTCCAGTTGAATCTAGAAAGTCTCCAGCACTGGGGAATTCGCCACTTCCCTGTGGAGATTATTTCCATTGTGAAAAATTCCCTTCATATGTCTGGTCAGAACATCTCCAAGAGTAAATTGCACCTATTGTCCCTCATCTTTGCCATGTGGCTCCTGGTAAGAAGGGAGTCTCCATCTTCTTTGTGGCCACCCTTTGAACACTGTGAGATGGTGAAAAGGTCTCTCCTAAGCCTTCTTTTCTCAAGGCTGAACAAGCCCAGGTCACTCAGCCTTTCCTCACATTGCAACTTCTCAGCCCTTGATCCTTCCTGATCCACCTGGGTCTTCTGCTATTGGTCTTGTATGTAGAAACCCTTAAGAGCTTGGCTGGGAGAGGCTGGAGTGATCCTACACGTGGATTTATTATCCACCCTGCAGGAAGACCCAGATGGGCTGGAAGAATGGGCTCAAAAGAACCTTGTGAAACTCTACAAAGACAAATGCACTAGGGAAACATAATCCAGGAGGATTCTCTCAACCCTCTCCAGTCCATCCACTTCTCTTTGTGCAGCAGAGGCCAAAACTGTGCACATTATCCCAGGTGTGGCCTGACAACTGCAGAGTGGAGTGGGACAATGACTTCTCCATCTGTTGATCCAACCCAGCCTCCTCCTGGGTCTCAGCCATACAACTGCTCACTCTCAACACACTGGTCACTCTCACTGAGCTTGGTGTCCACCAGCACCTCCAGGGCCCCTTCCCCAGAGCTGCTTCCCAACTGGGTCAATGCCATCCTGGGCTGCACTCCTGGATTGTGTTTCCCCAGGTGCAAGACTTTCCATTTGTCTTTGTAGAGTTTCACAAGGTTCTTGTGAGCCCGTTCTTCCAGTCCACCTGGGTTTTCCTCAAGGGTGGATAATATAGCCACATTTAGGATTATTCCAGCCTCTCCCAATCAAGCTCTTAAGGGTTCCTACATACAAGGCCAAAACCAGAAGACCCAGGTGGATCAAGGGGGATCAAACCTCAGGAAATCACCCAGCTACATAGGAAAGCATTTCCAAAAAAGACCAACAAAAGATGACGCTGCAAAAAAGGAGAGAGATACCAGAACAGCTTGAGGGAGACCACAAAAGTCTCCAAGTCACAAAGGAATCTAGAGAAAGTACCATGCTGGAGCCCCTTTCCCAAGTTTTCTTGCTGGAAAGGGACTCCAGCAGCCCAAGCCCACCGTCACTCGTGTCTCATCCCTCAGCAGCACTGCTCAGACTCTGCTGGCCCCTGTGCTCTTCAGTGGGGCCTGAGCCCCACAAGGAGCTCCAGAGCCCACAAGAAGCCAAGGCTGTTGTTGGCTGGGAGGTGAAAGGAAAATGTTCTGGGGACTGCACACACTGGGGCCCTGTCTGGAACACTCCCAAGCAGTATGAGAAAGAATGAGGTGCCCCATGGAGCCATGGAGCTGCCCCATGGAGCCAAGCAGTTCTATGTACTCTTCTGTGACAAGGAGAGGATAAGAGGGATATAAAAAAGGGGAAATGGCCATAGGGTGAAGAAGGGTAGAGTTAGATTTGATATTGGGAAGAAATTCTTCCCTGAGGGTGGGGAGGCCCTGGCACAGGGTGCCCAGAGAAGCTGTGGCTGCCCCTGGATCTCTGGAAGTGTCCAAACCAGGTTGAACAGGACTTGGAGCAGCTTGGGATAGTGGAAGGTGTCCCTGCCCATGGCAGGGGTGGAATGGGATGATCTTTAAGGTCCCTCCAACCCAAACCAGTCTGTGATTCTGTGATTCTAACATTTGAGAAGAGGACAGGTTGGAATATCAGCAGGGGAAGGATGTTTCCTGGAGGAGAGGCAGGGATGGGCTGTGAGAAGGGAGCTATGGATGCACCAGGAGATTGAGGCTCATGGAAGGACATCACAGTCCTCCCCTCCAGCTTTTTAAGGGCAGAAGAGCAGCAGTCATCAGTGGCCCAACTCAAGCTGCCCCATTGGAAGGGCAGAGAGCAGCTCAGAGCTGCAGAAAAGGCACCTTCCATCCGCTGTGCCCTCAGGGCTGGCACAGAGCTCAGGGCGTCTTTGATCTTCCTTTCTGCTCCTGAGTGGAGACACAGGGCTCCCAAGACCAGAGGGAGATGGTGGATCTCCAGGGGATCTAACAAAGGGGATACTCAAGCCAAGTTCTCCTTTGAACCTGGCCTGGCACAGTGCTCTTGTAGCCCAGCCAAGGCTCTTCTGCTGGCCTGAGCAGCACAGTCCCTGCCTGGGCCACCACAGGGACCATGGCTGGGCCACCACAGGGACCATGGCTGGGCCACCACAGAGATCATGGCTAGGCCACCACAGAGACCACGGCTGGGCCACCACAGGGACCACGGCTGGGCCACCACAGGGACCATGGCTGGGCCACCACAGGGACCATGGCTGGGCCACCACAGGGACCATGGCTAGGCCACCACAGGGACAGGGACCATGGCTGGGCCACCACAGGGACCATGGCTGGGCCACCACAGGGACCATGGCTAGGCCACCACAGGGACCATGGCTGGGCCACCACAGGGACCATGGCTAGGCCATCAGCAGCTAGGCCATCAGCAGCCACCGAGCTCCTGAGCAGCTCCCACACCTCCAGACTGAGCCAGAGCTGCCAGAGCTGGTCCAGCAAGCCAACCTGGGTTACAAATGCACAGCTGACAGGACAAGCCCAGAGCAGACAGAACGGCATTCCTGGGCTGCAAGCAGAGCCTCTGGCACCCTCCATGAGCTGTTCCCGAAGAGATTATGCTTGCAAATGAGCTCAGCAGGCTGGGACTCCCAAAACAGCCCCTGTGCAGCCAAGGGACCATCCCCTGCTCCACTTCCAGTGTTTGGAGACTTCAAAGGGGGTGTCACAATCAGGAAGATCCCACCCTGGCCCCTGCTTCTCTGGCCACAGCCATGGGAGAGGTCTCACCAGGAAAGCTCTCCTTCCCTGCCCAAGAGCTTTGCTCTTTGCCTCATGTCAGGTGCTCACACGGCTCTTTGCAAGAGCAATCATCTTGATTTCTTTTTTTTTTATTAAAAATTTTACTATTCCATTTAGAAGTTCTCCTGCTCCCATAGAAGTCAGAGAAATGGGTCTCCTTATCTGCAGGCATGAGCTGATAGCACATGAACTCTGGCAGCTCTTCCAGGAGGGTGTGTGCAAGGTGATTTCAGCCATAAACCCATTGTGGGTGGGGTGGGATTTTTTTTCTTTTTTTTTTTTTTTTTTGCCCTTCTCATTCTCCAGTTAGAAAGTGGCACTGATTTACAGATTCTCTGTGCCCCCATGGTTTTATATCTGCTGGGTTTATACCTGCTGAGGGACATTTGAGTGTGAAAGCACCTGGCTGGCCACATGCTCAGAAGGTGTGTCCTCTGCAGGGTGCATCAGTGACTCCAGACAGGCAGCCCAGTACAATACTGCAATTTTCCTCACAGTCCCCAGGCACTGAGTCTGGTCCTGTGCTGTGATGGGGGTTCAAGGATGGGGATCCCACCAGCCTAGAGATGTGAAAATCCCCACTGGAGATGCAGGGTGAGCTGTGCCACTCTGGGTCACAAACAAACAGAGCAGGACAGTGCAAGGGGAGGGCAGGAAGCCACTAAAGAGCCCTTTTGGGGAGTGAGGGGTGAGAGAATGGGCTGTGCCGAGCAGCAGGAGGGGTCAGGGCTGCTTCCTGCAGAGCGGGAGCTTGAGCAGGGCTGTGGCCACCCGGACACCCCCTCTCCCTGGCAGGAGGATGCCTTTGTGCACAGTTTATGCATAATAGATCTTCCGAGGAAAGAGATACTGTCTCCTTGCTCCAAATACAATTTCAATTAGATGAATAGCAGCATAATCCCATAGAGGCACTCAGCTGGGAACTGACCATGTGAGAGGCAGGCAGCCCTCCCCCAGCCGAGCGGTGAAAGGGGATCCCCCCCTCAAGCTGCTGGCGAGGAGGCCCCGAACCCTCCAACAGGGACCATCTGCTCCAGCAGCAGCCCCTCCTCCTGCAGCCCCCAGCCAAGACAGAGCCAAGGCTGCCGGTGCCTTCTGAAACAAAGACAGCGCTCAGGGACCGCCACCTTCAGCCCCCTGGAAGGGAGGAAGAGGAGGAACTGAGAGCCCCAGTGGCTCCCTGGGAGACCCCTTTGCTGCCACCCTTTGGGAATGTCCCAGGAGAAGAGGGGATGCTGGAATGGGGAGAAACTACTGTGCCCCTGCAGCAGATGATGCTAACACAGGGGAAGAGGAGAAGGGAAGGAGGACAGATCACAGGGATGCTCCAAACTCTCCTCCTTTTCCTCCTGCTTTGCCCCTGGCACATCCCAGGGCAAGGACTTGCTTCCCCTGCCATCCTGGCCAAAGGGCAAAGCTGCTTCACCATCTGCCAGCGATGAGACAGCGGCAGTGCAAGCACAGAGCTGAGCACTCTCTTTCCTCGGAATATCTCTGGGCTCTCCGAGGGAATTTCCCCTTGCATCGAAATTTTCAGACTTGTCCCTTAGAGCCAGAGAGGTAATTTGGGGAAAGTCTTGAGAAACCTACGTTGTGCAACTGGGAGTTCAAAGCGATTTTCAACCCACAAGGCAACTGACACCGCTTTTGTCAGCAGCTCTTACCAAAGCCCTCTGTCACAGCAACCCCTTCCCAAGCAGGAATGCACTTCACTCTCTTCCCCACAGCAGATGCTCTCAGCTCACCGGGATCAAACCACCCTGGCTTTGTGGTGTCCTGCTCCACACACCCCAACACCCTCCAGAACAAACCTCCCTCCATCTCCCTGCCTCGGGACAGATGGGAGAGCAGCTCTGCAGCACATGAAGGAACATCATCCAGCAGAAGGGGCGGCCTGGCAAGCTCTGCAAGGCAGCAGCGAGTCATTTTCTTGCTAAAGTCAACAGCTCAGAGCCTGAATACACACAGCTGGGCACAAAGTGGCTGGAGATCACATCTGCTGAATAAGAAGTGGCCATTGTTATGCTTTGTCACCCGTTTCAGAGCAGATAGCACTTTAAAGCCATTTGGTGTTGCACTCTGAATAGTTAAAAAGGTCAGGCTCTGAGCATGGGCACTGGGGTGTTTTCCCAGCGCTGGAGCGTGATGAGAATATTCCCAGGTGCGAATATTTGTCTAAACATCCGCTGCCTTCCCAGTCCCCCACCTCGGGAGGGGACAGCTTTGATCTCTTTTCCAGCTGAGTCCTGGAGCACGGTGTGCTTTCCCTGTCCCCACTCACCCTCTTCATAACCTGTTGCTGCGGAGTAGGACTAAAGCCAGGACTAAAGGCAGTGACACTGAACCACAGCCCTGCAGGAGAAGGGCGAGGGGAAACCCGGGGTTCAGAGGTGGATTTAGCACAGCCTGACTCTGCAATCAATGCCTTAATGTGCTCTCGATCAGAACATGCTCACAAAAGGCCGGTTCTTGGTTGCCAGTGAAAGGGGAGCTGCTTTATCCCGAGTTTTGTGTCCCGTGATGCTGCTGGAAGCTCAGCCCACAGCCACCCCTACCACGCTGCTCCCACAGTGCAATCACAAACCCAGACATAAATCGTGGTTAACCTTTGCTCTCTCTCCTGTGTTTGTCCAGAGGCTACAGAAATATTGCACAAGACACGTGATAGCCAGAGAAACAAAAATAACATTTATTAAACTGTCCCAGAGTGGGGAAGTTTTTGGAAAGCCAATGCTTCTCACAGTAAGGGAATGCATTTGGGAAAATAATGCAGAGCAGGTAGTCCTTTATCAGCAGGTAAAGGTATGTGTTGGGATCTCGAAGGGGACAGACACACCCCCTCATGACTCACCTGCAGCAGGGCTTTTTACTCTGACTCTGACTTTGACGTCTTTGCTAAAGCAAAACAACTTCTTTCCCATCAGCTCAGCTCCTTCCAGCTACCCTGACTTTAAAAACTCTTGCTAATTCCCTTTTTCCTCCCCTCTATCACAGCTGCAAAAAAAGTTGAACATGTCCTAATGCCTTGTTATTTCTGAATGACGCAGGATTAACCAGAAGAAGAGAACCTGATTTTGCAAAACCAACTGAGATTTCAATTGCCAGAAAAACAAACACCTAGCTCAGCCCAGCACGGAACTGACTGCGAGATGTTTGCGTCTACCTGCAGAGAGAGATATCACCCAGCTGTGCGTGTATTTGTGATGCTAAAACTGGAGTCATAAAGGCTGATAATCACATGGGAAAGAACATTCCTGCAGGCTGAAACCCATGAAAGCACCAGAAAAGGTGGCAGAAAAGCCCAGTGAATATCCAGGCTGAGTTTATAGAGAGGAATCATCTGTACTAGAGCATGCAAATACAGCCTCATGCAGCTTTTGTGTTCACTTGCCACAAACCTGCGACTGAATGAGTTTTACCAGCACAAATGTTGGGAGGAAAGTGAAGTTCAAAGCTGCACGCATGAGTAACCATGGAAACAGAATTTTAAATTTGCACATGCGAGTATTTGTATCCCAAGTACTTTGTACAGCTCGGCCAATGCGGGGAGAGGGACAGCACCGTGTCACCACGGGCCAATCGCCACTCAGGAACACAGCTTGAATTTCAAATATCACCTACTTACAGCAAACCTCCCCATCCCGAGTGGAGAGAAAAAAGGAATGTGAAAAACCTGCCTGGAGTTGCCATCTGCTCGTGAATATTCCACAATTAGCAGGGACGGGGATTCATTGGATACATTATTCATTGTGGATTATTTGCCTAGATCTAACAGTAATAGTGCAAAGAGCATTTAAATGTTGTGATGAGGAGCCATTGCAGAAGCAGAAGGTGTGTGTGACTGTTTTCTGTATGTGAATATGGATGTGCTCCTCTCCTGCAGGAATCTCTGGGAGCAATAAATGTGTGGTAAATACCTTGTTCTCCGCACCAAGTGAAAACCTAGAACTCTGTGATAAACTGCATTTATTTTTAATCCCTTTTCCAGTTCATTTGTCCTCTGCCTCAATCCCTTCTCCCTCAACTGGGCTACTCATGCCCAAAATCAACTGCCATTTCAGCAACAAAGGCACTTGCTGCTCCCCTTGCTGTGGCTCACGCTGTGGAAGAGGTTTGGTGAGACAACATTTTTCCCATTTCCACCCCAGCCTTCCAAGTGTGACCCATGTTAGGCTGCAAAAATCATAAAAACAAAACAAAACAAAAACCTCCAAGAGCAACACTACATTTGCACTCGTGGCTTTCCCAGGAAATCTCCACAAGCTGCCTGGCAGTTTGCAGTGGCCACAGCACAGGTGGGTTTTAGGCCCCTTTGCAGGTTCAGCTTTCATGGCACAGAGCAAAACAATCCCTGGCCCTCAGTGCTGGATTGACCCTTGCACACCTGTGTGTCAAATTGTGGCAAAACAGAGAAAAACACCCCAAAAACCTCCTCTCCTCTGCTGAAAGTGGTGAGCAGCAGGCACAGAAAGAAACAGCCTTGGGAAGGGAGCAGATTTGGAGGGCTGTATGTGAGGCTGGAGCAGCATGGAGCCAACACAACCGGGCTGTGCCAGGTTTGCTTAAGTAGAAACAACACAGGGAAAAAAGAAAGAGGAAAAACGATAAGAAAAAGGAAAAAAGAAACCCAAAAAAATCCCACAAAACATACAAATCTAATGAAAGAGTCCAAAGTAGCACAGGATGGGGTTATGCAATTTCAATTTGTCCAGCGCTGCTCACAGACAAACACTCCCTGCAGCAGCAGCAGGACTTGTGCAAGGGAGGGTTGTGAAATCCCCGTGCCCTGCCAGCTGTTGCCCAACGCTGCTCGGTAGCAGGGCTGCACTCCAGGGTAGTCCAGGAGCCTCCAAACACCACAGCAAGGCCCTGGCACTGTGCACACACACAGACTCCTCAGGGCTGCTCTCAAGGATAATCCAGGATCCTCCAAACACACACAGACTCCTTGGTGCTGAGCTCTGCAGTGCTCTGCCTCTGACAGGGTCTCACAGGAATGGTGCAACCATCCTGCAGGAAGAGGTGGCCAAGGACAGCCAGGATAACCTTTCTGCTGTTGTCTGTAGCCACTCCCAGGCTGCTTCTGATGAAGTCTCTGATGGGCCAGGGTTCCCCATGCAGGATGGCTACAGATACCACACACAGGCACGAGGTGACTCCCCAGGTGATTATTTCTGTCCCCATTACCAAAAAATTGTCTCCTGTGAAATGGTAGAGTGGGAGAAACTCCCATCCAAACCTCCAGGACTGTGTGCTCAAAGCTGGCAAGGGAACCAATCCTCCTTGGGGTGCACAGGCATATCAAGGCTAATTGTTTGATCCCAAAGGTTTGAGGCAGGGGGTAAATCTTGGGGCAGTGCACAGACATCCAGGTTTAAGACTTTGAACAGGATCTACTGAACCCACACAGGGCAGACAAGGATCTGGAGATGCTCCTCTGAAGGCAAACGTGTAAAAATCATCACTGTGGGCTCCAGGAGCCAAAACTCTGTCTGGGAGTTCTAATGGGAGGGCTGCTGGGTCTGGGGTTTAGTTAAACCTTCGTACTTAGATTCTCATGATTGTTGACTGGAAGGATAATTCCCAGATGGAAGAGCAGCTTTGGTTTGATTGTCCCATGTTTGGAGTCTGTAAAACCTTTGGAGGTTTCCTCTCTCCTCTCTGCTCTGCAGGGTTTGACTCACAGATGTGCTCCCTCACCATGCTCTGCAGGGATTAGGCAATTAAACAGTGATTTGGCCAATAATTTATTTTAGAAAATGTGATTTATTGAGGTTTAACTTGCAGCATAAATTTGGTTGAAAGCCATTTTTATTATCTGGACTTGCACTGCCTGAGGGAAGGGACAGTCCCTTTTCACCCACACATCCAGGGAGCCAGTCAGCCAAGGTCAGGGGGTTTGAGCCCCATTTCACTGCCCCTTGCCTTCATTCTTCGGCTACAAAACCCACATGGCAGGGCTTGTTCATTCCACATGAGCACACTCAATAGCCACTGCCTTAGTGAGCTTCAAACACAGACCAAGACCTGCCCACCTCTTACCCTAGGAGGAATTTCTGCTCTTGCTCAGAGCTGGATAAAGAGCTGCAGTTGTATTTCATATTTCATACATTTGCAGATGTTGCTTCATCTTCATGTTGTCCCAGGTCTGCAATGCTCCTTTTGGAACGAGCCAGAATCAGAGAAGGATGTGACTTTAAAAAGAAAAGGAAGAGATGTTTTTGGGGAGACCTTGTAGCACTTTCTAGTACCTAAAGGGACTATAAGAGAGCTTTGAGAGGGCTCCAGTGAGCAGCTTTGGGCAAGGGCCTGGAGTGACAAGACAAGGGGGAATGGCTTCAAACTGGCAGAGGGCAGATACAGATGTGACATTAGGAAAAAATTCTTAATCATGAGAGTGATAAGACACTGGAATCCATTGCCCAGAGCAGCTGTGGCTGCCCCTGAATCCCTGGCAGTGTCCAAGGCCAGGTTGGACAGGGCTTGGAGCAGCCTGGGACAGTGGGAGGTGTCCCTGCCATGGCAGGGTTTGGAATAAGATGAGCTTTAAGGTCCCTTCCAACACAAACTGTTCTATGGTTCAGTGCCAGAGCAGCATCAGACCAACCCCAATGAGCACCGGAGCATCTCCAAGCCATGTCTTGTGCCACACAAGCCAGGAGCTCTCCTTTCCTACAGCTGTGCTACTCAGTCCCTCAGCAGCCTGGAAAACAGCAGGCAAACACAACTTTGCCTCTGGGGCCAGGTGAGGGGCACAGGCTGAGCCTGGAACCACCTCAAGGAGCCTGGGAGAGGGGAGATGAACACACAGCACATGGAGAGAGGCATCAGGTACCCAAAGGGATCAAAGCAGCAGCTCCACATCTTGCCTGGTCCTGCTCCTTTTCCTCTCCAGTGCTGAGCTCTTCCCAGGTGCTGGTGGCACCCTTTTGCCTCTTTTCTGACCAGCCACATAAAACTCCAGATGATCTAAAAACAGCTGTAACACACCCACAGTCTAGGAAAACCTCTCAAACAGGAGGGCAAAAGCCACCAAACCCATCATCCCTCACCACCATCCTGCTCTGCCTAAGCTGCAGCTTCAGAGCTGAAGCTCATTTGGAACTGGGAAGGGAATCACTCCAGCATTTTGTCCCCCTCTTGGATGAAATCTTTGAGCACACCCACGAAGGTAAAGGGTTTGGGAAAAAAAAAACAGGAAGAACAATGAGAAAAACAACACATTCCAGAAACCTTAAAGGAGCAAGAGGAAAGGGTGTGAGGGTGGGAGTGATGGGTTCACTAAGTGCCACCAGAACTGCTACCACTTTCAAAGCTACTTCAGGCCATGCCAGAGGGTCATCAGCAGTGAGTTCCTGTCTGAGACCTGTTCATCTCAGTAAGTTTCCACTAGAAATACAGTTGGGCCAAAATAGAAATTTGTTGTTGAAATGTGTCAATTTAGATCATATTTTCTATGGAAAAAAAAAAAAGTCAAAATGAATCAGTACATTTTTCTCTTCCCATTTCAGTGAGGTAGAAAGTTTCCTTTGACCATGATTTATTTCATAAACCTTCAAAGCTAAATAACCTCTTGCACAAGAATTACATACATGCATCAGCATTAGATATCCACCATGTAAATCTTGCTGCCATGAGGCACCAGTACCAAATTACTGAGTTCTGAATTCCCCTACACTTTCCAATTACTCTTTTCCTTGGTGAAACCTTCCAATCTGTGCACTGATGTGAACTCATGTGTGTTTTCTTATGGCTGAAGCAACCTTAGCTAATAGGATCTATCCCAAAACCCCACCAAAGTGCACTTGGATCACTTGATGAGCCTCCAGAATGAGCAGCACTTGCAGGACTTGCCTGTGGTTCAATCACTCCCCAAAGGTAACACGGCAAAGACCTAGCACATAAAAAGGTTTACCCATATGAATCTCTCCTGTTCCAGTGCAGAGTGAACCAGACTGGTACAGAAATCACAGTTAATATCCTCAGAACTCTCGTGGTATGCAAATCTGGAACTGAGATTTGACTTTGAGGAGAAAGCCTTTCCAAGCCTTGGGAAGAAAAGGGCTATTGCTCTCTTGTAGGAGACTTGTAGGAGACCCTTTCCTTGGCTCTTTGATCCAGTTTCTCACCCATCCATGCTGCACCCAGCATTTCTGGGCCTGCTCCTCTCAGGGCTGCGCCCTGCAGGGAGTGCAGAGGAATCTACCCCAGGTTTGGTTCCTTTTGCTGTTCCCAAGCCTCCCCTGTCTCAGACACAACCTGACTTGTCCTCCCCCACCCACAGGAATTGCTGTGGCTGTCCTGTCCCAAGCCCTTTGGGACTAAAGCTGTCTTTTCACATGTGTCTGTGCAGCACCTAGCACAATGACCTGGTAATTATAACAGGAGCTAAATTACTGCTAAAATTAGGTGCTTATTAACATTGTCGCCTCTGGGCACCACCACAACACTTAATAATGCTGCAGTCTGAGAGGAACCCAGGACCCATCATAATCTTCGTGAAAAACTGTCCTTAGGGACAGGATTTCTGTACCAGGTCTCGGTTTTCCATTAGGGTCACATTTTACTCATGGAAAAAATATCTGTTCAACTGCCTGAGGATTCCAGTTCAATGATTTCAACTGCAAAATGAAGGCATGTGTGTGTTGTCACCTCTCTAAACTTTACTTTTGGCTGTAAGCTTTAAGTCACAGGCTTTGAGAAGAGTTTTGGGGGTTAAGGGACTTGGGCAGGTCCCCCACAGCCACCCCACAGACACAGCCCTGCAGCAGAATCAGCAGCACAGAGCCAAAGCCAAGCTGTATTTTCTCCTCTCCAGTTCTCACAGCCTCTTTCCTGTGACCAGGATTCCTGGTGGGGTGAATTCCCAGGGTGAATTTAGGACCATGGCTGGAATGGAGCATGGCCAAACTTCACTTTGCTGCTTAGATCCAGACCAGTTAACAGAGTTACTGAAGATGAAATGTGGTCCATGGCAAAGCCCTCAGGAAAGGCTGAGAAGAGGGGAGGGCAAAGTCAGCTTGTTGAGGTGCCATGTGCTGAGGCAAGGGGCAGGGTGAGGACCACGGGCTTCAGGGACAAGGAGGAAGGGTTGTGGGGCACTTGTCAGGTCCCAGAGCTGTCACCTGCCAGACACAGCACCCTGGAGAGGACACAGACATCCCAGTGGGGACTGTCTCTCACCCAGAGATGCAGAGACAGGGCTAGAGCAGAGGAGTGGGACAGACCTGAGCACCTCCTCTGAAGACAACACCCCCACCCTGGTCAGCTCACAGAATCCCAGAATCCCGGAATCCCAGAATCACAGAATCACTGGGTTGGAAGTGACCTTCAAGATCATCGAGTGCAGCCCATGCCCCAACACCTCCACTAAACCCTGGCACTGAGTGCCACATCCAAGCTTTGTTTAAACCCATCCAGGGATGGTGCCTCCACCACCTCCCCGGGCAGACAATTCCAGTACTTTAGCACTCTTTCCATAAAAATCTTTTTCCTAACATCCAACCTGAATTTCCCCTGGCACAGCTCAAGGCTGTGTCCTCTCGTTGTGTCAGTCGCTGCCTGGAGAAAGAGACCAACCCCACCTGGCTCCAGGCACCCTCCAGGGAGGTGGAGAGAGTGACAAGGGCACCTCTGAGCCTCCTTTTCTCCGGGTTAAACAACCCCAGCTCAATCTGTCCCAGGTGAAATGACCTGCACAGCCCCAGAGCCCCGAGGCCACCGGGCAGCCCCATCCGAGGAGGGAGAACAGCCCCGCACACCTTCCCTGCCTCTGATCCCTGAGCCTGGCAAGGAGGCACCGGGAGGCTCCTCCCGGCTCTGTCCCTCACTGCACACCCCCACAACCACTCATATTATCTGTATCGAGCACATTTTGATGTAAATGCTCCAAGCATCCCTTTCAGAGGTACAATGCCTCCCAGACTAAGCCGCTGAATGGCTCCGGCACATTTCCCGTGCCTCAGCTGCTCGCCCAGACAAACAGAAGTGTGGCTCTCCACAAAGGGCTATGGTAATGCCGAGCCCAGGAGAGCTCAGGGGAGGGGGCAAGCAGGGGCCAAAGCTATTTCAATGACAGAAGAAAAGCCCAGCTCTGCTATCTCGGTGAGTCAGGGAAGGGACGGGCTCCACAGATGGGTAAATGGAGCTGCACTAGGAGAGCAGACATCCCAACAATGCCTCATCCCTGGGCCCCGGAGTGATGCTGTGAAGGCAGGGGCTGCACTCCCAACCCGGGATCTCTCCATGGAAACAGCCCACGGAGCAGGGAAGGAGTGTATGGAAAGCCAGGAGACACTGAAGGCCATCACACAATGTCCCAGCATCCACACATGCTGTAGGGAGCAATCTAAGGGATAAGAGATGGGGCAATATCCCACAGTCCACCCTCATCCCACCAGAACTGGGACCTCCTTGCATTCCTGCCGTGGTGAGGCTCTGCTTCCCCTCATGGGCTGGTGGTCAGTTCTTGGTGGCACATCCAGCAGCTCTGCCTGCTCGAGGATCCTCACTCACGAAATAACAGCTTCCTCTGCCAGGAATAGATCAGCAAGAAACTCCTGTTCAATGAGAAAGCTTTGATAGCACCCACAGACACCTCTTACCCCTTGTTGGAGGCTGGTGTGGCCAAGAGGTGGTTCCCCAACACCCACCCAAGCAGAGGAACTTTCTAGCTTTTCTCTGCAGCACTTTTACAACAAACCAGGTGTTGTAACACAGTGCATCCTTCACAGGTTGTACTTTCCCAGCCATAAATTAGGAACAACTTCATCAGAATCCCGATCAAAGGGTGAACCAGAGATGCAGCTTGCCTTGGCTTTGCCTTGTGCTCTGTCCCGTGGTCTGCAGGGGCAAGACAGGATCAGCAGCGGGGTCCTGATGTTCATGGGACCCTCTCTCTTTTGGAGGGCCCAGAGGAAGCTGAAGCTGCTGCAGGAATGCTGCAATTATGAGACACAGCAAACAAAATTCCATGGGGAATTGCACTTTTGTCTGTGGGTGAGGTAGGCATGGGGAGGGTCAGCAGGGATCTGAGCACAGACAAATGGAGTGACATGGATTTGACATTTCACCACCTCACACACTGCCTGGGGCAGAGCCCTGGATAGGAATATGAGACCAATGTCTGTGCACAAATGGAACGTTTTGGGGCAGCCCAGGTGTGTCACACCAATGTCACCTGACTCTCCACAAAACCAGCTGTGCTCTGCTGATGGAGAGCTGCAACACCAGACCTCACCTGGCAAAATCTTCCCCCTCTGCTGTCCTCTGCTGTCACACACCCAGGTCACTCACATCAAGAGGCTGCTGAGGAAAACTGGGCAGGCTTTGGCAGGGATGAGACGCCAACACAGCATGGCTTTCCCAGCATCACCACAAGCCAGGGCACTGAGAAAGCTGGACAAGAATGTCAGGATCCACGTGGAAAGCCCTCAGCTGTGTTTCCAGCTGCTTCTCATGTACAGAAACCCAGGCAGCACATGGCCTTGCTTTTGCTGCCAGCCAAGCCATGCACTCAGTGTGTCAGTCTCCCTCTGCAAAATCAGGCCAAGGGCACACAGCCATCCTTTCCATTGATTGTTCCACTCTGCTTTGATAATTCACCAATAAACTGGGAGGAAGTTTGCAGTGAGAGGCAGGGAGAGCTGTGGGACATGCACGGGATCCCCTGTGTGACAGGAGGGGCTGGTGCAGCTGCAGAGAGGGCCAAGGGAAGGACAGCAGTGCCACAGCCCCAGGGACCACTCGTGCCACTCCCATGGAGCTCAGCTTCCTCCTGCACCATGAGCTGCGTGAGCTGAACCAGCCTCCCCCTCTTCCAGCTCCTCCAACATTAATTATTCCAGCCAACTTCGCAGCATCCACCTGCCCCAGCAGTGGAACAAAGCAGGAGAGACAGGGCAGCCCTGGGTGTGGGAAGGAGACCCCAGGAATGAATCTGGAGTGGGGCTGATGGAGAGGATCAGGCATGTGGCATAAGGCTGTGGCAGCCTGGGTCTCTGGGTCCTGCTAGACTAAAACAAGCTTTGTGGCTGTAAATTAACTCCCCCTCTCTCCCTCCAAACATGGAGATTTCTGGTGTTCCCGAAGTCCAGGGCCTCATCCCACCCACCAGGCTGGGAGCTGCAAAGCCAAGCAAAGAGCAGCTGAGGTTTGGGTCAGCTCAGCAGCTCTGTCCTGGAATGTGGGTTTTGCAACAAACAATTATGATAATTGCCAGTGACAAAAACAGGCAGAAAACGTTTGTGTCATGGCAACACAGGAAATAAACCCTGAGCAGAGCCTGTGTCCATCAGCCACTGCTGCCAGTGCAGCTCGTGCTCACTGGTTGATGCCCTGTTTTTTCTAACAGGCTCTGTCCCCCTCTATGCACCCCCTCAGGGGCCAGACCCATGTGGGTTACACGATCCCAGACCTGTCCTGACCTGGAGACAGCAGACACAGGGACCAGTGGGGCAGTTTTCACTCAGACAGGGATCCCTGCAGTGCTCAGCCCAACAGAAGTGCCCCAAGCAGAGTTAATCCAACGAAATGGGGTGCAGCAGGTGAGTTCATGAGGAAGAGTTACAGTTCAGTCATGACTGATGAGAATTCCTTCCAATTTCCCATTATAAAAAAAGATAATATCTGGACTGAGGCCAGGGAAATAAAACTTCAGCTCCACAGGACAGTGATTCAGCAGAGAATAACCAAGGTTATAATTGAAGCTGCACTTACTCACAGGGTTTGTGTGCTGGCATCTGCTCCTGAACACCAAACCATGTGTGTCAAATTACAAACCAGGGAGAGGGCAAAGCTGGCTGCTCCTGTGCCAGAGACCTTCATCCCTCCTGTCCTCAGATGCCAGCCCTGCTCCATGATGTGGCTCTGCAGGGCTCACAGGGCTCTCCAGTCCATCCAGGGAATGGAGCTGGGAAAGCTTCCTGCTCCTCCTGTTCCTCCTCCTCCTCCTCCTCCTCCTCCTCCTCTCCTCCTCCTCCATCAGCAGCATCCTTACCATGCTCCAGGTGCAACCAGGAGTGTGTGGTGAGCAAGCTGAATTCTTGTCACCAAGGGCATGCTCAGAGGACAGGGATGTTGTTTAAGAGGAAATGGATGGCACTGATGTGACCTGCAGCATTTTTACTGCCACAATGATGCGAGGGAAGCAGACAGCACAGGTTGTTTCTAAGATCCCAGACTGACAGGTAGAAAAGATGGTGTCCCCTGTCTTGTTTGAGCTCCAGTCACAGAGTCCAAATATTTTCATTTCACTCTATTTTCTGTGGAATTTGTGAGAAGCTGGATAAGTAACTCTGCAGCTGCTGCTGTTCCCTGACTCCCACATCCCTGGGGAGTTCCTAAATTTCAGGTGAAGGTAACAGGGGGCCACATGTGGAGCAAGGGGAGGAATAGTGACTCAAGGCACACTTGCTCATCAGTCTGGCTGTGATGCCAAGTGAAGGAGCAATTGGTACAGCACTCTGTTAGCAAAGAATTAAAATAGAACATTATAATTAGCACCAATTACATGGTTATATAGAAATGGATTTTGTCAGATTAGCATGGTGCTTCTTGAGGAGATTAAAAGATTGGATGATAATGGGGAAGAGCTTTTAGGTGAATTTCTGGCAGAGGTGTCTGGGTTGGTGCCGTGGAAATGCTCTCAGGGAAAAAGTGCAGAAGCCTCTGTGCACCACGGATGGATGATGCCAAATCTGGGGATAACCATTTTGCTGTTTTCTGACCCAAGTCTCAGCTTTTCAGTTCATTTGTTACCTGTTTCCTGAAAAAAAATCAAACCCAGAGTGTTTTCCAGGAGGAGTGTAGGGCTCTGCATGAGTTTGTGGTGTCACAACTCCCCAGGGGTCATGACAAAGCCCTGCACTGGTCCCTCAGTCACTCACAGCTGCAGGGAGAGCAGCCACAGTTTGGGCTAGCAGGAGGTGTGGAGCAGGAAGTCTTCCGAGGACTGGCTCCTGGATGAAGTACACGTGTATCTGGAGAGGTGAGGAGCCCATGGAGACCAAGGGACAGTGCTCAACCTCAGGCAGGTGCAAGGTTTTCCCTGGCAGCAGGGCAAAGGAGCAGAGGGTTTGGCAGAGGTGACAGAATTGCTGTCCTGGTGTTTACCTCCCACCATGGAGAGCAGCACAGAACAAAGCCCAAAACATGAGAGGCAAACGAGGGAAACCAGAATACGAATGACTACAACTGGGAGTGGTCTCTGGAGGGTAGGCGCAAGGGACTCTGTCCAAGGAAGGACTTGAAGGTGAGGGAAAGTAACTTTTACCTGTCAGAGCAGGTGTGAAGGTGTGGAGAAGAACATGAGGCAAGAGATTAGGCAGGAAAGCAGCAGGAGGATGGCAGGATCCTTCCCTGGGTGAAACAGGCAGCACTGATGATTGAGAGTACCTGAGTATCTGAGATGGTGGAGGTTTAGAGGAAGTGATGTTTGCCTTGAGCTGGCAGCTGATGGTCCCAAGTCCACGTTCAAGGCCTTTGGGACAGTTCCAGTTTCCTCCCAGTGAGAGAAGGAAATCAGGACTCTGCAACCCCATGAGTTGCTTACAGCTAACGGGCCTGACAGGGTGAGAGCACAAGGCCCAGCTGCCCAGAGAGCCCTCTCCCACCCAGATCAGGGGAACAGGAGGGAAGAGAAGAAGAGCAAGAGGAGCCTGAGGCCTGTTAGTGTCCATTAACCTCTTGCCCAGGCAGCAGGGAATGCTGCAAGCACCATTCCAGAGGGTGCAGCTTGAGTCCACCTGACCCAGAGCTGGTCAGTGCCCTGTGCAGGTGCCAGCCACACCATGGCAGTGAGGAGTGAATCCTGCTGCATCCCCACTGCCTCCTCCCCTTCCAGGCTCTGCTCAGGTGCAGCCACGAGCTGCAGGTGCAGCAGGACTGTGCTTGCACACTGAGGAAGGTGCTTGCACACTGAGGAAGGCGCCTGCTCCCCTGGTCTGAGCCACAGCCTGGTGCCAGGTGTGGCAGCAGAGGTGCTGAGGTCTGGGATGTGCAGGTGAGGGCATCTGTGCACAGACACCTGTGGAACCCAAGGGTGATGGTGCCTGACAGTGGCAGAAGGGATGTTCTGAGGTACAGGCTGATTTCACAGCACAGCCATCCCAAAAAAGAGGAGACAACACCAGGACGGAAGGCAGCTGGGCAGGGCTGAAGAAACACTGACTTCACCCCAAAATTTTTTCACTATGACATCAACTGAGCAGGAAACATTACTAAAACCCCAGGGAATCCCAAATACCTTTGGGGTTTTCCCTTGCCAGGAGTCAGAAGTTGTTGGGGAAGATGTGATTCCCAGGGCAGCAGCAGCAGTGTGGCAAAGGCTGGCAGCCCAGATGCTGAGTGGGACTTTCACTTCCAAAAATTGCTGTGCCACAGCCTTCAGTAACCCAGACCCTGCACTTCTTCCCAGCCAGCAAAGGTAGGAGGGCACAGATCAGGCATGGAGATTTTCTCTTATTACACCACCTTGTACTGACAAAGGGAATGGGATGTTACATTCCCTGGGATTTTCAGCAGGTCTCAGCAGCCACGTGGTGTTGCTCACACGATGTGATTTTACCCCTTAAAGTTGTGCCCATAGCCCTGGCCCTACTCTGGTGCAGAGGCTGAGACAGTTAAATCAAATCCTGAAGGGAACAGGAAATACCAAATTCAAACTGAAAAGGTAAGTTTATTTTCAGCACTACCAAAAGGCTTAGATATAAAGTGGATATTCATTTCAAAGAAAACACAATACAATAAATGTAATTTATTGCACTGTTTTTTTTCAAAAATGCATTCAATTGTCAGTGTTTAAGTAAATACATTTTGTGGTGAAGTTTCGGATTAATTAATTCCTTTTAAGATCTTTATGTTTCTCCAACCTACTGATTCACTGTCATAGCCTTGGACTGAACCTGCACCACTTCTTTTTGTGATGAAACAGGATTTGATCCCCACTATTTTTGGGTTTGACTCCTGTGCCTTTGTTCATTCTGGCAGCTCCTGCAGACACTCATCCACCTGAATGGGAAGACACTTGCATGGCTGTGTGTGCTCCCTTGCACTCACACATCTTCATGGCAAGCCAGAGGGTAGGGGAGAGGAAAACATTTTAGGAGGGCTGCGAGTCCTCTTCCAGCTTTCCTGATGACTACGTGGGTCTAGAAACCCCAAGAGACACCCAGCTGATCAGCTCAGGAAATTAACCCAGGGATTTGAGAGCATCCAGGAGTTGGTAGGAAGGGTGTGTGGAGGTCTTTGTCCAACTTGCTGTCACCAACCCTACGGCTTTTCCTCATCAAGCCCTGTAAAAGCCCAGAACCCCGCCTGACCTTCACCCTGCAGCCCAGCTCACATCTCTTCCCCCACCCTGGGGGGCTGCACAGCCAGGACCTGCTACTCCCCTGCTGCAGGGGGGCTGTGGAGAAAGGGCAGGACATGACTCTGAGGGGTTTGTGGGGCAGGAAAGGCTCCCATCCCTTGGAGTTCACCCTCATCCCATCCCCCAGAGCTCACCCCATCCCCTGGAGTTCACCCTATCCCTCAGAGCTCACCCCATCCCCTGGAGTTCACCCCATCCCTCAGGGCTCACCCCATCCCTTGGAGGTCACCCTATCCCTCAGAGCTCACCCCATCCCCTGGAGTTCATCCTCATCCCATCCCCTGGAGTTCACCCCATCCCTTGGAGGTCATCCTATCCCTCAGAGCTCACCCCATCTCTTGCAGTTCACCACATCCCCCAGAGCTCACCCCATCCCTTGCAGTTCACCACATCCCCCAGAGCTCACCCCATCTCTTGGAGTTCACCCCATCCTTTGGAGCTCACCCCATGCCCTGGTACTCCCCCAGAGAATCAGGAGCCAAGCAGACTACAGCCAACAAAAACAAAACAGTGTGTTTTTGCTTGGGCAAGCTGGAAACCCACTCCTACCCAGAACCACCCCCTTTTCTCTCCCCTGCATCCCCTTCCTCAGCCCCACTCGTGGCTGAGCCCTGCGGGGGCTGCAGCACTGGCCAGGCAGCAGGAGCCCAAGCCAGGCTACGATCTCTGCCAGCATCACGTAACAGTTCAAAAGGCAAAACAGCCTTTCTCCCGGCTCTCAGGCTCCCTCTCATTTTCTTTTAAGCACAAAAACGGGAAAAAAAAAAAAAAAAAAAAAAAAAAAAAAAAAAAAAAAAAAAAAAAAGAAGGGAGGGAAAAAAGAAAAGAAAGGGGCGATTTCCAGCCAGGCAGTAAAATGCCATCTGTCTCCTGACGACTCATGTGACATTGACAGACGTCCACTGCCAGCCAGAGCCAAAGGCTCGGCAGCCCATGGTCCCGGCCCCTTTCCCAGTCCCCACTCCCTCCCAAACCCAGCGAGGGCTCCTGAGGAGGGAGCACAAAATGAACCCGGCTGATCCTTGGTGCCCTTCCCGCAGGATGACGAGCCCAGGGCGGTGGTAGAGGCGGTGCCGGACTTTGGAGCGGGGCTGTCTGTGCCTTGTGACTTGTCACCAGGCTGAGATCCCCTTGGATCCACCTGTTTTCCTCCCAAAGGCAGTTCCCGGAAAACAAAGGGAATGAACAGCAGGCACCCCACCACCCCCACACCACGCAAGGGCTTAATTGCCGCTAGGAAAAGAGCCTGGCTGACCCTGGGACCCTCCCGGGCTGCGAGGGCAGAGAGCAGAAGGGATGCACAGGACTGGCCGCAGGCTGTGCCTGCCCACTCTGCCACAAAGAGGGAAGCTGCAGCTCTCATTTCCTGGGAGCACAGATGTCTCTGGATGACACAGAGAGAGATATGCATCGGTTCTGTCCCAGAAGAAACGGCGGGGAAGTCCCTCTGCAGCGGGGAGAAGAGGAAAAGCCCCAAAAGTTCCTGATTTCCCTGTATCCCCAACAGAGATGGTTTCAGGAGAGCAGGAATTAGGTGGGTGTTGGAAGGTGTAACCTTCTTGCCCTTCATCCCAGGCGTCCGTGGCTTTGCAAAGCAGCACAGCCTCTGGAAGCTCAGCTCCCCAGGGGTGCTGGGATGGCAGAGGAGCTCTGCTCGTGGCACCCCTGAGCAGCCCTGGACAGGCTAGGCACAAGCCACACACCTGCCTGTGGCACAGCCACCCTCGTGCCAGCCAGAAATGCATGTCATGCCTTAAGATTTCAGCTTTTACATTTCTCAGCTCCTGCACTGCATTAGTGCACAGCTCCAAACTCCAGATAAAGTGCAGTCACTGCCTGCACATCTCGGTCAGACAGAACAATCCCTCTGGGCCTGAGATCCAAGGACACCCCACAGCCTCAGGCCCCCAAAAGTACAAACAAAAGTGAATTTGGGGAGCAAACTGGGGGAATGTGACTTCATTACCTGCAGCTGTACTTGGAGAATTAACCCCTGATATGCCAATGGACCAAACTCATTTCTGTCTGAAAAACTTGTGCCCATTGTCCATGTTGGGTGCAGCCTCTGGAAGGCTCTGACTGCCCAAGGTGCATCTATTGAAGGCCTTTCATAAATACCCACTTTATTCTCTAACCCTGTCCAGCCTCTGCTCTGGGAGCCACTCCAGGGCATCAGAGGGCTGACACAGCACTGAGGTGCTCACCCTGCCCTTCACTGAAGCACCAAGGCCACCATCAGGAGCCAGCTACAGGCCAGCCCACACCTCCTTCTGCACAAATCTCCTGTCCCCACCCTGGGCAGCTGCACAGCCAGGACCCTGCTCCAGGTGGGGAAAGGGCAGGGCAGGGCTCTGAAGGGCTTTGTCACCATGACCTGACCCTAACCACTGATGGGTGGTTGTGGGGAAGTGTTGAAGGGTGTTGTGGAACCTTGTAACATCACCCTGCTGGCCCTTGGCAGGCAGGGGAAGCCTCCTCACCTCATCCCCCCAGCTCTGGGTGTGGCTAAGCGGCTGCTTCTGCAGGCAGGTTTAGGGTATCAGCTCAGCTCTGAGATGAACAAGCTGGTCAGGTCCTGGCATGTACTGGGTGGTGAGCAGTGGTCAGGATGGTGAGGCTGGGGATGAGAATGAGTTCAGACTCATTGATCCTTGTGTCCCACTTCCATGAGCAGGACTCAACATCCTGGCAGTGGCTGCCAGCACTGCGGTCCTGCTGGGTGAAGTCACCAGAGAAACGGCACCACAGTTCACACTGTGTCCTCCCTGTTTTGCAGAAACAGCCTTGATCTGTGGTGTTGCCAGAGGGATGAGAAGGGCTGGACACGTGGCTGTCTCTTGAGGGTCAAGGTCACCCCAGGGCAATGCCAGGCCATGGGATGCAGTGGCAGCAGCTCTGTCCCTCGCTGGCTGCAGCAGGTCAGTGCTGCCCTCAGAAGAAACCCCCTGAGGAGTGGCTGCAGTGAGACTCCCCCAGAACCCACCCTGAACTTGGGCTGTGAAGCTTGGACAACCCTGGTACACCTCACAAGATGTGCCAAGCAGACCCTCTGCATCACTCCCCCAGCTTCTGGGCACAGCTTTGAGTTGTTTCACTCATTCCTACACCATTCCACACCAGAGATGTTCTGTTCACCTCTGCAGCCATCCCTGACCCTGCAGTCACCCCACAGGTGACACCTTTGGTGACTTCTCTCCATGTCCTGCTCCCCTCCCCTGGGTTTGCAGTTTTTCAGGAGGATGGTGCACAAAGGGGCTGAGGGCTCAGGGCTGTGGGGGACAGAGAGAGCATCAATATCTGAACAGCTCTGAGCCAAGACAACATTGGGCACAGGGTGCAGAAGGGCAAGATAACAATGGGCACAGAGTTCATTATTGCTGAAGAGGGAGAAGCTCTGATTTTGTTGTGAAATGGTGGTGTGGGATTGTCTCAGGACCACAGGAGGCATGGACATTCTGTGGTGTGGGGCTGGCAGGTGTGGGGCTGCCTCCAGCCCAGCCCCACAGGAGCCCTGTCCAGCCCTGGGTGTAGAGAAACGCTCTGGAACATCCTGGCTTCATCCTGCTGTATTTAACCTGGCTAATGAGTAGCCAGGCAGGATCTGGCCATTCAAGGACACTGAAAACAGCCCTTCTGCCTCTGCTTACACAGCACACACAACTGGGCCATTCCCACATCTCCAGGATCCTGCCTGAAGCCTGTGCATGGCTGCTGTGATGGAGAGGAGGGAATGGCCCCATCTCTGCAGTGAGAGACCACCAAAGCCTCTGAGAGAACACAGTGGCTGAACAGATCCCTGCCCAGCTGAGGAACACCCCTGCTAAAACCCCATCTAGAGCCACCCTCTGACCAAAAGCTGAAGGCATCAGGAGCTGTGCTTCTCCCAAGCCAGCAAAAATGTCAGGACTAAGAGGCTGGAGGGATGGAGAGGCGCCTTTGCCTGAATGCACACATGCTGCACATGGGATCAAAGGGCCAGAGGACATGGGTGTGAACAAGCAAGCACAGGAGACCAGACTTGGCTGCTCCAGGCCTGGCTGCTCCAAGCTCCTGTTCTTTCACACAACCATCTTAATGGCACCCTAGGGGCCATGAAGGAGCAGCTCAGGATTTGTCTGTGGAATGTCTCCCAATTTTGCAGACTAAACGTAGGACATGTCCCCTGGCAGGTGCTCATCTTTCCCAGCAGGAATGGTTTGGCACTGAGACAGACACACAGGGATGGTGTGGATTCTTCATCTTTGGAGAATTTCAAAATTTTAATGGATTTGGCCTGAGAAACCCATTGCAGATTTTAAGACAGTTATACACAGAGCAGGAGGTTGGACCAGGAACCTCCAGAGGTTCCTCCTAAACTAATCCTTTCTGTGATTCTTCCAGCTCCCTGAACTTCTGCTCTTTGCAGACCAGCAGAAATAAAAATGGGCCTATCCATAGGTTCCCACCTAAGGCAAGTTTGGGTGAACCCAAGAACTGGATTTTCTTGGGTGTAAGTAGAGTTGGGTTTATTTATGGGGCTTGCTTTGCATGACTCTGGGAAAGCCAAGGCTTGACATGTCTCTCACTCATGCCTCCCACTCAAGTTAATTTTATTCTTCTTGTGAAGAGGAAACCACTTAAGGCTCTCACAAGTGCTTCTCATCAGCTTAAGTGAACAGAAAAGTGAATATGAACTGATCTTAGGTAAATGAAGTCCACTTCAATTGTCAGTTAAGGGTTCAAAGCCATTTCATTAATACACTTCAGTTCCACCTCTCTTGCACACAGATCCAGAGACACCTCACACCCACTTGCAGTGCTGTTCAGCAACTCACACCCCTACTCAATCACATCTTCCTGGTACTTGCAGACCTTGGTGAACCTCACCTAGGTCCAGATCCAAAATCCTTCTCTGATTCAGCAGACCCAGGACAACTTCCACCATTTTCTAGCCCTGCTCTTTTATTTTTTCTTTTCTTTTTTGTGTATTTTCTATTTTCTATTTTCTCTTTTCTCTTTTCTCTTTTCTCTTTTCTTTTCTTTTCTTTTCTTTTCTTTTCTTTTCTTTTTTTCTTTTCTTTTTTCTTTTCTTTTCCTTTTCCCTTCCTTCTTTTTCTTTCTTATTTTTCTTTTTTCTCTTTTTCTTTTTTCTATTTTCTTTTTCTTTTTCTTTTTTATTTCTTAATTTCCTTCTTTCCTTCCTTCTTTTTCTTCTTTCTTACTTTATCTTTCTTTTTTCATTTCTTCTTTTTCTTCCTTTTCCTCTGTGCCATTTGAATGACAAAGGTTTCTGATTACAGTCCTCCTGGGGAATCAAACACCAAGGCTGCTGCTCCTTTACTGACTGGCAGATTAAGATGGATAAAGGGAGAGATTTGTATATTGACTCTATGTTTATGTAACTCATGTGCAAGGCCTGGCCAGGAGCAAAGGGGGATCTGACCCACATAAATAATAACGAGCAGCATTTTTAAACTAAATCATCTGGAAAATTCACAGACGATTCCATCGGTCCCTTCCATTGTGTCACCAGAGGGTCATAAATAATTCAGCCTTGCTCAAATATTTATGGAAATCAATTTAGCCCTCAGTCCAACGCCTCCTCCCTGAGAAAACAGTTTCCTTTCCTACCACAAGTGCAAACTGACTGCCCTGTGTCCCAGGAGCCTTCCCAGGGCCAAGGGCACCTGTAACCTCCCCCAGCTCATCCTGGCGCCAGCAGGACCCCAGACAGCTCGGGGGCCACAGGGAAGATGAAGCTGCACATGGTTCTCCAGGAGAGGAGCAGGCCCAGCACCAATCCCCCTTCTGCTGTGACCACCCTGAGCTCCACCACAGGCACCTGCCCTGGCCCAGGGAGGCTCTCAGCTCCAGAGCTGAGGAACAGCCTTTGGCAGAGCTGAGGGCACATGGAGAGCAGCTCCTGTGCAGGTGACAACTGATGCTCGAGTCAACAAATCCTGCGAAGGAGGGAGACACCGTGATGAGATCAAAGGTCACCAAACAGGCTCCCACAGGAGGCAGCAGCCCAGGGGAGCTCCCCGTGCCCGCTCCCAGGGCAAGGTCCATGGCTCTGCCATAGCCACCGAGGAGCAGCTGCTGCACAACCCAAGCTGTGACCTGGCACTCACTGCTCTCCTTCCTCTCTGCCTGGCACGTGGCAAGGACTCTCTTGCCAAAAGCAGAGTGGCCACACAGGCTGCCCATCATGGTGAACCCACCATGCTCCTGAGCACCTCATTGATCCTTCTGGAGGCCCAGCATTTCGTGGGCTATTCCTGTTTCGTGATGGAAAAACCCGCTTCCTGGGAACTGTGAATCTCTTCCAGCACCTCTATTGCACACAAACAGGACAAATTCCTGGGGTGTCAAAGATGTGCGCACTCTTTAGGGGTGCAACACGTTCAGTGAGTCACTAGACCACCACACAGATTAAGATCAAACCTCCTCCCAGCTCAGCCACCAGCACAGGAACTGGGAGCAGCCACACACAGCCCGTGACCGTATGAAGAAGCCACATCTCCTCCAGCCTGTGCTCCCTGAAATTCCTGATCACCTCTCAGTAGAGCATTTCTCTGGCCTCTCCCCACATTTCTGAGCCCATGTCTCTCCCAAGGTGCACTCTGCCTGGAACAACATGCAGAGCTGTGCAAAGGCACGACACAGATGGGCTCCCATGGATCCAGGGCAGACACTGGGACACTCCCTACTGTAGGGTCCCACATCTGTCCCAGGCAGTGCAGTGAACTGGGCACTGTAGCTGTGAATAACATGGGGCTCTGAGGAGACACAGACATGCTGCAGTGACCAGGAGCCCAGCGAGGGAGTGTTTTGGTGATTTGGGAGAGATCATCCTCCTGTTTTCACCCCAGGAGCACCAAAAGTCTACAAGCTTTGGCTGTGAGCACCTGGGGCAGGGGACAAGTCTGGTGGTGAGCTCAGGGCAGACATCCCAGAGTGTGACCAGGGTCACTGACAGCCAGAGAGGTGAAACACAAGTGATCCCTCCAGCCATTCACAGTGTTTCAGGCTCCTCCAGCTCTTCAGGGTGAGGAATGCTCTGTGCTGCAGGACGAGGCAAAGGGAGGGAGTGACAGGCAGGCAGGGGGCTGTGGGAGCTGGTGTCACTGTGGGTTAAACTCTGCACCATCCTGGCTGAAGGAAAGGCACATTCCAGTATGTGAGGAGGGTTTGTGAGCTCCTCCAGGGTCAGCTGTCCCAGCACAGGAGACTTCAGCCACCTCCCTTCTGCTCCCCAGACTCTCTTCTTTCACCCCACTTGCCATCATCCCTGGAGGGTTTTCAGAGCTGTGTAGATGTGGCATTTGAGGACATGGTGGCCATGACAGTGCTGGGGGAACAGTTGTACTTGATGATCTTAAAGGTCTTTTCCAACCCAAACAATTCCATAATTCTATAAATCTACTTGACCCAAATGCTGAGGCACCCCCGAGGCCCATGCATATCCCACATCTGTAGATGTCACTAGATGAGAGCACAGCTGTTGCTCCAGCACAGAAAAGCACCAGTGGTCCACACAGGGGACACCTGCACAGGTTTACATGTGCAAAATCTTTATTTCAGGTGGCTCTCCCAAAATCACAATGCCCCCTCTCTGCTCTGCCTGCACACCAAGGAGCAGCAGGATGCAGTTGGTTTGCAGCTCCCACCACAGGGGAATGCAAGCACCAATGCTTCCCCAGCACACCTGGGCATGGGAGACAGAGGACATGGATATTGCTGACATGGAAGAGCTTCACAAAGGGAAATAATTCACCCTTGTTAGGAGAAAATCCTAGGAAAAAGTTAGGTAGAAACCTTTTCTGTTTTTGTTTTTTTTTTCTCCTTGCCTGACAAAATCCCTCTCCTGCCCTGCATTTGTGATTTAGGACCTTGGAAAGTGCACTTTTCCTTGTCAGACTGGTGATTCATCACAGTCTGGAACAAAATGGATGTTCCTGGGCTTGCAGGGCCCTGAACTGCCCAACATTTGGGATGCCATCTAAGGATCGCCCTTAATTCATAGCCCATTGTACAAGTGTCTGCCCCTGCAGTCAGGGCAAGGACATCGCCTGGTCTCTCTGCAGAGCTGTTCCCTGACAGCAAGTGCATTAGTTGTGCTTTATTCAAAAAGGGGTTAATTTGTGCCCTCTTATCCCCCAAGCACAGGAGTACAATCAATCTCAAAAGAGCTGCTTGGCTTTCTCCTCCCTTCTCCAGCCTCACTTCTTGGCTCTTAATAAATTATTCAGCTTTCCTAAATATGCATAGGGATCTCATTAACAACTAATTTTGCTTATTTAAACCAACTGCATAATCAAACCACTATAGTGTTTCCCCTTTCTTATAGCCATGAATTATTCATGTGCTGGGAATCTGCATACAAATTTATTGATTCTTAAAAGGGTGCCTTTTTCACAGCCTGGAAAAAAAGAAACCCTGGTTATTCTGGTGTTCAACTTTTTGGCCCAAACTCCCATGTAACAAATCACGTGGTGTTTTCCAGGGAACAGACAGTGGACAAACCCACAGCATCACCAAATGCACCTGGAATTCCTGAGTGCAAGGAAAAGGGAGTGTTTCCAACACTGCAGTTGATCATTTGCAGAATCTCAAATTGCAGCCCTTGCCCAGAGTGTGAAGGGCTTATTGTTGCAGCATCCATTTAACTCTGACTTTCTTTGGGTTCTCCCACACAAGCCAGAAAGACACCCAGATAAGAAATGGACATTTTGCAAAGGCCTGCAAAGCCACCTGTGTCCCCAGACACCATCTGGGGTTATCCCACAGAGGAAGCACTGAAGATAAAAGCATGTACAGGTTCAAGAGGGAACATGGACCAGAGTGTGCTTCCAGCCTCTGGGCCTGCTCAGCCCTGCCATGAAAGGAAGCAGGGCTTTAAGAACCCACACATGGCCCTGCTCATGCACACCGCTGGATTCTACACTGATCTGTTCCATTTTGTCTCATCGCGAAGCTCTTCTGAAGAGTTGTCTTTGGAGATCCACCCCCAGACCCCTCATCCTTCTGGCACAGATCCCTGAGGAGATGGTCCCATTCTGCTCTCAGGCTCACAGAATTACAGAGGAATTCAGGTCAGAAGGAAGGAGGTTTCTAGTCCAACCTCCAGCTCAAAGAATGCACAGCTGTGAGATCAGATCAGGTTGTCACACCTTTACCCAGCGTTATCTTGAGATGCTAAACATCTGAGCAAGCTATCCTACCACTTGACTGTCCCCATGGTGGAGATGTTTTTCCTCATGTCCATTCTGAAACTCCAGTTTTCAACTTATGTCCATTGTCTCTTGCCCTTCTGTAATGCACTATTGTGAAGACCCTGGGTCTCCTTGATTGACTCATCCTTCCCAAGCGCTTCTGGTTATCATCACTCTCCATCCTCCAAGGCCTGTGTAAATCTCAGGCTGAGATCTGAAGGAGCAGTGTCCATAATGACAGCTACAGCATAAAAAAGCTCCTACAAACATCTCCTCCTCAAGAAGAGCATTTTCAGAGAAGGCATTGACAACCTCATCTCATGAAAAGCGAATATCAGAAATGGAGCCATGAAGCAGTGCCCTTCAACTCATGGTAGACAAAGAAGGATTTAGAAACACCTGTGCATCTTCTTACAGGTACCCCCAGGTTCTCAGTCCCTGAAATGCCAGGCAGAACTCCAGGGAATGCACACTGCCTATGCTTGTGGGGTGTTAGCTATGCTCCCTTCATGGCAGGAGCTGCAGGTGTGTCCAGCTGAGCAGAGGAACTTGGAGCTGTAAGTCCTCCAAGAGCTGTGATCTAACCTCTCTGGGGGCACTCACAGCGCTCACGCTGCAAAGCCAGTGCACCAGCAAAGGGCCTTGAGTGGCTGTGGCAGCATTCACAGGGAGCCTGGGTTTGCTGCAGGATGGAGATTTCAGTTCATCTGCTCCATCTCTGTGACCACAATCAGAGCAGCAGCACCAAGCCTAGGGACGTTTGCAGTGCTGCCATCCAGGAGAAGCCACCCTGGCAGGGCCAGCTCTAGGACATGTCCCTGGCAGCCTCTGGTTCAGTAGATGTGGATGGGTCAGGTTTGTCCCACATGGGGCAAAACTGCACCTCTGCAGCCACGTCCCTCTCCAAGCCTCTGCTGACAAAGCCATGGCTTATCTGCCCCACTGATGGGCCATCAGTGTTTCTGCACTGAATGAACATCAGATGGTTCATTTTATTTGTCTTTTGAGAACTCTTTGTTTGTTTGCTTGCTTTGTAAAGGAGCAGGTTGTTGTGCTTTAATTTGTCTTCTTGCTCCTTCATGATAAAAAATAACCCTGGCTGTGGGAGGAACATGAATCTGTAAATGTTCTTTTATAACACAGCAGAATCCTGAGACAGTATCTGCCATTTTTCCCTTTCCCTGTGCCTGCACTGCTGGCTGGCTCTCTGCTCACTCACCTGTTCAGCTGCAGCTTCTCAGGTTGTCACTCAGAAGCAACCCCATGTGGAGCAGTTTGAGGACTTGATCCCAATCACAGCCCCTGCCTGTCCTGCAATGGTCTGGATTCAGCCAGGACTTGTTCAGGGAGGACCTGGTGGTGAATCACAGAATCAGAGAACCGTTTAGTTTGGAAATGGCCTCCAAGATCATCAACTCCAACCATTAACCCAGCACAGCCAAGCCACATATCCAAGGATGCAGGATGGCTGCTGACTGCCCCCATCTCACACATTCAGCTGGAGGCAGTGGGGTGCTTGAGTGAGGGAATGGATCTGCTCCTTGCTGGCCCTGTGGAGGTGCCAGCACACTGTGTCACAGCAAGGTCACCTCAGAGCTGGCAGGACGTCACTGCAGTGCTGTGAGTCACCCGTGGCTCTGCCAGAGCTCCTCACATGGCACTTGGAGAAGGCAGTGGCACTCAGGGTGACCTCTGGAGACCAAGGCACTCAGGAAATGGCAGCTGCTTTCAGGGTCTTGTGGGTGTCTTCTCAATGGCCCACATTCCTGTGCACCCGAAAGCCACCACTCCTCCTCCCAGCTTGTGACACCCCTGATCACAACCCCACTGCTCGTCCCCACATTCCTCAGCCCTGTGGTCCCACAGCTGGGCTGTGCTCAAGGGCTGAACACGACTGCAGCCTGGAAGCTGGGGGGAATCTGGGTGAGGGATGCAGGAAGGGCAGGAAATACTGAAAGCACAGATGGAAAGGCAGTGTGAGGAAAGGTAGAAGAGCACTGCTGAGCTGCTCCTCACAACCACTGAGTTGAAGCAGCTGAACTGGTTATTTGTAAACCCAGCTCCTCCAAATCTTTGGAAAAGCATTCAGTAGTTGACTGAGAGAGAACCTTCACAAGACAGAGCAGCTATCACCCCTATTCTGATCAAGCAGCTGAATGATCCCAGGGAGGAACTTCATTTAATCAGAACAGCAGGAACTTGACAAAAATCCCAGTTATGCACCAAGGGACACATCAACCCAGCCAGCAGGCAAAGCCCTGCAACCCTGGAGCAGCTGCACGGACACCAGTAAGGCTGCTGGAAGCACAGATGAATACATGTTCTCAAGAGCTAATTTTGTACAGACAGCAAGCCTGAAAAAGCAGCTTCTGGGAAACATGGCCAACAGGCAGGGAAATTAGACTGTTCCAAGGCTGGGTGCTGAGGGAGCTCCTGGCAGTTTGGCAAGGAAGGTTTGGTTACTGTTGAACCAGCAAGTTTGTGCTCTTGTCTTTTGCTTTGAGCTCTGCTGAAAGCAGCTGAAGGAAATCCACATGAGCTGGGAGAGTGCTCAGGTGGGGACTGCAGGATGAGTCACCTGGCAGAGGACAATCCATGCTCCTATCTTGCCCCAGGAGTCACACTCCTCTCTGCAAAGATCTTCTGTGTCAAAGAAGTCACATTCACTACCTTGAGATTGGAATCTGCCTTCCATGGCCCCTTTTCACCTTAGGAGGAGAGGGAAAAGGTACCAGCATGCTGAGCACACCGACAGTGAGGACAAGGAACAGGGAGTTTGATGCAGAAGTTAACATGCCTCCAAAAAATCAACCTGCATAAATTTTATCAGGGAAAGTCGGTCTCAATGTAACTTCAGGGACATTCCTAGAAAAACTCAGAGCTTTTTTTCCTCTTCTGTCTTCAGTCAGTCTCTGCTCCTTTGTTCACCTGCACATTATAAGAGCTAAGTTCATCCTGTGATCTGCTGGTAACCAGGATCCAGCCTGGGTCCTGTGGAGGGTGGAGAAGGCACTGTCCTTGACTTGTTTGTGAGCATGAACCAGTCACCTTCCTCTTGCAGACCTCATTTTCCCAGCTGGAGATGGTTCTGTTTACCCACACTTGTCAATACAGTTTTACAGCCTGGGTTAATATTGATTTCCAAGTGAATGCATTAAACTCACATCTAATCCTCAGCACCTGTTCAGAGCTTCCCTCCTTCCCAGCACTTCACAGGTCAACTGCAAAGCAACACAGATGCATCAAGAAGCTTCTACCAAAGCACAGCTCTTTGCTGCAGCTGATCTTCAGAACATTCCCTGGTTCAGACACCTCACACAGCACCCAAGAAAGAGAGAACTTGGCTCCTCTGGATGCATTTTACCCATCCCAGCTGTACCTCCTGGCACTTATTCCAGATCTGCTCTTCAGAAACAGGTGGCTGCTGACCTCTCGTGACACCTGTGTACAAGCAGAGCCCAGCACTCATCCCCCATCCCCACCTACCCATGGTTTAGCAGGAGCAGATAAACCCCAAAATATTGTGAGGACAAATATACAAACGGGTGATGTTTTGTTTACATCTTTGCACGTGTCTGAGCAGCTGTGCCAGGCTCTGTGGGTGTGTGCATGGTGCTGTCCCCTCCCAGCCCACCTGCTCTCTTGCCCGCAGCCATCGCTGCCCTCTCTGCCTGCCCCATGGGAACAGGGAGTGGCACAGAGTGTCTGGATTCCATGAGAAGCTGAGATCCTCATATAGGCAGCATTAATTGCAACTTTTAACCTTTAATTATAGGTTCCCTTGGTTTCCACTGTGTATTTTCAACTGATTAGCCCTGCGTTTCCATAGCTCAGACGTGAACTCACGCTCTAGCAATGGCAGAACCACTCCAAGTGACCCGGGCCAGTTTGTGACCTTAAAGATCTGCCATCCATTTACAGGCACCTGGAGAGAGCCCAGGTGAGGATCCAAGTGTTCCTCACTGATTTCATCCCCTGTTGAAGCAACATGTCCCAAAAATGGCCTCAAGCAGTTTAGGAGAACAAGAGTCTCCTTGAGATCAGCAGAGTTGGAGAGTTGAGCCTTTGGGGCCATTAATCCACAGGGAAGTTGAGACCTTCAGTCACACAAGACACTGCTCCAGTGGAGCTCCTTCTAAATGGACTGCCAAAAAGATTTGATCATATGCAAAAATATGCCGATGGAGCTGATTGCTCTGAGTCACACCCGTGCTTCTCCCAGTGCCCACAGTTTCCCAGGAATGAGAGCAGCAGGGACAGCACAGGGACTTACCTGTGAGGACTGACTTATATCATGGCATGTCCCATCCACATCCTTTCTCTGCAGCTCCCTGCTCCCTCCCCAGTTCCTGCTGGATGGAACTGCCCTCGTTTGGGGGTGAGAGAAGCTGCCAGGATGGATTTGTGCTCCCTTTGGAGCAGCATGGCTCCAGGCCTGGAGGGGAGCAGTGGCAGGGCACAGCAAGAAGGGAGCATCCTTGTTTCTGCACTAACCCCAGCACTCTTCCAGGAAGCTGGACCTGCAGATCTGGGCCTTAATTAGGACTTCAAACACCCCTCAGAGCACTGGATGTCCATTATCTTTGCAGTGAGGGAGGCAGCTGCTTCCTTCAGCTGAATGATGGGTTGTTTGACCCAGGAACAAGAGCCCATGGCACATTTTGTAAGATCAATCATTTTCCCCCGAAGATCCTCCCTCAGAGCTTGCCAAAGGGACAGGTCCGACTGGACAGGAGGCACCTGGCCATTCCCAGAACCAGGTGTGATCTGTGCAAATGTGCCCTGTCCTGCCCTCCTAAGCTCAGCCTCGTGCATAGCCACTCCCTGCCTTCCCTGGAAGTGAGCTGCCATGGCAAGGACGTGCCTGTGGGATGAGTGAGCAGGAGCTCCACGCCACAAGGGTGAGGAGCAATGAGCTGAATCCACCCTGAGAAGGCAGGAATTAGCACCCAGCCTTACCCAGCTTCCCAGGACAGCCTGGCCAGGCCCTAACCTCTGTACGGCCTTTTTCACCCTGGCACTGGGCATCACAAAATCACCTGCAGATGCTTCCTCCAGTCTTTTCCCATGGGTTACGCTACTGCAGAGGCCTTGGAAACCTCCTTCTATCTTATCTCACACACAAGCACCAACTGGCTCGAGGAAAAGAGCAACAAAGCAGCCCAACTGCCCGTGCTGCCAGGAGCATACGTGTTCCCATTTTGGCAACCTGCTCCCCACAGTCAGACCCCCAAAAGCCCCTCAGCAGCCCTGTGACTCCCATTCCTCCATCAGCACCTGCATTTGTTAGGGTTTCTTGGAAAGAGAAAGGATCAGGGCAGTTCATCTCATAGGGTTTAGTCCCTCTGTGGTTCTGGGCCCCCTGAAGCCTGCACATCACAGTGCCAGTAGTTACAACTACGGCTTCATTTCTTTGAGGGAAAAGGGAGAATACACTCAGCACAGTGGAAATGCACTCTGTCCCACTTGAAGATAGACAAGATAAATCCTAAAGCTGACTCCCAGCTCCTTCTCCTGCTGCTCTGAGTTTGCTCAGGCTGGCACACGGATACCAGTACACAGCAGCCTGCACTGCCTGCTCTCCATCAGCTGCAGCTGCCTAAGGCTGGCCTCAGAAGAGCTGTGGGTCCCCCTGCAGCTGGGGTCTTCTATCTAAATTACCTTTTTTTCTGCCTACTTCTATCTGAACTACAAAGCACACAAGGACCCAGCCCCTCTGAGATGGTAGGGGATGAACCCCAGCACTGGGGTGTGTAGGTGGGAATGCAACAGCCTCAGCTCCATCACACCATGCAGCAAAGGTGGTGGATGAGGCCCAGAATCTCTGCCAAGCAGCATGGTCCAGGCTGACACCACATTCTGCAGCACCATGTAAAGGGGACAAACCCCAGGCCCTCTGCAATGCCTCAGGTTCTCTGTCTCCTAAAAATGGGGGCAATCATAACTCACTGCTTTGGGAAAGCTCCAACCTGGGTATGAGGTTTTGTGCATGAGTCTTGTTGGCCTTCTTGAAACTTCTCCTGGGGACTGTCTCCTGAGACTCAAGTGTCCTGAAGGGGAGGGTGGCTGCCACCAGGAGCATGGCACAGTGGCCCAGGACAGCTCACCTGGAAACCCCAGCCATTCTCTCTGTGTTGGGTATCTGGTGGCACCAAGCAGGGATTGTCTGGTACCACCACCGGTATCACAAGCCCTTCTTCTCATTACAGAAACAAACTGCTACACAACCACCACACTCCAGAATCCACCTCTCCTCCATCACTTGCTTGTCCAAGTCAGTCAGTGACAGGCTCCAGTGTAGATGGTCACAGCAGGACATTGCTTAACCCATCTGCTGTTCCCCGAGGACAGATACTTTGCTTTTTGGCTTAATGTCACAGAAGAGTCATCCAGGGAGTCATTCAGTCTTAGGCAGCATCTGACCAAGCATGGAACTGGTGCCCAGTCCTTAGGGCAACACACAGCCATGCCTGGGAGACAGAGTAGGACAGGCTGGGGCACAGCACACAGACCATCCTGTCCTTAAACCTCAACCAAACAACAGGCCCAGGGACAGGCGGCTCTGCCCCTGGCAGGCGGCACCCACTGGTTCCTCTGCAGCTTGGAGGCAATGTCCACACGACTGTGAAAAGTCATCTCAGCCGTGGGTGGAGAATAAAGGCAGAAAATATCAACCCCATCCATCAAACTGGAGCCTTCTCTCCTGTTAGGCTTCATGCATCACCCCTTGGCTGGGTTGTGCAGGTGTGGGGGCACCAGGGGCTGCTGCTCTGCTTGCACAGCCAGCCCTGCATGTGCAGGGGCAGGGAGAAGGGCCCAGAAGTGCCTCCCACTGGAACCCCCTCCAGCCTCCTCTCTCTGACTGTGTCTGGCAATGCACAGGCTCCAAGCCCCCAGTGCTGTTTGCACCTCATCTCCTGCTACCCCCAGCCAGGTGCTCCCAGCTGGGATGCAGCCCACAGCTCCTGGCAGAGCCACATTCCCAGGGCAGGCTGCAAAGTGCCAGTGGCACAGGTGGGAGACAGAATCACAGGATCATTCAGCTTGAAAAAGACCTTCAGGATCACCAAGTCCAACCTGTGACCACTCCCCACCTTGTCACCCAGCACTGAATGCCACATCCAGATGTTCCTTGAACACCTCCAGGGTTGGGGACCCCATCATTTTCCTAGACAGCCACTTCCAATATCTGACCACCCTTTTGGTGAAGAAATCCTTCCTGCTGTTCTACCTGAACCTCCCCTGGAGCAAACTTGAGGCTGTGTCCTCTTCTCCTGTCACCAGTTGCCTGGGAGAAGAGGCAGACCCACACCTTGCTACAGCCTCTTGTCAGACAGTTGTAAGACTGACAAGGCAATCCCTGGGACCCAAACCCTGTGGGACCTGAGCACTGACACCACTGGGCTTACCAGAGACCTGTACCTGGGATCAGGCTGCTGGCATCACCACAGAAAGGCCAGCCTGAAAATTTCTCACCAGAGCTGATAAAAAACACACAGATACACACAGCCCCCTCCCAGAGCACCACCCCAGGGCAGCTCCACACACGGCGTGTTCCAGCAAAACATCTCACAGGACAGCAGCAGGGCTGGGGAGGAACCAGAGAAGCTACACCAGCTGTGCCAGGCCAGCTCTTTCCTGGCTGCCCCACCCCAGCCACTCATCCCAGCTGCTGCTGGGACACCCTGAATCACTGCAGGACACCACCCAGGGGACACTTTGCAGTGTGCCCATCCATGTGATGGATGTTTCTGCTACACCTACCCAGACTCTCATCCAATTCCCAAGGGCTTTCTCTTTCCTCTGCCCTGCCAGTAACTCTGAGGCTGTGCCCTGCAGCCTGTGGTCCCTGGGAATAACCAGGTCTCCCCCATCACAGCACCTCATCCCAGCCATGATCTCTCGTGCACAAGCTTTAAACCAGTTCCCTGTGGCTCAGCCTGTTTACACTCACCATGGCCACAGACTTCACCCAGCTCCTCAACTCGCACCACACTGGGTGTTGCTTTGTATCCAAAATTGCAGGATGCTTTTAAGCAAGGTGTTGTCCAGCTCTCATTAGAGCCAGGACAAGAATTGCTCTGGACTTGGGAGGATCCAGATGAATCCTCTCTGGGTTCTCTGTCTCTACATAAACTCATTCTTTTAGCTCAGCCAGTCCCAAGGGGTTTCATTCCCATGCAGAGAAATTACCACATGTGTCTGTTACAAACATCAGAATAAAACTCTTCTAATTCCATCTTAATGGAATCCTGCCCCTAAGGGACTAAAACCTTTTCTTCACCGCAGTCTCTGTCTGAGCCATGCATGAGCACTTGGAGATATACCCAGTGTTTAACCTGAATCTGGGAATAGTTGCCATTCAGTTGGACTGATGAAGTTAAAGTCCTTATTAGACATTTCAACAGAGCAGTCCATGGAGGCTGATCCTCTCTGGGTGGGTTCTGCACCCACCCAACCTTGCCAGGTTGCAGCCCAGGGAGGAGCTGGATTTTGCTGTGTCCTGCTCCTGCTGGGCAAGGAGGAAATCAGAGTCCCTGCAGAGAGCAGGGGTCAGACCTTTGGCCCTACAACTCTCAGACCTCTGTGTTGCTTTGGCTTGAACCAAACTCTGACCCATCCCATTACATAATTCAAACTCCACGTGTGACTTCCCAGAATGATAAAAGGGAAAACTGTGGGCATTGGTATAATTCCAGCTGATCTGAATGCTGAGAAACTAAATAGCACATGAATATTATCACTGACAGCCACAGGACAACATAACTATTGATTGTACTAATGGGACCACTGGGGCTCAGAGCATTACGTGTCTGGGATGGTGGAGGTCTCTGATTCATGTGCAGCAGCCAAATTCTCCATCCTACAGCTTCAGCAGAGAAGCCAACCCCAGGGGTTGGAGACAGAGGGTGGTTTGGGTTGGAAGGGACCTTAAAGCTCATCTTGTTCCACCCCCTACCATGGGTAGGGACACCTACCACCTTCCACTATCCCAGGTTGCTCCAAGCCCCATCCACCCTTGGACACTTCCAGGGATGGGACAGCCACAGCTTCTCTGGGAAACAGAATCACAGAATTGTTAAGGGGACGTCTGGAGATCACACAGCCCAACATTCCCCAAGGCAGGGTCATCTAGAGTGGGTAGACAGGAACATATCCAGGAGCATTTGGAATGTTTCCAGAGAGGGACACCCCACAACCTTCCTGGGCAGCTGTTCCAAACAGAGACTGGCTCAGCAACAACCTCTGCCAGCACCCATGGGTGCATCCCAGGAGGGCCCATGGATTTACGGGTGTCAGGTCTGCCTGGCTGATCTCCAACCCAACCATCCATGTCCAAGGGGAACTCTTCCTTTCTTCAGCCTTCTCTGACTCCAAGGTCTGTAACTCCTGAGGGCCAACCTCAGCAGCAAAAACTGAGGCAAAGGAGGCATTCAGGAGTTCCACCTTCTCTGTGTCTTCCCTGTGCCAGGGCCTCACCACTCTCAGAATGAAATATTTCTTCCTAATATGTCATGTAACCCAGCCCTGTCTCAGTCTGAAGCTGTCCCCTGTTGTCCCATGAAGGGGTTCAGGCACTCCAGACTGCTCAGGGCATTTCCTGGAAACCAGCATAAAACCACCTGGCAAAGAGAGAAACAGGGGCTGGAAGGGTGTCAGACACCTCCCAGCCAGGACAGCTCAGGGTCAGGCTGCTGATGACTGAGGGATTGAAAATGATGCTAGTTGAGGTCCCTGCCCTGGCCAGTGCTGTGCATTTCTGAAAATTCAAGGAGCCACTGGCTGGACAGTGAAAAACCCCATTTCCCTGCACCTCCCTGGTTCTCTGCTTCCCCAGAGGCTCATGTCTTTTCCCAGCTTCACCTCATGAGCAAATGCCCCTTTCTACTCCATTTCTCAGCAGCAAAAGAACAGCGGATGATTTGTAATAAAGGAATTAAGGACAAGATTTTTAAGTGAGCCAGAGGGAACTCTCAATCCACAATCCACTGTACTTCAAACCTGTTGCTTTCAAGCAGAAAAATCCTTTCAGCAGCACCAGCAGTGTCTGACTTGGCTCCCCAGTGATAAGAAGCCCTTTGCTTTCCCCATGGGGGTTAGTCCCATCGACAGCTACACCCTGGCTGTGCAAATGGGGTTCAACCTGTGCCAAACTTCTGCCAAGTGCATCCAAAACCCACATGATAAAAGGTTTAGATGTCATGCTCTGCTGCATTACATCACATTAAGTCATGTGGTGTCATCCCACAGTGTGTCGGCTCACAGAGCAGCTGTGTCCTGGTGACTCAGTCACTGAGGCTGAAATACAGTCCCCTCTCCCAAGGCATTCATGTCTGGGTGACAGCTGAAGAACACACAATATCCTGTAATTCTCTGAGTAACTGTTTTCTAGGTGCAAAAATGAGATTTCTGAAAATTTACCAGAAAATTATTTATTAGCACATGAGATAACATTAACACAGAGTACACCCATTATAAAAGTGTCTGCCTGGTGTCAGGGAGGTGTCCACCACTGAGCCCATCAGTAGAACAGCACACAGCCTCTGATACAGATGAAATTCTCTAAAATCTCAGGGAGACATCACATTTCAAGAATACCTTCTCAGAAATAACAGACCTTTCTGCCTCTAACACTCTCTGAGAAACTTCCTTTTGCAACAGCTATCACTCCTCCTGACATTCACTGCTGTGTCACTCCTTATTCTCAATTTGCATGAAGCCACAGCACTGGTATTAGGAAAGCTCATCTCCCAGAAGGGTCACTGCAATTTAAACCTAACTTTAGCCCTGGCTTTCCAATTTGCTACAACGGAGTATAAATAACTTCTGAAAATGTTTTATCATTGATTTTTTAATCTGGGCACCCCATCTAAGCAGACTTTCCTGGCTGCTCCCCATCCAGAGGTCTTTACAGCCCTGCTGTTTGTGTTGGCCTGTGCAGGGCTCTCTCACAGGTGGGATTGCTCTGTGGGGAGGTGAGAGTCGCTCTCACTTTTCACATGCTCCTCCAGAGCTGCCTGAGCACAGCCAAGGACCACTGGTGCTGCTGATGAGCTGGAAAAGAGGCACGGAGCTGATTATAGTCTGTCAGCTTCCCTAACCACTTCCAGCAATTAGATTTAAGGACTTTCTTACTAAATTTACAGAAATTGCTTCCTTTCCTCCTGTTCCTCTGAGCAAAATCAGCAGAGCCTGATCCCAGATCTGCCCACTTGCCTTGTCAGGACAAACAGTCCTGGTCAAACCACACCTCCAGACTGCTCAGGCAGACCCGGCACCAACTCCCCCAGGACCCTGACCTTTACAATAACCCAAGCAAGGATATTTACCTTCAAGGCAGGTGCATGTCATTCAGCAGCTGAAACAGCCTCAGCTGACAGGGGTGGGTGCTGGACTCGGGACAGGGACTGCTTGGATTGATGCCAGCCAACTCCAGGCACTTGTGGACTAATTTCCTGCCCTTTCTCCTCAACCCCATGCAGTGGGTCCTCTTGCTATTTAAACCCCTCTGACCTGCCTTCCCAGCCCCTGTGAAACAGCCCCTTCCCTTGCACCAGGCTGTGTTTGACCGTGCAAACAGCCATCACACAGGACTGATTTGGCACAACACAAAGCACATTTGCAAGGTTATTTTTCCCTGAATTAGCTCAACCAGCACTGGCACAGGGGCAAGCAGGAAGACTCCACCAAGGGCAGGAGCCCTGGCAGGGTCATGGAAGCCTCCACTCAGATTAGCTCCAGCCATGGAGTGAAATGGATGCTTGGAAGAGAAGATCTGTGCAGAGGACAGTTCATCCCCTCCCTGCCACTCTCGGTGTTCCTTCCCTTCACTCTGTCCTTGGCACAACACAAGCTGTACCTTTCCACTGCAGAACACGTATTTTTTTTTCCTCTTGCAAAGAACCAGGCAGGCCTGGGACACCAGGCAGGAGGCAGAAGCTGCACCAGAGTCCTTGTTTCCCAGAGGGTCCCTCCCCAGGACACAGACCAGCTGCAGGACAGTGCAACCCATGGTGTGTCCTTTGCCTATCGCACACCAGAGAATGAAGAACCAGAGCTTCTAGAAACATCCCCAAATCACAGGGATGGCAGAAATCCTCCCAGAGCCTGAGTGGATGAACATGGACCTGCACAGGCAAGGGGACCTTGGGCTGGAGAGCGTGGGGAGAAACCCAAAGGTCTGTCCTGCTCAGTTTTATCCCAAAGAAAACTTCAAGTCTAACAAAGCTGTCTCCTGTTTCTTGCAAGGCAAGTGGGAACCCAGGAGTGATTTCTCATGCATTATTTTGCCATCAGCTGCTGTGCAAAGAAGAGGCAATGGATGTCTGAGAAATGTGGCTGGATGGCAACATGCAGAGCAGAGCAGAGCTGCTACCAAACCCCAAAAGAGAACTCTAGCTGCAGCAGCTCTCATTATTTGGTTTTTGGCTGTTTTACTCAGCACACATGCTCAGCTGGCAGGAAAGCTCTTCAGCACAGAGTAACTTCCCTCAGTGAAGGGTTCAGAAAACCTCCCATCCTCTGATCTTGACAAAACACAAGAAAAGACTCAAATTGCCCTTCTGTCCCTTCAGCTTTCCCTCAAAGGGAACCTGGTCAGTGGAAGAGCTCTGGATAGTTTCCTCACACGTCCCTGGCTCCTGTCCCCACCCTACACATTTGTCCCATTTCGTGGGGAGACAATGAGGCTGGGGATAGCCAAGACTGAAGCTCTAGCACAGGGGCCTTCTCCCCATGCTGTAGAGCAGCTTTTTCTCTCTCTGTGCCACTTTCCCACATTCCCTTGTCTTAGGAAATGCAGTACTTATAATTTAAAAACATTCTGACAACACATATCAATTCTGGCAGTTTTTCAATTTAAAAATGTGTCACCTTCCTCCCCCCTGCCTCACCTGGTCCCTGTTCCCATGTCAAGTCTTCTTTTTAGCTGTAAATACAATGTTGCCACTTCCAGTCCAACAAAAATATCCTTCATATCCTCAAATTTGCTTAAAGATAATTTAGAGCATAATTTTAAGGAAATTGTGGGAAAATTAGCTTGGTGTATTTTGCCATCTATTCTTGAGCCTGAAAAGATTCATTTCTGTCCAAGTGTCTCCACCCAAAACCCTTTTTCCTAGGTGACAGCTCAGGCTCAGCTTGGCATCTGCTCTGAATGGAGCTTCCTTGGAGACCAGAGCTTGTGTGAGCACAAATTTTGTTTTGAAGTTGAGCCCTGGGGCTTCCCAAATGCAAAACCTCAGGCAAGTTCCTCTCGCAATGGCATGCAACATCAGCTGGGTGCTTCCTTCTGGCTTGGGCTCTGCTTGATGGAGGAGAGCCCAGAGCACACCCATGCAAATATAGCAAACCTTAAACTGGAGAGCAGGAGATGAGATGTGCCGGGCAGGCTGAGGAAAGGGATTCCACCTGGAACAGAGGGAACAGTGGATCCCAGTTCAGGAGGGATATGAGGAAACTGGGGAGGGCCAGGTCCAGGGAGCCAGAGCACAGAGCTCAAGGAAGAGGCTGAGCCAGAGTGGCAAAGAGAAGGCTGAGGGCGACCTAACAGCCCACATGGAAAGGGAGATCCTCATCCCATCCTCATCTCAGAATTTTTCAAAACTAAGTAAGGCAGGCACAACCAGCCTGACCCAGTGCTGGGAACAGTCCTGTTGTGGATAGTCCTGCTCCAAGTGTGACACTGGGCTGGAGACCTTGAGACATCTGACTCCAGCACTTCAGTGACTCTGCAAGCCTCCTTGCCCCTGCTCTGAACCACTCAGTGCCACTCAAAAATATTAGAGAGGAACCCAAACAGCTGTGTCCCTCAAAATGCTGTCAGGATTTTATCAGTCTCTCAGACTGCAACACTGCTTAATAGGTACAAAATACTGTGGAGAAGTATTGGAGAGGCATGAAGAGTACGAAAACTTCTTTTGTGCTGTCCACAAATGGACCAGGCAGATCTCCCCAGCCTCTGGGGGATGAAGGGCAGGGGAGAAGAATTGAGGAGATCAGGTGCTGCCCACAATCCCAGCACATGCTCACCTGGGCAGTGCAGCCTGAAATATCAGCAGCACCACCACGGGGCCACCCTGGTTCCCAAGAGAGAGCTCCCACCTGGACACATCCCCAAACACGGGCTGCACAGTGGGGCCCAGTGCCTGCCCTGCAGTGTGCCCACCTTCCCCAGTCTGCCCAGACTCCTCCACACAGCCCAGTGGCAGCAGCAACAGCTTCCCCTGAGGCCCCCGGTTGGCTGCTGTGACAGCCTGGACATCACTGCAGGAACAGCTGTGCAAAGCCAAAGAGCTGGCAGCACTGGAAGCAGACAAAGGAGATCACAGAGACTGTCCAGAACCTGCCTGGAGCTTTCATCCCATCAGTGTAGCCCCAAAGAACATCCAGAAACCCTGAAGTCTGCTGAGGACAGCACGGGGCGGCCTGTGGATGTCTCACCAGGTACCTCCATCACCAGTTTGTAGGCTGGGAACAATCCCCCCTGGGAGCAATGCTTCCTCAAGGGCTGTCAGGAATATCAGCAAGCCAAACCCACAGCAGCCACCCTAAAAGCCTCTGTCCAGGAGTGCCTCCTCCTGCATCATTCAAAGCAGCCTCTTCTCACCCCAGGCCCCTCAGTCGGACAAGGGCTGGGACTGCCCCCAGCAGAACCTTGCTGTCAGCTCCTGAATGCTCACCCTCCTCCTGCTGCCTCGACTCCCAGAAAGCCCCCATGGCTTTTCCCACATGCTGCTTTCTAGAAATGCTGAAGTATGGCCAGTCCAATGTGGAGCAACCATGCCTGGCGCTGCCACCTGGGCTGGACGGGAGCAGCCGGTCCTGCCTGGGGAAGAGGGGGGCTGTGGCACAGTGTGCCCCCCATCCCTGCCCCCCAACTCACACACTGCCTGCACCCTGAGCCTGCTGCTGCCTCCTCCCCAGCGGGGAAACAGCTTCCTCCTCACAGAGCCCACAGGAAGCATTGTGGTATTTATAGAGCCCTGAGAGCGTCCTGCACAAACGCGGGGGAAAACCTGCACTCAGTTAAAAACAACCTCCTGCACCCAGAGCTGCACTGGGAGCTGGTGCCTTGGAATGTGTTCCCAGCACTGTCCTGGGCCCACAAGTCCTGGAAGAGGGTTGTAGAACCTTCTCCACCATAGAGATGGGATGTGGAGCCTTTCCAGGACTATTTCTGACCTTCCCCGCTGTCTCATCCTCATGTCTCTCCTTCCGTCTCCCACCATTTTAGTCATGTTCCTCCCTCTTCCATCTTTCTCTTCCTTTCTCCTCATGATCTGTGATCATGATCAAAGCTGCTCCCACCTGGCCACATGCACTGAGCAAGGAAAGAACCACTAAAACACAGAGGACTCTGCTTCACAGGATGGGAGAACAATCCTGCTGCCCTGCATGGGGTGAAGAAAAGCAGAAGAGTCAGAACTGCTCATTGACAAGTGGCAACGTGTTCATCTCTGTAAGGGGCACAGAGTGCAAAGACCTCACCAAGAAAGCTACAAGCCAGAGGTGACCCAGTGGTAGCTGGCTGTGCTAAATCTGCGTCTGGAAGTGCTGCTGTTACCTGAAAATCATGTCAGGGAGCCCATGCTGCCTCAGGCATGGGAAAGTAGAGCCTTTGCTACATGGCTCAGCTGAGGAGACAAACCACTTATTCCTTGTTCCTCCACCATGAATGTGGAACTGGATCCACTGGAGCTGTGGGTTGAGCTGTTCCACTGAAATCAGACCCATTTTTAGGGACAGACAGGCTCTCATGTTTAACAAACCTGCTGTGGCTGAAAGCTTAGTCCACCAGGAAAGTGCTCTTTGCTCACCTCTGCTCTGTCCCAGCTCTGCAGCAGCACAGGGAGAGCAAGCAGAGAGAGCTCCACCAGATCAGCCCAAGGGGCACAGGAAGTAACAGCATCAGTGAGCAGCTGTGCAGAGAGCAAGGCTGGAGTTTGCATTCCAAAAAGGTAAACTCAGCCCTGCAAGGGACAGTGCAGGCACACAGGGACCTGCTCCCACCTCTGCACTGGTGGCTACTGGACCTTCACACAACCACCAACACTTCCATCACTGCTGTATCCCTGCTAGAAATACGAGAAAGAGTTTCTGTTCTCACTCACACCTCAGATCCTGAGTTCAGTTTTGGTCCCCTCATGACAAGATGGATATTGAGAGGTTGGAGTGTGTCCAGAGACGGAAACGGAGTTGGGGAAGGGTCTGGAGCACCAGGAGTGGCTGAGGGAGCTGGGAAAGGAGATCAGCCTGGAGCAAAGGAGGCTCAAGGGGGACCTTCTGGCTCTGCACAACTCCCTGACAGGAGGTGCAGCTGGGAGTGGGTTGACCTCTTCTGCCATGTCTTAAGTGAAAGGACAAGAGGAAACTGCCTTAAGTTGCACTAGGGGAGGTTCAGATTCTATATTAGATATTAGGGAAAAAGTTTCACTGAAAGCAGAGTGACACACTGGAATAAGTTGCCCAGGGTGGTGGTAGAGTCACTATGTCTGGAAGGGTTCAAGAGGCATCCAGATGTGACACTTGCAAATATGGGTTAGGGATGATTGTGGTGGTGCTGTGCTGACAGCTGGACTTGAAAGTTTCTTCCAGCCTTGATGATTCTGTGATTATGTGATATTGCAAGATGCCGGGTCCTCAGGAAGATCAAGGTAAATGCTCAGCACTGGGGCATCTGGTCTTAAAAGATGCAGTTGCATCACTCCTGACACCATTGCCTCAGTGCACAGGGCTTAACTGTGACACCCGACACTGTCAGCAGCCATGGGTATGGCAGAACTGGGCAAGCTTCAGCAAGGACCAAGCATGCTCAAATCTGAGCCACCCTCAGATATCTGCTGTGGACGAGGATTTCCTCCTCTGTCCCTCTGAATGGTCATTCACAGACAGTGAGTTCATCTCCAGGGGAGGCCCCAGGCTGCACAACTGCACCACTGCCTCTGACAGCACCGCTGCAGGAAGCCTTGAGCCTTGTGCTGCTTCAGAGAAAGGAAGTGGCAGATGACTAAGTCCATCTGCACTCTCTCCACTCATCCCATCCCATCCCATCCCATCCCATCCCATCCCATCCCATCCCATCCCATCCCATCCCACCCATCCCACCCATAGTGTCAGGGGCACAAACAAGGAAACCAAGAATGACTGCACCAAATACCATTTTACTTTACAGGACCAATGCATGAAACAGATATAAAATCTGTGCTACAGCTCCATATTCAGGACTTTTTTTTGATTAGCAGAACCCATTGTCATAGCTGCAATGAGCTGTCAGTTCCAAAATACTGGTAGGGAACATGGAAAAGATTTTTGATGTGACAGAACTCAAACTGGCATGGATTTTGCCATTTTGCTGGTGCCACTCCTCAAAGCAGAGCCCACAGGGACTGGCAACAAACACATCATAGACCCTCCTTTAGCCTGCTGCCCTTCTTTCTGTGTATTTGTGCAGATGTGTCGTCTGAAAATTCCTGCTTGCATCTGGGAGCAGCAGAAGATGAAGCACTGGAGCACAGGAGCAGCTTTCCATGACCTCAGGGTCTCCTGGCAGAGTGCTGAGATGATCCACCTTTGCCTGTAAACCATTCTCTCCCCATCCTCTCTGGGAGACCCAAGCTGTGGCAGCATCTTGGAGGTAACTTCTAACAGAGGGATATTTGCACAGCTCTCTCTCCTGGAGCCAGGCCAGGCTGCCTGTGGTTTGTGGCCAGCAATAACAAACGTTACAGCAGAAGACACTATTTGTTTAACTGCTTGTTCTGTCAATACTGCAGCTTACAAAAGCCCAATTGCACAGCCAGAGCAGGCAATGTGCTGGAAATCATCTGCTCTTGCACCAAGAGTAGGGGCTGATTCCCTGCAAGGTGGGACCCTGCCAGGCTTCACTGCTCTGGAGACCAGGGGCTGAGAGGATGGGATGGGATGGGATGGGATGGGATGGGATGGGATGGGATGGGATGGGATGGGATGGGATGGCATGGCATGGCATGGCATGGCATGGCATGGCATGGCATGGCATGGGGATGTACCTGCTTTCCAGAAGAGGTGTCTCTGCTTCCCTGTTACACTCTGAGCTTGGACATTTCCAGCATAAAACTGTGGCATGCCCTGCCTGGGTCTTGCTTTCAGCAGAGTCTTCTGCACCTCGAGTCTTGCCTTGTGGAAACTCAGAGCTCTGGCTGTGGGACAGTCCCTGAGCCAGGCAGCTCCTATCAAGGTGCATCAGTGTGAAGCCCTGACAGCAACAACCCCCAAGATACACGGCCTTCTCGAAATGCAAATCATGACAAGTCTTGGGTGGCACAGCTATCTGCACAGATATTTTTTTCTGCCCTCAAGGAAGCTCCTTCAGGATGCTCCACATGGCAGCTTGGTCCTCTCTTGGCCTGCACTGTAAAACTACACAGAATTGCAAAGGACAGATGCTCCACTCCGGACACTCAGCTCACCCTGACACCAGAGACCCTGCAGACCACAGAAACTCAGACTGGATGTGGCATCACCTGGAGACTAGAGGGGACTTTGGATGAAGACAGGCCTGCCCTACAGTTTCAGGTAGCTCAGCTATCCTTGCACTGTCCTATTTTAAAGTTCTTACAAGATGAAGAGCTGTCTCCTGGCAGGGAGATCTTCCTTGAGTCTCACCTGAATCCTCCTTCCTGCAGCTGAAGCCTCTTAGTCATGATGAGCACCATGATCATGGCACAAAGATCCATCCACCACCTTCTCTGCGGATTTGAAGATTCTCCTGCCTTCCTCTGCTGTCCACTCTCCAGGGTAAACTTCAGCAGAGCTGTCAGGACTCTTGATCGCTCATCTCAAAACACTCTCCAGTCTTATCTTTCTTGGGAAAGTTCCACATCTTTCCCAAAGTGCTGAGGCTTCAGGAATTCCCTTCCTGAGGGCTTCCTCATTCACAGCCATCCCGTCAGATCTGCTCCACTGTGCCAGGGCAACATTGAGCCAAAAATCACCACAGGTTTGTGGGGTTTCAGCACTGCAGCACAGTTTGGCCCAGGTCCACACCCCGGAGCAGGGAAGGAACAGCACGCAGCACTCCCAGGACAGGGCTGACACTTTGGCCAGAGGCACAGGGGGAACTCTGAGAAACCCTTCAGCAGACAGCCCTGCACTCATTTCAGCTCCTGCTATCTTGCCGATGGCTTAGGTACAGCACAGATCCAGATGGAGTGTTATCCATTGGTGTTAGCACAAAGCCCAGAGCCCTGGAATGGCACAGGTTGGAAAAACAGAGGGAATCAGAAGCCCTGTGTTTTCTGGTGTAGCAGGTGTGGCAGGTAGCTGTGTCTGTGGGCTCTTGCCAGGATGAAGGTAAGTTTTTTGGTGGTGCTTGGGAGTTCAAGAAGCATTTGGACAACACTCTCAGAAACAGGGTGGGACTCTTATGCCTGTCCTGTGCAGGGCCAGGAGCTGGACTCAAGTCCCTTCCAGCTCAGGAGAATCCATGATTCTAGGAAGAGTTAAGCACAGTGAGGGAGGCAGGCAGCCCCTGACACCCAAGACCCTGTCTCTGTACAACACTTCCATGGCCTGCTTTGCAGCCCAGGTCCACTTTCCTCTTTGTGAAAAGCTCCAGGTTTCTTTCTGTGATGGCTCAAGTTTGTTGTGAACCAGAATTGAAGTGTTGAGCTGGACAAGCTGCTGGTTTCATTGCTCCTCAGAATAGCAGCTCTATTTCCTAAGCCTTATTTATAAACTGCTGCTGTTTGGGGTTTTTATGACAAAGATAGTGAGTTCAGGAAATCAGCAGTGGTTTCTGTTATCTGGAGAACAGCCACACGAAAGAGGGAAGAGGGTGTCACACTCCAGGAGCCTATTCATGGAAACTTGTATCTCACTGTTTTGCCCCTTGAGAGACAGATATTTATAATCCCTCACACTTCCTCTTCCTGCTCCTTGCTGTCACCAGCTCCAAAACCTGCTCATACTTTGCACCCTACAAAAGGACTCACAGGGGAAGGCCACCTCTCTTCACCTTCTCCACTTCAATATCCAATTCATTGCTCACACACTGCAAAGAACAACACAGAATGATTGCAGCACCTCAAGTTGTCTCCAGAGAACCTTCCCACCCCATGGTGTGCTTTGTCCTGGCCTTGGGAGTCCCCCCATCAATCCAGGGACACCTCCCATTCCTGCCCAGGTCCACAAACACCCCGACATGCCCCACACTTCTCAGGCAGCTCAGAGCCCAGAGCAGGAGGGTGCAGGGAGGAGCAGGGGGTGAATGTGCAGCACATGGAGCACCCCAGGGTGGGCAGACCCCAGGGATCGTGGTGGTTGCAGCACAAGGCCATGGGCACCCACAGTGGCTCCAGCTCCCTAATGCAGATTGCAAATGAGTGAGACACCAGCAGCACAACCCTCCAAGGCATTCCCAAAGGAAAGGAAGGTGCTTGGAAGCCCAAGGAAATCTCAAGATCTCCGAAAGCAGTTCCCAGAAACTGCTGCACAAGAAAAGATGTGGAGTAGCTGGAGCAGACAGGGCCAAAAAATGAAGGGGTTGGAGCACCTTCTGTACAAGGAGAAGCTGAGAGAGCTGGGACCCTTCAGGTCCAAGAAGTGTCTATTCCCTGCAGCACAGAGCTGATGGGGACAGATGCTCTCCTGGCCCAAGCAGAGGAGCCCATAGAGGCAAAGGACAAGGCAGGGATGTCACAGCAAGGTTTGTCAAGCTGGAAGACTCCAGAGCTCCCAGCAGGCTGCCTCTGCCTGTGAGACCGGTGCTCTCAGTCCTGCCATCACAGCGAGTGCGGGCAGCCCCAGCAAGCAGTGCAGACCTCTGCAGTGATTCACACCTTGATCTGCAGGTTTAGAGCAGCTTTATTCTAACACAATGCTCCAGACCACTGCAGGGTGAAGCCACAGACTTCACCACATCCCAGGCACAATATCTTAAGGCAGCTGCTCTGGGGACAACACCTGAGTGGATGCCCTGAGAGAGCAGCAAGTGCATTCAGCTACCAGAGAAGCCAGTTGTGCACAGCCCCCCTCACCTGCCCTGTCCTCCCCTTTCCCCAACATCACCTGGCCCAGCACACACCCAAAGCTCAGGGACCCAAATGCTGCACAATCCAAAACATGGGCGACACCTGCCACATTCCTGAGCAGTGACACTGGGTCACCCAGTCACAAGCTCACAAGCATTCCCCTGTGGCCATGGAGCAGAGGCTATGAAACACACGCCAAAAATCCAGATAAACCCATGGAACACATGCGTCTCCCATGCTGTCTTCAGTGAATGGTGATCATTCCAGGAGTGCCTGCAAAGTCTGTGTGCTGTGTCACCTGCTCCCACACCTTGAGAAGGGAACTGCATTGCTCACACAACTTTGGGAAAGGGGATCTTAGCTGGGAATGCTGCAGAAACCTGTGCAGCTTGGATCAGCTCGTCACGTGGGGAGAGCAGCAGCAGCTCTCTGCTGCCCTGGGCTACTTGGCAGGGCCCACATCCGTGCTGGACCTTGCCAGCCCTCTCAAGTCCAAGCCCAGTCCAAATCCTCCTACCTGACAACATCCAGCTGAAAATGCCCAGAAGACGTGGTGGGGCTGCACTGCCCTGCACACAACGTGGCTCCTGCTGTTTCTCCTCCTCCTGCTTGCTCCAGCCCAGTGCTCCTCTTTGCTCAGCTCTGGGGGAGCTCAGCTCCTGAGGAACAAGGCCCTTTGAACCTTCTCATGGAGACTCTCTGAAGCCCAGCTGGCAGGGGACAGCAGTGCCACCAAGGTGGAACCTTCAAGCTGGTCCAGATTGCTCTCCATGGTTGAGGGTGTATCACATGAGATGTAGTGGACCAGATTAATGCCACATATCCATAGCAAGAAGGAGACCTTGTTTCCCAGCCCAGTGCCTTCTTCCCTGCTTATCAAGAGCTCCAGCACCAGATGAGCTCCTGTGTGTGCTGTTGAAGTCCCCAAAGCATCAGATAACTACACCAGTGAGAAGGCAATTCAGCTGCCTGCAAAAATGCAGCCATGAAGCACAATTCCATGTGATGTTTCCTCAGGACAACAGTAACACAGCCACATCACCCCACGATATGGGAATGCTTCCACAGTGCTGCTGAAAAGTGCAGCACAAACAAGCCACAGCCAGGAACACAGGAAGAGTTGTGGTGGTCCAAATCTCACCCAAAACTTCCAACTTTGTCCTGGGTGAGAGGTCTGTAACTCCATGCAGAGCTGTCCCCCAGCCTTACACTGGTGTCTCCCAGGGACTGCACTTTTTTAATGTGGATTTTCCCATTTCAGACCCTCAACTTTTCCCTAAACTGATTTCATGCTCTCAACTGCAAAGCCCAACGCAGACCTTGCCAAGGCTAGGACTGGCAGCACTTGTGATCACTCGTGTCAGGAAATGAGGTATTTAAAGGGTGCCAGCATATGACTGGCACCATCTCATGACTCTGCTGGGTGCATCAGGGAGACCCCAGTGACAGGAGAACCTCAGAGTCCGGCCCTGGCCACTTCTCCACTGAGATACACAGGAGAACCCCACCATGAACAGCCCTGCCATGGACTCAGCAGCAGAGAGAGATGGATGGGGTAAGTGGAGCAGAGTGGGAAAGGAGGGAGGGATGCTGCTCCTACCCCTCCTGTGCCCCCCATTCCCATAGCATCAACCGTCCCAACTCCTCTGTCCCTGAGGGGAGGAACACCATGCAGAGCATGGAACTACAAACACCTTCCACAAGCCCACATTGTGGCCTTGGCAGCAGGAGGAGGGTTTCTCTCCCCACCTGGCAGTCAGCTACTTTCACCAGCTTGTCCCTTACACAACAGATGCCTTCAGCAGTCAGTGTTCCCAAAAAGGGCAATTGAGTTTTAATCCTGACAATGGCAGCAGCAACACGAGCTGTTTTCCTGACATCACACATGCCAACAGCTCCCATGGATTGCAGTGGGTACTGGCCAGCAACGTGCGTTTTTGGATAACACACATTTTCAGTTTCCTCCCAATAAATGAATAATTCACTTAAGCATCCAGACAATCTTTTGCATGCAAAAAAAAACCTGTCCACATGAGAACTGACCTTGCTTTGGCCACAAATCCCTTTGCTTTGGCTGATCACCACACCAGCCAGCAGTGCTGCTGCCACAGCGCCCTGGTGACACAACAAGATGACTAAAGCTCAGGCGGGCAGCAGCAGCAGGGCTGCTCAGTGAGATAGGCACAGCCACGCTCCTCTCACCACAAACACCAACAGATGTTTTCTTCTGTGTTTCTAAGATCAGAAGCAGGTCCTGCTCCCTGCTTTCACCACGATAAAAGGGAGAATGGATGATGCAAGAAAAAATTGTTTCTTTATTTCTTCGAAACAAAACGAATATTTTCATGTGACTGGTTTGCTATTAAGCAAAAAAATTACCTATCAGTGAAATCCCTGGTTTAGCTGGCAGGTTTTTCTGCTGAAGCTTGGCCGAAGAAGACATGTCCAGCTCCAGAAAGACATTGCAGATGAAGGAAACAGCAGTGTCCCACCACAAGTACCTTCTCTCCAGAACTTTCTGCAGCCTCCCAAGGTTTTTCAGGCTCTGTCAAGGGCTCTTGTATCAGCCTGTTGCCAGCTCTCTCTCCTCTCTCTATAACCAGCAGTTTCTCACACAGCAGTGACTCGGTCCTGTCCTACCCCAACCCAGTGGAGACTCAGGGACCATCATCAGCCCACAGCCTGAGCCAGGGGCCAGCAGAGCTCACCTCTGCTGCAGGAGGGGGCCAGCTGGAGAACAAAACCCAGGGGTTATTGTCCCAAAGCCCAGTGAAGGGTCTAGAGGAGAAGCAATACAATGAGGAGGTGAAGTCACTTGACTTGTTCAGCTGGACCAGAGGAGGCTGAAGGCAGAGCACACTGAGAGCTACTCACAAGGGGCATTGGAGGGGCAGCTCCCATCTCTGCTCTGGGACAGGGACAGGAGCCAGGGAAGGGCTGGAGCTGGGCCAGGGCAGGCTCAGGCTGCAGATCAGGGCAAGGTTCTTCCCCCAGAGGGTGCTGGGCACTGCCCAGGCTCCCCAGGGAATGGGCACGGCCCCGAAGCTGCCAGAGCTCCAGGAGCGTTTGGACAGCGCTGCCAGGGATGCCCAGGCTGGGGTTGTTGGGGGGTCTGGGCAGGGCCAGGGGCTGGATCCATGATCCTTGTGGGTCCCTTCCAGCTCAGGAAGGTTCCACAGGCACCACACACCAAACACAGGCACGCATGACAGAGCCTGAAGGTCTCCTGTGACAGCAAAGGCTGTGGAGGAGCTGGCAGTAGCAGGGCTGTTCCAGGGGCACAGCCCAAGAGGAGCAGCTCTGGCTGCAGGCAGCCACAGGACTGACACAGCTGCACGTGGCCACAGCAGATTCCAGCCCCAGTCCCTGCAGAGATGAGATCCAGCCACCCAAACAGGCTCTCCATGCAGGACACTCTCCACGCTCTGATACCCGTGATGCCAATCAGGTGACAACAACACAATTTGTTTTCAGGAATACTGAGCTAGTGAATAACAAAAATAGGAACCTGACAAACAGGTCCCAGTGACCTGGATCCCAGGCAGCTCTCCCAGGACAAAACTTTCAGTTGCCCTGAGTCACCCGCCCTGATCCTCCCCTGACCACGCGAACCAGAGCTGCCAGCACCCAGCCCATTCACAAGCTTGCATCTTCCCAGGGCTTTGCTGCAGTCCCTGTTCAACACCTGGACTCATTACTGGAGTGGAAAAGTACTTGGGGATCCTAATGCAAGTCAGGGGAGCGAGAGGGGCAGGTGTGACATTGGATGTTACAGCCATGAGGGTCTGGAAATACCAGCAGGAGTTTTGTTGCTACATCAACCCTGGAAAAACAACCCCTGACATCTCAAAAGGAGGTTGCATAACACGAAGGAAAGAGAAGGCAGATAAACAGCAACAGATATTCCTAACGATAATGAAAGAAACACCATTCTACACCCCCCCCAAAGACTCACCACCACAGCCCTGGCTACCCCAAACTCCAAATGCAAGTCAGTTGCGTGAGGCAACAGCAGAGCAGAGAAACCGCCACAGCTAATCTGCCTCAGCACAGCAGCAGTGCAGGTGCCTGCAGATAACAAGAAATAACCCCAAGCCTCTCTGGCTCCCTGCCCCCTGGGTCTCACAGGAGCAGCACTTGAGTGAGAAAGCCCCGCTGCTGTCCATCTCCACCGACCCCACCACCACACCAGGTCCTGGGAGGATTTGGCAGAGGGACAGGGCATGGCAGGGGGACCCAAGAAGGGGCAGTCTTGACCCACGATGAGACAGGACACAGTCAGCTCCTCGCCAGAGAAACCACAGCCCTGCTCTGTCCACCTGTGCCTCAAATTCAGCCTGAGGGAAATCGTGGTGACCAGGACATCCAGAAAGGCCATGCAGTGATGACCACAAGCCTGGGCAGTGATGTGAGCCAGGCCTTGGGCAAAGCAGCTCCTCACCCTGAAGCAGATCTATGGTTACTCACGAGAGGGGCTGACTCCTTGGCTTGTCTTTAGAAGGGAAAGAACATGCTGGGGGAGCTGGGCAGGACAGCCATGGGACTGATGGGACCGTGCAAGAGCAGAACACCATGACCTGGCGAGTGGACCATCCCCTGGACACCAGAGCCAGCCAGTTCATAGTCTGTGGACCACAGACTCCATGCAGAAACCTGGAAAACTCCCAGGTGGAAAGGAAGAATAGAAGTGGGAAACACCAGCTGAGCACAAGCAAGGCCTGTGCAGGCTGGTGGCTCAGCTGTGGCCAGCAGCAGGACAGGGTCAGTGCCTCAGTTCCCCAGAACTGTGCTGGGGCTGGATGACAGCCCGGGGAGGAGGTGAGTGGTGACACGTGCACCAGTCCTGCTGAGGCTGAGCTGGTGACACTCGGGGCCCTGCAGCCTGTCAGGCTGTGCTGGCAGACTGGTCTGGCAGGATGCCTGCTCCTGCCACGCTCCAAGAAGCACCCGGAGCCCTTTGGGCTGGGCTCAGGCTGCACAGCCATGGCTGAGTGGTGCTTGGGCTGCCAGCCCTCTCCAAAGCAGGACAGATTTCTGCTGTCACACCCTACAGGGAGGTCCCTGAGAGCTCAAGGGGCAATAAGTGGAATCGCTGGGCAGAGTGGGGACAGGCAACTGGGTGGGCTGGGGCTCAGGTACCACACCACCTGTATTGGGTTTGGCTCTGCCACAGGACAAGAACCCCTTTGGGCCTTTGAGTCTGCAGTGCAGCCCACCCCAGCCATGGGACAGGCTTAAACCCAAAGCAGCTGCCCTGGAAAGGGTCAGGATGCAGAGCAGGAGCTCACCAAGTGCCAGCCCCACTCTGTAGGGCATCAGTGAGGAGAGCCCAGACACCACTGCCCCTCCTGCTTCCGGGCAGCACCCCGGCCCCAGCCCCTCAGGGACATCCGTTGCAAAGTCTATGGCACAACAGCCTTGTCAGGGTTTAAAATAGTGGCGACCTTTCCTGGGTGATAATGAAACATGGTCAGACTGCTACTTGGAGCCATTTATCTTCCTGCTCCTGATTTTTTGTTGTTGTCATTATTGACAAAATTGATGGGAGAGATGTCTGGCAGAGCCACGCGGCGCTGGGTTTTATAGCTAATTACTCCCCACAAAATTCAATAGGGCCATAAAACACCTTTTACCTCGCCACCTGTGAGTCTCACCTTTGGGAGAGACAAATAGGCCTTGGAGGCAGCGAGGAAGAAACATAACCCTAAATCTTTCCGTCAAAAAATAGCACTTCCCTGCCCCAGTGTGATTGAGTTCTGTTCATTTGTCTTCAGACTCCTTCAGAATGAGACTTCTAAGCTGAGAGGAAAGCACAATGCTTTGAGTCTTCCCATCTCTCTAGTCTTGACTTTGTCTTGTGCTGCTGAGAAAGGTCAAGGGAAGTTTGGTGACTCTTTTGTTAAACTGGACACAGCATCTATATTGTTTTTTCTTCAATCAAGTTTACCTGCTTCCCCCATATTGCTAACCTTTCGTGTTCCTAAGCAGATTGCTTAAGTGCCCATATCCTTAATTTAGCTTGTTCTCTCCCTATTTTGCTCAAGATTATGAAATGAGCTGGATGCTTTTCATACCCAGCTGAGCTGTTTAATTTGGCGACTTCTCGGAGCTGTTAATTCTGCAGGATTAAGGTTCATGAGCACGTGGAAATTAACTGCTTTTTTGGCACTTAAGTCTCTTCAAGCAGCACTGTAATTCCTTTAATGCCCTGCCTGCCTTTGGTTCATGGTAATCTTGTTATGGAAAGATCAGAGCAATTTTAGACATGTTTAAAACAAAAGGGAAAGCTTTGGTTCCTCTATATTCCAATGGAAAGGGCAGAGTAATTTTCAGGGTTTCTTTTAAAAGACAATCCAGTCCAGCCACATCAAGCAATGTGAGAAAACTACACAGACGTGTTCATCCAGGGAGTTCTTGATCAAACTACGTTTTCCTTTCTCTCTTTTTAATTACTGTAGGTCAAAAAACCTACAACCATCTGTGAGTGTGGAGGTTGTGCACCTGCAGGAGACAAGGGATCAGGTTTAGGTTTAAGAACTGGGCCTTTACATTCCAAGACTGTCTTATATTTAACTAGAGCAAAGCAAATTCTCTTTCAATGCATTTTTGGGTGAATCTCCCCATGTCTCTGGCCTTGATGCTCATGGTCTGATGTGTTTATTGAGGTGCTGGAGGACCGTGTGACAGTGATTGAGCCCCATCACCTCTCCTTTGTAGACCCGGAGATTCCCAGTGAGAAAATCCTCTACAACGTGACTGTGCCTCTCCTTCCTGGGCAAGGCAAGTGAACCTGTTGCTGCTGCATTAATTGCCACATTTTCTGAGTACATCTCCTTTTTCCCTCAGAGTATCATCCTGTGGAGGCACCTGTTAATCCATTTGGCCTCTTTCCTTAGCTTTTAAACACCCTGTTCCTTAACCCCATTTCTTTGGCTTCTTTAGAGTGTGCTGCAGAGCTCAGACAGTTCTTGCTGCTGTTTGGATAGTATTGGATGTGTCCTATGGCTTTCTGCTTCCCACCTCTCCAGTGAGAGGTGATGTGAAGAAATGCCTAAGTGAGGAATCTCTGTTTAATTTCCCACATCCCTAGAGCCCATCCTTGACGCAGTTGCATCCGTATGACTTGTTCTGGAGCTGGTACAAACTACCCAGGGAAAGCAAAGGAAGCTGTGGAATCAGATGGAGTAATTAACCCCTCCTGGTGATGCTGGTGTCTCTGCCTCCATAGGTATCGTGGAGCACAGGGACAGGCCCATGTTCCCAGTCAGGCACTTCAGCCAGGCAGACATAAACCATGGCAGGATTGCTTATCGCCCGCCCACCGCCGCTCCTCACCTCAGGGAGATCATGGCCTTCTCCTTCGCAGGTGAGCATCCCTGTGCTCCTTGTAGGGCTGGGACAGGCAGCTGGGCTGCTGCTCTTCCTCCCTGCTGAGGAAGGACTCCTGCCCAGTTAAATGCCAGCACTTGCTTTCCCCAAAATCCTCCAAATCCACATCAAAAGTGCTTTCCCATCCTGACCACAACCACTCTGTGCTTGTCCCTCCAGGTCTCCCAGAGTCCGTGAACTTCCGATTCACAGGTATGTGAACCACTTGCTCTCTCCTGGCCAAAGCAGCTGTCATCCTTCTTTTACCCTTCCCATTGCCTGTTACTCCTTGGCCTCTGTTCTGCTGCAGGCACACCTGTGGGTGCTCAGTAGGCATTTCTGGAAATGCACATGCCTGGGGAATATTAATTTGTCTGGTTCCCAGCAGTGTTTTACAGAAGCTGAGCTGCAGCTTGCTAGAGACATCTTTTTCCAGTGGCTGCCTGGAATCAGTCCTAAAAGCCTGATTCATTCCTGTTTTCCCCCCAGTGTGAACAAGGAGTTTTACGCTCTCATTTTTTTTAATACAGCATGGAGACATTTCTGCAATTAAATTGCCACAGATAAGCTGCTTGCTTGTTTAACACATCCTTCTGTTTCCATGTGCTTTCTGGCTTCCACCAGCAAGGAGAAGTCCGTGTCCTGGGTTAGGGGCAGAGATAAATGCTCTTGGCCTGTGTGAAGTGTGTGTGCGTGTCCACAGACAAATGTGTGCCCTGGAAAGGTGGGAGACGGGTCAGCGATGTGGGATGGTGGTTTTTGTACAGACAGGTGCATTTCCCAGGTGAAGAGGCCCTGCAAAGC